>VDFB02281492.1:868300545-868542799 GCA_007258455.2 Sequoia sempervirens | reverse complement strand
TAGATATGCAAAATATGTTCTATATTATAAGGTACACAAATAACAATAAGTATTTTAAAATTATAAAATGCAATTTGCATTATAAGCAACAAAAGTTCTTACTTAGGTTCTTTATTGTCAAAATGAATCTACATAAGAATTTTGTTTTCTTTTTATGAATAACATAGTATATGTCACTCACTGTACTCATTTGTCTAGACTGTCCTTGTAACAGCGATCGGTGCTTTCAAGTCTATTTAAACAATCCTTTCTACATTGCTGCAAGTATACTTGACCATCCAATAGCACATTGCAAGGTCAGCTTTCCAAATTGTGTTTTTGCTTTTCTTGAAATGCAATTGAAATTCTTCAATATAATGACTACATAAAATTCTGTTTCATGTTTTCATTTTTCCATCTTGTATTCCTCATCTCTCTTGTTCCATTTTCGTAGACATGTTACTATTGCAATCAAATGTGTAAAACGTTTATGTCCAAAGAAATTAGACACAGGAGTGGCAATATGTTACACAACCTTGTGTTATGCATTTATAGCAGTTTTTGAATTGCATTTCAAGAAAAGCATAAATTAATTTTTTATTCATATTACTTCATCTATGGCATTAACAACTTTTGCAATAATTATTAGAGACATTGAGTTCAGTGTTGAATAGTTCTATTGTTCATGTCATGACTTCAACATTTCTTTTCTTATGTTGCTTAGTTTTTGATAGACCTCTATGCTCTTCCTTGATATTGTTATGCAATCAATGGTCTGAACATTCAAGATATTGGAATAGTATGCCCACTTCTACCCCACAAGACAATGCATATATGTTTCTTTCACCCATTACATGTCAAATTGCATTACCTGACAAAGTTAACATGTGAAAACCAAAGTGTCCATTATGAATACTTATTGCATTCCATGGGACCACATTTCTTTGAGGAGTTTTTTTGAACAATTCGCTTCCCTTGTGTATGCTTCCATATTTTGCATATGTGCCTATGAGCACATTAACTATAACAGTTCACAAAATTCCTTTATCCTTTATGCTTTCACCATAGCGAAAAAGCTCAAAGCAATTGTAGAGCTTAGGTTTAGAGAACACGGGCTTGCAGAACACAAAAACAACATACACAAAGTAATAGATATGCATAGAAAGTGGCTTAACTCTATATTAAATGACCAAAGTACCCTGCCCACACGTGGCCACCAAGCCATTGCAACATGTTCACCTCCAGCCAGATGCCATTTAATGCATTTAATTTGTATTCATGCACTGTGCTCGCATTTTCCTCATATTTTAATGCGTTTAATCTGCATTCATGGATTACGTACCTCTAGCTGCCATTTTTAAAACTATGCCTTTGCTTAAATTTATTTAATCAATTTATGCATTCGCATTTTCTCAGATTTTTAAGATGAAAATGATTTATAAAGCTACTCGGATGAATAGGAAAATAGATAAATGCTAATTTTCCAATATAAAAAATAGCTCTCCAAATTCAAACTATACAAAAAAATAAGTACTATGTTAAATGGTGAAATGTGATTGGGCAATGCTACCGGTTAAAAGCATTCCAGGAAAATGCATAGGAAAATTAAAAATGGGTTCATAGGAAACAGCTTTTGATTCTGAATCCATATGCATTATTTGATTAAAACTAGTGGCTAAAGGTACATAATTCATTGATCCAAAATCAATGCATTCAATGGCATCTGACTAAAGGGGAGACTGTTTGGATTGCTATTTAGTCTTTCAATATATAACAAGGTTCAAGGAGAAAACTCTCATTATTGCACACATTGACATAATTTTGGTTCCAAAGCTCTCTTTATGGGACCACTTTGAAGTAATAAAAAATACACAAACTTTACAGGGCTCACATGCACGAAGTAAAATGGACAAGACGGTTTCTACATAATTCCTATCAAATGCAGATGAAACCTTCTCATTTCAACAAGAAATTTGAATAGATAATACTAAAAGTAGTTTAAAATATGAATTTATAATCAAAGTATAAAAATGCCTTAGCTACAATTGCAGAGTTTAGGTTTACATTGTTCCAAACTTCTCATTATGGCATAGGTTAACAACACATTGGTTCTAAAGCTCTCTCTATGAGACACCTCTATAGCAATTGAAGATATATAGTCTTTACAGGACTCACATCCAGTAAACAGAATAGACAAAAGGGCTTCTACATAATCCCTTTCAAACCACATTTCATGGATCCACATTTATTCGATGACTTTTGTCAAACAGTTCACTTGCCTTTTGTATGCTTCTATTTTTTGCATACATGCCTATACGGACAATTGCTATGACATTTCACAAAATTCTTCTATTTACATGCTTCCATGCATCCTGCCCATAGGTACACATATACATGCATCCATGTGTACTACAATACATGCATGTATGTATACATGCATGCATGGATATATGTATCTATGCAAATTCATATGCAATCCATGGATATTTCCATACATGCATATTTAAGCATTTATGTATCCACCTATGCATGTATCTATCTATCCATGTAACTATGTTTCTATGTATTCTTCTACTTATAGATGCATCCACACATATATGTATCTGTGCTTCTATGTGCGTATGTATACAGGCACCTATCAATATATGTACCAATGTATCTATGGATACATGTATTCATAGATACATGTATCTACGCATCTATGGATACCATGATGGATGTCCACATCTGTGTATCTATGGATACATGTATCAAGTAGCTTGTTTCTGGGTTTTGACTCTGCAGCAACATCTCATGTGACTACATAGATCTGTAGAATAATAGAACTAAAATGCTCAAAGTAATCACAATGCATCTCTAGTCACTTAAATCTATATTCCATGACAAATCCACATGCCATTTAATGCATTCACTTTGAAACACAAACAACAAAACAGATAAATACCACTTTCCAAATAAAAAAAATAACTTTTGAAACATCAACTTCCAGAATTAAATAGCAATATGCACAAAGTGATCATATTACCCTAACTAGATGACTATGAAGCACATGTTACCTATGCGATCTAAAATCTAAATATACTAAGATATGCAATTGCTTATTGCCTCAAGCACTAACTGCACCTGATATGCACTACCATTCACATTTTCCTAATTTCATGATCTAAAAACTCAAGAATCTCAACACCTTGTTGTGTACGACAAAGAGTAAGGAATGGGCCTTGAGCTTTTCTTCTATATATCTATCTAGACAATCAGCCCTATGATGATTTTATAAAGCATAACCAATAACAAAATGGCAATTGTTGCACCCTATGATGAAAGAAATGATGACTTCATAGGCTTTTTATTCCATTCATTTGCATTTTCAGGCTTCAATATCTTTTCTTCCTGTTTCAAATACATTTAATAATCTACTTATATCTTGCATTTAATTTTCTATGTAGAGCTGAAAATTGTTAAATTTATACCATTTCCACTCCATTCATTTTCAAATTCAGGTTTCCATATCCATATACACCTATGCACAAGTACATGTTATCCAACATATTAACACACACATGGTTTCCTAGTGCTAATTTGTCAATTGCCTTTCATCAACAGTTCAAATGTACACAAGGATAATTGTAATTATTTCTTTGTTTTAATTATTATGTCAACATGTACGATAATTACATGTACACATATATACATGCATACCTCTATGCATGGATGCATAGAAAGACTATGTTTCATGGGATTTTTACAGAGTTCACTTTCTTTCTCTATGCTTCCATATTTTGCATGTGTTCCTATCACGACAATAACCACAATATTTGACAATACCCCTCTATCCTTTATGACAACACTTTTGTTCCAAAGCTCTCTTTACGGGACAACTGTGCATTGCCTCCGAGACTCTGATGAAAGATTTGAATGGATTGGAGCAATGCAACACCCAACTTCCATTTAAGATGTACAATGAAAGTAAACAGAAGGAAAAATGCATTTGCTTCAAAGTTTATAAAGCAATTTCAACACATTCTCTAGCCATTGTCCAGAATATGGTTTTCTACCAGCATACTCCTTGAACCTTCTTTAGGTCTTATTGCTATTTTGTTAATTGACTTTGATTGAAAGGTGAAAATGTGAAATGTGTCCAAGGATAATTATACTTATTTCTCTCTTTTAATTGTTATATATTCAAAGACTAATTAGAAATCCAAACAGCCTCCTCTTTAGTCAGATGCCATTCAATGCATTGATTTTGTATCAATGAATTATGTACCTTTAGCTATGCTTTCAAAGAATAAGTCTACAGTGTGTTGCTTTGAGCTTTTCCGTTGTCATGAAAGCATAAAGCATAGAGGGATTTTGTTAAAAGTCATGTTTATTGTCCTCATAGGCATAAATGCAAACAATGGGAGCATACAGAAAATAGGTAGACATTGGTATATGCATTTATGCATCTCTGAATACTATGCATGGATACATGTATGTATGCATATATGGTTTCTGTGCATGCCTACATGTGTATCATGTATCACAACAACATTTTCACCATATAGAACAAAGAAAATTATGAACAAAATATCGTGGTTACGCAGTCAAACAAAGGGCTTTCTAGATAATTATACAGTGATGCACACATTCATGCTCTCCAACATATTAACATGCACATGGTTTTCTACTGTTACTTTGTTATTTCGCTTTCATTCACAGCTAATATGTACAAAAGCATAATTGTATTTATTTCTTTCTTTTTATTTCTATGTATTTAAACACTAGTTAACAACTACCTAATTAGTCACATATCAAATCAAACAAGGGTAAATGAGAAATATGGAACTGACTAGATTGACATGAGTGGAATGTCACCTAGTCCTATTAGCTAATACACTATGATTACTGTCACGTTTTAGCATCTAACAAGTCTCATGGCTCCAAACCTGGTATCATCTAAAAGCCACATAAATATTCAGTTTCCAACCCGATTGGGTCATTCTATACTTACTATTATTTGTTTAATACAACTACATGCAAGTAGAAATCACAACTCATGACATCCTTATACACTTATGGACAAATACATGCTCTCTAACATATTAACATGCACATCTTTTTCCATTTCTACTTTGTTAATTGGCTTTGATTTATAACTGAAATATGCACAACGATAATTATCATTATTTCTTTCTTTTAATTATTATGTATTTAAAGACTAATTAACAGCTACCTAATTAATTACATATGCATTTTTACAAGGGTAAATGAGCACTAGAAACTCGATAACAATGACACATTTAACATGCCATTATCAAGGTATTCGGTCTAAATACTCATTGATTACAATATGCTAAACATATTTCAATTTTATATGGTTCTGTATATGCATATATAAATATCTCTTTTTCTTCATCTCATTATGTATCTGTGTATCCATAGATGCAATCATGCATATATCGATTTATGCATATATCTCACCATCTCTTTATGCATTTGTCTATATATGTATGGATGTATCTACGACTACATGTATACATCAATTTATGCATATATGCACCTATGGATTACATGCACACATCCATGTATATATGCATCTATCGATATCTTGCATGGATACATGTATATATGCATCTATGGACTCATGCACCTATGTATATGTCTTTGTCTCTACCCATTTGTAGATGCATATATGCATATTTCTACACATCCATGTATCTGCACAACTCTCTCTATAACATATCTATCTCTGTCTGTAACATATCAAAAGTTGTATTTTGACATACAATCATGCATATTGTCCATACATGCATATATGCATATATGCCTTCATCCATATTTCCATGTGTATATGAATACATCCTTTCATGTAGCATATGAATTTGTATCTATATGCATATATGCATGGATCCATGTATACATGAATTCATTTCTCCATCTATCCATGTAGTTCTGTCTTTTGTGTATATGTGTCTGTCGATGCATTCATGCATATATCTATGAATAGCTCTACGTTTTTCTCTGTCCATGCATTTATTGTTTTCTAACGCATCAGCATTTGCATTTTTTTGGTTTCATGACCTACCATATTTATTGTTTTCATTTTGTCTTTTTTTACAAGTTTTTGGTAATGCTAATCCGTCTTGACGTATGTGTTTGCATTCCTACTAGAGACAATCTAATCACTCCAATGGTTACATATAAGATGTTGGCTACTCAAAAACAAAATGTACATATATTTCCATATTTTAAATATACATTACCTTGGGTGATTTCTAAGACATAAGTAGGGTGTTTATAGAGGCTTGTAGTTAGTTTATTATCATCATATTTTGAATTGTGTTCTTCTTGGAAACTTTGAGAACTTGTCTCTTAAAACTGACTTACTATTATCAAGTATTTGTAGTATATTTCTTACTCTATTGTTTTATTGTACAATTTGATTCATTACAAGTGGTATTACAGAATAATATAGGCACTATGAAGACAAGAAAAAATGATATATGTTATTTTAGAGTTCATTTTAGGAAGTGTATATTTCTCTAATTTGATAAATATTTTATTGGTTTTCCAATATTTTTGAAGGTCATATTCAAGTTATTGCAATATAAATTCTAAGGTAATATCCTTAAATATCATTATATATTTATATCTATTCTTCTCTTGTCGCATTTCGAGGAAGCTCAAGGATCTCAGAACCTTGTTCAATACGAAGGAGAGTGAGAAATGGGACATGAGTCTTTTTTCTGTGTTTGTATTGAGACACTCAGCCCTATGATGATTTTAAAAAGCATAACCAATAACAAACTAGACATTCTTCCACCCTTTGTTGGAAGAAATGATCACTTCATACCCTATCGATTCCATTCATTTCCATTTCTACCCTTGCACGTCCCTTTTTCTGAAATCAAATACATTTCAAAATCCATTTATATGCTTGTCTTGGATCACAGAAATCTGTTGCATTCCCTTTTTCATTCAATCCAGCTCCCTCATTCAAATTTTTATTTCTTGCATTTAATTTTAAGTGTATAACTAAAAAATGATAAACTCGTAACATTTACATTCCATTCATTCTCATATCAACTCTTGCATATCCTTGCCTCCCATATCAAATACTTTTCATAAATTATTCATATACCTTACTTGCATCTCATCATTCTCTCAATTCCCTCTCTTTGTTGCACATGCATAACTCATTCTTCTTTTTTACCCTCACATATCTTTATCTATCTATACCTCAAATGTACCTTCATCCATCACAACAAAATTCACACCATACCAAACAAAGAAAAAGATGAAGAAAATATCAAGGTTATGCAATTAAACACTGAGGGCTTTCAAAATAACTATCATAACATATACTTGTATTCAAGAGCTCTTTTCAAAATGTTTTTTCTACATCTTGTTTATTACAGATAACTAAGAGCACGTATGACAGTTTCTTGGAGACTATAATGTATCATCAGATTTAACAAATATTTACATGTATACATGCATTCAAATGCATCATTAGATATCCTTTATACAGTTGTTCAAAAAACACTAATGTATATGTTTCAAATGCAAATTATTTCTGACATTTCTAACTTTATGCACATAGGCATATATAGATTCTTGTTTATGTACCAAATTACATGGACACATGTACACATCCATGCATGCACAAATGTTTACATGGATCCATGTATTTATGCATTCCTTCCATATATGCATTGGTGATAAGTAGTTCATTTTCCCTATTTTCTTTCGTTTACTACTGCAAATGCAAGTTGAGTCTCATTGTGCTTTGATGCATTTAGAATGCTTTGATTATAAATTTCTATTTCTAATCGATTTTAGTGTTTTCCATTCAAATTTCTCGTTCATATGTCAAGGATGCTTTTCACTCTTTTATGCATTCTGAGTACATGGATACATGTATACATGCATGTATGTATACATAGATGACTTGAGCATTCTTACAAATCTTTAAGATTATTTGCATTTAATAATTCAAACAAAAAAATAATACATTTTTGCTTCTTGAATCAGATCATATAGTACATTTCTTACTACAAATGTATACATACACACATGTAGAAATACAAGTATTCATTAGTATATCTATCAAAAAGCCCACGTATTTATTATTTTCATAGTATATGCATAACAACTTCTACTTTGTTTTCTCTTTTGACTCTTGTATCCTTAAATATCATTATATATTTATATCTATTCTTCTCTTGTTGCATTTCAACGAAGCTCAAGGATCTCGGCACCTTGTTCAGTACGAAGGAGAGTGAGAAATGGGACATGAGTCTTTTTTCTATGCTTGTATTGAAACACTTAGCCCTATGATGATTTTAAAAATCATAACCAATAACAAACTAGACATTCTTCCACCCTTTGTTGGAAGAAATAATCACTTCATACCCTATCAATTCCATTCATTTCCATTTCTACCCTTGTACGTCTTGTCTTCTCAAATCAAATACATTTTAAAATCCATTTATATGCTTGCCTTGCAATCACACCAATCTTTTGCATTCCTCAGTACAGGCACTTATAGAACACAAAAACAACACATGCAAAGTAATAGAGATGCATAACAAGTAGCTTAACTCTATATCAAATGACCAAAGTACCCTGGCCACACGTGGCCACCAAGCCATTCTAGTGCCTTCACCTCGAGCCAGATGCCATTTAATGCATTTAATTTGTATTCATGTATTACGTACGTCTTCCCGCCAGTTCTATAAACTATGCCTTTGCTTAAATTTATTTAATCAATTTATGCGCTCGCATTTTCCTGATATTTTAATGCATTTAATCTGTATTCATGGATTACGTACCTCTAGCCGCCAACTTTTAAACTATACCTTTGCTTAAATTTATTTAATCAATTTATGCATTCAAATAGCTCTCCAAATTCAAACTATACAAAAAAATAAGTAATATGTTAAATGGCGAAATGTGATTGGCCGATGCTACTAGTTAAAAGCATTTCGGGCGAATCCATAAGTATTCCTACCATTCCATTCATTCTCATATCCAGGCTCGCATATCCTTGCCTCCCATATCAAATACTTTTCATAAGGAATTCATATACCTTACTTGCATCTCATCATCTCTCAATTCCCTCTCTTTGTTGCACTTACATAGCTCATTCTTCTTTATTACCCTTACATAGCTTTATCTATCTATAGCTCAAATATACCTTCATCCATCACAACAAAATTCACACCATACCAAACAGAGGGAAAAATGAAGAAAATATCAAGGTTATGCAATTAAACACTGAGTGCTTTCAAAATAACTATCATAACATACAATTGTATTCAAGAGTTCTTTTCAAAACGTTTTTTCTACATCCTGTTTATTACAGATAACTAAGAGCACATATGACAGTTTCTTGGAGACTAAAATGTATCATTAGATTTAACAAATATTTACATGTATACATACATTCAAATGCATCATTAGATATCCTTTATACACTTGTTCAAAAAACAATAATGTATTATTCTTTTGTTTCGATCATAAATGTTTTTTGTATATCTTTCAAATGCAAGTTGTTTCTGACATTTCTAACTTTATGCACGTAGGAATATATAGATTCTTGTTTACATACCAAATTACATGGGCACATGTACACATCGTTACATGCATAAATGTTTGCATTGATCCATATATTTATGCGTTCCTTCGATATATGCATTGCTAATAAATAATTAATCTTTCCTGTTTTCTTTCATTTAATACTGCAAATGCAAATTGTTTCTGACATTTCTAGCTTTATGCACGTAGGCATGTATAGATTCTTGTTTACATACCAAATTACATGGACACATGTACACATCCATGCATGTATAAATGTTTACATGGATCTTATTTTTATGCTTCCCTTCGATATATGCATTGCTAATAAGTAGTTTCTTTCTCCTATTTTCTTTCATTTAATACTGCAAATGCAAGTTGAGTCCCATCGTGCTTTCAGACTCATTCAAATGTCGGGGATGCCTTTCACTCTTGTCTGCATTATGTGCACATCGATACATGTGTACATGCATGCATGTATACATAGATGCCTCGAGCATTGTTACAGATGTTTCTCTCTCAATAATTTCAATGCAAAGTGCTATAAACATGTGAATTATTTAAGTGTAGCTACATTTTATCTCAGGTAATAAGGTTCTTTATATCTTTACAAATTATTTTTTGTTTAATATATATACACAAAAATATTTATTCGTATTACGTAAACAAGATTAAGATCTTATTTATAACAAAATAAATAGCTTTCTAATGATTCATCTAAGAATTTATTGTAATATTTATTTGACTTAGTACATTTTAATAAATCAAATTATTTCATTTTATTTTCTATGCAAAGTGCTATAAACATATCAACTATTTTAGTGTAGCTACATTTTATCTTACGTAATAAGGTTCTTTGTATCTTTGCAAATTATTTTTTGTTTAATATATATACACAAAAATATCTATTCGTATTACATAAACAAGATTAAAATCTTATTTCTAATGAAAACAATAGCTTCCTAGTGATTCATCTAAGAATTTATTGTAATATAATTACATTGTTCTATACACAAAAATATGTTTTTGTATTACATTAACAAAATTAAAATCTTATTTCTAATAAAATCAATGGCTTTATATAGAACTAACTTTCATATTATGTTAAAAAAAAGATTAATTGATCTTAAAAAAGTTTACAAATACACATTACACTAGCACACTAAACATAATTTTATTTAGAAATAGACATTGAAGCAAAAAAAAGAAGTATGGTAAACTTTGTTTGAAAATGCATATAGATATGTGTCTATATGCAATAATGCGCGGATATGTAAAATATGCAATATTTTTTGGCCACTGGACACATGTTTTTGTAAATTGTTGCAAATGATATTTGATGCTTTCGAAATATTCCTACATCAAAACTTTGTTAGAATTGAAATGACTAATGAATTTATGGGGCGAAAGGTTTATTAAAAATAAAATAAAAAATTGTGCATTGTTCATAAGTAGTTTATTTCTCCTGTTTTCTTTCTTCTAATATTGCAAATGCAACTTGAGTCTCCTCGTGCTTTAAGACTTGTTCAGATGCTGACAATGCTTTTCACTCTTCTATGCATTGTGTGCATGTGGATACATGTATACATGCATGCATGTATACACTGATAACTCAAGCATTGTTACAAACATTTAAGATTACTTGCATTTAATAATTTAAACAAAACAACAATACATTTTTGCTTCTTGAATAAGATCATAAAGGATGTTTCTTGTTGCAAATGTGTACAAACTCATAAAATTACAAGTATTCATTGGAATATCTATTAAAAAGTCCACGTATACATGGTGCCCAAATATACAATTTTGGGACCACGTTGCCCATGGACCCTAAACATTCCATGCAT
The DNA here is from genome assembly GCA_007258455.2 of Sequoia sempervirens. Taxonomy (NCBI): domain Eukaryota; kingdom Viridiplantae; phylum Streptophyta; class Pinopsida; order Cupressales; family Cupressaceae; genus Sequoia; species Sequoia sempervirens. The sequence goes on along the minus strand of VDFB02281492.1, from coordinate 868,531,412 downwards.
TAATGCACCATTGCAAATTATTTCAAACTTTAATACCTAAATTTAATACATTTATATTCCTATCTCCTATCTAATTCCTTTTTCTCACTTAGCTAGATGTTTTTTACCTCTCGACAGGAACTCGACGCTTGCGTCACTTGTTTTTTTTAAAACAAACTTGCCTAATTCAAAACGTAGCCCTATACATAGGGATAAAATAACATCAAAAATATTCTATGGAGAAATAAAATCTCCTAAAATAAAAGGAGAATCTCATTTGTAAAGCCCCAGATAAATATAAAGGGATAAATAAAAATAATATTAGATATATTATCTTTCCGAGAGATGTGAAAAAGGGGGATATTTTTGAAAATTTGCACTATGTAAGGGAGACTGGGTAGTTAATTGGTTTTACACCAATTTTGGTAATTTTGGGCTATAAAATGAGGTGAGAAAGGTGAGAGAAGTCAACTGATTTTGGAAGAATTTTGCAAGTGTGGGAGATTGTTTTCCTTGGAGGAATTTTTGTATTTCCGTGTTTTTGGAGAAGCTTGTTTCCACACACTTTGGAAGTGCATTTGTAAATATCTTTGTAAACCAAGGGGAAGTTCTACCAATGGATGTAACCGAATTTGTGGAGGAATAATTAGATCGGTCCACTCAATTGGAGAGGGGCCTGGAGATGTAGTAGTTCTAAACAATGAAGGTTGTTATCAATCTTCGTTTGCATTCTCTTTATCTCTCATTCTATTATTTCTTTAATTACTTTGTAATTTCATTATTTAAATTATGTTTGCGTGTTTAATTATAATTAAGCACTTTTGGTTTGTAATTGTTAATGTAAGCATTCAAAGCAAATGTCATCGATCCTTAAAACAGATCAAATTGGTATCAGAGCTATGTTTTGACTAGTATTGCAGACTTGAATGCTTACACGCTCGAAGCTTCAACAAGGCAAAGGAAAACTTGAAGAATACAATCCTGAGATCGAGAAATGAAGGACTTTGCCAACAATGGATGAAACTGAAGCTGGGAAAAGCACCGAGCAAGAGCTTGATGATAAGTCTTTCCAGCAAGTCTTCCTCAAAATGAAGGCTATGGTGGAAGAGTTGTATGTGGAAAAGAAGAAGCGCGAAAAGGGAGATTCGTCGAAGAAAGAAAAGAAGGAAGAACGAAAGGAAAAAGGAGGAAAAGATCCAGAAGCTCCATCTCCTCCATCTTCCCCTTCTTCTCCATCTTCCCCTTCTTCTTCTTCCTCTTCTACTACTGTTAATCCTTTCAAAAACAAGTCTAAACCTATTATTAAACTTTATGTAAAAATTGACTTGCCTAAGTATTATGGTGAGTTAAATGTCGAAAAGTTAGATGATTGGATTCAACAGGTAGAAGACTATTGTAGGATTCAAGGCCTAACAAAAGATTCTTCTATGATCCAGTTAGCCACTCTCCTATTGGTAGGTAAAGCTCTCACCTGGTGGGAGAGTAGGAATCAGGAGGAAATTGCTTGCCATGGTAAGGTCAATATGACTTGGATGGAATTTATTGCTGCCCTTAAAAAATAATTTTATCCTTTAGGTTATATGCAACAATTAACCATGAATTGGAAAACCTTTAGGCAAGGTAAGGGTCAGTCTATCCAAGATTACACTCATGAGTTAAGAAAACGGGCCGTTGCTTTAAATGTTCCATTGTATACTCAAGATACATTATTCAAGTACATAGGTGGTTTACATTCTTACCTAAGACATACTATTCTAATGTTGAGTCCTAATAATTTGGATGAAGTGTCAGTCCAAGCCACTAATTTAGAGTCAAGGGGTAAGAACACTTTCAGTGATAATTTCTCAAATAAACCATTTAAGTCTGAGGGGAAACCTAAGGGTAAAGATAAAGGAAAAGAAAAAAAGATAGCCACGGTAAAGAAAGAGGGTGAAAAACCCACTTGTTCTCATTGTAAGAAAGGACACGAAGATTATAAGTGCTCGAAACTACATCCAAAACATAGGCCAAAGAGGTATGGTGGAAACAAAGGGAAGAAAAAGACAACTATTGTAACACAATAGGATCTTGGATTTGATTCCGGAGATGAGACAAAGATAACTGCCACTGGGATTCAAGGTAAAAACAAAAGTATATCTCTTGCATCTGAATCAAGTATTTCTGTAAGTACATGTAAGCAACCTAAAGTAGATAAGCAGAGGAATGAACTTTTTCATATCCGTGTGATAACTAAACACACTAAGGTTAATACTTTATTTGACACGAGTTCACAAGTTAATCTTATATTTGAAGAGGTTGTTGAAAAGCTAAATCTGACTACAACTCCACATCCAAAGCCATACCCTTTGGGATGGGTTTGTAATGATGCACAGTTACAAGTCACGAAACAATGTAAGCTTAGTTTAACAATCATTGCAAACTTTAAAGATGAGGTTGTAGCGGATGTTTTACCTTTAGATATTTGCAGACTTGTGTTAGGAAGTCCATATTTGTACGATCATAAAGCTATCTTCTTTAGGGAGGAAAACAAGTATCATCTATTTAATGATGGGATTGAATATATTGTACATGCACACAAAGTCAAAACTAGTCTTGCATTAGTTAATGCTGGTCAGATGAAAAGATTAGTGAACTCCAGTAAAAACTTTGTGTTAATGCTTGTTAAGGCCAAAGAAGATGAAACATCTGAGGCGTTTAAAGGAAGTGATCCTAAACATAAGGCTGAATTGGTAAAAGTTGTATCCACTTATGATGACTTGTTTCAGGAACTAAAAGGATTGCCTCCTAAAAGAGATATTCAACATGAAATTCAATTGCAGCAGGATGCGCCACTACCTAATATTGGCATGTACCATTTGTCTATCATGCAAAATAAAGAAATCAAAAATCAAGTTCAGGAGCTCATCAATAGAGGAGTGATTCATCCAAGTACATCACCTTGTGGTTCTCCGATCGTTTTGGTTCCAAACAAAGATGGAACATGGAGGATGTGCATTGACTTTAGGGCACTGAACATAGTCACCATAAAAAATAGGTATCTTCTTCTTAGAATTGATGACTTGCTCGATCAGCTTAAGCATGCAATTTATTTCTCTAAATTAGATTTACGAAGTGGTTATCATGAGATTAGAATTGTAGAGGATGATATTTGGAAAACTACTTTCAAGACAAAACAAGGACTTTATGAATGGATGGTTATGCCCTTTGGGCTTACCAATGCACCCACTACATTCATGCAAGTCATGAATGACATCTTTTGTCCTTACATTGATGATTTTGTTATTGTATATCTTGATGATATCCTAGTTTTTAGCAAGTCTTGGGAAGACAATGTAAGTCATGTTAAAAAAGTTTTTGATGTACTAAGAAAAGAAAAACTCTATGTAAATATGTCTAAATGAGAGCTTGCAAAGACATCTCTTGTGTACTTAGGTTATATCATAGGGAATGGTCAATTGAAAGTCGACCCTACGAAGGTTGAGGCAATTGTAAACTAGCCTAAACCAAGTACTGTAACTGAAGTTAGGAGTTTTATGCGTTCTATCCAGTACTGGAGGAAGTTTATTGCAAACTTCTCCTTCATCGCATCACCGTTGCATGAATTAACAAGTACAAAGATAACTTTTCAGTGGGGAGGACAACAATAGAAGTCCTTTGATGCACTAAATGAGAAGTTAAGTACCGCACCAGTCCTGGCTCTACTAGATTTGCACCAACCATTTGAGATTGAAACAGATGCGAGTGGATTCGTCATGGGAGCAATATTGACACAAGGAGGTAAGCCGATTTGTTACCGTTCTGAATCTTTTTCTGGCATAGTAAGTAATTATCCAACTTACGATAAATAACTTTATGTTTAGTACAGAGTGTTAAGAAATGGAAAAATTATATAATGGGAAAGGAAATAGTAATCCATACCGATCATCAGCCATTACAATATCTGCATTCACAAACTAAGCTACAACAAAGTAGGCATTTCAGATGGATGGGACTTTTACAGTAGTTTCACTTAGTCATTAAGTATAAGAAAGGATCCCATAACAAAGTAGCAGATATGCTTTCTAGACCTCCAGTTTCTAATGCTTCGATAATCCTTAAAAATAGTTCTATGATGCATGCAAGTTTTGAAGAACAATATGCTATTGATGAAAATTTTAAGGATATCTATGCAGCTCTAATCCAAGGCAAACAAGTAGAAGAAAAGGATTACTATGTGCATGATAAACTCATGTATCACTTAGGAAAATTACGCATTCCAAAGAATGAACAAGCACATGTAATTAGAGAGGCAGACACATCACTAATTGTAGGACATTTTGCAGTTAGTAAAACTTTGGCACAACTACAGAAATATTGCTCCTGGCCTTGAATGCAGGAAATTGTAACAAAATATACTAAGGGATGTGTGATGTGTGCAACTAGAAAACCAAGTAAGATGAAATTGGGGTTGTACACACCTTTACCTGTACCATCCCGACCATGGGAAAGTGTATCTATGGATTTTGTCGGGGGGTTACCTATGTCTAGGAAAGGGCATGACTATTTGTATGTAGTAGTTGATCGGTTCAGCAAGATGTGTATTCTTATGCCATGTAAAAAGCAAGTCATTGTTGAACTGACAACTCATATGTATTTTTAGTTTGTATGGGTTCACTTTGGGTTACCCACTTCCATTGTATCAGATCGAGATTCTCGATTCCTTGGGGAGTTTTGGTCAGTCTTATGGGGACTTATGGATACTAAACTGAAGAAGAGTACATCCTTCCATCCGTAGACTGATGGATAGACAAAGGTAGTCAACAGGACAGCTATGCATCTGCTAAAAGGCTATTGCAACAAGCATCCTAAGTTGTGGGATGAAATTCTTCATTATGTACAACATGCCTACAACCATGCAACCCATTCTTGTACAAAGAGGTCTCATTTTGAGACTTGCTTTGGTTATTTTCCAAAGACACCAATGGATTTTGATTTTAGAACAAATGATGTTGAAGATGGACACCTTGATGTAGAAAGGGCTTTAAAGTTCATCCAGAAGGTCCAAGCAGTTCATCAGGTCGTAGAAGCACAATTGGAAAAGAGTCAAGTAAAGTACAAGGCTCGTCATGAAAAGCATTGCAGCGATCATCATTTCCAAGTTGGAGTCGGAGTTTGGTTACACATAAGAAAGGAAAGAATGCAAGGTGAAGTAAGGAAGCCTAAGCCAATTAGATATGGTCCATTTGAAATTCTAGAAAAGATTGGCACAATTGCCTTTCGCCTTAATCTTCCTCCATACATGTAGATTTACTTGGTAGTCAACGCTGAGAACTTGAAGTTGTATGAACCTCTGATGATACTAGATGAGGAGGCTAAAGTGCAAGTTCCATTAGTTGATGACCTTTCACCAGAGTACATGTTAGATTTGCCTGAAGATGTCATCCTCGACAGGAACACTAGGCTTCATGAAGAGGAGCAGTTGAATACCTCTGAGTGGGGCTAAAAGGGATGCATCCAAGTAAGGCAAAGTGGATGGAGACTGGTAAAGTGAGGGAACTTTACCCTTACTTTTTGAGTAACCAGCTTTCGAAGGTCCAAAAGCTCTCCAATGGGGAGGACTGATCTAGAGGATTTTTTGTCAAAATTTGAAATTCTCCATTTTATCCAATTTTGGTATCATTAGAAAGTTCTTGGGATCTTGACTCCAACACAACTCAAACGGAGTCAATTGGAGTCCCGGAGCTCAAGATATATATGGTCAAACCTTTAGTCAATTCTTAGAAGTAGGCCAGAGAAAAGGGGCAAAAAAATAAACTCATCAAAACTATTCAAATTCAACACCATTTTGAAGTGCTCATCATCACGATTCTGATAGAGTTCGTTTCACAGAAAATAGAGTCTGTATGACGAAGTTATGGAAGGTCAAAGATTGGGTCAACCCAATGACGTCAGTGCCCAGTCAACACAACGGCCAATCAGCCCTTGACATATGGCAATACCTCATCCCTCCATGTGGCAAAAAATATTTTGGCAAAAATAATTAAAAAAATCAAATTAAAAAAAATATAAAAAATAAATAAAATATAATACAATTTATATTTAATAAAAATATCTAAGATGGGCCCCACCCATCCATGGGGTGGCCCACATTAATTGGGGTGCCACCCATGGTATGGGGGGCAACCCACTTTTGAAGGGGAACGCATCCCCCTCTTTTAGGGGAAAGGTTAAAAGAAGGGGAGTGTGGTGGGACCACCACCCCCCTATAAAATACCTAAAAGATCCTCTTTAAGGAGGATTTGATATATTTTTTTTTTTAAAACAAACTTGCCTAATTCAAAACGTAGCCCTGTACATAGGGATAAAATAACATCAAAAATATCCTATGGAGAAATAAAATCTCCTAAAATAAAAGGAGAATCTCATTTGTAAAGCCCCAGATAAATATAAAGGGCTAAATAAAAATAATATTGGATATATTATCCTATCGAGAGATGTGAAAAGGGGGATATTTTTAAAAATTTGCACTATGTAAGGGAGATTGGGTAGTTAATTAGTTTTACACTAATTTTGGTAATTTTGGTCTATAAAAGGAGGTGAGAAAGGTGAGAGAAGTCAAGTGATTTTGGAAGAATTTTGCAAGTGTGATAGATTGTTTTCCTTGGAGGAATTTTTGTATTTTTGTGCTTTTGGAGAAGCTTGTTTCCACACACTTTGGAAGTGCATTTGTAAATTTCTTTGTAAACCAAGGGGAGGTTCTACCAACGAATGTAACAAATTTCTAGAGGAATAATTGGATCGGTCCACTCAATTGGAGAGGGGTCGGAGACATAGTCGTTCTAAACGACGAACTCTGTTATCAATCTTCGTTTGCACTCTCTTTATCTCTCATTCTATTCTTTCTGTAATTACTTTGTAATTTCGTTATTTAAATTATGTTTGTGTGTTTAATTATAATTAAGCACTTTTGGTTTGTAATTGTTAATGTAAGCATTCAAAGCAAATGTCATAGATCCTTAAAACATATCATGTTTGGTGGGAGAGTCTGGGAATGGAGGAAATCATATATGTCCTAGTACCAAGGGGAATTAAGATCAATGAACTCAAAAACCATTTCAGACTCAAGAATATCATAAGCAGGAACCAATGGTTATTCTACTAAGAACTCAAATTGTGCACATTACTAGGAATATCTAAGAGAGATCCAATCGTGACCATAATGTTGTTGCTTTGTTTTGTGCTCTAGGAACTTGCTCAAAAGAAATCATATGAAAATATGATAGGAAACTATCCACCATGTGTTTATAAGGCATCAAATTCTCATCCCTTGTGTCATACTCATTGTTGACTTGGTTGATAACTAACTGATAATCTCCAAAGATTAGGAGTAATTTTATTTTCCACTTGATGGCCATTCAAAGTCCTATTATGAGTGCTTCATATTCAACAACATTATTAGTGCATGGGAAGGTGATCCAAAATGACATAGGAATAGAATCTCCTTGTGGTGTGTGTTGGATTTCAATTGTTTATGATTTGGTAGTTTTTCCTTGATGACAAAACTGGTTACATGGCTGAATTTTGGTTTTCACATGTAGTTGGTTGACACATGACACATGTTTCATATGCTGACAGAATCTTGATACATGATGATGTTGCTAGTGTTTATCATTTTTGTTAGGATGATTGATTTTTGATTTGATCCTTCAAGGTTACAAGTCCCATGTATTCATTTTAAAAACCACACCAAACCATGTCAAGTCAAATTTTAAAAAGGTTTGAATTTTAGGTATGTTTATCAAACACTTATTCACCCCCCCTCTCAATGTTTATCCATACTCAAATAGTGTGATGAATAATATGCCTGCTCCTAAGCCATGACCTATTTGGGACCCATCAAAATAGAGTTTCCAAGGTAATTTAGGACCTACACGAAAGATGGATTCATCTGGGAAGTCAGCTACCAAAGGGTGATTACCTTGTATTGGGTGTGTTAGTGAGTTGATCTGCTATGACCTATCCTTTTATTGCTTTATGTTCCACATAATGTATGTCATATTCACTAAGTATCATGACCCAATTTTCCAGCCATCCTATTAACATTTCCCAACTAATGAGATATTCAATGGATCTATCTCAACCACTAATTTTGTTTTATGGTTCAAAATGTAATGTCTCAATTTTTGAGCGGCAAAGACAACTGTGAGCTAGGAATGCTCAATGGGAGTGTATTTGAGTTCATACCCAACCAAGGTATGATTGATGTAATATATGGCCCTTTTTTTTCTAATCATGGTCGTGCTATGCGAGTAATGCCCTCAGTGCAGAAGTGGTTGCCGAAATGTACAATATTGGAGGTTTTCCATCAATGGGCGGTATTAGGACTGGTGGTGTCAGAAGATAATCTTTGATTTGTTGAAAAGCCACTTAACACTTTTTAGTCCACACAAATGGGATCCCCTTGCATATTAGATATTGGAAAGGTTGACATTTTTTAGCTAATTGTGCAATGAAATGTCAGATGGACTATAATATTCCTTATAATGTTCTGAGATCACTAATTCCTTTCAATGGAGGCATGTCCAAGATTGCTTTTACTTTAGCTGGGTCAAATTCTATGCCTTGATGAGAAACTATGTACCCCAGGAGTTTACATGAAGTCACACTGAAAACACACTTCTTAGGATTGAGACGAACCTTATACTCTTCTAGCCTTTTAAATATTTTTTCCAACACTTTTAGGTGATCACAGTGTGCTAAGGACTTTTCTAGGAGATCATCAACATAGTCTTCCATCAACATGTGCATGAGATCACAAAATATTGTGGTCATAGCCCATTGATATGTAGCACTTGTGTTCTTTAGGCCAAAAGGCATAACTTTCCAATAGTATGTACCCTAGGGACAAGTGAATGTTGTTTTGTGTTGATCTTCTAGTGTGATGTGAATCTGATTATATCCTAAGAATCCATCCATGAGGGACAACATCTCATATCATGTTGTGAGATCTAGTATGATGTCTATATTTGGAAGTGGAAAATAATCTTTTGGACATACCTTGTTCAAATCCTAAAAGTCTATGCAAATATGTATCTGACCATTCAGTTTGGTGATAGGTGTGAGGTTTGATATCCTGTCAGCATAATCTATTGATCTTATGAACCTTGCATCCAGTAACTTTTTGAGTTTGACTTTGACTAGCAAGGAAATCTATGGGTGTTTCTTTTGTAGCTTTTGTTTGACTGGTTTTGCATCAAGAAGTAAGGGCAAATGATGCAAAACTAATGCTAGATCTAATCCTGGCATATTGGTATAGGACCAAGTGAAGTTGATCTTGCATTTTGAGAAGAACTCTTGAAACTCAAGCTTTTCCTCTTCTATCAACGAGGCTATAAAGAGAATCATTTTGGGATTTTTAGGTGTGGCTATATTGAATTCTATGGTATCTTCAATGATCATGACTGATTTCTCTTAGGTAATAGGAAGAAAGTCCAATCCTCCATCCTTGGACACCTCAGACAGGTTTTCACCCTTGAATATGTCCTTTCCTTTTACTTTTGTGTCGTCAGAAGGTGCCTTGCGGTTTTCACCTAAAGATGTATCTTTTCTTGTTTTATTTTTATTACTTTTGCAACTAGAGGATTGAACAGTCTCCCTGAAGTATGTTGCAGAATCAAAATCTATAGTGAATCTAGCTTTATGGTCCCCACTCAGTATTCCTTCACAGAGTCCCATGAATTTGACAATAGCCTCGTCATTGTCAAAAGTGTCCGTGATAGGTAAGTCTTGTTGGTCCGAATCAATGAGCTGTGGATACGTAAGGAAGATTCCATCGTCAGTGTTGGTGAAAGGTGGAGATGATGTTGAAAGCATGAAAATTGAGGATGAAAGGGTAAAGATGAAAGTTTCCTCAAAGTCCTAAGAGGATTCTATCCAATTGTCATCTTCATTAGACTCTAGTAAAGTGGAATCATGATCAAAATAGGGGAAAAATGAGTGGGAATCATGGTCAATAGGGTCAGGTGGCGGTTTAGGTTTGTCATCATCATGAGGCCAAAATATTTTTACTCAGTCTTCTCTTTTCATTGCGATTTTAGAAGGGTTTTTAGAAGGTTCAACGTTAAACATTTGTTTGAATTTTTAGTCGAAAGAAGGCTCACCTAGCTCTCAAAACATTTCATGAAGCTCATAGTCACTAGGGATCTTTCAGAACCATATTCCCACTCATGCAAGTCAGTGTCGGTATGGGAGTCTTCGATTGTCTTGACACTTTTAGAAGAATTTATGCCCTCACCCAAAAGTACATGGGTACATGGACCGTCAATCTTGATTGGCTCAAACCCTAACCCCAAATTCTTTGGTCTTATAGATGGCATTATAGGTTCTCTTCTTCTAGTCTTGTTTTTACTGAGGCCACTAGTTCCATCATAGCCTTTAGCCTTCATCATGTCATAGCATTTTCCATACTATTGTACTAGTAATAGAGGTAGGTTTTCCATGTCTTTGTAAATCCGGGTTGATATATCTTCGATATCCTCTTTATTTAGATTTCCCTAGTTTGTGAAAGTCATTGTAGGAGGAACTTTAAAGACTTCTTTGGGCTCTAGTCTGAAACAAGGCCTACCATAAGACTTTGGAGACTTGGGTATGTTGGTGATACAATAGGCAGTGTTTAATTTGAACTCGCCACAACCTTTGTCCTAGATCTTGATGTTCGGGTCGACACTTGGGATGGTGGAAGTAGAAGATACAGTGGAGGTCGAAGGAGTGGATGTGGATGAGTTGGAAAGTGTAGACAGATCAATGTATTTGGAAGAGGTGGACATCAAATTTTCACGATTAATAGGCACTTGGTGTTAAAAAATGCCCTTCAATTTTGTAAGGAAAGAATACGGATGCAGAACAAACTTTCCTAATGTCAAAAATTAGAGAAGAATGCATATATTACTTTAAATTTTATAATTACATACCATTAAGATGCACATGAAGGAAATAATTGAATAAAGAAATAAACTCAAACACAATTGACACTAGATTTACGTTGGAAAACCCTTACGAGAGAAAAACTCACCACACCAAAGAAAATCACTTGTATTACAGTAATCAAATTACATACAAGTTACAAAATCTCCTTTCAGATGTCAATATTATAGTAGCAATATTTCCCTAATCAATTTCATACAAAATATCAATGTTACAATGCTTTCTTACAACATACAATGAAATTCACTAATAGATCAAAACGATCATCCAACTTGCAAACTAGATTTTATTTACCTTTTACTACAAAGTGCTAAGGCTGGGACATATAAATTTCTTCTTCAAGATCACCATGAAGAAATGTTGTCTTCACATCCATCTGCTCGATCTCTAAGTCATAAGCTGCTGCAAGTGACAAAAGAAATTTGATAGATGTTAGCTTTGCTACCAGAGAAAATATTTCCCCATAATCAATTCCCTCTACCTTGGAATAACCCTTTTCACTTTTCAATACTACTATCCAAACCAATTTTCATTTGAAAAACCCATTTATAGTCCATAGGCTTTGTACTTTTCAATACTGCCATCTAGACCAATTTTCTTTTTAAAAACCCATTTATAGCGCATGGGCTTTCTACCTTCAGGCAATGGAACCATATCCCTAGTGTCATTCTTCTTTAATGATGCCATTTCTTCATTCATGGCTTCCAACTAGGAATCTAAATCAGTCATCTCAATTAACTCTTTTACAGTCCTAGGCTCATTAGTATTAGTAATCAAAGCATAGGTACAACTAGAATCCAGCATAGAGAATCCATACCTATCAGGTTTCTTCTTCTCATGTGTAGACCTCCTCACAGGCTGAGGCTGAGGTTGTGATTCTTCTTCAAAACTCTCATAGCTACTCAAACTCTCCTCAATTTCAATTACACTATCAATGTGTTGTTCCTCTTTTTTAGGAGTTAGAGGTATTTCAACAACATCATTTTCCTCTTTATTTTCTTTCATCTCTGACTATAGTTCCACTGAAGAAAGTTTCATCTCTTGAAAGATTATGCTTCTGTTGTATACAACCTTTTTCAGTCATTGGATTCCAAAGCTTGTATCCTTTCACAACAATGTCGTAGCCAATGAAGATACACTTAACAACTTTGTTCTCCAATTTAGATCTCTTCACATCTGGCACATAAACATATGCTTCACATCCAAAGACACAAACATGTATTAGAGAGGGCTTCTTACTAAACCAAGCTTCCATAGGAATTTTATCAACATGTGCTGAAGAAGGAGATCGATTTACCAAATAACATGTTGTAGCCACAGTCTCAACCCAAAACTTTTGCTCCAAACCAGCATTGCTCAACATACTTCTTACCTTCTCCATCAGCATCTTGTTCAACATTTCAGCAACTCCATTTTGTTGCAGACTATAAGGTGTTGTTTTATGCCTCTTAATTCCATGGTCTTTGCAATACCTTTCAAATTTTGCAGAACAAAATTCACCACCATTATTAGTCCTCAAGCATTTGATTTTCTTACCAGTCTAATTTTCAACTAAGTTCTTGAACTATTTAAACTGACTAAACACTTTTAATTTACTTTTTAGAAAATATACAAATGACCTTTTCGAATAATCATCAATGAATGATACATAAAGTTTTGAATTCAACAATGAAGGAACATTTATTGGACCAAAAACATCATAGTGTATATAATCTAGAACACTAAAAGATTTATGAGGACTAGAATAAAAAGAAACATGATGATGTTTTCCATATATACAATGTTCACAAAATTCAAATTCCATATTACAATCATCAAGCCCCTCAACCAAGATTTTATTTTTCAAGGATTTTAAGCCTTTCTCACCAATATGATCTAGTCTTTAATGCCAAAGCATAGTCTTCTCTATAGGAAGTTTAACTTCCAAAGAATTAGCCCCTACACAGACTTCAGTCTTCTCTTCTACATGAACAACCTTTTGTGACTTTATAGAGACACTGTTACATTAAACAAGTGCATCCAACTTATACAGAGTACCTATACGGGCACCCCTTGCTAGCATCATTGAGCCTCTAGTAATTTTACAGCCATTGCTTGAGAACAATACTTGCACTCCAACATCATTTAGCTTACTTACATAAAGTAAATTCTAAGCTAGACCTGGTATATGCATTACACCATTAATTCCCTTAATTCTTCTATCAAGAAATTGAATTTTGACTCTTCCACGAGCAATAATTTCCAGAGATGAATCACTTGCCAAGTACACCTTTCCACCATCATATTTTTCATACTTAGTAAACCAGTCTCTATGAGATGTCATGTGGAAAGATTCTCCAGAATCAATCAGCCAAACATCATTAGATGCCTAAGTTGCCAAGGTTGCAATGAAGGTATCTACATCGCTCTGAGAAGAATCATTGTTAGAAGATTTCTTCTTCTTCTTCTTTTTCTCCTCTTTGCAATCCTTTGGGACATGACCAGGTTTCCCAAAATTCCAACACTTCACCTTGCACTTCTTACCAAGAGACTTTGATCTCCCTTCTGATTTCAATTTGGACTTCTTTTCCTTCTTCTTTCCTTTTTCTTTCGATATGACTCAAACAGCAAGAGCCTCCTTCACCATCTCAGAAGATTTCCTTCTCATTTCTTTAGACAACAAAGAAGCAACCACATCTTCCATCTTGAAAGTGGTTGTCATGCTCCCAATCACCATCACCAAGTGATCCCAAGAATTTGGAAAAGAATATAACAATGGCATACAATGATCTTCATCATCAATTTTTATGCTCACAGATGTTAACTAAGCAATCAACATGTTAAACGTATTCAGATGATCAGCCACAAATGCCCCTTCCTCCATCTTCAAAGAGTATAACTTATTCCTTAATAAAAATTTATTCACCAAGGATTTACCCTAATAAATATCTCCAATCTTCCTCCACAAAAAAGATGCAGTATTCTCTTCATAAACATTCAGGAGAATAGAGTTTTCCAAACAAAGTCTTATTAACACTTTTGTTTTTCTATTTGTGAGGTACCAATCTTCTTGCTTAATGCCAAAAGGTTTCATTCTAGACACAACAAGCCAAGATCTCAATCGAACAACAGGTCTTCCGTTTTGAGTTTCCACAACTCAAAATTGTTGCCATTGAATTTCTCAATTTTAATCCTTCCTGATGTGCTTGTCATCTTAATCTATAATTTAAATTACTAGATTTCTACAAGACTCCCACTGAAACAAAATTGACACAAAAATCCCAACCTACCAACAAGGATAAAACAAATGGCCAGACTCTGATACCACTTGTAAGGAAAAAATATGGATACGAAACAAACTTTTCTAATGTCAAAACTTAGAGAAGAATGCAGATATGACTTTAAATTTTATAATTACATACCATTAAGATGCACATGAAGGAAATAACAAAATAAAGAAATAAAATCAAACACAATTGACACTAGATTTACATGGGAAAACCCTTACAGGAGAAGAACCCACCACACCAAAGAAAATTACTTGTATTACAGTAATCAAATTACATACAAGTTACACACTCTCCTTTCAGATGTCAATATTACAGCAACAATATTTCCCTGATCAATTTTGTACAAAATATCACTGTTACAATGCTTTCTTATCGCATACAATGAAATTCACTAATAGATCAAAATGATCATCCAACCTTCGAACCATCAAACTATCGAACCTCTTTTCAGTTCTTGTACATTGCAATGTATAGCAACAACCATGAACGATTCATTCTCTGTACAATTGATTTAGTTCAACTTCCTCCATAGAGCAACTGTCGAACTTCTCAAGAATTCAAACGGGCTCATTCCAATTCAGCAAACTCCTCCAATTAATTGCTTACATCTCAGTAGTCAACCAAGAAACCATGCTTTTCACCTTACACCGCACTATTGTTGTGCAATCAATAGGTTCTCGCAAGGTGGTAGTTTATCACACTATCACTAGATAGTCTGCAAGCATCTAATGAACTCATGTAGCATGGCAGTTGTAAGATGGGGTCAGAAATCAAATAGCATAGACAAAGTTACAACCAACACTTCTAAACTATTAACCTCATCCAAACAAGAGAAAACAATGGAAGCATAAGGAAAATAAAACATCAAATCAAAATACTCCGATGCTTGAACTTGAATCACTTCTCTTGCTCTCCTATTTCTCCTTTTGCAAATATGCCCTTAGATTTGTAGTCTAACTTCTGAAAATACCTGCAAATTGTAAGTAGAAAGTTGGAGAAGAATAGCTATTAAGGTGAAAATGGAGGAGGAAGGTTACTTTTATAGACAACCATTTGAATGGACAGTTGAGATTAATCTTCTAGAAATATTCCAAGATCAATGGATGGGAATGCATGAGAAGGATGTTATGAATGGATGGTTGAGATTAAGTCTTAGAAAAGATGCCAAGATCAACGGTCCATAATTGATGCACTAAAAATATGCCATGCATGGAAAAGCTATGACGCCGAGAGCTATGATGCCTACCAACTATGACAGACATGCAAGACATGCAGGCTATGACAAAAATGAATGTTATGACAAGGGATTATGATAGAGCATCTTTGACCAGGTGGTGCATAAATAATTTATTTTAAATTATTTATTCAAAAATGGAGAGAGTGGAGGAAATGGACAAGTGGAAAATAAATAATTTATTTTGGAGAAAATGAAAAGAGGAGTATTTAATTAAATTTATCAATTTAATTAAATGGATAGATGAAAACTAGACCTTAAATAATTAATTTAGATTAATTATTTAATAGGGGAGCTGGCATGGGATAGTTAAATAATTTTAATAATTATTTAACTATAGAATAATTAAAGGACCATGAATAGATAAATAATTAATGATAATCATTTAACTATAGATGAAAGGTGAAAAAATAAATAAATAAATAATAATTTATTTAACTATTGAAGAAGAGGGAGAAATTAGTGATGCAATTAGTTTATTTAATCGATCAAGATAGAATAAATATTAGAAAGTGAATTAATTAAATAATTATTAAAAATTATTTAATTAATAGAGGAATGTGATCAAACATAATTGAATAACTAAAATTATTCAATTATCGAAGGACAAGGATGAAGAAAAATGATACTTGTAGGCTTAAGACATTTTTCATTGTCTACATTTTTCCCCTCTTTGACATAATGCAGTTCATCGCATTGTGTCAAAGAAATTTAATTTTGAAATATGCCCCAGTGAAAGAAGAATGATGAGGAGGGTTGTGTATGCCCCCTCGAGAGGATAGGTGAGTTCAAACAACATGAATGTGCTCTCAAAATGGATGATAAGACTAGAGGATGAAGGATAGAAGAAATGTTAGCTTGGAAGGGGATGGATATTAGTGTGGAAGAGAATGGAGGATGAAGATGGAAAGCTAGAAGAGAAATGATAAGGGAACCAACTTTCATTCTTACATTTTTATATTTATCATAATTGGGCAAATTATTGTAATAGCCAACAAACACCATGATATGACATAGACCAAGGTGTACAAGGTTGTACCATCACGTGAGACAAGCAGTCGTAGACAAGGATGATCATGACTCATACTAAGAGAGTGATTTCCCCAATCTTTTTATCATAATCAACCACAAACAGTAAAGACAGGCAAGAAAAATCATGAAACATCATTGCTCCTCTAAATCCTATTGTCAAGACATCCTTGAGGAACTAGCATCATAAAATTAAATGCCAAGTGTTTGAATGTCAAAATGTCAAGTTTGTCAAGTTTGTCAAGTGTGGTGAAATGTCGGATGTCTTGGTGTCAAAATTCTAGGGTTGACAATATGAAGATGCCAAATTGGTGTCAAGTTTAGGAAGGACACATCTTGAATGATGTCGAGATGTCAGATTCAAAAAGGACACAATCTAAATGACGTTGATGCCAAAGGGATACCAAATTCAGGAAGGACACATCCTAAACGAGGTTGATGTCAAGATGTCGAATTGATGTCAAGTTCAGGAAGGACACATCTTGAACAATGTCATTGTCAAGATGCCGAATTGATGTCAAGTTTGGGAAGGACACATCCCAAACGATGTCGATGTCAAGATTGTTGAATTCAGGAAGGACATATCTTGAATGATGTCGATATCAAGAGGAATGTATCTCAAATGCCGCAAGAATCCTCAAAATTCTGGATGACCATGATGATGCCTAAGAAGGACATATCCTAGGGCATAATTAAATGACGGGCTACCCTTCAGAAGGACACATCTATAGAGTAAGCAAGATTTGACTAGTTTTACTAAGTTTGACTGAGTTTGACCGGTTTTGATATGCCAAGATGATTATCATGCTTGATTGAAAGATTGTAGAAGTTCACTTGGGTAGATTGTTAATTCAAATTGTGACAAAGATCACGATAAATTTAAAGACTATTTCATGTGTGAGAAAATTGTGTAATGAACACTAATGGACTGACCTAGTGTGGCCTCGAGGGCTCATCGACAGATGGCCTTGCCTACATCATACACTCAGAGACCTCGTAGTTCAACACGACCAATGACTTTGTCTTGTTGACCAAAGATTGAGTCATGAATTATTTTGAAAAACCTACTAGGACTGACCTAATGTCTCGGGGGCTCGAAGATGAGCCTTGCCTACGTAGCAAATGCGCAGAGACAACGTAGTTCGACAGTGATAAAGACTAATCAAGACTTGAATTGACATGACTATGCTGACTGACATCACTCCATTTTTTGGAATTTTTGTGTTTTCTTAAGGTCGTTTTTCAATTTTTAGGTCTTTTTTCAAGACATTTTTTATTTTTTAGGTCTTTTTTCAAGAGATTTTTTGATTTTTAGGTCTTTTTTCAGGACATTTTTTTATTTTTAGGTCTTTTTTCGAGACATTTTTCAATTTTTAGGTCTTTTTTCAAGACATTTTTTGATTTTTAAGTCCTTTTTTAGGACATTTTTTTATTTTTAGGATCACGTGCGGTACCCACTACAGTCTCATGATAAAAAATTTCCCCTAGTCAAGTTGAGAATGAGCAAGGAAAAATGGAATGTAAAGAAAAGGCATGACTAGCATGGACAATGGACAGTATGCAAGACTTGATTTCAACCATTGTTAGCCATGGACGGAAATGTCATGATGTCGGGGTGAAGTATTATGATGAACATTTGAAAAGAGTATGTTTATTAGGGACCAAGGTAGATAGACTGACAATAGATGGCACAACAATGACTGACTACACATGGCACCTGTTTGCCAGGTTTTCACCATGGTACTTATCCAAAGTGCCTGTTTACCAGGTTTTCACTATTGGAAGAATTATTTCTTTTTATTTTTGTCATCATTTTTTTTTTTGGGTGTCACCAGGACGCTTGTTTTCCAAGTTTTCATCAAGATGACGATTTTTTTATATTTTTTATATTTTTTGTATTTTTTCAAGACTTTTTCCCTAGCTCTCTAAAGCTAGGTATAAAATTGATAAATGCTAGATCCATGGGCTGCCTTGACGATGCCCTGATCTTGTGTGGATGACTGTGCTGGATGAAAGGACCTGATTGAGGTTAAGAGTACGAGCGACATATATGAAGGATGATAGATGTGAAGAATGAAAGAGGCTATGGTAGGATCCCTAATGTGCACACTATGTGGGCCATCAGGCTTCAGCCGAAAAGGAGCTTGGGCAACCAACAAGCTAGAGTAAAAGAAGGAGTTGTCATCAAAGATACATTGAAACACATCACCAATGGAGGGATATGATGGATATGTGAACATGAATGGATGGAACAAAGTATATGGTATGAGTGAGAGTGACATGGATATAAACCTTGGATCAAAAGGTGCTTTGTTTGAATTTTTTCCTTGATAGATGCCCCCAGTGATTTTTGATGGAGAGGCATACTTTGAGATCGACTTTTTCTCATTTTCACTTTTGAATTTTATTTCTATTTTGTTTGCTAGCTTTTTATTTTGGCTATGGGACTTGTCTTGATCTTCTTTTCTTTCTTTTGATTTTTGATCTCCTTTTAAAGATATCTCGTTCATTGGAGCTTTTCCTTTATTCTTTTCTTGAGCTATGATATGTTGATCTATGTTTATGATGTGAGTGGACGTGTGTGAAATGGGGGAAGTAGGTGAAGTGAAAGGAATGTTTAGTGGATGAATGGGAGTGGCGATGCCATTAATGGAATCTTTTGGACTATCCTTTTTTGTACTATTAACATCAAAGGAGGCTTGCACATCCTTAATGACTTGGCAAGATGACTTAGCAAAGATAACAATAGGACATTCATATCCTAGCACAGGGTAGGTGGGATGGAAGGATGATGATTGGATATCCTCAATAGGGTCATGCTCAAAGAGTGGGTTATCACAAATTTCATGGTAAAACAAGGGGTTATAATAGATATGAAAAGCTTGAGAGGAAGTAGATATGACAAAGGTCGATGTGTCATCAGGGTCCCAACAGGTTTCAATCCAAGCATGACCATCCTTTTTTGTTCCTTCTATAACTATCTTGATATTAGCATTGTCATTTGCTGGTAAATTATCCATACGATATTCTCCACATCCCATGTCATGAATTTGGACCTTGGGGTTTGATGGCAGGGTAAATGGAGTGTATGACTTGGTTAATGAAGATGGATCAATGTAGTGAGATGATGTGGCAATGGATGTGGATGTGGAATGCTTTGCAAGTCTTGATGGGTCTATGAATTTGGAAGATGAAGACATTGAGGCTTCACGGTTGATAGGCACTTGACATCCCGAGACACCTCATAAGTTGGTACAATATTGGAATGGATTGGAGTCTCTATATATAGTAATTTTGGTACCTTCAAAAGGAAATTTTAAGCATTGGTGATACATGGAATGGATAGCTTCAGTGTGTGGATCCGAGGTCGACCAAGTAAAATGTTGTATGGCAGGTCCAAATCCAGAACTTGACAAGTGGTGTCGACAATGACTCACCTAATTCGAATTGGAAGTGTAATTATGCCCCGAGAGGAATGTTCTTCATCATCATATGCCTTGATAACAATGCTTCTTGTGGCATCTACACAAGCATCATAAAATCCTAGTGTCTTGACCAATTTTAAGGAACATATATTCAGTCCCACTCTGCCATCTACTAAGACTCGTCTGACCTTATGTTTATGAAAAAAAATTTTGATATGCAGGGAATCATTATGGTTGGATTTGGATGATGAATAGTCTTGGTCAGAAAAGGTGATATGGTGGGGAGTCATGAGATATCCTACCATGGCTTCGAATTGGCTGACATCGATATCTTGGGGAACAGAGGATTATTGCAATGTTTTATCTAGGATGGCCTTATGGGTAGGAGAGATGCATAACAACTCAAGAATAGAGATTTGTGCAGGTTTTTTTCCAAGATTGTCAATAAGATTAAAGTTTCCTTTAGGTTGGGATTGCTTGTTTTGTGGACGCGATTGCGACTGCGAAGTGGATGGGCTAGCTATTGTTACCTCTGGTTGTCTAGGGGGAGGAGGGCCGACTATGGTGACCTTTCTAGCGTGGATGGTGCTATTGCATTTAGGGGCCTTTCTAATAGTGACTGTGCAGACATGTTCATCAGTTGTTCTAATGTGATGTATGATAGGTCCCCCAGAGTAGTCATATCCATTATGGGCATAGTTGGCTCGACTATTGTTATTTCTATTTGATGTATAAGGGTTTCCAGAACCATGATCCTATAGTGGGTTCTTGAGAATTGTATGATCCGCATTAGAAGAAAACTATGGTCTATCGACTTCAATGATACACTTTTCAATAAGGTCTTGTACCAGATTTTTCAATTATCTATAGGAAGAGGTTTTGTGTCCTTTTATTCGGTGATAGTCACAAAATGCGTTATCATCCCACCAAGATGGTTTAAACTACCCAGGGTCGTATGTTTTGGGGTCCTCAAGTGTGATGACACCATTCTGAAGGAATTTCCTGAGAACTTCTTCAATAGGATCACCCAAGGGAGTGTATGCACATCCTCTAGGGAATTGTTTGGGTTGTCTAGGTTGCCTTTGAATTTGATTATTTTTATTGCCTTGGTTATTCTGATTTATCTAGATAGCATTAGCAGCATAGGTTTTTGTCATCATCTGTGTGTTTTGTGGTTGTCCTTTTTAGAGTAATCATAGGTCCCATAGCGCTGACAACCTTAGCATCGACTACACCATCGTTGGTGACATGTTTGTTCTTACCCAATATTTGTTTTTGCCAACAAGAGGAGGGTTTGCATTTGTATTTTTGGGACCGTATTTTAGTCTTCCTTCGGCTATGAGGGCTTGTTTAGCTTGGACACCTCGCTCAACTAGATCTACAAAATTTGTGCAACAATGAACACGCAAGCCATTTTTCAGTGGGCCCAATAACGTTTTTACGAACATGTTGACTTTTTCCTTTTCAGGTATGTCTATATGATAATGACTTGCTAGGCCCCTCCATTTTTGAAAGAATGGTAAAAAGGTTTCACCCAGTCTTCTTGTGTGAGTTGGCATAAGTTGGTGATGGAGGTATCTGTGTCAATGTTGTATGTGTAATTTTTCACAAATTTTTCAGCAAGTTCTTTCCATGACTGCATTCCAGGTTGTATTGTATAGAACCATTCTAGGTCCGGTCCTGCGAGACTTTTAGGAAACAATCACATTAGATATGTGTGTTCATGAGCAATATTCACACAACTTGTTATGAAATCTCTGATGTGGTCAAGTGGATTTGTTTTACCCTTGTATTTATTGAAGTTTGGAGCCACATAATCATGTGGAAATTGTGGCATGTACAGAGTTGTATCAAAAGGATATGGACATAAGTCATATGGCATTTGTGTCTTCTTGTCAGAGGTTTTCATATTTTCCATTTGTTTTTGAAGGTCATCCACTTTTGCTAGCAAGGCGTGTACAATAGGTTCATTGGTTTCCTAAAAGTAAGTTATGTTCTGATTAGGTGTTTGTTGGTATTGCTAGTTGTGAGTGGGAATTTGTTGTTGAGTATGAATCTAGGATGAGTATGTGGGAATATGTGACCCAACCATGTTTGTTTGCATTTGAGGTATCTAAAATCCCTGACACATTTGATTACCAAAGTTACACATTTGTTGTGGCATTTGAGTTCCTTGTCCTTGTTGAAAGAATTGTCCATGTAGCATGTTGGTGTTTGTTCCTTGGAAGTGTCCATATGGTATGTGGATATTTTGTCCTTGTGCATGTGAGATATTCATATTTTTTCCTTGCCCATGTGGGATGTTCATATTTTGTCCTTGTCCATGTGGGATGTTCATATTTTGTCCTTGTCCATGTGGGATGTTTAATTGTGATGATGTATTAATGTTGTGTTGAGGGCCTTGAAAGAAGACTCATCGTGGGTTTCCTCCAAAGGGATTAAATGAGATTCCACCATAAGGATGTAATGAAGATGCCCCCATTTTCATAGATGAAGATCGCAGCATAGGGTTTGTGGGATTTGTAAGAGTTGTTGATGAACTTGAGCACCCAGGATCACCTACAAAACCAAGATAAACCTACCACACGAGAGCAGCAAGAGATAAAATGTAGGAATATAGTACAATAACAAAATGATGTTATTATCACACACTAAATGATACAATATTCCTCAACTCTCCTTTGAATTGATTGAGTTAATATGAACTCATCTTGACTAGATAGGAGGGAGAGGTGAGTGATGATTATATAGCACAATATGGGAAAATAATTCCAAGAGGAGTAATAACTCCCAAATAACCAAATTAGGTGGGAGTTATGCCTACTTGGAAAATGCCAAATAGGTGGCATAACCTACTCAGAAAGAGACAAATGAGTGGTTTTGTGAGGTGGCACATAAGGCCAAAAGAGGGTGTGAAACTCAACCACCTAAGTGTGAGTGGGAGCAACACATGTAACCGATGGATTACGCCATGTGTCCTCACATAAACCACATTTCCTATAACCTAAGGTATGCTTAATAATGTGTAGGAAAAATATTAAAAAACCTACACTAACACCCCCCCTTAAGCATAGCTTAGGTGGGTGAGAAGACACAATGATGCAAATATGGGTCCTGGCTACTAGGCCATGTTAGGTACCCATGTACAAAATACTTTCTCACAAATGAAGTAAAGGAGAAAACCCAGTGGGACAAAAATCCTCCCCAAAAGAGAGAAAAGAAAACAAGTTTCCCAACACAAGAAGAATCCCATGCAAGGAAGAAGTCCCCTCCAAAATAGAAAGGATAGGAAAGACCATGTAGTCTTCCCCAAAGTAGTCAACTATGCCAATGGTTGAAGCTCGAAACTGAATGTAGAACATGGTCCATGATCGTCGAACAATGTTCCTTCCCTTAGGAAGAAACAAAACCAAAGGTGTATGAAGAATGTCTTCCCATTCCTGAAATGAATATGAGGGAAGAAAGCTCAAAATGTATGAAGTCTCTGAAAACTACTCATCTATCTCCATGTCGATGCTGAAAGCTGCCACCACCAAATCAGGTGTTCTAGGCCACACTGATGAAGACGACAATCCAAAACTTAGTAGAGATGTGTGTAGAACAAAATCCAAAGACTCAACTACCTCCTCTGAAAAAAAAGATGCCACCTCCAAATGCTGCTCAAAAGTATCCACAATCATGTCAAACTGTGATGAATGATCATGTGGAGAATGAACAAGAGGATCCACACATTCCTCCATAACAACTGAAGAAGAATCAACTTCATCAAAGAGAAGATGGATGTCATGAATAGTGTCTCCCAAGTCTGAAATATGAGACTCTCTGAACAAACCTGCAATGTCTATCAAGTAGTCATCCCAAGCAACTATATCTGGAAGACGATGTCGATCCTATTGCACTGAATCACAAGTAGGAATGAAAGTAACACAAGTATCTTCAGAAGCAACAATCGTTAGAGGAGAAGGAATGTAAGGCTCAATAACTAGATCTGATGTGAGAATACCAAGATTCAAATAGCCAAAATTCTCCTCAAAATCAAATGTCACACAAGGAGTGTGATCAATAGCCAAAGAATCAGAACCGTCATTAGGTGCAAAGTTTGAAAAGGTATACAACCGAGATTCATTATCAACTATCCCAGTAGCAATTATCTCTGTGCTCTCCAAATCTCTAATGATAACTGAATTAGGTGTGAATTCCACAGTCTTTCCTGCTCCACCATGAGTGATCTGATAGATGGAAAGAAGATTGTTTGTCAAGTGAGGTACACACAAAACATCATTGAAGGTTCCATCCCCAATATCAACAGAACCCTTCCCAATTACACTCATGTAAGTGTTGTTGCCCATCAGAATAGGTGGCATAGCACAAGGCTCAAAAGAAGAGAACATAGACTATGAAGAAGCCATATAATGAGAAGCTCTAGAATCTAGGAGCCATTTCCCTGATTCATGACTTGTAGAAGCACAAAGAGCTTTACCTTTATTTTTCTTAGACTCGGAAGAAAATTCTGCATGACCTTTATCCTTACTAGATCCTGACTATTTGGAATGTGAAGAAGAAGAAGTAGACTCATACATTCTAGGAGGTAGATCAATGTTGTTCTTCTTAAGAAAATGTTTCAGTTCATCAATATCCTTCTTATAACAAGAATGTTCTTCATGTCCAATCCTCTTGCAATATGAACAAGTAGACTTCTCCTTCTTAGATGAGTCCTCCCTTGTAGAGGATTTGTGTTGTACTTGATCTGTGTGTGGATTTTTCTTAGATTTCTTTTGTTTCTTGTCAGATTGTCCTAACTCTTTATGTCCCTTAATCTGACTAGCCAACAAGGCTTGATTCTATGATGGCTTTATGAGACCCATAGAAAGAAGCTTTTGTTGTTCATGCATTAACATCTAAGAAAAACATGCAAATGAAGGCATAGTGTATGCAGATCCCATAGTCAGTCTATGAGTATGAAAGCTAGAAACAAAAGCTACAAATTCAGGACCAAGTTTATTCAGTGTATTATAGATTAACTAAATGTACTTTTTATCAATACCACAAGCTTTACATTGTGCTATCAGATCATTGACCTTAGTAATATAATCCTGGATGTTGCCAAAGTTCTTTGGATCAAGGCTCATCAATTCATTTTCAATCTGATAGCCTTTGACTTCATCTGTTGTACCATAAAAATATTTTAACTTTTCCCAAGCATCATGTGAATTTGTACAAGATTCAATCTGAAACATAAGATCAAGGGAAACAAAGCTACGAAGACATCCAAGAGCTTTTGTATGTTCAAGCATCCATTTTATCTTTTCCTTATCATCTTCAGGTTCAACTACCTTGTTTTCAACATATGGAGTATACCCAAGTTGCATTAAGGAATTCCATGCATGTTGATGCCATGTTGCATAATTATAAGGTGTTAGCAAAGGAACCTTAGAATGATCCATGTGTGAAGGAAAAGAAAAGCACAAGTGAACAGATCAAAAAACACACACACACAAAGAGAGACCCCCCCTTTTTCACTCAATCAAGAATCCCCCCCAACAAAAAATAATTTGGCACTTTATAAATCAGTGCGTTTACAATGCTGGAGTTGTTTTCCAGAGTTTTACAAATGTCTAAAATAGACCCAAATACTGAAAGTACAATCAAATCTTAGAATTAGAACCTCAAAATAGCACCAATGTGTAGTGCTCAAAAAAATATTCACTTTCAAAAAATGAATCACCTCAATACGAGGTCGTATGTGAAAGTTACATCAATTTGAAGTTAAAGAAATGAGAACTATCCTTCAGATCTGCTGATAAAACTGATTTTCTAGAAAATTCGGATCACTTGAGAAAAAATGGATTACATCACTGCAAAGCCTGTGAAATTTTACCCCAAATCAAAAAAAAATTCTCTGAAAAAAGAGCTTGTATGACTGAATTATGGCCCTCCAAAGATTGACTACAAAATCAAAAATGCAATTGGAGAGGGGGTCTGCAGAAATGTTCTAATTTAGATTCTGCAAAATATATAAACTGTATGCAGAAACTAGCAATGACCCAGATGGTTTTTTTCTGCTACAAATAAATCCCAGATGGCGGATTTTCTTTAAAATATACAGAAAATTTGGATGTAGTGTAAAAAAAATGTCTTTAGCAACATAAAACGACCCCAACAACCAAAAAACAGAATGAAAAGGTAGAATCACCTACTTAAGACAAGCAAAGGAATGTTGCAACCTGCAATATTGATTAAACACTCACAAATCTCTCAAATTTGAGAAGGGGCTTGCAGATTTGACGCTCTGATACCATGTAAGAGTTGTTGATGAACTCGAGCACCCAGGATCACCTGCAAAACCAAGATAAACCTTCCATATGAGAGAAGCAAGAGATAAAATGTAGGAATATAGTGCAATAACAAAATTATGTTATTATCACACACTAAATGATACAATATGCCTCAACTCTCCTTTGAATTGATTGAGTTAATATGAACTCATCTTGACTAGATAGGAGGGAGAGGTGAGTGCTGATTATATAGCACAATATGGGAAAATAATTCCAATAGGAGTAATAAATCCCAAATAACCAAATTAGGTGGGAGTTATGCCTACTTGGAAAATGCCAAATAGGTGGCATAACCTACTCAGAAAGAGACAAATGAGTGGTTTTGTGAGGTGGCACATAAGGCCAAAAGAGGGTGTGAAACTCAACCACTTAAGTGTGAGTGGGAGCAACACATGTAACCGATGGATTACGCCATGTGTCCTCACATAAACCACATCTCCTATAACCTAAGGTATGCTTAATAATGTGTAGGAAAAATATTAAAAAACCTACACTAACAGGATTTGCTCCAATTGATGTGGACCCAATGGTTACTCCTATTGTTTGTGATGATGATGTGGACATTGTAGGCATGGACATAGTAGATGTTCCTCCAATAGATGTTGTATTAGTTGAGGTGGAGGTTTTTTGACTTGTGGTGCCACTAGATGTCACATTAATGGTGTTAGTAGCAACTTGTGTGGTGACCACAATGTTATTGCTATTGGGGGCATTGTTCGTGTTTTGATGAGATGTCATGGTTTGTGTCACGTTGTCTGGAGAAGGTCTTATGGTATTAATGTCGAAGCCTTTTGGTAGTTTTTCCCCTTGGTCCAAAAGCATAGCAAGGTATCTTTCGGGATCGCTCAAGACCAATTCTTCTACAAATGAAGCTATGTCAGGGTTTTGAGTAGTAGCGTCTAAATCCTCAGCTAGTACTTGTCCATTTTGGTCTCTCTGTATGAATTGTTCAAAAAGTGGATTTTGAAAGGAAGTTGACATGCTCATGGATGATTGTATTTTCAAATTGCCAAATGAATCATCATAAATCCAGTCATTGGGATTGGTGTTAGTGTTGGTGTTGTTGTCAAAGTCTTGTCCAAAGTCTGCCATTTGTCTTTTCTTTCTTTGAAGTCTTGTTTCCACCATCAAAGAAATTGCTCAAATGAAGATGATGACAATGCAAGTAAGACACTAGTCTATGTTTTTGTCTTTTTGTGTGATAATGGATGACAATGCAAAGAGATTATAATGCAAGTATGCCAAAAGCCAAGGTGACTAGGATGACGATGAAAAGAGATGATAATGCAAGTATGCCAAAAGCTAGGGTGACTAGGATGGCGATGTTGACTTGGATGACAATGTTGATTAGGAAAATGACAATGTGGACTAGGAAAATTGCAAGGTCAAGGTGCAAAATGAGGACTAAGGTGATTAAATTGAATAAAGAGGTAACTAATGTAAGTTTTAGGTTCAAAATGATGACTAAGATGCACAGTATTTTTGGATTTTTAGGAATAAAGTATACAAGGTATGAACTAAAATGAATGCAATTTGGAGACAAGAGTACCTAAGCACTCTAAGCTTAATCTTTGTTTTCGATTTTAGTTACCAAAGGACTTGTTGAAAATGACAAAGTGACAAGGTCAAGATGATTAGTGAGTTTTCCTTACTAGACTGTTGAGTTGGAAATTCTCACAAAAGGGACAATGACTAAAAATAGGAATGATGACTAAGTCCAAGATAACCTAGTTTCAAAATAAGTGATTTTGCAAATTGTGATGAGGTTAACCTAATCCAAAGTATGCAAAGATGAAAATCTAGGGTCAAGCTAATGCCAAAAATTATGATTATGGAGCCTAATGTATGCAACTAAAATTTGAAAGATTAAGCCTATGGTCAAGAATACAAACTAATGGTTGAATAATGAGGATTTTGAGCAATTTCAAAGTTAATTTCTGATAGAGACCTCTTAGAAAAAAATGTTTGATAGTAGGTTGAGACTATTTTTTGATGTTTTGTTGAAAAATTTGAGTTGTCTGAGGTCGATTGTTTGTGTCCAAATTTGTGAATGTTGTGTATATTGTTTGAAAATCCAGAAAATACTCGACAAGCATGATGTTTTAGTGCAAGAAAACACACATAAGACAAGCATGATCCTAATAGGCCAAGGGTTTGTATACTTGGTATAGCCTACCGATATACCCTAGATTAGTGTTGAACACCTCTCCTTCTCGAGAGTGGATAGCTTAGAAGTTTGGTGGCACTGACTCCCCTCCATGACACTCACTTCTACAGGCACACCAACTTCAGATTCTTGGGTAGTCACTTCCCAAAAACTGTTATCTCTACTCAAGGGAGTTAGTAGTGAGTATCTTTGGGCATGATACTATATCCTGCACTATACCAAGCAATGGCTGATAATGGCTAGCTTCTAAAACAATAGGTGTCTAGTAAGGGAATCCGTTCGAGTGGCCACACATGGGGTGAGAGATTAATCACCAATTAGGTGGCACTCCATCCTGAAGAGGTTACACTCAACAAGGTTTATGGGAGTACTACTCCATCCGTGTGACACATTTGCACTCATGGTAATTGAACTTTCCTCAAGCACCCATTTTATATCCTGACTAGAAGTGGCTTAGCTTTAGCCTATTACCGGTCGGGTCGTCCCTTAAGGTGAGTACTTTTTTCCTTAAGGCAGGCCCATTTCTAGAAATAATAACCATTTCTCTTACACCCAAGATCGCTTGAAAGTGCAAGGGGAGAGGATACTTCAATTATTAAGTCGTGAAGGTGACATAAAATAAGGTGGGTCTAGTTTTTTTATCACCTAGTTTTCACAGGGTGATAGCATAATCACCTACCACCTTCAAACACAGTCAGAAAGAATCAAGCACATGTTCATTTTAATGCACCAATGGAAGTTTTTTCTAAACTAGAAATCAAAAACAATTTTTTTGAGAAATGAGTTTTTGACTAACGAAGCTGCAAAACCACAAGTTAGTAGTTTCATAAATGTCTTGGACCAACGAGAAAACTGCAAAAAACTAAGTTAGAACAAGAGATTAAAAGCCAAACTAAAAGTCAGTAAATAACTAAACTAGAAAATGAAGAGACTAAACTAAACTAAGAAAAAGAAATCAAAGAAAAACTAAAAGCTAAGAGTTCAATTTTTTTGTTGCTCCAAAAGAAGCAGTTTTTGGGAGCCCCACTCCAAAGCCACACGTTACAAATAGAAGATTAGTAAAAAAAAAACTTGAATGAAAACAACAAACTAAAATAGTAATAAATTTCTCAAAACTTAACAAATTTTAAACTGTAGATATCTACGGAAAACTAAGACATAGACCTTCAAAACTCAGAATTTTTTTTGAAAAATCCTGCACAACAAAAGTATTATAAACAAAAGAAAATTCGGATATTAACAACTAAATCTTAAAAAATTGTGATCACTAAAACAGCCATAACTTTCTCAAATTTTAACGAGATTTTAAACCGTTTGAAGTTTTGGAAAGCTGAGAATGAGACCTAAAAAACCTAGATAATGGTTTTAAATTATTTTATACATCCATTTTTCTATGCTCAAAAGAAGATGATGGGATTTCATATGAATTCTTGGTGGTAACCTGCAAAACAACGAAAATAAACAAGAAAAAACACAAATTTATCTACAAAATTGTCGAGTTCACCAATGTAAGATGGGGTCAAAAATCAAATAGCATAGACAAAGTGACATCCAACACTTCTAAACTATTAACCTCATCCAAACAAGAAAAAATAATGGAAGTATAAGAAAAAAAATATCAAATCAAAATACTCCCCATGCTTGAACTTGAATCACTTCTCTTGTTCTCCTATTTCTCCTTTTGCAAATGTGCCCTCAGAGTTGTAGTCTAACTTGTACAAATACCTACAAATTGTAAGTAGAAAGTTGGAGAAGAATAGTTGTTAAGGTGAAAATGGAGGAGGAAGGTTGCTTTTATAGACAACCATTCGAATGGACAGTTGAGATTAATCTTCTAGAAATATTCCAAGATCAATGGATGAGAATGCATGAGAGGGATGTTATGAAATGGATGGTTGAGATTAAGTCTTAGAAAAGATACCAAGATCAACGGTCCATAATTGATGCACCAAAAATATGCCATGCATGGAAAAGCTATGACGCCGACAGCTATGATGCTTGACAGCTATGATAGACATGCAGGCTATGATATAAATGAATGTTATGAAAGGGGATTAAAACATAACATCTTTGACCAGGTGGTGCATAAATAATTTATTTTAAATTATTTATTCAAAAATGGATAGAGTGGAGGAAATGGACAAGTGAAAAATAAATTATTTATTCAAATTATTTATTTTGGAGAAAATGAAAAGAGGAGTATTTAATCAAATTTATCAATTTAATTAAATGGAGAGATGAAAACTAGACCTTAAATAATTAATTTAGATTAATTATTTAATAGGGGAGATGGCATGGGATAGTTAAATAATTTTAATAATTATTTTACTATAGAATAATTAAAGGATCATGAATAGATAAATAATTAATGATAATTATTTAACTATAGATGAAAGGTGACAAAATAATTAAATAAATAATAATTTATTTAACTATTGAAGAAGAGGAAGAAATTAGTGACACAATTAGTTTATTTAATCGATCAAGATAGAATAAAGATTAGAAAGTGAATTAATTAAATAATTATTAAAAATTATTTAATTAATAGAGGAATATGATCAAACATAATTGAATAACTAAAATTATTCAATTATCGAAGGACGGGGATGAAGAAAAATGACACTCGTAGGCTTAAGAAATTTTTCATTATCTACAGTGGTAATCGCTCTACCACACCCCAGAGTAAAGTTATCTGCAGTATGGTGGTATCCATCTTACTATTGTTCAATGGTAATCTTGGTGCAATATTGAAAGGGATTAGGATCATCAAGTATGGTAATCTTGGTGCCATCGAAAGGAAACTTCAAACATTGGTGATAGGTGGATGGTACGACCTTCAATGCATGAATCCAAGGTCAACCAATTAGGGTGTTGTAAGGTAACTCAAGATCTAGGACCTGACATGTGGTATCTGTAATTACTGGCACCACACGAATATGGAGTGTGATAATTCCCTTAGAAGAATGCTCCTCATCATTGTATTCTTTTATGACTATGCTTTTGGTGGCATCTACACATGCATCAGAGAAGCCTAGTTCCTTGAAATTTTTTAAGGAGCATATGTTCAATCCTACTCTGCCATCTACAAGGACTCATCTGACCTTGTGTTTGTGGATGAAGAATTCAATATGTAATGCATCATAATGAAATGGTTTAGGTAAGGAGTAATCTTGGTCTAAAAAGGTGACATGATGAGAAGTAGTCAAATATCCAACCATAGCTTCAAAGTGGTTGACATCAATGTCGATAGGAATAGAAGACTCCTTTAAGGCCTTATCAGGGATAACTTTATGTGTGAGCGAAATGCACAATAGTTAAAGTATGGAAATTTGTTTGGGAGTTTTACCTAATTGGTCAACAAGGTTGAATTTTCCTTTGGGTTGTGGTTGTTTAGAAGAAGGACTAGGTATTGTGATCTTGCCTCGATGAGTTGTGACAATACACTCCAGAGTCTTTTTAATGGTGATGGTATTAACATGTTCATCAATAGCTCGAAGGTGATTAAATATAGGCCCACTTGAGTAGTCAAAGACAATACAAGTGTAATTGGCTCTTTTGTTAGTCTTTTGACCTAATGAAGAGGGATTACCTAAACCATGATCTTGCAGTGTATTTTTATGAATGGTATGGTTCGAGTTAGAAGAAAATTGTTGACCTATTTCAATGACATGACTTTCAATAATGTCTTGTATGAGATTTCTCAACTATCTGCAAGATGAGGTTTTATGTCCTTTTATTCGATGATAATCACAAAATGAATTATCATCTCACCATGATGGTTTGAATTGCCCTAGGTCATATGGTTTAGGATCTTACAATGTTATGACATTAGACTAGATGAGTTTCTTGAGGATAGCTTCAACTAGTTGTCCCAAGGGGGTGTATGTGCATTTTTTGGGAGATTGTTGGGTTTGCATTATTATCCTTGGTCTTGATTGTTTTGAATGGCATTTGTTGTTGGTGTTGGGGTGGTCAAAGGATCATTTTGCGGTAAAGATCCTCTAAGTGTGAATGCAAGGCCTATTGTATTTACTAGTTTAGCATCAAATATTCCATCATTGGTAATATGTTTGTTCTTGGACCAATATTTATTCTTATCATTAGTTGGGTTCGTGTTTATGTTCTTGCTGGCATATTAAAGTTCACCTTTTGCAATGAGAGATTTTTCAAGTTGAACTCCCTTTTCAGCTGTTGGTGATTTTTCTTGTAAACCAGGTTTGTCTCCTATTCTACCTATGGGGTAGCCATCTCCAATCAAGGGCAGCTTG
This sequence comes from Sequoia sempervirens, assembly GCA_007258455.2. Taxonomy (NCBI): domain Eukaryota; kingdom Viridiplantae; phylum Streptophyta; class Pinopsida; order Cupressales; family Cupressaceae; genus Sequoia; species Sequoia sempervirens. Next base: position 868,498,744 of record VDFB02281492.1, on the reverse strand, counting down.
GAGGACCTGGACCAACTGACAAGATTCAATGCTAGACTAAAATATTTTTCACTTTAGGCTCTGCAGAACCAGGGCGGGTGTACCCACACAATGCCTTAAAGAAGACCAGACATTGCTTTTTATAGTAGATAACTCCTGATGTCAAGCGTTGAGGACCTCAAATGGGGCTAGATTCTCAATAGCTCAACCTTGAAGCAATAAGGAGGCAGGACACATACTAAACAAAAGATATTCAATGATTTGTAGATTAAAAGGTTTCTGAGAGGAACAAGGCCGCAAGACAGATCAATGCCTAATCCAGGGTCATGGAGTCACACACAAAAGATGGAATTCATCTGCAAGTAGAGCTCAATCAGTGGATCCTATTTTGTTGATGCCTTGCATCAACTGTCAATGCCTTAAACTGACAATCCAAAATCTTGTATCAACTAGACTCTACTTACCAAATCCAACTTACAAACAAGTAATCACTGCTATCTGTTCAAAGGATTTAACCGCTTCCTTGAAGCAAACCTATCAACAAACAACACAAACTTATGAAATACAAGAAGATGAATAAAGACACCTTATGCCATTCATTCAAATGATTAAAAGCATACAAATGTGGAGACAATCTAATGATGTATGCATGAGAGACAAGTGTCTTCATGTGTTCCTTGTACAAAATGATTGCATTTATAGAGAAATTCAAACTCTACAGCTTACAGACTCAATATTGACTCAAGACTAAACCCTAACCTATCTTAGACCAATCCCAGAACTCAGAAAGTGGAACTGAACACCGAAGTTCAAAACCCTTACATCTGGCCAAGAAACTCTCCTTTATAGGAACAGGAGAAGCAACAAGCAACCAGCTAGATGAGATTACATGTCATCAAACAAAATCACTAGTCAGCACAACTCGCAGGCCATGTCACCAGCCTCACCAGCTTCACTGGATATCATTAAATACTTTGTGCTAGGCAATCCCAAGGAAATCTCAATGCAAATCTGATCAGGTCAGAAGAAGCAGGTACTGGGATGGGCGGCCACGACAGTCAAACCAGGAAGGTACATTGATCATGCCATCCTAGGAAATCCGCGGGTACGATCGTCAAGAATCCAGAGGCCATAAATGTAGAAACCAGGCATTTCAACCACCTCTCCTCACCATACAGTTCATTGCCCTAATTCTGCAATTAATTTGATCTCTACCGCACCAACTAGCACCAACAATCGAGGCTCAGGACCAAATCGAGGTGATCATGTCAATCCTATGAAATCTTCATCGTCGTCATTCTCAAGCCACGGGCCAAGTGACCAACCATAATAAATGCATCCCTGGTTTAATCCACGTCAGCCACAACTTCCAACAAACCAGTCGGCGTGACACCACGAAGTCAGGAAGACAACACGTCAAGAACCCAATGTTTCATCAAGCAAACATACCATTCGGTAAGACTGGGCACACTCGGCCAAACATCACAGCGACAACAATGCCACATCGGCGAGAGAAGGCACAATCGGCAGGAGATCATGTCGACACCCCAACAAGAAGCACCATCGGCAAGAGAAAGCGGTGTCGGGAAGACATCAAGGCGACAGCGAGCAAAGGGCACAAAGTCACACCGAGGAGTTCATCGAATCAACAAGACATCATCAAGTTGGGGAGACATCTGGCTGAAGAATACATGTTATATCGATCACTGAACACAGTCAGCAAGAGGCCACCAAGTTGGTGAAACATATCAGCCAGACAAAAGGAAGTTGGGGAGACATCTCACCGAAGTCCCCATATCACATCGAATGCATCATAAAGTCAGGGAGAGATGGCTGAATTAGGGTGACATCATAGCGAAGGCGGATTAGGTGAGCCCCAGTGACACCTGGTAGGCACGTGTCATCCACACGGAAGGAAAAGCATGGACCACTAGTAGCAGCATGAAGGGTGAGAGGCGGTTAGGACCTAGCCGCTAGCTGAAAGGTGAAGACCTGCATAGCAAAAGAAGTTAGTAGTGGGGAGCCGGTGGAAAAGGTAACTAGGTGCTGGTTAACAATGAGAAAAAGGGGCTCAAGGGGAACTTAAGTTGCAGGTATACCGGCCAAGCAGGTCAATGAATTAAAAAGCCAGCGGAACGGGAGCCAAACAAGGTCGGAGCCGGAACCAGAGTTGGAAAGAGATGGAGCTGGAGCCGGAGTGGGGAAAGAAACAAAAAACCAAAATGACCATAAAAACCAAAATGACCATCTGATACCAAAACCCAACCCGGATCCGCCTCTGCAAAGGACAAAGGAAGGGAGACGAGAGCGGAAGAAAACTTGAAACTAGAACCCTGAAAAGATTCCAAAACCTGTTCTCATTCCGATCCCGCGCTCGCCAAAGGAAGCAAAGAAAAAAAATAAAGGGAAGAACGCGGAGAGGAAAATGACCAGCGACCGACGCAGGGTAGAAAGGAAATGAAACTCCAATCACGCGGAATCAAAACTGGGACAGATGCGTGAACAAGACCTAGAACTTCAGAATTTGGAAAAGTTCTAGTTCCATTCAAGCATCCATTCCGCCTCCGATAAAACAAAAGAAAAGCTAAGGCAAGCAAAAGAGAAAGGGGAACTAAACTAAAAGCTAAAAAATGGGGAAAGAAAAGCCAGGAAAAACCCTAACATAGGCCACCCCAATGGAGAGATGAAAACTAGCATGCTGGGCTTAACCCTTGTGGGATCCTATTTAACCCACGTGCTAAAATGATAGATAAAACTCACAAGCCAAGGATTTGCAATGAAAAACAAGGGCACACAACCAAAACCTGAAAGACAACCAAAAAAGGCTCCAACATAGGCTCTTGTTGGGGATGTATGCCCCCCATGGGAATAGCAAGATTCCAGATCTTGGGGAGAGCAGACCAGAAAAGGAGAGACCCATAACACACCAAAAACCCAGCCTGGACAAGGCCAGAAGACACAAAAGAAAGAAAAACAAAAATAGAAGACCAAAACCCTAGACTAAATGTTCATGGAAACATATATGCTTCAGGTGAAGCACCCTCGAGAATTGTCCATGAACCTGCATTTCAAGAGTCCATTTATTCATTCCTTGTTTCATCTGATGACACCAGGCCACCAAATGAAAATTAGGGCCAGCATTTATCCCTGTCAAATACAATTTTGCAGAATGAGCTAGCCTCCCCTAACTCATGCTTGCCTCTGCCAAACTACAACAAAATGAATGACAGCACCCCTACAAACACAAGTACCTAATTGCCTCTGTGCAAGTGAAAACTTACTCTCTATTTAGTTTTATCTTCAACTGGAAACCAGACCCAATAAACTTTATCATTGCCACACTCTTCATTGTCTAATTTTGTGTCATGTAGCAATACCCGTGAATACTGATCAAAACCATATGAAAACATAGTCTGATCACAAATAGCTACCTGATAAAACATGTTAGTACCTCTCAATAGGTTGTCATATTCATCATTATAAACATGTACATGATCCTTATGCATTTGAAAGTTAGGCATACTTTCAAAATGCTAACTGTTATGTGACAAAAGGCTGTCATATTCACTATTTACATTACCCTGAAGCTGAAAACAACTACCTGCAGTGCACTGCATATTGTCACATTCTGTGAGAACTTCATCAAGTGTATACAAAGGGATACACTCACCATTCAACACATCTTGCAACTGCTCTATATCATTTTCAGTAGGAGGAGGCACATCATTAGTGCAATGATGGTTTAAACTACTACTCCCACTTCCTCTTTTCACTTGGCTCTATTCTTCATCATGCTGGCAATGAGAGTCATCAAAGGACTCTAACTCATCCTCATGGGCTGTCCAACTGTCATCATCATCCCAATCTTGCTCATCATTGAGCAACTCTGGTTTATAAGCACAATATGATTTCAGACTGAAATCAATGTCATCATGATCTGCAAGATCACCATTAGAAGGGGCATCGAAATCACTTGCATCATACCTTGCATCCTAGAGGTCCTCATCATCAAGACCAATATGAGTTGCCCACAACAACCTAGAGTTGTGTGCAAACCTTTGATATTTTGTGGTTAGTAAATCTAATATTTGTTTACAACTTAGTAGGTTACTGCTCTATCCTACCCTCTCAACCACTTCTTCCTCTTCTTGACCTCTACCAGGACTAGATACATCACCAAACGTATCAAGGAACAAAGTTTTGAGCTGATACCATGAAACAATGGAGTGCACTGGTAAGCAAGTGAACCAATCATCAACCACACCTTCTAAAGATCTAACAAATAGCTTCATGACCACATCCTCTTTTTCCACCTGACAGTCTTCCATGAAATCAATGAAAAATTGCATATGTCTTGATGTTGATTCCTCAACACCACCTTTAAACTTGGGTAAATATTTATTGATTCCCCCAGGGGCAACATGTGGGTAACCCTGGATTTTATCAAAATCCAAATGGTTGTATCTGTCACTATCATACGCCCTTTTATGAAGACAAGACTATGCCCTAAGCATGGTATCATAGCTTGTAGAGGGAGAATCAGGACAACAATGCATCTTGCAAATGAAACCCATCCCTCTACAACTATCCAGTTGCAATATTCAAATATCCCTTGATGATAGTTCTTGCTCTCACCAAATAAGGGAACTAAAGTTCTTTTAAATGTTCAAAAGCATGAAGAATACCTGAGAACATTACATCCATCGAACTATCTTCAAATATTCAGCAGGTTCACCTTGATAGAGTCACCACCTCTTTGCAGAGGACTGAGCTTCAAATTGTATGAAGCTCACTTACATGTAAATCTTTCTCTAAGTTCCATCCGACAGAGCACCATAGATCTTGTAGCTTTTAGGTTCACTGCAACAAAACTTTTCCCCAGGCCTAAGATTCTTCAAACTTTGAACATAACCAACATGGCAATTGATATGACTCCTTTGATATGGCTCTTTATAACCGGATTTCTGAGTAACTCCCCAGTAGAGTCGCCATCTTGTTGGTGATTTTTCTTGTAAACCATGTTTGTCTCCTATTCTACCTATGGGGTAGCCATCTCCAATCAAGGGTAGCTCAGAGGACCTGGACCAACTGACAATATTCAACGCTAGACTAAAATCTTCTACACTTTAGGCTCTACAGAACTAGGGTGGGTGTACCCACACAATGCCTTAAAGAAGACCAGACATTGCTTTTTATAGCAGATAACTCCTGATGTCAATCGTTGAGGACCTCAAATGGGGCTAGATTTTCAGTAGCTCAACCTTGAAGCAATGAGGAGGTAGGACACATACTAAACAAAATATATTCAATGATTTGTAGATTAAAAGGTTTCTGAGAGGAACAAGGCCGCACATTTAGTGAAAGCTCAATCGCTGATCTTGTTTTGTTGATGCCTTGCATCAACTGTCAATGCCTTACACTGACAATCCAGACTCTTGTATCAACTAGACTCTACTTACCAAATCCAACCTGCAAACAAGTAATCACTGCTATCTGTTCAAAGGATTTAACCGCTTCCTTGAAGTAGACCTATCAACAAACAACACAAACTTGTGAAATACAAGAAGATGAATAAAGACACCTTATTCCATTCATTCAAATGATTAAAAGCATACAAATGTGGAGACAATCTAATGATGTATGCATGAGAGACAAGCATCTTCATGTGTTGTACAAACTGATTGCATTTACAGAGAAATTCAGACTCTATAGCTTACAGACTCAATATTGACTCAAGACTAAACCCTAACCTATCTCAGACCAATCCCAGAACTCAGAAAGTGGAACTGAACACCGAAGTTTGGAACCCTTACATCTGGCCAAGAAACTCTCCTTTATAGGAACAGGAGAAGCAACAAGCAACCAGCCAGATGAGATTACATGTCATCAGACAAAATGACTAGTCAGCACAGCTCGCAGGCCATGTCACCAGCCTCACCAGCTTCACCGGATATCATTAAATACTTTGTGCCAGGCGATCCCAAGGAAATCTCGATGCAGATCCGATCAGGTCAGAAGAAGCAGGTACAGGGATGGGCGGCCATGGTAGTCAAACCAGGAAGGTACACCGATCATGCCATCCCAGGAAATCCGTGGGTGCGATCGTCATGAATCCAGAGGCCATAAATGCAGAATCCAGACGTTTCAACCACCTCTCCTCACCAGATAGTTCATTGCCCTAATTCTGCAATTAATTCAATCTCTTCCGCACCAACTAGCACCAACAATCGAGGCTCAGGACCAAATCGGGGTCATCATGTTGATCCTGTGAAATCTTCATCGTCATCATTCTCAAGCCATGGGCCAAGTGACCAACCACAATAAATGCATCCTTGGTTTAATCCACGTCGACCACAGCTTCTAGCAAACCAGTCAGCGTGACACCGCGGAGTCGGGAAGACAACACGCCGAGAACCCAATGTTTCATCGAGCAAACATACCATTTGGCAAGACTGGGCGCACTCGGCCAAACATCACATCGAAAACAATGCCACATCGGCGAGAGAAGGCACAATCGACAAGAGATCATGTCGACACCCCAACAAGAAGCACCATCAGCAAGAGAAAGTGGTGTCGGGAAGACATCAAGGCGACAGCGAGCAAAGGGCACGAAGTCACACCGAGGAGCTCATCGAATCGGCAAGACATCATCAGGTCGGGGAGACATCTAGCCGAAGAAAACACATTATATTGATCACTGAACACAGTCGGCAAGAGGCTACCAAGTTGGCGAAACATATCGGCCAGACAAAAGGAAGTCGGGGAGACATCTCGCTGAAGTCCCCATATCACATCAAATGCATCGTAAAGTCGGGGAGAGATGGCCGGATCAGGGTGACATCACAGCGAAGGCGGATCAGGTGAGCCCCGGTGACACCTGGCAGGCGCGCGCCGTCCGCACGGAAGGAAAAGCATGGACCGCTAGCAGCAGCGCGGAGGGCAAGAGGCGGTTAGGACCTAGCCGCTAGCCGAAAGGTGAAGACCTACGCAGCGAAATAAGTTAGTAGCGGGGAGCCAGTGGAAAAGGTAACCAGGGGCCGCTAATGATGAGACAAAGGCCTGTGGGGAACTTGTTGCACCGCCGACAGTCACGAACAAAAGCTGGGTTAATGGGAACCAAAACAAGGTCAAGCCGGAACCAAAAAGGACGGAGCCGGAACCAGGAAAGAGACGGAGTCGGAGCCGAGCAGTGGGAAGAAACGAAAACCAAAATGACCATCCGAGACCAAAACCCAACCCGGATCCGCCTTCGCAAAAGACAAAGGAAGGGAGACGGGAGCATAATAGAACCTGAAACTGGAACCCTGAAAAGGTTCCAAAACCTGTTCTCATTCCGATCCCGCGCCCGCCAAAGGAAGCAAAGCAAAAAAATAAAGGGAAGAACGCAGAGAGGAAAACGACCAGTGACCGACACAAGGGAAAAAACGAAACTCCAATCACGCGGAATCAGAACTGAGACAAATGCGTGAAAAGGACCTAGAACTTCAGAATTTGGAAAAGTTCTAGTTCCGTTCAAGCATCCATTCCGCCTCTGATAAAACAAAAGAAAATCCAAGGCAAGCAAAAGAGAAAGGGGAACCAAACTAAAAGCCCAAAAATGGGGAAAGAAAAGCCAGGAAAAACCCTAACATAGGTCGCCCCAATGGAGAGATGAAAACTAGCACGCTAGGCTCAACCCTTGTGGGAGCCCATTTAACCCACGTGCTAAAATGACAGATAAAACTCACAAGCCAAGAATTTGCAATGAAAAACAAGGGCACACAACCAGAACCTGAAAGACAACCAAAAAAGGCTCTAACAAGAGCAACAACTAGTAATTATCATTTTCATATGTGTTAAGCAACCATTTATTGTTGAAGTTACAACCAACCCATTACTAGCATTTTTACAGAGGTGGAAAATCAAGTTCACATATATCGACATTTGCTTGCAGCATTGAGACCATAAATTGCATAACCAATACAAGCAAGTGAAAGCCATGAGGAGTTGTGGGCCAAACACAGCAACAAAAAATCAAGTACCCTGAAAGCCAACTCTCAAGCCATGACTTGGGGTTTTGGGATTCCTTATATGTATAAAAAGGAAGCATAAAATGAAGAATATTTTGAGTTTTTGCAGTTTTCGAGACACCCAGGTATCAACAAGTGCTTGCAAAGAAATACAAAGGAAAATAAAGGGATCAAACCCTAGCCAAGCTCCCTGATGGCAGTGTGACAATAGTGAAGGAGCTAAAGATCAAGCAAAATGAAGTCCCCATTTTATTGAGCAAGAAGATATTATACAAAAATAGTAAACTTGTGAAGCTTTTGTGGTTTTCTTTTTAAGTTTAAAAAATGCAGCAAAATGGAGGATAATCACTTTCAGGAGAAACTCTCAACAACACAAGAATACAATAATGTTAATCAGTTTTAAATCAAGGTCGATCTTGTGGTTGCAGAAGAAAGAGAAATATGGCGAAACTTACCTTCATTTCTTCTCTATAAAATGCACTCAAACCCACGGCCAACTCCATCTCATGGCAGAATATAAGATCAGTGTGAGAGACATCAACAGAAGGAGAAATTAGAAGAATAAGAAGGCCAAAAATTGCTTCTAAAATGAGGGTCAACGCCCAAATTTGTGATAAAATTTACCTCTGCATTCTTTTTCCTCAGAATCTTTATGCAATCTCACAAAAATAGTGAAGAATGGTGTAGCTCAAATGGTAAAAGGAAAGCTCCAAACCCTATTCTCTCCACCATGGTAGCGCAGCAGAGCTCCATTCAAGCAGAAGTAAAAAACAAATGATAGTAAGTGATTAGGGTTTTGATAGTTTTTCCCTTTTTCCATTCACGGGCTTGGTGACTTTTGGTGAGACTTTTAAAAAAACAAAATGATTATGTTTTATTTCCCCATGGGCTCCAATTTTTACATAATGATGTGGTCGGCCCTGTCAATGAAGTATATGCTGAGAGTAAACATTATGCCTTATATGCTAAGGTAGCAGATGCATATTATATGCTAAGTGGCAGCCAATATAAAATAATGCATGCTTTTTGCATGATATTTGATTCCTTTCAAAGGTGATATGGTGTTTATCAAATAGTGCAAATATAAAGCACATGGAGGAGAGATATGAGTTCAAGAATAATCTTTTTTGTGAAAACTTATTTTATTTTTCCCCTTATTCTATATTGTAAAGTTGTGCTTGAAAGTTATTAAATGCAATTTTATTAATTGCTTTTCAATAATTTTTCAAATCAACTATTGTAAAAAGGGGAAAATATATTAAAAAAATTCACTCACGTGCATGTGGAGTTGAGGATTTTGCATGCCTTTTCAGAGTTCCAGTCATCATGGGTAAGTTGATAAAAATGAGGTGGTTTTCGCATGCTTGAACCCACTTTTTGAGGGATTTTCAGTTCAGTTTGAGTGCTCCATGGATCAGTTACGGGTTGACAGTTAGTTTGAACCTGAGTTCACTCATTTTTGCATGAGTTTGGGCTATTTTTATCAGGGTTTTCTCTTATGCTTGGATTTCACATTGGAAATGTTGTTTTCACTTCAGTTCTGATTCAGTTCCTTTTTTGGCTGCTTTGTGCATGCCTATTTTGTATATATTGGAAGAACTTAGTTTCTTTCACTAGTTCTTGTTTTTCAGCCTTTGCATTCTGCAAAGAGAAATATCATGTAACTCAGTTTCAGTTTTCAAATTAATACAACAGCAGGTTTACAAGTTCATTTTGTGTCATTCTGCAAAGATTCCTTCGATTTCGGTGAAATCAAAAGTTTCCTTGTCATTCTAATGTTTTTATGAATGATTTGATGAATTTTTATTGTGTTTCATATCAAAACCTTTAAAATTATTGTCTCATTTATATTTGCATGCATTCAAAATAGTGAAAATCACAAGTCTAGGGTTGTGTAACAGAATAATCTATTCTTCTTTGCTGAGAAAATTTTGTTTTCCTTCAAAAGTGGTTTATTCAAGCCTTCCTTAGAATCATTTTTGTGGTCAAACTATTGAGTTGACTTGTGTGGATAGTTTTTCTGAATTTCATTGTGAATCGTAGTTGCAAGTCTTTATCAATTAGGTGTATCATCATCAATTTACATTTTTACGTGCATTTATTACAATCCTTCTATCCCTTTTCCAACACAAGTTACACAGTTATCAATTTGAGAATCATATAGGAACCAACCTAGAATTTGGAGGTCTATCTTCACCATAGGAATACCCACAGCCTAAAGATAGTTCCCATGTTTCAACAGATTGTTGAGTTTAACCATTCAAGCATTCGGGTGCAATCTGTTTGACAACAGGAATGTCAGGGGCATTAATGCCCCTAACAAGAAAGCTCAAATCAAGTAGCAACTGGATGCTTGTGGAGTGGATTTAATTATTTTGCAGGAAACAAAGACTTCAGTGGCCATGTATGATTCATCAATTCAAAAATGGAAGCCTGGAATTCCATGCATTCCCCAGCTCAAGGTGCTTTGGTGGTCTAATAACAATGTGGAACCCAAAATCTATAGTTGCAGAACCAATTCAAAATGAAAGAAACTGGAAAATAGTGAAAATAAAACATTTTGATCTTGAGTTCTGGCTAATAAATGTATATGCCCCTACTACCATAAGGTGAGAAGAAGCATCTTTGGGACATTTTTTCGAATCTCTTGGATGGATTAGTAGACAAGAAAGTTCTTTTAGCTAGATATTTTAACACAATAACTAATCTGAAGGAAAAGAAAGGGGGCATCATTCCTCCCTAGAAAGTAATGGAGGATTTTGAATCTTTCATTAGTAATAATGCATTAATGGATATCATCCCACAAAATGGTAGTTATACATCGACAAATAGAAGAAAAGGTTTTCTTCAAATTGTAGAATGTTTGGATAGGTTTCTAGCATCAGAAAATTAGTTTATGGATTCAAGATCTTTAGTATCTCAAATCTTTCCTTTCTCAGGATTTGACCATTTTTCCATTTACTATGCATTGAATGATCTGTACCAAAGGGAAAAGGGAAAACTTCATTCAAATTCCAAGGAATGTGGTTTAGGCATCCTCAATTTCTGGATCTACTATGTCAATGGTGGACAAGTGCACTGTTTGTGAGAGGTTCTCGGATGTTCCAACTAAGTAAGAAACTAAGTTATACTAAGAAGCAAATTGTTTTCAAGAATATCTTTCAAGAAAAAGAGAGGGTGTACAAGGAACTATCTGAAGTAAATGATCATTTAATTCAGAATGGGCTAAATAATTCTTCTTTTGATCTTCAGAAAGCTTTGTAGGCAGAATGGGTTGAGCTGCTAGCAAGAGAGGATATCTACTGGCGGGAGAAATCTAGAGAGTTGTGGCTGAAAGATGGAGATAAAAACACAAAGTTTTTTCATGCTTCAACACAAATTAAAAAGTCTTTGAACTCTGTATTTTCCATTCAATCCTTGCTGACAGATGACATTCTAACAAAGGAAGAAGATATTCAAAAGGAAGGGTTCGATTCTTTTCTGATTTGTTGTCGGCTTCAAGGAATAAATCAGAGTCTAATATTAAAGATGTTGAGGAACTACTTGAGAACATCCCTAAATTACTACATCATGAGGAGAATGACCTACTTTTAAGGCCTTTCACCCTTGAGGAGTTAAAAAAGGTAGTATTCTCTTTGCCACCTAATAAAGCTCTGAGGCTAGACAACTTTACTGGGTTATTTTTTCAAAAGTGTTGGGATTTTATTGGTTTAAATATCTTACTAGCTCTAGAAGAATCAAGAAAGACAGGTGCTATGTTGAAGCAGTTTAACACAACACACATTGCAATTATTCCTAAGGTTAAAGAGCCAAAATCTTTTGCAGAGTTTAGGCCAATCTCTTTATGCAATACTATATATAAAATATTCACAAAGGCAATTTATCTTAGACTTCAGCCTCTTCTAACTAAAATAATATCTCAGGAGAAAAGAGGTTTTGTGCTAGGAAGGGAGACTCCGGAAGGGGCTCTTATTGCACATGAAGTGTTGCACTCTATTAAAACCAATGCCCTACCTTCTTTTGTCATAAAACTTGACATGATGAAGGCTTATGATAGGGTTGATTGGGATTTTTTGATCCAGGTGCTACAAAGATTTGGTTTTGTGGTGAAATGGTACAAGTGGATTTAAGCGTGTATATTAGGAGCAAATTTTTCAGTATTAATTAATGGTTCTCCAACTGGTTTTTTTGGTTCTTCTCAGGGGGTGAGATAGGGTGATCCATTTTCCCTAGCTCTTTTCATCATAATGGCAGAAGCATTGAGTAGAACTATCACAAGGGCTCATGAATTGGGTCTTTGGCAAGGTGTTTCCATACCAAATACAAGGCTTCAAGCAACACATTCTTTGTTTGTTGATGATACTTTATTAGTTGGGAAATCATCCATATCGAAGGAAAATCAAGTTAAAAAAGTGCTTGACAAATATTCATCAGCTTTGGGTCAAAAAGTGAATGCTTCAAAATCAAAAGTATATATTTTTAATACTCCTACACCACTTTCGAGAAGATTAGTCAATATTTTGGGATTTCAAGAATCCGAGCTCCCAAGCTCTTATCTAGGCATTCCTTTTTTCATAGGTACAGATAAAAATCAATATTGGAAGAAGGTTATATAGAGAATAAAATCTAGGATCTTATCTTGGAAGTCAAGATGGTTATCTTTCTCTGGTTGTATCCTTTTGATCAAGTCAGTTATAGAAACTATTCCAAACTACTTTATGGCAGTGTTGAAGGCACCAAAGGGTATAGTACAACAAATTGAAAAGCTTATTAAGAGTTTCTTGTGGAGAGGAAACATAGATGACACATAAGATACCATTAATCTCCCTAGAAAATATGTGCATTAGTAAAAGTAGAGGAGGTGCCGGTATGCATATTTTTTCTGCTAGGAATTTAGCTTTGGGAGCTAAGTTAGTATGGTGTATGTATCAATGGACAGAGCTAAGGTGGCACTCTCTCAAGCCAAGTATCTGGATAATGATAATCTGGCTATAATTTTAACCATTTCCAACCCTCCTGAAGGTTCAGTGATGTGGAACTTCATGGTAGCTTGTAGAGAGGTGATTGTTCATTTTTTAAGTTAGGAAGTCCAAAATGGAGAAAGCATCAACTTTTGGAAAGATTCATGGAATGGATTCCCTCCTTTATCCTCAATCCAAGATATAAGTAGAGTGGAAGAAGTGTTATCTCCATTATGGGGCATCAAATTGAAGGATTATGTTGACCATGTAGATCCTATGTATGGGAAAGCTATATGGAGAAGTCTGCCTTTATCATTGTTATCCTCTAAGCAGGTAAGTGATGTATAAGATATGTTGCAAGAGAGGATAGTGTTCCTATCAAAAGAATCTAATAAGTTAATATGGGCACCATCTAAGGATGGAAACTATACAGTCAAACAGGGGTATAGATCTCTTACTACTTTTGTGGACCAAGCACAATCACATAGAGCATATTCCTTCTGCTGGAATGCAATGTTGTTGCCTAAGGTTGGTAATTTTTATTATCTGGCACTTCGTAAAAGGATATTGACAAGTGATAGATTAAGTAAGTTAGGGTTCATTGAGCCATTCAAGTGTGTTCTCTGTCAAGAATCCTATGAAACTATAGATCATGTGTTCCTAAATTGTGTCTGGTCACAAGAGTGTTGGTAGTTCATCAAAACTAAATTACATGTGTTATTCCCAATGCCACTCACTTTGTGGGACTTATTCAATGCTTGGTCAGTTTTGTACAAATATTCCTTTTTTGCATGCATTTAGAGAATTGCTCCTGCTCTAGTAGTATGGAATTTGTGGTGGGAAATAAATAAGAGGATATTTAGGCAACAGACTCAAACAATTTTGCAATTGAAAGGTAAGATAGAACATGCCATATCAGAGGTTGCTACTGCTTATGTTCGAAGGCACAAAAATGTTTCTTCAATGTTCACAAGTTGGGATAGTTGGCTTCTTCAGAACTAGAAACATTTAGCTTTAGCTTTTAAAGGATCTCAACAGGTTGCTCCACTTTTGAAAGTAGACAGAAGTAAGGTCAAAGTGGAAACTCCCTCTGCAGGGTTTTATCAAGCTTAATTTTGATGGCTCCTCGAGGGGTAATCTAGGGAGATCAAGTGTTGGTATAGTCATGAGAGATTGGAATGGTTCTCTGTTAGCAAGCAAGGTAGTACATATTCCCAATTGCACTAATAATTTTGCAGAGGGTTTAGCGTTACTCTATGGTTTACAAGTAGCTAAAGCTATGCATTTCCAGAATTTACACATAGAGGGAGACTCTTTGATTATCATCAATGCATGTAAAGAAAGATTTGTTCAGAATTGGAAGTTGAGATATATCTTGCACAAAGTTTGGAAAATATTGGATACTTTTATAGAAGTTAAAATTTTGCATACTTATAGAGAGGGCAATAAGCTAGTTGATAAAGTTGCAAATTTGGCTTGTGATGGTCAGAATTTTGAAGTCATTGGAAACCGAGAGATTGCTAGTAGTTACCCTCAGCTAATAATAATTGCAGAGGAAGATGTAAAATAAATATTTCCATGAAAGATGTTGTGTGGTTCAGTATATGTTCTTCAACTGGCATGTGAGCTAACTGGTGTACTAGGTATTGCTATGGTCTAACTAAGTGGTGCTTTATGGGACAGGGTGTATCTTAAAATGTAAGGCTAGGATTGTAGTGTTGTTTATCAATATTACCCTAGTAGGGGTGTCAAATAGGTGGTGAGCTGGAAGGGTTAAAATGATGTGTTGGCTTCTCATTAAGGATAGGTTATGTGGAGCCACATTGAATGAGGTAGATAACCTCATTTTATTGATGGAGATGGTGTTAGTATGCTGATGTATGTTGAATGATTTATGTCTTTCATCATCAGGATACTGATGGATTTGTAAAATACACCTTAAGCTTTGATAATAATAGTTGCGTACATTTCTAAATAGGTGTTGTATGAAGAGTTTGGTTTTGTAATGTTTGTTGTATGTGGAGGTACAAAGCGGTATGATGTTTTGGAAAGAGGTCCAAATTTGGGAGCTTGGATAATACGCTTCACACGCTCCATCACAAGAATATTTCATATCATTCTTTGCAATTGCTGACAAAATGACAATGCAATATTCATCATTAATTATATCAAAGATATACGTATGTTTTCTAATTTCCTATAAAGGACAGCGAGAGCTAAGAGGCATCATATTGTAGTGTTGGTTATTTAGTTTTTCCAAACATTTATGTTTTTGTGAAGAATTTGCATAATGGCTTTTAAGCCTTGGAATCTAAGGGTTTGTATGGAGATTTAGTAATGGGAGCTCCCGTTTGAGGATTATCTTTCACACGATTGTCTGAAGGTGGTTTTTTACCTAGCAAGCCCTCTAGTTGAAGAAGCTATTTGTATCATCCTTGGACCAGAGGTTACTAGTCCGCAAGCAAGAAGGATTATTTTTCCTTCATAGGTGTTTTCAATCTTTTTATCTAATATAATGGATTTGCTCTAGTCCTATAGGTAAATAGCGTTCATTGTTGGTCAATTTATCAAGCCTCGTTTTCTGCAGAACAATGCCATGTTGTATGCAATTCAAAAATACAATGTTTTTGCTGGGGAAGGGGAGTTAGGTGGTTTATTCCCTAGAGAGTTCATCTTTGATCATCCAAGATTTGAGGAGGTTTTTGAGTCCATCAGGTTAGCCCTGCAGTATAAGAATGATAGCAGGTTGTTAAATGCTCTACGTAAGAACTGTAGGAAAGTTTTGGTAAACATGGATAGGGCTACCAAAGATAAGTATTATGCAGTGTCTTTTCTACGGGATTTTTCCCCCCATACTCCTGATAATTCTGTTGAAAGAGTTGGTCGAGGTTTTTTGTCAAACTCGAATGTGGGTCATGTGGGAAATCATGATGCTTCTCCAGTTCACAACATGGGTCATGGTAAGGTTCAAGAGTTGCCATCAATGGCTCGCGTGGGTCAATTGGACAATATGGTTGTCAAGTTGTATAGAAGCAGTAATGGCAGAGACTGGGGGAGGCCATCATGCTCAAATGTTTTGGGTGTTGCTCAAGTTTCTTCTATTTGAGGGTGGTGTGAGCGATGTGATCCAAGTGAAATTAAAATAGGATTCGACGGTGAAGGCTCCAACAATCGTGGGTGGTCAATTCAGAAGGGTTCATAATTGGTTGTTGCTCCCGCAGGGTATGGTGGTCGAGTTGGGGGAAGCCCTAGAGTACTTGATGAAAGCTCAGTTCATTTGACTCCAATGGAGGAATAGGCAATATTGTGACATGTAGTTTTTTGTTAATTTTGATTATTTCTAGGGATACTATAATGTCAATCTTTTGTTGACCAGAAAATTTCACTATGTCATAGTAAGTTTAGGCAGTATTGCAGCGAAGTTTTGCATTCCCTGTGCAATTTATTGTAATGTTTTTTTCTATCTGGGATGTCATGGACATATTCTCTAACTATGTATATTCACTTCTATTATATTAATATATAAATATATGGGCTTAATGCCTTTGCTCTAAAAAAAAAAAAACTATATATATATTTGAAAACTACGCTTATGGATTTACAAAAGGGTATTTATATAAATATTAAATATTATTTACATGAGTAGGAGTTGTTGAAACATCAAAAATTTCAAATAATTTTATTTTTTTGGTAAATTGGCCTCCACGTGGTGCTACATATGGATTTAGCCAACAATTTTAGTTGAAAAAGTTGTGGACATATCCAACTTAGCTATAATTAATCTTACTAGTGTTGTCAAATAAAGTTTGCACCCTTGCTAAGCTATGAACTGTAGCAACCTATTGACACATGGGAACAATTTTAGGTTGTGGGTGACCTGGGAATAAAGTGGACCTCTAGATTATGGGCTGGTTCACCTTAAGATAACTTGAAAATATGATAAGGAAAAGAGTAAGAAGGATATGCTTGAAATCTAAAACCTATCACTAACAGGTGGTACACCAAAGATGAAAATTTGGCGAGGCTGTTGAAACTCACAAAAATCTCAATAAAGCTAAACAATCTCACAACACAAAGATTTATATCTGCAAAAGTGATTCTATGTAAGGTTCTGACTGTTCTAATGCTTAAACACAAGGAAAACAATGATGTTTTCACAAATATAAATGCAATAGAAAGAGATCACTAACATAAACCTGCACTATGACATAATATTCTTTGCATCCAGTATTGAAGGAATCTGATAAAATAAAACATTACACATAATTTTATCATGCAATTCACAACCAATACTAAAACAACAAAGAAAATAGGTGAAGGAAATGACTTTCTATTGAGCAAAATAAGGAGTCTCTGTATTACAAATCTGTAGTATTCATAAAAATGAGTTACAAATTCTAAATAATGCTCTCTCAGCAATCTCTTAACCAAGAACTCCTCCTATGACCTAAAAAATCTCCTTTTACAAAGAGGCAAAAAATGCCATATATACAAAACGTGCCAAAGAAAATGTGTCGGCCCCTGTTTTAGGGTTTACAAAATGTCAATTTTTAAAGAGTCGGTGATAGAGGAGTTTGAAAACAAAATCCACGATGCATTCAATCTGTGCCCTCTGCTGGCGTCGGTGAAAGATCTCCCTCCAGCATGCCTTTAGATTTTTTCCAACCATCGCATTAACTCGTAGCCCTCGTGTCTGACCTCGAGACTTCTTTGCAGAGCTGCTTTGAATGTTCTGAAGTATGTTCATTAATGTCAATCTACTTTTTCCAGTAGACATCCCAACTGTCATTGAGACTCGCGGGTTCTTCCTTTATGCTTTCCTCTGATTGGTTGAACAGATACCACATAGGATTTTTAGACAGTCAAGAGTCGTTCCAGTAGAATCGCATGTCGGTGAGACACTAGCCGTGTCTCCCCAATGCCACAATGCTCCACTGTCGTTACCACCCAGAGTCATCACCATCGGCAAGAGGTTACACCGAGTTCAAAAGTCACATCGACATCAACACTCCCATCGGTGAGACTTTCTCAGTCAGCAAGACATCACACCGAGTGTAAACCATTCGGCCAAGAGTCTCCCCAATGAAAACCTTGTGAACAACTGTCGACGAGACTTCTCCCCTGAGGAATGGCTACGATCACCTGCCTATTTCACTGCCAACCGTTGATCTGGTCAAAACAAGAAACAGGACCAAAGCCGAAATCGAAATGGAAACTGAAACCGAAACTAACCAACATTTCCAAGTCCATCCCACATTCTGATTCCACCTCCGCCAAAGCAAAGAACCCCTAAACAAAAGAAAGCAAAGAGGGATTGGAACCAAAACTGATCTTGGGCGAAACACAGCGGGGGCGAAAGCAGAGCAGAAACGAGACCATGAAAATTTTCCAAGTTCAGGTTCGGTTACAGTTACGGATCCGCCTCCGACAACACACAAAGAAAAAGGGAAGAAAGAAAAAACACAACGAAGATCAAAGAGAAAGAAACATTCCTCGATCACCGGCAACGAAAAAGAAAATAAAAGAACGGGTGGAACCGAGACCGGAACCGGAACAGAAACAGAAACAGGAACTGGAACTTTAGAAAAGTTCTAATGTTTGGTTTCAGTCCGCGTTCGGGGTCCACAAAAACAAAGAAAATGCCCAAGGAAAAGAAAACCCAAGGCACACATAAAAATTAAGGCCAAAGGACAACAAAACGCAAAACGAGATCGGAATGAAAACCAAACCCGGGCAAAACACTAGCGGGGGCGGAAGTAGAGCAAAAACAAGCCCCTAAAACTTTTCCAAGTTCAGGTTCGGTTACAGTCCCAGCTTCGCCTCCGACCACACACAAAGCGAAAATGGGAAAAAGGCAAGAAAAAGAAACAAAGGGAAAAACCAACCCACGACCAAATGAAAGGTCAAAAGAAAACAGACGCACAAAAGCGCAGAACCAGAACAAAAAGGAAACTGGAACTTTGGAAAAGTTCCAATGTTCGGTTTCAGTTCCAACTCCGCCTCCGACAACACAAAAAGAAGAGATCCCAAGGAAAACAAAATAGAAAGGGGGAAAGCAAGGAAAAAACATAAGATGAAGACCCTCCCAATAAAAATCCGAACACCTGCACGCTGGGCTCAACTCTTATGGGAGCCACATTTAATCCACGTGTCGAATTAGAACATAATTTTCCCTTGCAACTGCACAAGAAGCAAACAAGTTAGAAAATATGTAACCTTGATGCAAATGTTCCTCCATTTGGCCTTCATGAACACTTGAAGAAATATATTTCCCCGCCTGATTGAGCCCATAGGTGAAAATCGGGTAACAACTAGATCATATGTTTGACCAAAAAAAAAATTTAGTTAGAAATAATTAAATTCACTTGTGTTGCTAAGTTGGCCAAAAATGTGATACAAATTTGTACTTTTTCCTATGGATAGGTGAAACAATAATACTAACAACCAAGACATGGTAAATAGGTAGGTGGAATGCAAATACTAGTGATAGGTGGATAAGATGGAATGCAATAATGAAACTATTATGTATAAATTACTAGGATATCCCGAGGGTCATGCATAAAAATTATTTAGATGAATGCTATTAATAGGCTCTTCTAAAGATTCTCTTTCAGGTGTAGCAAGTTTATAAGCTCTAGAACTATAATTTTCTATAATAAAAATGGATCCTAAGGAACTAGGTTCAAAATTTCCTTTCTTGTCTCTATCTTCTTGATTCTTTTCATTCTCTTTTAGGACCAAGTCTCCAATTTCAAACTTTTAAGTTTTGATCTTTTTGTTGTAATTTTGACAAAGGAAATTTGGATAAGCTTATAAATAATTTAATGTGTTGATATGTATCTCTTCTAATAACTCAATCTCATGCAATCTAGATACTTGATACTCTTCCTCATCAATGACATGTTTTAAAAACACCCTTAAGGAGGGGATCTCAACTTCAATAGGAAAATGGGTTCAGTTCCAAAGACTAGGGAATATAGAGTAGCTCCTGTAGGTGTGCAAATACTAGTGAAATAAGATCATAAAGCAAGAATAATTTGCAAGTGTTGATCATGACTAGCTCCATTGATTATTTTCTTAAGTATTTTCAATATAGTTTTGTTTGAAACCTCAACTTGACCATTACCTTGTGGATAATGAGTATAAAATTATGCTAGATATGGAATCGGTGATAAAGATTGCAAAAATCTTGATTTTTGAAGGGGTTACCATTATCAATAATGATAGCAAGAGGGATACCATACTCAAAAATGATATAATTTAGGATAAACTTGGCTATTTGATTTCTGGTAATATTAGATAATGAAATGGCTTCTACCTACTTTATGAAATACTCAGTGGTAGTGACAATAAACTTATGACAATTGAATGAGGCAAGATGGATGTTTCCTTAAATTTTGAGTCCCCATTATGAAAAAGGCCAAGGATTAGTTATCAGTTGTAACTCCTAGGTGGGTGCATGAATCAAGTCTTTATGTTGTTGATATTGACAAAATTTCTTAGAAAGTTATTGTGCATCTTATTCCATAGTTGGCTAATAGTAGTTACCAGTTCTTAGTAAATTTTTGACAAGGGTAGGTCCACTAGAATGTGCCCCACAAAATCCTTCATGTAAATATTGTGAGGAAATTTAGCTTCTTTCAAGTTTAGACACCTAAGGAGGCACCATCAAGACTCCTTCGATATATGGTATCACCAAGGATGGAAAAACAAGAAGATTGGTGAATAAATATTTTATTTTGATAGCTAGATAAGTTAGATGGGAGTGTGTTTTCATAGAGATAAGTTTAAGTATCAAAATACCAAGGGGAATCAGAATCAACAAGTTCACACACCAATTCATATTTTGGAGGATCAAAAGTTGGAACTAAAATTTTCTCTACCAAGAACTCACAATGGTATATGTAATATTAATAACTTTTCTATTTAACCTAGGTATTTGTTCAAAAGTGATAGTTGAAAAGTATTATTTAAATCTATCTACCATCCTCTTGTAGGGGAGAATTTTTTCATTCTTTGTTTGATATTCATCATTTACTTGTCTTATAACTATTTGTGACTCTCCATAAACTTGAAGTTCCCTTATTTGCCATTAGATTTCCATTCTAAATCCATTGATCAAAGCTTCATACTTCACAATGTTGTTTTTGCAAGGGAAAGATAGTCTATATGATTTTGGGATACAATCACCTTGTGTAATAAAAAAAAATTGGTCATAGATCCATGTGGGTGTTTAAGCCATCAAAATATAACTTCTATAAGTGTGAAGGGTTAGTGTTAAAAAATATTTAGTCTAGAAATTCCAAAATAAGGGGATGATCTTCATCTAGAGGTGTGTGTGCTAATTGATCTATAATAATTGTCCATTGATAGCCTTACGATCTACATACTCAATTTCAAACTTACTTAAGATCATGACCCACTTTTCTATATGGCCAATTTGATCAGCCTTAGATAAAAGGTAATTTAAGGGATCAACCTTAGTGATGAGTTTTATTTGATTGTTAAGCATGTAGTGTCTCAATTTTTGTGATGAAAAAATAACAACTAAAAGTGCCCTTTATATTAGAGTATAATTAAGCTCATGTCCAACCAAGGTATTGTTGATATAATAAATAACTCTTTCCTTTCTAGGTATCATCTTGTTGAACAAGAAGAGCCCCTAAAGCAACCATAGTGGTAGAGATATATAATAAAAAAGGTTTCCCTTGAATGGGTGGGATCAAAATTGGTGGTGAAGTTAGATAATATTTCAATTGTTGGAAGTCTCGTTGACACTTGTCAACCCATTTTGAATGTGACATTTTTGTGTAAAATATATGTGAAAGGGTGACATTTGTCTACTTGTTGAGCTATAAATAATCCAAATTCTTGAAGTTTACCTTAAGAATACATATTTTTTTAAATTAGTTGGAGGCATATTAACTATTCCCTTTAGTTTGGCTAGATCCTCTTCAATGCATCTATGGGAAACAATATATCCAAGAAATTTCCCAAAAGTTACGCCATAAACATACTTTATTGGATTTAATATCAATTAATATTCTTCCAATCTATAAAAAATGACCTCAAGAACCACTAAGTGACATTTTCTTGTGATAGATTTTCCTAATAAGTCATCTAAATAATCTTGCATGATACTATAATTTCTTTTATGAAATATTGTTGTCATTGCTCTTTGATATGTAGCTCCAATATTTTTAAATCCAAAGACATAACATTCCAACAAAATTCACCCCAAGGATAAGTGAAAGTGATTTTATGTTGATCTTCATGGGTTATACGAATTTGATTATAGCTTGAAAATCCATCCATATGGATAGCATTTCTCTAGTTGTTAAATCCACACTCATGTCTATGTTGGGTAAGGGAAAATCATCTTTAGGAAAATCCTTATTCAAGTCTCTATAATTTGTACATATATGGATGCCCCCAATGCGTTTTTAACTAGAACCAGGTTGAAAACCCATTATGGATAATCGATAGGTCTAATTGTTGAACACCCATAATACTGAGAGGGGGGTGAATCAATTTTCCCAAAAACTATTTAATTACCAATTATCCAATTAACATAGCATACTTAGAAATTAATATAAATGAAAGCATAAACAGCCCATAACACATGCAACACATGAACACTAGAATTTTTACGTGGAAAACCCAAGATGGGAAAAACCACGGTGAGGATTAGCTCACAATATAGTATGACCAATCATTAAATATTACATAAAGGCTCACTTCTAGGAGGACTCACTATCCAAGTGAACTCACTATTCACAGCAAAAAGATAAGATAAGAGAAGTGGCTACACAAACAAGATTGAACTGATACAAAATGCATCTATCTTATGTTGAATTTAGTTCCTTTAAAGCTCAAGATTCTGATCCAAAACACTTCACTTGATACAAAACACAAATCTCTACTTCTAATTATATTCACATATCATTTTCTATGAAATTCACTTTTCTGCTTGCATTCAGATCACTTCACTAACACACACTCTCTCTTTTAATCCTCAAAATGATCTTCTATATATATACATGAGCATCATTGCAAACACTGACTGGGTCAACCTAATTAGATGGCAACAAAGGGAATACAAAATGTGCCTTATCGGCACCCAATTCAAATTCAAATACCTTCGCGCCACAAACCTATGAGATATAGGTCAATATCGACCTATAATAGCTTCTTCTTACATTTGCATTATAATTTTAATCTCCACAATCTCTTACATATTTTAGATTAGCTAGGCATAAGACCTAAAATAGAATACTTAATTGATTATCACACACAGAACACATGGATCTCAAAATATCATGCCACCTGGAAATATTAACCCAAAGGAACCTATAAAAATCAACCCAAAACTACAAGACCAAGCGCACACTCATGGAGAAGTGTAGACAAAAAAGGCCATGCACATTGCACTGAAAAATTGGGAACATTCTACATACAAAACTTTTGTCACATGCAACTTTTAAACCATTCATCTAGACCAGTTGAAATTATGGATTTAGGCACCGATACCATTCATAACAATACATTGGAACTTTAAAAAGGGGTATGAACATGTGATGAAATTTGAACCAATCTACAGAGGGAACAAAGAGTAGAAATTATCAACATAGACACATAGCAGAAGTACTTAACTGTGAACAAGTTCAATTGAGCAGAGTATTATTCATACCATCCTGATATTCACCAAGTAGTGTTGAAATCAATGAAAAAACATGTCTTCTTCACTCTTTCAACAATCTCCCCCTATTTCTTCTCCACACACATCTCCCCACATCAAGGGAAAAGGGTGCACACAAAAAAAACTTATATCAACCATATGTACAAACTGACCTGAACTGAAGTAACTAAATCTGCCTTAGAAAATGTTCCTAATACATTTGCATATGTACAAAGAGCTTTGAAAAAACATGAATGAGTTGAATTGAAAAAATGGTCAACCTGAATATGTTGACCCAAGATTTTGTAGCATGGTTTTCCAAGAAGGATTTCCCTCTTCCCAAATTTTTGCTGCTACAAGCAACTGGTGTAAAGTCTCAAACTCCACCAAGGAAACTTTTCCTTCTTTCATGGTGTCGGCTTTAAGATTTATCTATGAAATCCTGTCAGTACTAGCCAGGGCATATGAAATAGGTATATGCTATAATTGTAAATAGTCCCTTAGGTTTCCAAGTTTCCTAATAATATTTTCTTTCTGGGTCAACAAAGTAAGGAATTTTTCATGTAGATCTATTATAGTAGCCCAAGTATGATATTTTTTGTCTAGTGCCAGATCATAGTCAGTTGATGCTTTGGAAATTTGACTCATTTGATTTCATTTCAGCTTTTATACCCTATGTGGATTTCGGCCACGTAATGCAGTATAAAATCAATGTTTTTGCCTCATCCTCACAGTCATGTACCTCTTTCAAGCATTCTTCAACTTTAGCATGGGTTGATGCACATTTTTCTGTAAGCCTTGTTATAGCCTTTGTTTCTATTTGACCTTTCAAACCGAAGGCATAACCCTTAAAAGAATCAACCAGCAATCTAAAGTTCTCCATAGAAGATAATGAAGTATCAATATTAGTACTTGGAGTGATTTCTTGCAAAAATTTCACCACTTCTTCCATCAACTCATTACTCTTTTGGAATGTTTCAATAATTTATTTTCTTGCTAATACATTTAACACATCACTTAGTTGCATCTTATGTTCAGGGGGCATCTTACGTCACTAGTAGGCAATTGCAACAGTTGTGAAGAGACTTCTGGTTGGAACCATGTATGGTCGGGTAGTAGACTCTTTATAGGATCACCAAAGGATTTGTCAGTGTTCTTGGGTAATTCCTCAGATTTCTCATCTTCTTCATTCTTTCTGAAGTTAGTAACTTCTTCTTCTGCCTTTTCTTCTTCTTTACCAGAGGGCTTATCTTTACCTTTGTCCTTTTCTTCCTCCTCTCCTTCATATTTTCCTTTTTCTCCTTGCTCACCTTCATTTTTGTCTTTCTCTTTTTCCTTTTCATCATTACTTCTACCTTTTTCTTCCTCGTTTGTCTGCCTTTGCTCATTTTCTACTTCATGCTTATTACCTTTACTAGTGTCATGTTTTGTATCTTTCAAAGAAACAAATATCTCAAGATTATTTTGAACTGTCTTTCCTAAAGAGATGGGAGTGTCAGCCTTTGCAGTTTCCTCTCCACTCACAATATTTCTATCCGCATCATGCATATATTGATCATTTTCTTGCATAGGTCCTTCTATGTTTGGAAGAGTATTATCTAGAATTTCATCTTCATCATCACTATTTTCTTTTTTTGAAAGATGTCCGTTTCTAGAAGAACAAACAGGAAACACAACATATTTCTATGTTATCTTAGTAACCTTCTCTTTGGTCTCCTTCTATATTTTCTCAATTTTATCTTGATTTTTTCCCATGAGAAGCGTTATCCTTTGCTTTTATCTGAATTCTTTTCTACAAACTCAAGCTATTGTGGCCTTATCAGCTTGAGATAGGGAGAAACCAATCTTCTTCACAACATCTAGTTTGATATTTTCTTCTAATGCAACAACTTCTTCTCTCTTTTCTAGTAAGATCTTTCATACATCATCTAGAACTTTTTTCCTAATATACTCCATATCAACTTCAACAGTGACTATATTTGATGATAGCTGTAATTATGGTAACTCTTTTTTCCTCATTTTCTTTCTGATACATGACAATAATTTCCTTCAACATCTTTTTATGCAAAATACCCTCAAATAGTGCATTTAGGATCATTGGGCTTGGAGGATTCTTTGGAGTATACTTCTTTTTTTTCTTCTTCTTCTCTGGATCACTAGATTCAAGCTTCTTTCCTTTCTTGTGCATATGTATTCGAAAATCTTATTTTTCTTTCTCAATGTCTTCTTCAAAGGAGACAACTATCTTTGTTCTTTGTTTCTTTGAAGTGATGTTGCTTCTTTTCATGGTTAATGTTGACTCTTCATCCTTGTCTTCTTCTTCTTTAGAGAGCACACTCATATCCTTCTCTCTTTGAGCTTTCTATTTCTTTCCTCGTGTTGTCTTAGAGGTAGATGAGGAGGCTACCAGAGTAACTTTTCTTTCCCTTGACTAAGATTTTTTTACCACCAGAGCACTGGTCTCCATTTTCTTAGTTTTACGATGAGTGGAAACTAATTCAAACTGTTGTTGAGTACTAGGGAAAGTAAAGTAACTAGTTCCACCAAATATTCTAGGTCTAAAGGACTCAACAACTATACCATCTAATTTAGAAGCTCTTTTTCTTAATAATTGTATTTCTTTTGTTGTAAGTCCACTTCTTTGGAAAATTTCATTTATTGCTTGTCACTCTTTTCTTACTTGCAGATTCTAACAATTTCATATGTACTTTCATCATTTTTTCTTCATAAGTCCCATGTCTTTCTCAATTAGGGTCCCTAGGACTGTTTAGCAAAATTTTAATAAGACCATCAATCTCAACTTCATTCATCTCATAGCCAATTGGAGGAATCTAGACTTTTCTAGGTTTCACGGCTTCAATGATATAGAAATTAATGGAAACTAAGAATGTGATATCAAGTCGATATTTTTCCACTAAGGTATGAGGGATCCTTTCCCTTTCATGCAGTCTCTTCTAAAATACTACGAACAATGCAATAAGTGCCTCTTCTTGAACCTTCAAGTCACCAAGACTACACAAACTTTCCAAAATTTGATGTGACACTAGTTTCCTTTTTTTCCATATAAAATTACTTCTCCCTGGAAGCTCTCTTGGAAAATAGAATAATAAGGCTCCCAAATATTACCCTTCATTCCAAATGTCCCAAAGCCTTTAAATACCTTCTCATAATGTGAAAGGATGCATATTTTGGCTCTAATACTTTCCCTCAAACTTGGGTGCCCAAACATGGAAGATAAACATTACATAAATGCAATAAATGATGGAATACCAAGAGACACCTATTGCCTCTTTCCAAGAACTCACTTGGAGAATCCTAATAGTCACTCATTTATCATTCCCTTTTCTTTTATTATCCCATTCTAGGCATCCATGTGTGGGAAAAAAATATTAAATACTTATTTCCATAACTCACCTTTATCAGTGCTAGTGGACCCATCACCCCTTACGAATATATTACAAACAATGGTGAGAATTAGTATTACAAAATATTTTCCCAATACACTCTAATTTCCTAGACACACTTTCCAAGGATTTTGGAACCATGACATAGGATTTACAATGTAAATGGCACCTTAATCCTAGCATTCTCCAACTTGACATCAACATTGTAAATACACCCTTGGAAATCACAAACAAGGGAAAAAAAACTTAGCCAATCATGTACCATTGAATATTCACCATTCTCTTATGCTCCAACAAGATACCTACAAAATCAAACATGAATCCTTCACATCCTCCAACATGCCACCTATTGAAGAAAAAGGAACATGCCAAGTTGAAATTTATCAACTGCGACTGAAACCTACACCAACCTTTACATGAACAAAAGCATCAAATTAAAATTATAAAAGAGGTTATGAATAGTTGACTTACTCATACCACTAGGAATAGAAACCACAACAAATTGAAACTCATCCAAGCTAACCATACCTCAAACTAGGGTATACAAAAATATAGACAAAACTTCATGTCATCAACATACCAACCTAAAATTTGCAATCAAGTATCAATATACCCATCCTTCTATCTCAATTCAACATAACAATGCACAAATGACCACAAACAAAGCTAAATAACAAAGTCTACATAAACATTGAAATAATATTTTGAATATAAATAGTCCACATACAAGTCACCCCACTACAACCAATTTAGGTTTTACACACCTAAAAATTATATAACTCATAGATCCTAATCCAATGAGGCATGGGAACTCACATTAAATTAGTAATAAACAAACCAATATATTAAAGAGGATAACCAAAACATATATCCAAAAACTCCCACTACATGAGTAATTTCAAATCTGAAAATGGTTCAAGGCATACCAAGTCTACCTATAGTACTTCACATAGAGGATGTGGCTAATTCCTCTATAACATAGTTTCAAGGAAACATACAATGATAAGCAAATCTTGTAGAAAAATATGATGCAATACCTCTCTCACCACTAGTTTCCATAGCTTTCCCAAGTTATTCACACTCAACCATGTGAAGCCAAAAATCTAGGAAGAATTCCATGAATAAAGAGAGAACCTGCAAATCAAACCTTATCCTTGTTCCACACTAACATATACCAAGTTGTGTAAAGAAATATATCCTTCACCATTCCCATACTGAAAGGATATCAACATATAACATTCAAATCAAATGAAAACATGACAGCAATATATGTAAACCTCTCATATTGAAGGTAGATAATTTAACCAAATAAAAATTCCCACAACAAACGGAATATTCCCAAAGCCACAAACCATTTCTTGTACCTCTCCAAATAAGTCCTCGAAACTAGATCCATAGCTCAAGAAAAAAGAAAGGAGAACGATGAAAAATCCATAAACCATGAATCTTCTTCTTAACAAGTCTTTAGAATGTTTATATTCAAGACTAACTCATATGAGAAGACAAGATACAAAATAAATAATGCATCTGATATTTAGGCAAGCAATACCTCTTAGATCATTCACCTACCGAGTAGACCAAGAGTGGGATACAAGATTGTCCTATGCACACAACACCAAGAAATGACAATCTTCTCTTCAATTCCATAATGGATTCACATCCATAACCAGGTGTAGACTCCTTAGTTTTTCTATTGAAATCATCATCAAAGAGTAATCATCTCAACATACAATGTCATAAATAACATATCTCTTAGCCTCACCCAAGTCCATCTAGTCTCCATGAGCATCCACCAATCAATCCATGCCAACTTCAAATGTAGCCCTGTAAAATCATGAAGCTCCAAGAAAATGATTAATACTCAAAACCAAAGAGAACAAATAATACCATTATCAAAATTATAAATATAGAATCAGTCCAACATATCATGACATCATGATCTAACATCCCCTCTTAGGAGATCACATGAAAATAACCATCCATCATCAAATGATGAATTAACATCACTGCCAAAGCTCCCATTGAACTATGTAACCAAGATCTCCAAGCATCATGATAACCATATCCTAACTGAAGATCCTCCATGACCCCAACACAATCAAATAACCCAACACCATGAGCTCCCAAAAGGTAAAATACAACCGCAATATCCAAATCAAGAAGATACAAACACCACACATCCTTTGTCAATAAAACCAAATATGTCATTAAACTCTTACTACAATCTAAGTACATAATCCAAGAGCTCCTTATGACACCAAAAACCATTGTAAAATATCATCCATATTCTAATCAAATATTATCCATGGCTTACTACACACTACAACAACAAATTAGAACCAAAATCTTGAAACAAAGAAGATAGAACATATTATTTAACTACATAAAGTTCCTATTGAAAGTATTACCAAGTTATACATGGCATCATGATCAGTATAATTTCCAAAACTCTATTTAAAAGTGAATAAATATTCTCATGCACCATAAACAATTGTTATAGATTCAAATGAACAACTATATCAGGTACTCTCAATAATCATATCTCATTGCAATAATCATACCAATATAATAATGATGACCAAGAATCGGGCCTACCAAATAGAATCCACATCAAACTATGATTGTAATATAGTAATAGCTAAATACACCATATCCTAATGAGTTTAAACCATGTTTAACTCACTAAGGTACAATCCCAATGAGATGTTTGAAAGCTTCAAAAACCAAGAAACCATTAAAAAAAGCATGAAATAAACATGAAAGCATAAAATAAACCTAATCTAGAACTCCAAACCTTATCCCATTGGGGGAGTGGTGTCGTATTGATATGCAATAATGACCCTTTCCCAATCCCTTGGATAATACAAGCGTCTAATTGAACTCCATTGATGAAAGCTTAAGATAAAATGGATAAAACAATGGTGAGGATGGATGAAAGAGATGAAAAAGCTTGATAATGGATGCAAGGATGAATAAAGATAGTATTCAAATGAGTAGCATAACTTTTCTTTAATGGAAGTGGATCCATTTCTCTCCAAAATGTGAGGTATTTATAGGATAAAATGATGAATCGAGGGCTAAAAAGATTGATTTGGTCAATCAATGGTCAAGATGGAATCAAGGGTGAAGACATGGATCAAGGATTCTCATCAATGGATGAAAATCAAAGATCACATGGATCAAAGAAAAAATCAAGGGCTCACAGTGATTCAAACAAACACACTTTCAAAGTTGTTAGAAAGTTTGTTAGAGAGTTTGTTAGGAAAGAATATTCCATTTTGGGAGCCAAATAGAAGAATATTCCCTATGCAAGTTGAGGGGTGAGGAAAATTAGTAATTAGTTAATTAAAATAAATTTTTAATTATGCAAGTTGAGGAATATTAGGATGCTAATTAAATAATTTATTTATTTAATGAAAAGGGGAAAGTGACATTTAATTAAATGATCTAGATTATTTAATTGGATGAGAAGAGATAAGGGGGTTTAACTTAAATAATTTTTTAGTATTCAATTAAATAGATGAAATGTTAGTGTGAAAGGGTAGGAATTAACCTAATTAAATTAATTAGATTAATAGATGAAAATGATGCATTTAATTAAATAACTAGGCTTATTTAAATAAACAAGTGAAACAAGCATGAATTTTAGGATGAAATGATGTTAGTGATCGAATTCAAGTGTGTAATACCATTCAGGACAATTTTAAGTGTTCATTTTTCCCCTCTTTGAAGTGAGGTACCCATTACATTGGTTCAAAGATTGATGCTTTTTGGATTACAATTGTTGCTTAGATCAAAAAATATATTTTATTTTTATTTTTTAGATGCCCCATTGTTGCCCTAGCAGAAAGAATTAAGCTGTTACCTTGCCCCCTCGAGAGATTGGGTGGAGTTTTTGAATTTTGGGTCAAGATCGCGACAAAGATTCAACATAGGTTCAGGAGTAGAAAACAAGCTTCAGGATGCAAAAACAAGCTTAGAAACACACAAAAAATGTCTCAAAATATGCCCTATAGCTCAAAAATTGGAAAAATAGGATAAAAACCCTAGTTTCCCCCTCAAATTAGTTCAAAAAAACCCTAACTTTTAGGCATAAATAGAGGTGAAAGGGTCACTTTCAATTCATTTGAACTCTTGACTTCTAGCGAATTGTTGCTCTTGTGCTTTGACACCTTGGTGATATGGTGCAACATGTGCTTCCTACACACCTTTCTGACAGTGTTCAAGAGTACCAATGTTGAGCAAATGCAGGTTCCTAGGTATGTTCTTCGAAACTTTTCTCAATTTGCACATTTCTCTTGCATTTTTTAGGGTTTGAATTAGGTCATTTAGAGCGTCACTATATCATGACGCATTTGAAGCGGTTGAAATCACTATTTATTTTATAGTGACACACATTCCTTTTAGCGATGCATCAAGCAATTTAGGTTTAGCGATGCACTTAGGTTATAGCAATGCATGTTTCAAATAACAACATGCCAAGGTTTTTAAGACCAGTGCACCATTTAAAAATGGCGTCACACTTTCTCTAGGGCGATGCATGATGAATTTTTCTAGAGTGACATGCCTAAATGTCAATTTTCTTTTGAAGTTAAGCAACGCCCCTGTCAAATAGTGATGCACGTTCAAAAAGAATATAGAGACGCACAACAATATAGCGACGCTATTGCAGTTTTAGGACTTGGGAACTCGTATTTTAATCATTTTTAGCCAAATTGATGTTGTTCGCTTTATGCATGCAGGAGGAAGTTCAGCCTCATGTCCTAAGAGCATCAGCTTGACCTTCTTTTAGAGGTACAAAAAGTTGATGTGGAGCAACAAGAGTTATTAGGACTTCTCAGGTTAGGATTTATCATATACATGCTCGAGGTGTAGACTCACTTAGTAATGATAACAGTGTTGGTGGAGTGTTGGCACAGTGAGACATTGTCATTCCACCTTCCCACTAGCGAGGTGACCATCACTTTGGAGGACGTCTAGAGGATTTTGTGGCTTCTCATTCATGGGGAGAAATTTATTTATGACACAGATTCTGGATTGGATGCATGCTATGAGCTCTTGTGGAAAAACGACATCATTTTAGTGAGATCCTATATTGACTTGGAGTTGTATTGAGGGCAGGTGTCAGTTTTCAAATTGGTTCTAGTTGCCCTGATTTCTGGTGTGATTTCCCCAAACTGATGAGGTAGAGGTTTCAATCTACATTGGGGACTAGCATGGCATGACATGCTCCACAAGATGACCCAATATGCATGGGGTTTGGTTATTCCCACTTCATTATATCATGATATGAATCAGGTGGTCTACTACCAAGGCAGAGACATTGGATCCAGTGTCACTTTACTACACATTTGGGCATATGATCACATTGTGGTGTTGAGAGCCATTGTGGTATAAGCAGACATTGATCAGGATGATCCCATCATTTTCAAATACTGATCAATGATGATCTTACAACACATGGGGCCTATAGGGATCCCATACTAGAGGAGGGTCATACATGATATGACCATCTTTAGGTGGAGGCCATGGCTTCAGCTTCCAACGTGGTACGATGATCAGGAGCAGTTATTTTATCATATGCTCCAGGTTTGGGAAAATATTATAATTGAGTGTTATCTTCCATACCGCAAGCTCAATGGTTTGGGGAGGTACAAGACATACCCCCAAAATGATTACACAATAGTTTTCACATAGGCACAGAGAGAGGTAGCCTAGGGCCCTTATATTTCACCTTAGGTAGCCAACAATGATTTAAGATAGCTAGTTGCACGGCCTTTGGTGTATGATCAGGGACCACTTGATGTAGGGATGACCCTATCTTATGATGCATGGTGAGTGCATCCCACACGTTTGACAGATCTAGTGAGAGGATATCCCCAGGGTAGAGGCAGAGGTAGGGGTGCAGGTAGAGGTGCAGGAATAGGATGGTAGCAGGCTGAGTAGCAGCCTCCCTGGGATCATGTTTTTCAGGACCATGGTCATCAAGAGTAGATAGTACTGGATCAGGGGTGTCATGCTTAGTAGTAGCCACAACAACAATTGGGGTTGGATCCTCGAGATGTACTTATTCAGGTCCTTATGGTCAAGAGAAATCATTTATAGCAATAGTTGTAGGCTATGATAGCTGAGAGGGACTATGAGAGACATTTGCGATAGCAGTTGGACTTACAGTTGTCCTAGGAGACTGGGTGGTGGTAGCAGCTAGAGGTCATCATAGTAGCAGCATAGGGATAGGTGGTGTTTGCATGCATGTACATAGAGGTTGTTTCAGATGCAGCATATTACCTAACACTCTATCACAAGAATGTCCCTCAAGAGATGTGGTAGCAAGACTACTCACAGAGGAGTGAGGTAGCTCCCAGGGGTTCAGATGGTCAGCCATCAATTAGAAAATCAGGCGAGGGGAGTCAGAGACATCCACTTGGTGGTCATCAGGACCCATCTCAACATGACGATCGATAAAGCAGGGGATAGCTCATGCTCATTTTGTAGACACATTTTTTATATATAGCCTGATTTGTACATGCATACATATTCATCAGCTCATTTTTTATAGCTTCTTGTATATGTACTTTTAAAGATAGTTACACATTGACTCTGGTATTTGTACCATGACATTCATTTTTAAAAGATATTTATGATGTGATGCCCTATGGTATGTGATGCAATGTATTTATTTCATGATTTATGTATGGATGCACATGTACATGGATGAATGCAAATGTTATGGATGAATGTATTTCTTTATTTATGCTTTATGATATGAAATGATCTATGATGTGATGTTTATGTGATATTTGATGTATGATGGATGTATGTTACAGATGTAATGCAATGGATTTTTCATTCTCTTTTTCAATATCTTTCTATGATATGCTATGAGATGGATATATTTTCCTTTTCATATTTCCCATATGATGTCATTTTTTATGAGATTATATGCAAATGAGTATGTTGTGATTATGCAGGATGTATCTATGCTAATTATTTGTGGATGTAGGATGGATGCATTTATGATTTTTGTTGACTTTCATGATACCCTATTAGCGTGGAAAGAAGATAGAAGAATAAGATGAATGGATTTGACCATTGATTTCAAGATTGATTCAGTAGTCCAACAAGTCCATGAGTCATTGGGAATTTATTAGATATGGTGATGAGAGTGATGATACACTCATTTCAGGATTGGGATACTTCATCATTCCTTATTTTTGATATAACACATAGACACGATGCATCAAGGTATTAATAACCAGGATGGTGTTGTATCTAGTGTGATGGACTTTGACTCTACAAATAGATAGGATAGTTCTTGCTCACATATTGACATACAAAAACCTCATTGGAATTTAGTTTATAATTTTATAATATTTTGGACCAAAGCATACGAAATAGTCAACAATCTACTCCAAACGACCTCCCTACACACAACTAAGCAAGTATGTGCCAAGATTATTTTACAAGAACATCTCACAAGCACAACAAAAGAAAAGATAATGATTGATGCCCCATTCCTTTCTCTCTAAATCATTTAGACATCATCAAGAGGTCCTCAGAATGGGTCAATAAGATAAATCATAAGAAAAGATCAAAAACAAACAGTCAGTGTTATCTATATCTCTGACTAAAGTAACATAGCTAAGGTGATTTCTGATGTTGATGTCCATTGTAGGAAGGATACATCCTAGGACATGTTTATCAAAAAAATTTACTAAGAATAAGTGTTTGATAGGTCATTGACACAAATGCCACTGACTCGTTTGCCTATGATCTAGACTGTAGATTCTAACATTTAGGTTCTCACTTCACGATTTCTCGTACTTTTTTTCTATTTATTTTACCAAAGGTTGAAGATGATGATTGATTTATTATGGATGGAAGCTTATTGCGGATGAAAGAAAAATGGGATGGTGGTTTTGGAATTTTTGGAATATTTCAATGCTTTTTGTATTTTCTAATGTTTTGAGGCTATTTTTTGATCTTTTTGAATATTTATGTGAATGTTTATGTTTTCAAGTTATGTGAGACTTTTTAAGAGTTTTGAATGTTTTCCAATGTTGTGGGTTTTCAAATCTGACCAATACTTAAGAGGGACTGACCTAGGGCCTCAGGGGCTTTATCAAAGATTAGCCCTGCCTACATTATACATGCAGAGACCATCTAGTTCGACTGACTTTGACCTGTTATTGATGAGATATGAACACTTGATGGATTTTTAGTTTATTATGATGGACTCCTAAGGACTGACCTAGGGTATCTCAGGGGCACATCAATGATTTTCTTTCCTACTTTCAAGCTCAGAGACAACGTAGTTTGACATGGTTATGTTTTTGGATTTTTTGATGTTTTAACCCGTTTAGGGATTTTGACTTTACAATTTTTTGAATATTTTTGGATTTTCTAGATTTTGCAAGTGTTTTTGGATTTTGATGAGTTTTCAAATGTTTTGGGATTTTCGATGAGATTTCAAATAACCTTAAGATATAGAAGAACCCAATCTGATGCAAGCATAACAAATTGCCCCTAGTGTGATGTGATAGACTACGTTGATATAGATAGTGTAACTATGGGAATTTTTTAGGTTAGCAGATTAGTGCATAATTACAAAAACCTAAAGTAATGAAGCACATAGGAGAGAACATGAAAATAAAAGGAAAGAGTTTACCCAAGATCTTCAACCTCCATGATTGACCTCCATTACACCTTCTCAACTTGCTGCAATATGTAGTTTTCCCTCATATTTTGTGCAAGCAATATGTGACAATGCCAAGACCAAACAAAATGTTGAAGGATTTGAATGAAAATGCTATACTATACAACTATGCAACTAGTAAGCAAGCCTAAAGTATGTCTAAATGCCAAAATGCCAAGAAGCTAAGATGTAGATGTTTGAAGTATGTCAAATGAGGCCAAGATTGTCATTTTATAGAAAAATCAATTTTGGATGAATGGCCAAGATTGAAGATTGACAATTGCCCTAAGATCAATGGTTAAAATTGAATGTGACAATTAGCAAGTAGGGTTAGGGTTCAATTAGAAAAGATGAATGGTCGAGATTAAATTAAAAATAATTTAATCAACGGTGGAGGTTAGTTGAGACAAAGAGGAATAAGGATAGGAATATAGCAGATAAAATCAATACATAAAAAGCATTGAGTTGGAGAGAAAATCAAATCTTTTTCCATTTAAATGACCAATGGCTAATTAGATAATAAAGATATTATCTAATTACAGAAGATTGTGATCGGGAGGAAAAATCATCATTTTGAATTAAATACTTATTTTTTATTCAAAAATCAAGATATGGAATCTAATTAAATAAATAAAGATTTATTTAATTAAAAAGAGGAAAAAGAAAAAGTTGGAGAATCAAATAATTAATTTAAAATTATTTTATTTAAGAGACTGAGTTGACCTTTTAAATTAAAAATTAATTTAATTCAAAAGTTTGGGACCATGTGACAGTAAATAATTATTTTTAATTATTTACTTGGAGAGAGAAAATAGAAAGTGGGATAATTTTAAATAAATGATTTTATTTAAAATTAGATAAAGCCAAGGTGGACCATAATTATATAAATTAAAGAATTTATTTAACTATAAGAGGACATAAGATATTAATGACGTATTTAAATAAATAAATAAGATTTATCTATTTAAATAATCAGGAAAGAGTAAAAGATGTGAATTAATTAAATAATTAAGAATTATTTAATTAATAGTCGAATTTGGACAATAGAGGAAATATGATAAGATAGAAAAATGTGGTTTGTGGGTCTAGGACATTTTTATGTGTCTACAGATAGGACAAACTAACCTTAGGAATGTGCCAAGTAGTAGTAAAGGGGAATCTGATATTTATGCAACATCGAGCCATGATACAGACATGGATGGGTGATGAAATAAATAGGATTAGTGATGCAATGGATGGATGTGATATGAATCATGATAAGCTAAAGATCCAAAGATAGATGGAGGTGCTTATTTATGCAAGGCGCTTGTTTTCCAGGTTTTCACCAAGGTACTTTCCCAAAGCACCACTAAAGCGGTTTTCACTAGAGGACGATTTTTTTCTTTACTGTTTTCAATCTTTTTTCTTATTTTTTTGGATTTTCTTATTTTTATTTTTTTGTATTTTTGGATTTACACCCTTCAAGCCTAGGCATAAATTTTTTTGAGATGTATGATGTTGACTGGTTCCTGCAAGGGTTCTCCTTCAAGCATTCATAATTGTTAAGCTCCTGATCTATAGATTATTGTGACAAAAAAATGGGCCCAACTAGTTAGGCTCAAACTTTCCTTTACTATCCTAATCTTGAAAATTCTTCTAATTCTTCTTAAGGACAATATCTCCTACCTAAAAATATCGACTCTTGATCTTCTTTTTATAGCTTCATTCCAATCGGTTTTGGTAAGCTTGTAAATGATTTAAGGCATCAAGATGACACTCATCCAGGAATTCTAACTCACTTAGTTGAGATACCTTGTATTCTTCATCAGTGATCAGATTCTGTAATGACACTCGCAACAAGGGAAGATCAACCTCAATAGGTAGGATGGCTTTAGATCCATAGACTAAGGAGAAATGGGTTGCACCTGTAGCCGTGTAGATATTGGTTATATAAGCCCATAGGGTGGGATTTAACTACAAATTCCAATCATGACCAGCTTCATTGATTGTCTTCTTCAGTATTTTCAATATGGTCTTGTTCGTAGCCTTAGCTTGACTATTTCCATAGGGGTAATAGGGGGTGGAGAACCGATTTTGGATGTTGAATTGTTAGCATAGCTCTCTTATAACCTCATTTTTGAAAGGTGTCCTATTATCTGAGATAAGGGTTTATGGAACACCATGGCAGAAAATAAGATAATTCAAGATAAACTTGGAAATTTGCTTCCTCGTTATATAAGTCATGGGAATAACTTCCACCCACTTTGTAAAGTATTGAATGGTCATGATGATGAATTTGTTGCCATTATATGAGGTGGGGGTAATCTTTCCTATGAGGTCAAGCCCCCATTGCAAGAAAGGCCAAGGTGTGAAAATTGGTTGGAGCTCCTGAGCTGGAGCATGGATAAGATCTCCATTCTAATGACACTGAATACATTTATGCACATACTAATGAGCCTCTCTTTCCATGGTTGGCTAGTAATACCCTATCCTCAATAATTTATTAGATAAGGTCATACCACTAGAATGGGAACTGCAAATTCCTTCATGTACTTTTGTTAAAGCGTTCAAGGCTTCCTCTTGGTTAAGGCATCATAGTAATTTCCCCTTGATGCTTCTACGGTATAGGGTATCACCTAAGATGACGAATCAAGATGCATTTTTAACGAAGGAATTCTTAAGGTTGGAGGTGATATCAGATGGGAGGGTACCTCTGCTAAGATAGGTGAATATATCATGATACCACAGGCAACCAAGACCAACTATTACACACATGAATTCAGATTCGGGGATTTTGAAAGATGGTATGAGAAGCTATTCTACCAAGAATTCACATTGGAGGACGTTGTGTGGAATGTCTAACAAACACCCAATTTTTGACATGGCATATGTTGCTTGATTA
Organism: Sequoia sempervirens; assembly: GCA_007258455.2. Taxonomy (NCBI): domain Eukaryota; kingdom Viridiplantae; phylum Streptophyta; class Pinopsida; order Cupressales; family Cupressaceae; genus Sequoia; species Sequoia sempervirens. The sequence goes on along the minus strand of VDFB02281492.1, from coordinate 868,460,137 downwards.
TTTACACAAGGTATTTTCTCAAAGGTTATATCAATGAAGAAGTCCTTACAACTTTCTACCATCTTCTTATAAGGAGTGAGTTTATCATCCTTGGTTTGGTAGTGGTCATTGACTAGGTTAACAATTAGCTGTGAATCCTTGTAGACTTTTAACTCCTGTATTTGCCATTGGACTATTATTCTTAACCCCTTTATTAGAGCTTCATACTCATCAATATTGTTGGTACATGGAAATGATAGCCGGTATGACTTTGGAATACAGTCACCTTGAAGGGTGATAAAGAGGATGCCCACCCCTAATCCATGTTGGGTATATGATCCATCAAAGTACATTTTCCATTGATCTGCTACATTAAGGAGAAAGATCAACTTATCAAAAAACTTAGATACTAAAGGATTCTCTGCATAAATAGGTGCTTCTGCTAGTTGGTCTACAATGACCTATCCTTTGATAACCTTATGCTCCACATATTCTATGTCAAATTCTATCAAGATCGTTACCCACTTATCAATTCTCCCAGTGAGATTTTCTTTGAACAACAAATATTTTAATGGGTCAATCTTAGCAATAAGCTTGATTTTATGTGCAAGCATATAGTGTCTAAATTTTTGTGAAGCGAAAACTATTTCCAAGCATGCCTTCTCTATGGATGAGTAATTCATTTTATATCCTACCAAGGTCCTACTGATATAACAAATGTCTCATTTTTTTCCTATTTCATCGTGTTGGGCTAGAAGAGCACCTAGTGTTGTCAATGTAGCTGAGATGTAAAAAATCAATGGCTTGTTTGGTATTGGTGGCATGAGCACTAGAGGTGATAATAGGAATTCCTTGATTTTCTAAAAGGCTTTGTCGCATTTCTCATCCCACTTATATGTTATTCCTTTATGAAGAAGGTGATAGAAGGGATGGATCTTATATGATAGTTATGCAATGAATCTCCTAATGGATTGTAATCTTCCTTGTAGACCTCTCATCTATTTCAATGTTGGTGGTGGCTCCATGTCTATAATTTCTTTAACCTTTGTTGGATCTATCCCAATCCCTCTTTGTGACACTATGTAGCCAAGAAGCTTGTCTGATGTTACCCCAAATGCACACTTTTTTGGATTTAGTCATACCTTATACTCTTTGAGCCTATCGAATATTAGTCCCAATACCTCTATGTGCTCTTTCCTTTTCTTTGATTTAGCCAAAATATCATCCACATAGTCTTTGATTGTTTTATGGATCATATCATGAAATATTAGGGTCATCGCCCTTTGATAGGTCACTCTATCATTATTTAGCCTAAACGACATCATGTTCCAATAGTATGTTCCCCACAAACAAGTGAATGTAGTTTTATGTTGGTCTTCCTTAGTGATCATGATTTGGTTATATCCTAAAAATCCATCCATGAGTGATAACATTTCATGTCCTATGGTTAGATCGACAATAATGTTGATGGTAGGAAGAAGGAAATCATCTTTCAGACATGCTTTGTTCAAGTCCTTAAAGTCTGTGCATATTCTAATTCCCCCGGTGGGTTTGGATACTGGTACCAAGTTAGAAACCAACTTAGGATAGTTGATTGGTTGGATAAATCTAACGTCAAGGAGCTTTTATAATTATATTTTAACCAATAATGTTATTTGAGGGTGCATCTTTCTCAATTTTTGTTTCACTGGTTTAGCTTTCGGATAGACTACTAAGTGATGTAAAACCACTTTAGGATCGAGTCCAGGAATGTTTGTGTAGGACCATGCAAAGTTTTCCCTTCTCTCTTTTAGGAATATTGCTAAGTTTTTTTGTTCTTCATCTAACAATGATTCAACACAAAAGGTTATCTTAGGTTCCTCCTTTGTTCCCACATTCACTGGAGTTTCTTTCTCTTCCAGTACTACTAATTTTTCTAGATGTATTGCACCAAGGGAGAGATTGAATCCCTCATCCTCCAGTGCCTCAGAGAGGTTTTCACCTTTGAATGCATCCTTTCTTCTTACTATTTTTTTATTTGAAAGTGCCACAATGTGGTTTTCACTTAAATACTTACATGTTATTCTCATGTCATCAATTTTGCAACTGGGGGATTCAATCATCTCCCCATAGTACGCCTATGTGTCTAGCTCTATGTCAAATCCTGCCTTGTGATCCCCACATGGCAAGTTGTTGTGGAGTCCCATAAATTTTGAGATCGCTTCATTGTTTTCGAATATATCTAGAATTGGTGGTCCTCGTTGGTCTCAGTCGATCAGTTGGGGGTATGCTAGGTTTAATTTAGAGGTTTGGCCATTTGGGGAAAAGGATGTTGTGGTTATCATAAAGATGGAGGTATCCTCAAATAAGTCAGTAACATCAAGGGGAAAGTCATGTAGGGTAGTATCGCATGATGTTGGTACCAAGAGGAAGCCTCAACTTGTTTATTAGAAGTACCCTTTCCAATAAAGGTCACCTCGCTGGTGGTACATCCTAATCCAAGATTCTTTGAATGTCTCTCAGGAATGATGGGTTCTAGAAAACAGTTGTCATTTTTTCCCAGCTTTTCATTCTTATTATACCCCCATCCCATCATGAGTTGTAATCCTTTATTATCATCTTCCATTGGAAGAACAAGCATGGGTAGTTTGTTCTGATAGAGCAATTTAGATACATCTTCCTCATCGACATCTTCTTTGTTAAAGTCCCCCCACTTGGTGAAAGTGGTAGATGCAAGCTTTAATTTTTTAGCCACTTTGTTGATAGGTTGAGGTTTTCCATTAGATTTAGGGGAAAGAGGTAACTCTCCCAACAGAAAAGTGTCCTTATTTAGATTATAATCCCCACAACCATTATCCTTGATTACTGCCTTGATTTCAAGTATATTCTACAAAATAGGTGTTTTGGATTTTGAGGTAGATGCAAGGGAAGATGGGTCAACAAATGAGGAAGAGGATTTAGGGCCTTCATCATTCTTAGGTATTTGGGAGATCTTGTAGAATTTATCCTCAAGGTTCTTGCAATAGTAAAAGGGCTCAAGATCACCATGGATGGTAACTTCTTTGTCCTCAAAGGGAAACTTGACACATTGGTGATACATGCAAGCTACTGCTTGCATGGTATGAATCCATGGTCAACCAGGCAGGATGTTGTGGGCAAGGTCAATATTTAGCACTTGGCATGTGGTTTCAACAATGATGGGTCCCACTTGGATGGGTAGCTTGATGATGCCTTGAGATACCCGTTCTTGATCATTGTATGCCCTTATGGTTACACCTTTTATCTTTTCAATAGCATCTTCTGAGTAACCCAAATTTTTGACAAACTAAAGGGTGCAAATGTTTAGACTAACATCTCCATCTACTAATACTTTTAGCTTTATTCTTATGAAAGATGACCTCAAGGTGTACAGTGTGATTGTGTGACAACTACGTTGGGAGGTCTTATTTTGAGAAGGTGAGAAGATGTGGGGTGGTGATATGCCCTATCGTAGCTTCAAATTGCTCTATATCAATATTCTCAAGTACGGAGGAAGTTGGTAAGGATTTTTCTAATATATCCCTATGTGTAGGGGATAGCTTCAACAATTCTAGGATGGAGATCTATTCAGGGGTTTTCTTTAGCTAGTCGAGGAGACTATAGTTGCTAGGGTTTTATGTTGGCAACGTAGGTTGGGCCCTAGATTGAGATGCAGCTCCTTGGATCATGATATTTCCACATCATGTGGTGACTCCACACTCTACACTAGACCCTTTGACAATGACGACTATTACAACATTGTCACAAGAGGCAACCACATTGGAATATACATGCCCTATGTTAGTGTACATTTTACCTTTTCCATTTCCATTCCCTTGTGTTCTAGCATTGGAATCTTATGGATCTTTAGGTCTTGGTTACCTGCAAGTACATCGATAGTTACGTCTCCATTTTCAATGAGATCTTGGATTGTGTTCTTTAGCTTCATGCAGCTTGGTGTTTTATTTCCTTTGATCTTTTGAAAGTCGCAAAGATCCTTTTCATTATACCAAGGTGGTTTAACTTGAGGTTCTTGATAGTTTTGGAAATTGGGGAGCGTAATCAAGTTTGACTATACCAATTTTTGCATGACGGATTCGATGGGTTCCCCTTTAATAGTGTGTATTTGTGTTTTGGGTAGTTATTCCTATTGGGGGTCCTCTTTGTTGGGTGTCGGTGCTATTGATTGATTATTTTGTGGTGGTGTGGTGGTTTGTTGTATGACTTATTGTGCATTGGTTGGTTGATTGGTGTTTTTTCTAGGAGCACTTATGACCACTTTAGCATCAATGACACCATCATTTGTTACATTCTTGTTCTTAGCCCACATGCAGGGCTTGTCATTAGAACTAGTTGATGGGAAGTTGTCTCTATATGCTTATGTGGTTCCCTATGAGATTAGGGCTCTCTCAATGTTGAGGGCCCTGGGGATAATCTTTTCATCAGTGGTGACACATTTCATCTTTAATTGGAAGGATAAATCTATGTCAACATTTGCTATGATGATCCCCACCTATTATTCTTCAAGAATGGGCCACTTGCTCTTACTAGCTCTTTGCATCCACCTGTATAGGAAATTAGCGAAGGATTATTCTTTATTTTTCTTGAGAGTGTACAACTCTTCTAAGCTTACATCTTTGTCTAGGTTAAAGAATAAATGGTTTATGAAACTATCAATTATTTCTTGGAAGGTTTTGATACCCTAAGGCAACTATCAGAACCAATCAATTGTTGGGCCCACCAAACTACATGGGAAGAGGTGCATCAAGTAGGAATAATTGTAGGCCACCTCCATACACATGATGTGTAATTCTTTGATGTGATCCACATGATTTCCCTTCCCTTTGTATTTTTCAAACTTAGGGACCTCAAAACTAGGTGGGAAAGGTGACATTGCAATGTTACTATCAAAGGGGTATGGACACAAGTTTTGTTTTGTATGTGGCTTATTTTTTTTACCATTTGATTGTCCTAGATCTGTTGTGAGAGTACCTTGAGTTGTGATGACACATCATCTTGCGGATTTGATGGAGGAGAGTATGTTGTGTACTATGGAATGGTGGATGAGTTGTACATGGGGTTTTGATATAATGGGCTATTGTATGGTGTGTAGGATGTATTCTGATATTGTGAAGGTGAGGATGATAGAGGTGGCGGTGTATATGCTCTTTGTGTAGTTGGATTTACAATGTTTTATTGGGGATTATAGTGCAAACCTTGTTTTTGTTGGGCGTATTATTTTACTAGAAATGCTTATTGTTGGGCTTGTTGTTGTTGTGTGAGCAACCCTTGTTTTTGGGCTTGTTGTTGTTGTTGAGTGATCAAGGAGTGTTGTTGAGCTTGTTGTTTTTTCAAGGCTTGCACTTGGTCATGTTGCTATTGCAACGCTTTTTGATAAGCTTGTTTTTGTTATAAAGTTTATTGTTGGGATTGTTGTTGTGCTTGCAACGCTTGTCAATAATCCTATTGTGATTGTTGAAAAGCTAGAGCGTGAGCTTGTTGTACATGCAATGTGGAAGTGTTTTATGTTAAGATATGTGAGATGGATTGTGAATGATCATGGTATGAGTGGGTTTTGGGTTGATTTGAGATGGTTTTTGTGTAGTGAGTGTTTGTGGGTTGTTTTGAGCTATCATTCCTTGTAAGATTGTTGATTGGGATGGAGGAATGTAAGTTTAGGCCCCAATTTTATTTTGCATGGTTTGGGGAACCAATGGAAAAGATGATGGTGCCATTTGGTGTTGTGATGTCAATGGTATATTTGGACCTTGAATCAATTGATTAGAAGGGTTCCTTGACTAATGTGTTGAGGGTTCCCTTGTTGTGTTTGTTGTGGGACCAAGGTATTACCTTGGTTGATGGGATTTGTGATCAATGTGTTGGTTGGATTTGGATTGATGATAGATGGGGTTGATGTTTTTTGTGGAACCAATGGGTTTGATGGTCCAATGGGGTGGTCGGATGAAGATGTCCCTTATTGTATTAAGGGTCAACTTTGTGTAAGGGTGTTGACGTGACCTTGTTGTTCTTCTTGAGGTACTTGGATCACATTACCTTGTGTAATGTTAGGCACACTTGGGGTACTCGTGGTGGGGATGGAAGAAGATGGTTGCACTCAGAATTTTGAGCCCATCATTGTGTCATGGAATGTGATGGGTACGTATGGATGTAGAGGTTTTTGAGGAATGGTGGTGGAAGAATGGGGTGGAACACCAAATGTTGGTGTCCAAGTTGTGTTTTGGGGAAGGTTGGTGTTTTGAGTACCCAAAAGTGTGTTACCTCCTAAAGAGAGAGTGTGACCAAGGTTGGCGACAATCCTAATTGCAAGACTAGGAGTTAATGTTTTACTTGGTACAATGGATGAGGTTGGTTGAATCGTAGATGGAGTCAAGCCCTGTGCCAAGGGTTGTGGGATGAAAGTTGGGGGAATTGAAGTCACATTCTCTAATGTTTTTTCCCTAATTGTGTCAAAGTCAAAAGTAGAAGGGATTTTAGCCCCTTCTTTTGCTAAATTTATCATGTATTGGGTAGGGTTATTTTTCATCAAAGTGTTAATGATGTGGTTTATTTTAGGATCTTGTTGATATTCAATGATTTCTTCCTCAGTGAGCTCAAGGGGGTTATTTGTGACATCTTCTACCTCATACCCTTTTTCTAATGTATTTTGTGGTTGTTGTGAAGGGGTATAACAACTCCTTGGATCGAATTCTTGTGGGATAGTATCACTTGTGATGGATCTGGTTTTGGTTTGTTCCACGCTTCTCTTGTGTTGTGACCTTGTTGTAACCATAAATTATGGGTCAACTATGGGAGAGGTGTGTTATGATTTATAGTGTTTAAAATCTCTAGTTGACTCAAATTTAGACAAAAGGGACCCTGTAAGTTGTTTTGGACCAATGATGTGAGTGGATGATGAAAAGGGTGAATGATATGGGGGATGAACTTCCTAAACTTTTGGACAACACTTTTAGACTTAAAGGTTTGATGTTTTGATGTATTTGATAAAAGGTGTTTAATGAACTTTTAAATCTTTAAGGTAGACTTTGAACTTTAAGATAGACTAGCTCAAAAATGTAATGAATAACTCAACTAAGTGTATGGAAAAGGATTCATTTCACACACAAAAATAGCTAAGTTACGAGATTGGTTTGATGATTGCCTAAGTCTAAAGATTGTTGATGTACCCAAAAGTTTCTAAAGTTGTTTGTGAAGTGGAATGTAAAATGTGTAGATATGGATGAAATTTTTGACCCAAAAATGTGATAATCTACAAGGGACCTTTGTTTTACAAGACCAAGATGGTGAGAAACATGCTATACCTCTAAAGTGATAAAACCTTACAAACTCAATGTGTTTGGAAAATAGAACTTGTGACCAATGTTTGTTGGATAATGACACTTGAATGCAATGTTTTAGCAATACTTTCCTTGTTTCAATTTATTGCTTGGGAGCCAATGTGTTTCCTAAATAAACCCAATGTGTGATGTGTTCATTTGGTTTATTTAATCTTTGTTTTAGTGAGATTGCTTCATTACCCCATCAAGATGTCTTAATTAAGTTCAAACTAAAAATGTCTATGACTTAAGTAACTTTCATTCCATAAAGTCCATTATGTGAAAATAAAGAGACTAAGGCTATAGTTTCCTATGTTGAATTTGGAAAGTGTGAATTAAGATATAAGTCCAAATATTTAGAAGCCTCTAAAGATAAAATCCTTAGAGACAAGCAGCAATATAGGACTTTTCAAATGTATTCACACTAAGTCCAAAGGGTTTGAAATTTGATGAACATGTTGATGTGTGTTTAAGTTGTCTTGAAACCAAGCAATGTGTCAAACTAACTCAACAAGAATAGGCTACGTCAAGGAAATTTATGGTATGCATTTCTTGGTAGGATTACCATCATCCCCTAAGAGATGATTAATCTATGAAGATGGAGTGGATAAATAGGCAATGTCAAGGAAATTTATGGTCTTGACACGCTAAGCAAAATAGTCCCTTCCCTATTTGCTTTATTTCCTCAACCAAAAACTGAACATGGTAAGTAACTTCTTGGAACGGTGCTATTTTGATGCACTACTTTAAAATATGTTTTAGAAAACAAGGATAGGTTACTAAGATAAGGTGTTTAATGACATCAGGAACATCCTGAGGTGTACATCTCCTGTGAGACACTAAAGTCTCTAGCTTCCCCTAAGCAACCCATTTGGTACGTTCACATGAGAGTTGGCACAAGAGGCAGCCTTTCATGAATTCAAGTTACTTTCCTTTTGACTCATTCACAAGATTTATATAGCCTATCGATAAATGGGCATGAGAATCACCACGCGTTATCCATTGTAGGATGTATCACATGGTAGGTCCTCTCAAATAAAGATAATAAAATGGATACTTCCCTTTTCCCAAGATCACAAAAAGCGTGATGGAAGTGAATACGTAGTGAATTTTCTTGGGGTGACCAAAAAAGTTTGTATACTTGAGTGTTTCTCTTCACCTAAGATTGCACAAAGTGCAAGGGTAGTGGATACCCACTACAAGTATACACAAGCAAAACAAGCACGTCAAACACTCATTCGTTTTAACCCAATTGCAAAATGACTTCATTTTAAGCACCAATGGAAGTGTTTGTTTGTTTTGTTCAATTTTAACCAATATCGCAAAATGAGGTTGTATGGGTACAATTTTAACCAACTTTGAAAAGACTTAAAGCATTTATTAATTTTAAGCCCAATTGAAAGCTAGTTGTCCTAAGATTGTAATTTTTAAAACCCAATGGAAATTTAGTAGTCCTAAAACATAAATCAAAGCAGCATATGATGGGTTATAATTGTCCCATAAGTGTAAAAAACACTTTTACAATGTATGGTCAAATGATAGTATGCTCCTTCACTTCAAGTTTTCCCAAATCTACAAAATCAGTTAGCCTCACAAAAACAAAAACAAATGTTAGTAAAAGATTAGACAATATATGAAACTAAAAAATTTAAAATAGACATGAAAATTGACTCTTTATTTTTTACTAGTAAAAAGCATCATTGTAGCTATCAAATGTGTCGCTGAAGACAAAGTGCATCGCTTTGGTGAAATCTAAAGGCGTTGCTCTGTACAAAAATAGTGACATCAATAGTGTCACTATATGGTCTGCGTCACCATATTAAAAATCATGATATTAGTCAAAAAGATAAGTGTGTCCATATATTTAATAAGCATCGCCACATTTAGTATGCATTGCTACATTTGATTCTAATGTGCCACTATATGTCGATGCGTCTTTGTAGTGTCGTTGTAGCCATCAAAAGTGTCGCTATTTCTCTAGAACCTACAACTCACAAAAACTTAAGAGAAATTCATCAAATAAAGTTAGTAAATCCCTCCTTCTAGCACCAAAATGTGATTGTAATCATACTAATATCTAATGAATTTAAGCCATATTTAACTCACTAAGCTACAATCCCAATGAGATTTTTGAAAGCTTCAAAAACCAAGAAACCATTAAACTAAGCATGAAATAAACATGAAAGTGTAAAAGAAACCTAATGTAGAACTCCAAAATTTATCCCAATGGGGGAGTGGTGTCGTTTTGATATGAATGACCCTTTCCTAATCCCTTGGATAATATGAGCATCTAATTGAACTCCATTGATGAAAGCTTAAGATAAAATGGATGAAACTATGGCGAGGATGGATGAAAGAGATGAAAAGGCTTGATAATGGATGCAAGGATGAATAAAGATAGTATTCAAATGAGCAGCATAATTTTGCTTTGATGGAAGTGGATCCATTTCTCTCCAAAATGTGAGGTATTTATAAGAGAAAATGGTGAATCAAGGGCTAAGATTGATTTGGTCAATCAATGGTCAAGATGGAATCGAGGGTGAAGACATGGATCAAGGATCAATGGATGAGAATCAAAGATCACATGGATCAAAGAAACAACCAAGGGATCACAACGATTCAAACAAACACACTTTCAAAGTTGTTAGAAAGTTTGTTAGAGAGTTTGTTAGGAAAGAATATTCCATTTTGGGAGCCAAATAGAAGAATATTCCTTTGGAATATTCCCTATGCAAGTGGATGGGTGAGGAAAATTAGTAATTATTTAATTAAAACAAATTTTTAATTGTGCAAGTTGAGGAATATTAGGATGCTCATTAAATAATTAATTTAGTTAATGAAAAAAGGAAAGTGGCATTTAATTATATGATTTAGATTATTTAATTAAATGAGAAGAGATAAGGGGTTTTAACTTAAATATTTGCATTATTCGATTAAACTAGATGAAATGTTAGTGTGAAAGGGTAGGAATTAACCTAATTAAATTAATTAGATTAATAGATGAAAATGATGAATTTAATTAAATAACTATGCTTATTTAATTAAAAACAAGTGAAAAGAGGATGATTTTTAGGATGAAACGATGTTAGTGATCAAATTCAAGTGTGTAATACCATTCAGGATAATTTTAAGTGTCTACACAAACAATTTTTCAATATCTACACATATGCAACATCTCAAAGGAGAAATACATAATTAGTGCTCCAATATTAAATAACTGAAAAATAGATTCAATCGACATTGGTATCATGTAGAACAAAGATATCTAGGTGTAACATGTAGATTTCCAATATTCAAACACCAAATTAAATGTTAGATCTGATTTTCCAAATAAACCCACATAAGAGTAACCATAGATCAATAAGAATCCTCCACACTACCGTGCAAACCTATAATTGTCTTCATCAAGAACACCCTAAGTATAGTCTCATTGGAAATCTACATACCACATTTTTTAGTTAACATGTAAAATATGCAAAACCATCTCTGTAAATCTGAAATCCATTTAAATATCTAGATATTCACATCAAACATGTCATTTGAATAATGGAGTAATCATAGATCTACAAACCTACAGTTTAAAATAAGAGTGAACTACAACCCAGTAGGAAAACCAAGTTATCCAAGAGCTTATAACATATGATACAAATAAGCTCCACAAATCACAAAAATTTCAATGGCTTATCTTTTAGTGCTTTCATGTAACCACAGGCTAAAACCATGAATCCAACATAAGCACTCCATTATGTAGAATGAATTGAGAGTGCTTCTCCATGTGACTAGGATGTCTCTACCCATCCAACATGAACACCTTCTCACTGCACATGACCACAAGGTAAAGGAACAAAACCACCAAACAAGATGATACACACATATTGTCAAACAAGAGCTCCTAGTTACCAAAGCATAACCAACTCCATAAAGATCTATAATCATGAGCTTCCTATTCCCAACATAGATCACATTGATAATATACATTACTTCCAATCTCAAAAATATGCAAAAAAAAGTTAACTCATAGATCATTCATTTCAGCCCCACAACCCTTCCAACAACATCCAATTCCTTCTAAAAAATTTCCATAAGCTTTCCAAGCTAAAAAATCAAAAAGAGCGAATACCCAAAACCAAATTCACCTTAAGCTTTGATACTAAATGATGAGAAATAAATAGGTTTAATGCCACTTTTTGGGAAATTCAATTTATATCCAAATATGAATTCAATGGATGAGATACAAAGCTTGGAATAAAAGCAACATGAAAATCTAAAACTTATATGTGAATCTAAAATTTGAGTTTCCTTGATACGAAATTACCATGATTAGGTCCATCTTATTTATGATGCCAAAAATCATCCAACCTAACATGTTTATAAACACCACCTTAAGTGAACTTATAACAAAAATATATAAATAATAACATCACCATAAGATAGCAATAATGGGGCACAAATCATCAACATGAGAACATCATATAACATATGATTTACATGGAGAAACCCTTGCGGGAGGAACTCCAACAAGAAGTGAGGCCAAGTATGCATTATCTTCAAACAAATGACATAACAATACAGTCACTTTCATTCTCCTCTTTTCCTCCACCATGGAAGCACTTGTGCACCTGTGAACAACCTCCTTATACCTTCACATGTCCTTGTACCTACAATGAAACTCTAAATTCAGTTGTTGCTCATATTTTCTACATTCGAGAGGTTAAATTTATAAACTTGTGAAGACATATTAAGCCCTAAACAAGACTCCAAAGATGATTCTTCATTCCAAGCATCCCCAACCCTTGGAATATCTCATCAAAATGAGAAAGGACATTGGTTTTGGCTCCAATACTTTCCCTCCAATTTGGGTTCCCAAACATGCAATATAAACATTACATTAAATGTAATAAATGATGGAATACAATGAGGAAACGGTTGCCTCTTTCCAAGCACCCACTTGGAGAATCCCAAAAGTCTCATTTATCATTTCATTATCTTTTATTATCCCATTCTAGGAATCCACATGTGGGGAAAAAAATATTAAATACTTATGTCCACAACTCACATTTATCATTGCTACTGGACCCATCACCCCTTATGAATATATTACAAACAATGGTGAGAATTAATATTACAAAATATTTTCCCAATACACCCTAAGTGCCTAGAGACACTTTCCAAGGATGTTGGAACCATGACATATGATTTACAAGGTGGATGACACCTTAATCCTAACAATAATACTTGGTCAAAGCCCCATGAGGCCTTCAATGACCTGCATACTTCCACTTTGGGCGGCTCATCCTCCAAATCAGTCCACATGTACAACTCAATCAATGACCACACTTTTAGCTCCTGCATTTGGCACCCTATCATCCATGACCAACCCCTCACACATTCCATTATTTTTTTACCACTAACTACAAAGACATTTGTTGTTAAATTTAAGCATTTATTTTACAAGCATTTTTTGTTAACACCTATTATAATAACTAGGGTAAATATAATCATTGTATGTAAGATTAAATGTTTGTGATCACGTCAAACCAAAAAGTTCATAAAAGTGCTTAAATGGGTCAATTTTTTATTTTACGATAACTTTGCAAATGTTTTTTTTTCAAGTGTGAATAGTTAGTTAACCACCTTTCTAGGATTGACTTATTTACACCTAGCTTAAGTTTACTTAGGTTTCTTTTTCTTTTGTCTCACTTCAAAGCGTTGAGACATGTGTCTTCATGACTTGAGACACCAATTGACACTTGCTCACACACTTGTCAAGTAAGCTCACAAGTGTCCCATCTTTGGAGGGGTAGTCAAAGTTTCACTCCTACCTTCTCACCTCCTCATCCTTTCCTATATATGCAAGGATTGATCATTGTATTATACACTCTTCATCATATTGATAGACATACTATTGCATTATAGTTTCACTTTTGGAAGGTTATCAATTTGATCTCTCTGATCTTGGTATTCTCCAACACATTGTTCTCCTATTTTGCACCTTGGATAGAAGGTGTAATGGTGGTTGCTCTCATATTTTTAGCACAATCATTTTGATACATGTGTATATATTTATTGATAATTTTTGGATAATTCTAAGGAGAGGATTAATGGGATGGATGAAGGTTGCTTTTATATATTAAGTGATATCGATCAACGTAAGGATTTGATGAAGGACTGAGCATATCAATGGCCCAAAATGGTTGAGAAGAATAGATTAGATAGTTAACTAGTTGCACTAGTTGCATGATTTGAGTGAACAAAGTGTAAGAGGTAGTGAAGTGAATTGATTGATTAGAGAAGTGGAAGTGATTGTGAGTCAAATAGGATAGATTGAAAATAAGATTAATTTGATTGAGGAGTGGATTAAAAGTGAGTTTGGGTCAATTGGTGAGGTGGAAGATGCATGAGAAATTAATGGAAGAATTAAATAAATAATTATTTAATTCATGTGCTCATGGGGAAATAAATAAAATAATTAGTTTTATTTATTTTAGGAGAATATAATTATCTGAGAATAATTAGATAAATTAAATAATTAAAAATAACTATTTAATTGGAGAAATAGAAAATGGAAAATGAATTATTTAATTAATCTAGAAAAGGAAGAATAATTAGTAAATTAATTAAATAATAAGTGGAAATGGAGGGAAAATTTAAAATTCGAATAATAAATAATTAAAATTATTTAAATATTAAGGATGAGAGGGGGAATGATGTTCAATTAATTAAATAATAAAATTATTTAATTAAAATTAGAAGATTAAATGATAAGACCTAATAACAACATTTGATGATGTTTCAAAAGAAATGAGTTAGTCAAATTTAGGTGTCTAGGTTGGTTAGAAACTAACAACCAGGTGCCCATTTTTGTTAGGCGAGTGAAATGGTTGCAATAAATATTATCTTATGCCTTAAATTATTGGTTTATTAAAGGAGAGGTGTTGGTATTTGATAACCAACTTGGATGCCCCATTTAGGAGTTAAAAATGTTATATAACCAGTTATTAAGGTGGTATTAAGGCAAGATACTTAGCTAGTAAGAAAATTCTATTTATATAGGTACAAAAGGATTGGAGATTGAAGAGGAGGAAGGAAGAATTGTGTGTAATCCATATTTTGAAGATAATATAGACTTGGTCCTCTCTTCTTGGTGGATTTTTTTCCCAAAGGGTTTCTCCATGTAAACACAATGATAAGTGTTTTTTTCTTTTGTTCCAATTTTTTCTTTTGTTGTTGATTTAATTTCTTACAAAATCCATTTTGTTATATATTGGTTATGATCATTTTTATAGTTGAATTAAGATTTTACTATATAAATTTTCACCCTCATTTCTATAGAGAAGGGGGACCTATCACCTTCGGGGCTCCAGGTCATGAAAGAGTCCTAAGGAATAGGCTTCCCTAAACTACCTTGGGTTTGCTAAGTGGGTCAAAAAGGACAAGGTGCCTAGGTGAAAAGGAAGGGCATATAACTTGCCACTTTCTTTTTACTAAAATCGAATGTTCATGGGGTTAGAAGAGTTGATTCCTGAGGTTCGGTCTGCTACCCAAATAGCTCATTGTCTAAGGATGGTAACATGGATCACAGACTCCAATGCGACATGTTGGCGTCTATGGAAAGGGATCCAAAAACAAGAAAAATCTATAGGGGAATCAACTAGCTACCTAACTATGTGATATTTATACGATGACAAAGAATAAAAAAGACAAAAACAACAAATATGACAAAATAAGACTAACGAATAAACTATTACGAAAATGACAAGGAAGATGAGAAAACATGACTTTTCACCCAAGAGTTAAATCTTTGAATAGCTCCACTCAAGAAGCACCACCTACACACATGAAGACAAAAAATGTTGGGGTTTTTTTAGAGCACTACCTCAATCAGTCCCTCGCTTTGGTGTTCCCACCTCCATGAACATCCAAATAGCAACAAAGAGAAAAAAGTGATAGAGAAATGGAAAGGGAATAGAGCAAAGACAACGATATACTA
This sequence comes from Sequoia sempervirens, assembly GCA_007258455.2. Classification (NCBI taxonomy): domain Eukaryota; kingdom Viridiplantae; phylum Streptophyta; class Pinopsida; order Cupressales; family Cupressaceae; genus Sequoia; species Sequoia sempervirens. Next base: position 868,444,837 of record VDFB02281492.1, on the reverse strand, counting down.
TTTAGTAAAAAAAAATGATGCAAATATTGAGCAACAATGAACAATATCACCTTCGTAGCTATGAGCACTCAAGGCAAGTAGTGGAAGGAAGAAACTTGAGAGTCTCCAATGGTGGCATTGTTACAATGATAACATAGTGTAGGAAGAAAAACCAATAGCATGCAACCAAGAAGGAGTGGTGTAGAAGTTGTGGAACGAAATTAGAATAAACAGAAGCTAAGAGAGTGAAGAGAGTGAATCCAAGTCCTAGAGAGGTGAATGAAAGTGAAGTGGTAGATTTTATCTAGAAAAAGGTAGGAAAAACACCCATTTTTTTGTTGGCCAAGGAAGCAGGAGACGTTACACTTAGCGACCAATGGATAAGTGTAATATCTCTATGGATTCTAGAGGTAGGAATCCTATCAGGACAATAGTGAAACACATAGAAATTTGTGATGTGTGTGCGTCCCTGATAGAGATTCCTCCTTAGACACAAAAAGATGTGGCCAGGTGGAGTTAGAGAGGTGGTGATGGTGAAATTGCATCATTAGGTTTACATTTTGTAAGGTAGGGGAAAATAAACAAGGAATTTTCCTAGGGGTGAAAATCTGCTCCATTACATTTTTCCCCCACTTTAGCGAGCATACGTGTCAGTACAATGCAAGGTAAGGTATAAAGAGGCTGAAGAGAATATACCTTGACTATCAAGGAAGTAAATCTCTAATATGGAACACTTGGACATACAGGAGGTGGCTCTATAGGTTCTCGGTCTCGTAGGGAAACCTTGACATGAAAGAGAGAGAGAGAGAGAGAGAGAGAGAGAGAGATGGCTCCATAGATACTCAATCCTGTAGAAATGGATCCACGGGTTCTTGGTCTTGTAGAAGTTGAACAAAGGCTCTATAGCTTCTCAGTCTTGTAGAAAGTTTTGGCATATGGCTTGGGAAGATCGTTTTTGGCTACTTGTGTTGTCATTGATGGAAACTAGAGTCAGCAGTATGATCTACAATATCAGTAGTACTTCTACCGATAGTAAGTTTGGAGAATAGGACATCCAGTTGCGCAAGTGAAACTATGCATGATATCACTCACTGTACCGGATCATTATTTCATGGTGTGGATCTCCAAGAAATATTTATTTGCATTTACACTATTCTATGATGCATTTTGTGGTATTGTATTAAGTCAGAGTTGGAGTTAAGAGATTTGGTAGCATGATTCACAGTCTATTTTTCATTGTGGCCAACATGCTTCATATGATGTTTTTTGGATCTATGTGGAATATGTGTTTTTCTATTACTTATGTTTTTCTTCCCTACACAAGTCTATTCGACTTGTGTGGGTATGCTTATCTTCCAATTAAGTGATATGAGCTGACATAAAAAGAAAAATATTATATCCTATTATGAGGCTGCCATACTTTTGAATTTCCTATTAGTGGGTATATAAAGGTGATCCGTAAATGATTTTAAAAGATGTTACATGTGAGTGGATGTGTGTGTATGTTCAAAAATGCAAGTCATGATGGTTGGAATAATGCAGTTATAAGGAGAGAGCGAAAAAGATCAGATCAATTGTTAGGAAGCATAACAGTTTTTAGCAGAGCAAAGTAGAAGTGCAATCTGGTCAGAGATCCTAAATTTGATCTTGAGCTTCAATGGAATTGAATCCTAGCATGTGTTGATGTTGTATTCTCAGTTCAAATATAGTTGTAAAACTTTATCACATTTGTAAGGAAGTGAGCCTCTTTTCTTTGAGCAGTGAGCTCTAAGTAGTGTGCCTAAATGCAAGTGCATTCCTCTTCTTATTTACTTTTAATAGAGTAAACGTTGTGGACTGATCTCCATTGTGGTTTTTCCCCTAATAGGGTTTCCATGCAAAAATTTATGGTGTCATGGTGTTCACTAATATGAGTGCATTTTTTGAATCTTTTTATTTGTTGTGTCAGAAGTGATAAATGAAATTTTATTATTGTTGTTGATAATGTTTGATTTGTTTTAGAAGTAGAAATATTTGAACACTGATTCACCCCCCCTCTCATTGTTCCTAGTGTCCAACAATTGGTATCATATGTAGTTCCTCTTCAAAATTTTAACAACTCAAGGTGAATCTTGAATCTCAATGGACACTGGTGGTATTCAAAAACAGCTTATGGTGGTGCTTGATGATCTTGATCAATCTAAAGAAAAAGACATGGAACTGAAAGCAAATCTTGTAGAGTCCAAAAAATTCATTCAATCATTAAAGGATAAGATAAATGGATCAAGGGAAAAGAGGAAAGAGTTGTGTGATTAGTTGAAGCAAAAATAAAGCAAAGGTCTAGATGATGTGCATCTAAATCAAACCCTAAAAGAAATAACAAAAGAATGTGAAAAGGTAGCTAAGGACAATGCAGCCCTGAAAATTGAAATGGAATCTGTGACAATGAATTTTATCAAAGAGATCGAACAAAGAAAGAAGAATGAGGAGAATCTTTCTCAGTCTCTAAAAGAAAAACCAGTAGAATGCAACAGAATCAACACTAGAACCATTTAGTTGGAGTCTGAACTACAACTGGCCAGAAACTATGAACATGAGATTGAAAGACAAATAATCACTCTTGGAGATGAGCTTGCTACTGCAAATGAATTCAAGGAGAAAATCAGGTTAAGTTCAGCTAAGCTTGATGAGATAACCAAAAGTCAGAAGAGAACGAATGACAAGAGAGGTCTTGGCTATGAGAAGGGTGAAAGCTCTGGATCCGAACAAAAGAACTCTGAAGAGAAGAATAAAGGAAGAAAGCATATGGTAAGGAAACCCAATGTTCAAATATTTAATGGATATTGCTTTTCTTGTAATAAATTTGGTCATATGGCTTCACAGTGTAGAAATAGGATAAATCCTAGTACTCCATCATTCTCTGGTCAATATTTTAAATGCAAGAAGTTTGGTCATAAGGCATTAGAATGCAGAAGCATGCCTCTCAATTCAAGTAACATTAAATGCTATACATGTGGAATATTTGGACATGTTGTTAATCAATAAAGGTCAAGAGGAAATTAGAGGAATGGCTAGTATAGACAAAAAGGTCCGATATTTTTTCATTGTAATAATTTTGGGCACCTTGCAAAATTTTGTAGGAACAGAAACAAGAATAAAAGAGGTCTAGTTTATCAAGGAAGAAATTCACAAGAAGACAATAAAAGAAAAGAAAAATAAAATGTGGAAGAGATAAGAGATTGGATGAAGAAGACATGGGTAAAGAAAAGTGAATCTGATGAAGCAAACAAGGCTGTACTGGAAGTTCCCTCTGGTAGCTCTTCCAGAAATTAATATCAGGCCACTGACCTAGGGGGAGTTTTTCATTAAGATCTCCTATCCCCCTTTGTATAATTGGCTCTGAATTGGTTGATGTCATCAGTCATTGTGTTAATTCTTGAAGTAATAAATTTAGCAATCATATGCTAAATTGGGTGGAATGGTATAGGTCTGAAGTCAAATTCTTCGCTTGTTGTTTAAGTTTGTAGAGTGACCAGAAATTCTAGGGCATCACATTTAATGCAACATAAAGTAAGTTATAAAAGGGGCAATTGAAACCCTAATTTGTCACTGTGCATTGAAGGAGGATAGTTCGAGAGTATTTTCTACAAAATTTCAAAGGTGTGAAAGTTGATTCTTGCAGCGAATTTCTAGGTATTTCTATTTGTCATTAATTTCATATCTATACATGCGATCAGTAAAACTTTGTTCAGGGTGAAACATGAATCAAATCAAGGAATCTTAACTCTAGATGAGAATAGCAGTCAAAATATTAGGGATGAAAGGAATTTGTTGTCGCTCACCGATTTTAGGAGGCTTGAAGGATCTAAGCATAAGAGTTTGGATATATGGAATGAATACCCTCATTTCGTTAATGTGGAAGTAATTTGGTTTGTTTTGAGGAAAATTGATGGTGATATCCTCACTCTTGACAAACCTTATCAAATTACTAAGGATGTGATTATAAATTTAATGGGCTTATGCAATATTGGTGGTTTACCGATGAAAAAGTCAATTTGCAATGCTGAGGTCGAAGCCCAAACCGGAATAAAGGGAGATCATAGGGCTTTGTTAATTGTGATGATTAGTGATCCTTTGAAAAAGTACATGGAACATGGAATTACATACAAAATCATCGTCAGGAACCGTGAAGGATCAACATTAGCAGGCATTGCATATATCACTCAAAAGATGATAATTGAAAATGAAGATTTCGATCTGTGCAGTTTGGTAAAGGAGCAACTGATGGAAAACATTCAACTAATGAAGGATATTGACTGCCCCTTCAGGTTTGACACTCTGGTTATTCTTATTATGATGTATTTTCTAAATTGTTTTCTTGCAAAAGACAGTGTAGTGTGGAGAGAAAATATGCTAGTTTCTAAACAAATCTTCAATCACTATAATTCTTTTGAGAATTGTGATCAAGTGTAAGAAAGTTTCTTTAGAAAGGTGTTAGAAAATTTTGGGGAAGGTGTTGTCCCTATCCCAGTAAAGCTAATAGAAGGTGAGTCATCCTCCAGAAAGGTTAAGAGAAAGCAGAAGAGAGGAAGTGATGTGGGTGATGTTACTCCACCGGTACTCAAGTTAGCAAAGGTTGAAGAAAATGGAAAAGTGGTGAAGAAGGTGCTTTGTTCAAATCAAAGGTAGTGGAAATCATTCAGGATGAAGATGGTATGCAAAAGATATAAAATATTTGGTTGAATGGACCATCCTATGAGTAGGATTTCATTGAGGACACTCTGGAAAGATACTATGTTAACAGGAACATTGAACTGGAAAGTCTACAGAATGTACTCCCAAATGAGCTAATTCACTGTGTCAAAGAAGCCATGGAATCTGTACCTCTGGACAAAAAAGAGGAAGAGATAATTTATCATTTAAAGATACAGTTTAGGCTATCTCTTTCCAAGTTAAAGAAGAAAATGAATATGTTGATACAGTGCATTGATTAGGGCAATAAGGTACTCAATTACTGTCTAAAGTGGCCTCATGTGGTAGGCAAATACAAAGACAAGTTGCAGGAAATTGAGGATGAGATTGTCAAAATTGGTCAAGACTACTATATGTCTTTGGATATGAATGGAGAAGTGAAGAATAAGGTTCATGCTCTGCAGGATGAGCATACAAAGGTCCACTATGCTAGAAAGACTCTTATTAATACCTTCTAGAAAGTAAAAGATCTAACTTAAGGGAGATTAGAATAGAGGATTGAAGTGCTCAATTCAAGAGAAAAGATGGAAGCTGCAATTATCATTCCTGAGTCACTTATTCAGATCATCAACAAAACCTTAGAAAACAACAGCTTGATCATTTCCATTGGAATTGCAGTAGATTCTTGGAAAAAGTTCTTTCCAGAAATGAAAGCTAGATACAAAATAATTTTATGAACTCTTGCTGCAGTTGTCAAATTTTGATGAAATTCTTGCATTATCAGTTGAGGAGAGAATGGAATATGAGTAAGGAAGGGAATTCTAGAGAGCAGATATAGTAAATTTTTGTCATTGATGTCAAACGAGGAGAGAATGAGTGAAAAATCTCCCAGATATCCATAAGGGGAGCAGTAATTTTGTTCTGACACTTAGTCAATTTTTCCCTAAGTGTTGTCATTAATGCCAAAGAGAGAGATTGTTGGAATATGGCTTGGGAAGATCATTTTTGGCTACTTGTGTTGTCATTGATGGCAACTAGAGTCAGCAATATGATCTGCAATATCATCAGTACTTCTATCGGCAGTAAGTTTGGAAAATAGGACATCTAGTTGCACAAGTGAAACTGCGCATGCTATCGCTCACTATAGTGTCCCTCCGTCTGTGATATCGTCGTATTGTTTTCAATTGTGGGAGATAGGGTATCATTTGATTTTAATTTGTTTTATTGTTATTTCTTTGATTAAATAAATACTACTAATAATTTATTTAGTTTAAATAAATTAAGGTGAAAATATTTATTAAAATAAATATATTTTATTATAACTAAAAGAAAGATTAAATTATTAAATATTTATTAAATATTTAATAGTTGATCTATTTGGTTCATATATTAAAGAGTCAATTATAAAATAATGAATAGGGGTAGTGGCTGGCTTACAATCGTAACTGATGGAAGTGCAACGGTCTACTGATGGGAGTGTAAAAGACACCATCAAAGAAATTATAATAAGGGATAGAAGTCGAATGGTTCCCCGAGGGGAGTGGAAAAGACACCATGAAACAAATTATAAACAAGAATTTTTTTGGAGGATAGGAGGAGGGAAGCTTGGAATCTGGCGGACGGTGTAAACTTGGCGATCATCATCACTATGAAGTTTGTAACTCATGGGAATTCGATTAAGGTCAGATCTTAACTTTATTCTCTTGTTCCTTTTGAAGCCTTCGTAGTATTCTTACCTTTGTTGTGACTTGGAGTAGCCGATTTCCATTGACTGTGATTTCATACATGGAATGATTCTATCTTATATCGACGTCTATATTTTGTTATGTGTCTCAGATGTTCATCAATAATTTTGTGTTCTTGAAGATTTGTGTGTTAAAAATTGATGAATCTGCCTTGCCCTCGAAATTCTTAACAGTTCGAGTGATGGGTATTTGATTTACTTGTGAAACTATCAACCCTTATTACTAATTTTAGCTTAATGTCCATACATTATTCTTGCCTTAAGGGAAGTTCTTGATTCCAGTTACTGTGTTGTATTCTCATTTCAAATCTAGTTGTAAAACTTTATCACATCTATAAGGTAGTGAGCCTCTTTTATTTGAGCAGTGAGCTCTAGTCAATGTGCCTGAATGCAAGTGCATTGCTCTTCTTATTTACTTTTAATAGAGTAAACGTTGTGGACTGATCTCCACCATGGTTTTTCCCCTAATAGGGTTTCCACGCAAAAATATTTGGTGTCATGGTTTTCACTAATATGACTGCATGTTTTGAATTTTTTTATCTGTTATGTGCCACAAGTGATAAATGAAATTTTATTATTGTTGTTGATAATGTTTGATCTATTTTAGAAGTAAAAATCTTTGAACACTGATTCACCCCCCCTCTCAGTGTTCCTAGTGTCCAACAGAAAGTTGAACAAAGGCTCTACAAGTTCTCGGTCCTATAGAAAGAAGGATCTTCACAAGTGCTCAATCTTGCAAAGGGAGCACCACATGTTCTTAGTCCCGTGGGGCTTGAAATGAAAGGACTCATAGGTTCTCAAGCATGGAGAGTTTACTACAAAAATTCCTTATAGGTGCTTGGTCCTACAATGCAAGCTTCATGAGGTGCACGGTCTTGTAAGCTTGATAGTAAAAGTGGTTTTATAGGTTCTTGGTCCTACAAAGAAACATGTTAAGTTGTAGAAAAAACATGTTAGGAATAAAAGCTCAAATAGACGGACATATCACAGAGCAAGCAATTGAAGGATAATTTTTCAAAGGGGTCCCCTCGAGAACCCATCAAGATAGCAAGGATCCCAAGCAAAGGGACACTCTGTTTGGAAAGCACGATATTTTTTTTAAACAATTATATCATCAAGTGATCCTTTTGAAAGATCCATTTCATTGAGGAATATAATAAAACTAATGCTCCTTCTCAAAGGAAAATTTTCAAACTTCTTCATTAGAAAAAGTACTCTTTTGTCGAAGGAAAGTTTTTAGATTCCTTTGCTATGAATTCATTTTCAAAAGGAAAAATTTACAAAGGGGATCCTTGTTGAACAATGCATTTTTGAAAAATAAAAAAATTCAGTAAGGAATTCATTGGCCACCGAATCCACCTTATTGAAAATCAAAGAGGTGTAGTATACCCCCTTAGGATGGTGCATGTAGATCAAAGGAGCACGTGGCATCCTAAGGAGCGAATAAAAGGTAGTAATGTTGTGGGCCACGATACATTGCAAGATGTAAACATGAAAATGTTTGCATGCACATGAGGGATAAAACATAAGCACCACAACATCACAAATCAAGTAGAAAGAGAGGCAAGAAAATATGAGACAAGCAGAGATGAAGAAATCAAGAGATAGGGGGATCTGGGAGTTCGGGGTCAGACCAATTCTTATATATAAATAGGTAACCCATGATATATGAATGAAAGATCATTTGTCCCCAAAGTTCCCATAATTTGAAGAAGAGCACATGAAGACAAGATATATAAAATAAAATAAAATAAAAAATAATTGGGTCAACATGGAAGGAAGGCCTAAATTCCCCCAACACTTTGCATCATCCCCAATTGTCAATAATCAAGGTCACAACATATAGAATAATGATGAAACATATAGAGGAAATTCACAATAAACTTTCTAGGCCTGTATCTAAGCACCTACAAAGGTAGCAAGGGTCCTCCAAGCAAGATCATAAGCACATAAATACAAGCACGGGGGAAACAAAATACACACACAAATCTAATCTATAGATAAATAAGAGGTACTACCCTACTCCTCATCAACCAACAAGTCATCATACTCCCCATATAGATCATTATACATGGAGGGAGGATGAACCTACAAGGGCAGGATAGTAAGGGGAGCACCCTCTAACTCTCCTACAATAAGGGCCAGGGAAGAAGGTCCCTTGAGTTCTTCTTCATTGAGATCTTGTGAGGTGAAGTTCGTTGATTTTGCAAAGATCACTAACAAAGCCAGGACATCATCCATCAAGTTAAACATACACTTCATCGAAGTTCCATGTGCTAACTGGGCGGGAGAAGCCGACACCCAAGATCCACTTCCGACCTCGTCAAAAGGGGAAGTGAAAAACTTAGGGGATGCCAAGGCCGCCTTTGTCACAAGGATGGTGCAAGACAAAATAAGACTATCTCCTAAAGAAGATCATCCCTTCTTTCGACCACCACTTGGAGTGAGGTCATCCTCTAGCTTGTGCTTCAACAGAGAATGCTAGATTCCCAAATAATAAGTGAATGCGAAGGAGGGAGAAGACATATTCATGAAAAAAACCATGATTGTGTGTGCCATGTCTATAGGCCAAGAAAATAGAGGGATTTCTAGAAGGGAAATCAAAAGTGAAGGCTCCATGGAAGGGGGGATGAACACCTACACCCTTTTGGCATGAGGATCATCAGCATAGGTTGGAGGAGCCAAAAGCATAAAAAAGGAAAGGGGAAAAGAAGCAGAAGGAATAGAAGGATGGGGAACATAGGAGGTGCCAAAATAAGAGCTACTATCTCCCCTTCTTCCTTTTGCAAGGCATCTTGTTCAATGGCTAGATCTTTTCACCCACGCTTGCACTCACGTGCAAGTTGGTTACACTGAATTTGAGCACTAAAATTTGTAGCCTAAGAAGGGACGAGAGGCTCTTGTTCTATCATAGGAGTGTCCTCCACAACCATCACTGGTGGAAGGGCAGCCTCTTGGACAGGAGCAAGAATAGGAAGTGTAGGAGTGGGAACAACAGTAGGTGGAGAAGCAGACGTGAGTGCCTTAATAGTGGTCCTCTTCCCATTCACTGTGGGAGGAATGGTAGGAGGCCACAGAGGTTGAGACATAGGGGAAACTCCATGAGGACCCTTCCCCTTGACACAAATAATGGATCTAGGAACTGTGGGAAATATGGGAAGTTCAAACAACTGACTCCTAGCTTTTTTCCAAGTGGGAACCATCAGGATTCCCATACGAGGCAAGGGAGCAAGAGCTGAGGACACCACAATGAGGTGAGAAGCATAAGTGGATGGAGTAGAAGATGTAGAAGAGGAAGGCCCATGATCATGAGCAAGTTTCCCCTTCCCCTTTTTCTGGGAGGAGGCAACTTGTTGTTGTGCAATCATGCAACCTTTTACTAAAATAACATAGGGAGACACATGATAGGTCACTTTTGACACTATTCCCCTAGCCTTATACTTGACATATGCATGATATGGAAATTTCGTCCTTAGAGGGAGAGGACCAATGAGAGCGGGCCAAAGGTTATCTAACGAGAAGCCCCCACATGACACTAGTGATTTGTAATCGGTATTGTGCACAACATGCATAGATACCTCATGAAAAAACTTGAGAAATTTATAAATTATTGGAGTGACGCCATTCATGGACACTAGCCACGGAATGCCTAGTTTCACCTTGAACAAGTTTGACTCTAGAATTTTAACAAAAGAGGTATCTACAGCCCTGGGTCCTACCAAGACTGAAAGATTAATAGAACTGAGAGGAGGGATTGAGATTCCATTGTGTGTGCATATAATGGCATTCGATTCTTTGTATTTCTCCCTATGCAAAAACTTTATCAGGGTTGTCTCTTCTATTATGACATTCACTCAGCTCGCAGGGTCAACTAGGACACCAATTACAATGTTCCCATTGACACAAGCAATAATGTACAAGGGATAAGGCTCTTTTTCATAGGTAAATCCTGCAAGGTAAAGATTGACTTTAAACCATTAGGTGAGTCAACCTTGATGGAGATCTTCTTGTTTTCCTTATAACTGAGGACAGGGTAAATCAGCTTGAAATACACTTTTAGTAGATAAATGAAAAATAACAAATGAATGCAATTATAAAATGTAACACAAGAAACATCAGTTTTAAACCTTAATCTAATAGAATCTAGAAAGTTTCAGCAGATCTGAGAATGATGCAATTTTATGCACTTGCCACAAAAAGCCTATGTTGAGTATCCTCCTAGGACTCATTATCCCTAGGGCGAATAGGTCTTGCTATAGGGGTTCAAAATCTGCTTTTACAATCCTCTACTCTTAGGTCTACACTCTCGATTCCTTTGGGTTTCATTGTCAGAAATTTGGAATTAAATTCTAAAAGTGAGTTTACATGCCTTGATGACAATGTTAACAACTTTGACAACTTTGCGAAATTGCACTTTTGATAATCTTCAACCCTTCTTCATTTTGCAAGTATGAGCAAGTTTGGTGGTGTTGTCATTGATGTCAACACAATACAGGATGTTGTAGATTGTGCATGTGTGGTTGAAATGTTGTGAGTACATGGAGCTATCTTTATGATGTTGCAAATATGTTGATATGATGGGTTACCAAGTGCTTTTGAAAAAATTAATAAAGAGTGAAGTCATAGTTATGTATGTGTTCAGAATATTCTTTGGTATGTGCTCTACGTTTCTTTTGTGTTGATCCTATGCTTGTGTGGATTTGAAGGGTTTTTTATGGGAATCTATTGGTGATATATCTTGACTTGTAGCTTCTAGTTTGATGGAGAGTGAAAGTTGTGTTCACCGATGTGTGAACTAGTTTGTCAGCGCTATTTGTCTGTGGACTAGGAGAAATGTTTCTACTCCATAGTACTTCATCAATTCGTTTCAAGTCTTGTGGATATGGAATATTTCTTGTAATGGTGTTCTTTGTGTTCTATCAAAGATGTCTTTGGTCTGGTGCTCTGAAAGATGAGTTTCAGTATTACTATGTGTGTCTATACAGTCTCGATGGACTGTTGGAAGGTTTTATATGTTCAAAGGTTGTTGTACTTGTTGTAGATGTATCTGAAGGTATCTAAGATGTGTTCTTGTGCATGATGAAGCCTGTTATGTCGTTCACGTGTTATCTTCTTGTTGGGAAGTGTGTAATTCAATTTTCATTTGTGTTTTCATTAGGTTTGGTTGACCTGGTGTTTACACTTCATACAAAGGATTAAGAATTCATTAAGGGAGCGTGTGATTGATCTCAGATGTTGCTTTTGGTCTTAGTTAAGTGTTTGTTTGGTACACTCTCATTCCTTTCCACCGTGGGAATGTTGAGTTGCAGACCTAATTTGAATTTATGAAATGAAGTGTATGTATCCAACCTTGGAGAAAGATTCTAAGGTTGAAGAGGGCATAAATACAAGTCAATATTTTGTGAATGAAGAAGAAGTATGCCACAAGTCTGAAGAGTAGAGTTGTACGAAAGTGAATTGAGGCAGTAGCACTTTAATGTGTTAGATTCCTGAAAGCAGTGAGCTGACAGTGTCTACAATTCTTCTTATCAAGGCTGCAAATGTGTGCAATCCTTTGCGGTGGATCTTTTGTAATATTTTGTTTTTGTAGGTAGTGAGCCTCCTTGTTGGATAGTTTCCTTTCTGTAGGCAGTGATCCTTTGTATCTGAGCAGTGAGCCTCTTGTATTTGGTTTTGCTATTACTTTATACTGTGAGTTAATCCTCACTATGGTTTTTCCTTCATTGGGTTTTCCATGTAAATCTGGTTTTTCCTATGTTGATATTACCTTCTGTTATTTGCATTTCATGTTCATACTTAATAACAAAATTAAGAAGATAAGAAATCGATAAGTGTTTGAGATTTGATTTTGAGTTTGGTGAAAATTGATTCACCCCCCCCCTCTAAGTTGCCTTGTGCATTTCAATACTTCAATCTAAGATCTGCAACACACACAAGAGGGGAGAATTATTTGTTTTTTTGTGAATGGGGGTTTTCCTTGATCAAACACCATTTTGGTAATTAAACCTTGAAACGAAATGAAACATGAAATGAATGATGAATGAACACTTGCTATGTGGAAACTCACCAAACCCTTAAATTGAGATTCTCGAAGGATTGAAACTTAACACATATCTCCAAGGTCTTGATCTTCCATGAAATCGCTTGATTGGATGTTGATCTTGATTTTTGAATTAATGATTGAATGCTTGAAACCTACATCACAATGTTAGCTCCAAAAACATGCACAAATGATGATAACTTTGGCATGATGCTTGAGATCTTAAATGCTGCAACAAATGACTCAGAAATTTGCTCTTAAACACCTTTAACAATAATATTTTCTCTTGTCAAGTTCACCTTTTGCTTCTAGATATATTCAATTGATAAAAAGACCTTGTATTTATAGACAATTTTCTAATTTCGCGAAAATCAAACATTACAAGCTAACATTTGAAATTTGATTTTGGATCATAAAGGCCGCCAAAAACATATTAAAATTTTGAATTAAGCAACTAAAGGGGACCCATTCATTTTCAGGATGTTAAAAGTGATAATTGCATTAATTAAATATTGCTTCCCCTTTCATAAATTGTAATTAATTAGGCTTCTAGATGCATAATTGGACCAATTAGATGTTTAATTAAGTCCAATTAATTAAGGGACCCAAACATAGTGTGAAAATGTAAAGAAGTACATTTTCTGACACTATAGTCAGAAAATTATAAAGAGGTTTTTTATAAGTATAAAGGTAAGCTACCTTTCAAATGTTTTAATTATGGTGAAGTAGGAAATTTTATGTCTAAGTGTCCTTACAAAGGATAACAATGTTGAGCAAAAGTATGGAAATAAGTCATCTTTGAAAGGGAATAAATTTGAGAGGAAACAAAAGAGTTTCTTCATTAATGAAGAAGTATATTTAACTAATGAAGAGGATCAAGACATCTTTGAAGATGAAGGAAAAAAGGTTGTATTCATGGCTATAAAAACTACTAAAGAAGATGTAGAAATGAATTTTAGAAATGATAATGATGAGGTAGATCTTGTGGAAGAATTATTTTGCATTCACAAAGAGATTAAGACACTCAAGAAAAGAATTGTTGAGGAAGTAAAGGCTAAAGACAATTTATCTTAGAATCTTGAGAAAGAGGAAAAGATGATCATTGATCTAAAGACTCAAGTGGAAGAGGAAAAAGGATTGAAGCAATTCTAACTAAAATATTACTATCAAGAGACAAGTACTTTGAAAATCATGAAGCGGAAGTTGTGTCAATAAGAAAAGAGCTTGAGAAGGTAAATCATCAGCTACAATTGAAGTTTGGGAAGAGTACTAAGACTCTGGATCAGATATTGGGAAGTCAAAGATCACACACATCATAATCGGACTTGGTTTTACTAATATACAAAATAACAAGGTGACTCAATAGTCTGTGAAATTTGCTAATATGAATCTAGAACAGATTGGTTCTTGAAGTTCAAAGTCTAGAGTTGCCACAAGTGATGAAAGAAAGACACAAAATGATGGTTTCATCCAAGTGTTGAGGAAGAACAAAAGATTTAGAAGATAAAGATACAATATTAGGTTTAATCATTCCTATTTTGGTTATTGTTTTAACCATAGTAATTCTGGTCATAAGGTTGTGAACTATAGAAAGGCTCTAGTAAGAAGAAATAACTTTATTAGCAGTAATGCATTTGCACATTTGTATAATTTCAATATAATATTTACCACAAATGCAATAATTTTGGACACATTACTAGGAACTACAAAAGTAATTTTGTGAGTCCTCTACTACTGAAAAAAAAAATAAAGAGTTCAAGATCTCAGAATAATTAATCAGATAAAGTTTGGAATAAGAAACTAGAGGAGGAAAGATGAGAAAAATCCATGGTAGCTCAAATTGCATTACACGCTCAAAAGGAGATAAATTTATGGACCATTGACAATGGTGCTCAAGTCACATGACTAGAGACAAAAGTAATTTTATACACTTAAAGAAGTTTGATGGAGAAATTGTAACTCTTGAAAATAATTTTATTGCTAAGATTACCGGTAAGGGTACTTTGAGTCTTGATGGTGGCAAGAAAAAAAATCGTGATGTTTTGTATGTTGAAGGATTGAAACATAACCTTTTTAGTGTTATTCAGATGTGTGACAAAGGTTAAAAGCTTTAATTTAGTGCTAAAGGGTGTGAAATAAGAAATTTTTGTACCAGAGAGTTGATTGAAGAAGGAAGTAGGACTGACAGTGATGTATACCATCTCAGTGAGTTGAATGGAAAAAATTGCTTTCTTATATAGAGAGAAGAAAGTTGGCTCTGGCACAAAAGGCTGGGACACAATAATTTTGATAAAATTGTGAAGATTAGTTGAAAGGGAATGGTCAAGAATGTGCTAAAGGTCAATAAGCCTCAATCTATCAGCTGCAAACCATGTCATGAGGGAAAATAGAAAAAGATTAGATTTCCTACTAAAGAATACTCTACAACAAGGCCATTGGATTTGATTCATATGGATCTTTGTGGGCCAATGAGGACAAAGAGTCTACAAGGTGGCAAGTATTTCATGATGCTTATTGATGATTACTCTAGAATGACTTGGATTACTTTTCTAAAAGATAAATCACAAGCTTTTGAGAACTTCAAAGCATTCAAGGCTATGGTTGAAAATGAAATTGGAAGAATAATCAAGGTTTTGAGATAAAATAGAGGTGTAGAGTTCACTTATGACCGATATGGTGAGTTTTGTGAGGAGCATGGGATCCAAAAGCAATTTTTTGCTCCTAGGACTCTGCAATAGAAAGGATTTGTAGAAAGAAAGAACACGGATGTACATGAGATGGCTAGAACAATATTGAGTCAAGCAAGTTTACCAAATATCTACTGGAGAGAAGTAATCTAGATTATAGTGTATATTTTAAATAAGACTCAAATCATACCAAGGACTGATAAAAAACATATGAATTATGGAGAGGAAGACTGAATTTAGTTAGAAACTTAAGAATATTTGGAAGAAAATGCTACATCAAGAGGGAGGAAGAACATTTGGGTAAGTTTGATTCTAGATCTGATGAAGGTATTTTTCTTGGCTACTCTATGACAAGGCATATAGATGTTATTGTTAGGGTTCCAAATCTGCACCCTAATGTTAAGCTTTGAAAGAGCTCATTAGATTTGGAAATAACATGGGACTGCTTTTAGGTTGTAGGTAACCCGTTCAAAAGCATACCTCCAGTGATAAGGGTTGCCTTCCCCTTTTGATGTCACCTAACTATTAATCTCTGAGATAAGGGTAATAATTTGCATAAAAAAAAACCTAATGCTGAAAAAAAACCTAAGGTGATGCACCAAAACAACCTAGACCTGTTAACAGCCTATCACATTTAAATTAAAATCATAAAACTTGACTCACACAACTCACTTTCCAATGCAATTTATATAAATAATTTATAGGGAGGTCTATAACAGTGCTTTTAAAAGGAAAAATAGGGGTTTCACAATTAACAACACTACTAAACAACACAACTTATAGCCTATAAACATACATTTTCTACTAAATGGATGTGTAAATAGGAGACAAGTTTGCAAGGAAAGATGAATTTTCACAAGACAAATTGATTAACCATTAATACAATACCATGAAACATGAAGAGAGAAGATAAAAATGCTCTAATTTATTAATTCAAAGTGCTTACTATATAATAGGCCCATTTGAGTTACAATACTACTCCATGAAAATAGCTCCAAGAAAACAAAGCTACACTGCTGCTAGAAAGAAAGAACTAACTCCAAGTGTTCAAAATGAACATACTTAAGCAAAAACCCACCAAAACCCCACACACAAGTGCTTCCAGAAGATTTTGGTTGGATACAATAGAAAAGGCCAAAAAGAACCTTCTAGAAACCCTCCAAACTGTACTCCACATGAAGAAAAGTTAATCCAAGTCAATAGTCACACTAAAAATGTGATAAAACTGCCTCCAAACAACCCCTTTTCCTCTAAAATCAGACAAAACAGGTTTTCACACATCCTTCATGTCTGCAAGTCATTATTGTTCTTCACACAAGTCTTGATCCACACTCTCCTCATGCAATATGTGTGTTTTGAAAACACAAGACTTCAAAAAGCATTAAAGATAATGATCTTGATTAAGTGATTCATAAAACATCACTTAACAAGCCATTTTAAATTTCAAATCATAAAATAAGGGGCCCCACCATCTCCTTGAATTACATTACATTTGCATTAAAAGACATAATAAAAGTGATTTTCAAATCATTTACATGATATCTTTAAACATTGGAATAAAATGCAACTTATAATTTCTTATCTAAAAGCTTCCAAGGCACTTGACCATCTCAACTTACTTCATTCTGCATTTTAGTCCACACATGGGCAAAACTCACTAGTTTGCAAAGGGCATCATAAAGCTCCAAACTACTTGGCCAATATGGTTGACCTCCAAACTTCTTGGAAAGCATATTCCAAGTCACATGATCATTGGGCAAAAGAAACAAAGGCATTACACATAAGCTACATGGCATACTCCACATGTTGTTTTGTTTTGAACTTAGCAAAGTTTGAAAATGGGGAAAAAGAACTTAAGGCATAGAATGCCTAAGGCAATAACATATGATTTCAACCCCCATTGCATTTAACACATGCTTCAATATTTTAAAAAAAAATGGGAAGAAAATCCCATCAAACTCAAGTAGGGTCCAACCCTAATCATCAAAACAACCAAAATAATGAGGCAAGCCCATCATTTTGTCGTTGAAGAATCTAGAACATGACTCTGCTGCCATGGGGTTTGAGAAAACAAAGGACAAAAAAATGAGATTCACCATCATTTTGTTGAGATTTAACTGATGAGAAACATAGAAAAAGAGGTAAAATTCTTTTGTGTAGCTCGAAATTTGCATTTTTCACCATTTTGAGGTCGTTTTTGAACTTACAAGCCACGACCATGGACACATTTTTGACCCATATTGTTTCACTTTTCTCTCTGTTGTTGTTTTACCATTTAGCCACCATGAAAAGCTTTAAATGAAGCTTTTTGTGGAGAGGCAAAGCTTTGAATATTGCAAAAATTGAGCAAAAGCTATAGGTAAGCATTCAATCGACTCCATTTCTAATTTTGAGCAAAAGAAAGCTATATTTTTCGTTTCTATCTTGAGGATAAAGCATGAAATGCTTGTTGCATTTGTTAATGAAGATACTCCATGTGTTTTCTCCCTATTGCTTTAATGAAGAAAAACTTCTTGGTCGTGGCCATGGACAGAAAATGGTGCATTTTTTATGTAGCTTTACTTCCTTTAAAAAAAACCCATATTGTTCTTTGATTCTCCTTTGTATATGCAAATGTTTTTAACAACCCAGATGGGTTTTTGATATGTAGCAGAAGAAGATTGCTTGTCAGCTCGGCTTCCATTTTTGAAAACTGGGTTTTCTCTGTATTCATAACTTCTGTTCCATTTTCACCATAATTGCAAAACCCTTGTTTTAGGTTTTCAGTAGCATATATATTTATGAATCTGCAACTTGTTTTCAAAAGAACCCAAGTGGGTTTCTTAGTTTCTTGAAGAGACTCAATTTTTTTTTGTAGAAATGCAGATGGGTTTTGTAAATACACTTCATTTTCTGTAGAATATAGCAATGTTGTTTCATCTTTTGAAACCCCAAGTGGGTTTTCCATATTTTGTAGAAAAGAGGTCAAACTTGGCCAAGACCTGTCATAAATGCATAAAAAGGTTTTCATTTGCCATTCCTATAGAATGTTCTCCATTTTTTATGCCTCTATTTAGATTTTCATGCTGAACCCAGATGGGTCTTTTCAATTTCACAACAAACTTAAGATTTTGTTAAAAAATGATTCAATGTCATTGCACAGTGTGAGCATAATGAAAAGCTCCAATTTTCAAAATTGGGTTTTATGTGAGCATCTGAATTGGTTTTTGCATTTGATTATAATGGACAACATGAATATCTATTTTGACTCTAAATATGAAACCATTGTTATTGTACCTTCCATACATGGATAATGGCTTCCACGTGTTGCTTTTGAGGACAATGATGACCACCTTTGCTATTATTTGGCTCTTGGTTGCAGAAAGAATTTGTAAAGCATTGCTAAGCAAAACTGCCCTTATTCATGAATATGCTTTGTTCCCTTGAAGCACTATGATTTATGATGGCTTCTAACATTCCTTTCCTTTTCTTGATTGCCAATACCATTTCCAAAACTATGACTATCCCTAATCTCATGGGCTATCATGCTTTTCAAGGTTACTAAACAGTCAATAATGATTGTGTTTTGAATCCTTCATGAATCATCTTCATGATTGTGCCATTTCACACATGAGATTGAGATATGTAGAGTTGTCAATTGTTATTTTGCTTTCTTGTTGATATATGACTAGATCATTTATGTTCAACAGATTCTCATCAGCTTTTAGAGATTACAAAGATCTCCCCCAAATCCCTCTCACAACACTGCTCTCTGCATGATACCCATTTTTCATTCCTTTCCCAGATCTTCTAATAGGTTATGTCATGGCACAACTAATAAACTTATGTTTGCTATCACTCTGAACCATGATGAAAGCTTTAATTACTCATAACAATATTATTTCATCATAGCTTCAATTGGCGACTCTGTTGAGGATTACATCAGAAAATTCGGTTGAAGACTATCATATAGAGTCCGTGAAGAAAAGATTTGTAGTTTGAAGTTTCAGAAAAGGTGATTCCGCTGGGAAAAGATCAAAAAAATGATTTTCCTACTTTTGGAAAAGTAGGTGGCGACTCTGAAAGAAATTTTGCATTTGTTCAAACATGAATGGAGGAAGATCTCAGTTCAGGGGAGGTCGTGCTAGAGCTCCTCATGGTCAGCAATATATGCCATATCATCATACACAGCACTATGGTTCGATGTACCAGCATCAGTACACACCTAGCACCCCCCCTTATCATTACACAACAATGATCAGACAGTTTGATTTGGCAGGGATTCAATTATCCCCTTATCCAATGGATGCAGTTGGAGAGATCTTGTTCCAAAGTTTACAGGGAGTGATGCAATCACTACTGAAGAGCATCTAAGAAGTTTCAATGCTTTCATCCAAGATTTGGGTGTGCCATATGAAGATTTACGCATGAGGCTATTCATGATATCACTTGTTGAAGATGCTAGGGATTGGTTCAATGGCCTACCAGTTGTCTCAATTGATTCTCTCCAAGGATTTCAAGATCAATTCCTCGAGCAATTTGGGAATCCAAGTGCACCAGATGTTGCTCATCATGAATTAATACGCATTCAAAAAGATCAACGTGATACAATTTATGATTTCAATCAGAGATTCAATAAGTTGCAGAATAAAATACCTCTTGGATCAAAGTTGTCGGATTCTATAGCACTGAGTATTTATTTGAATGCATTTGATCCTAAGGTAGGGTATGAATTGATAAATAGCTTCCCAAGAGATTTGGCTGAGGCTTAGAAGATGGCACTGACATTTGAAAACAATAGGAGGGTTGTGGGGATAATTGATAAAAGAGACAATCCTAAGGTTCCTCAGCAAAGCAGCAATTATCAGTGCAAGCAGGAGAACACATATAGGAACGAAAGGCCGAGGTTGCATGATATGCCTTATAATATAGACTGGAAGGACAAAAAACCTATAACAGCTAGGCCTGGAAGTGAGGGAGCTCCTGATCCATTGACAAAGGGAACCTATATGGTAAGTAACAATTACTTCTGTGATTTTTGTGATAAGCCACATTCCCTAGATTATTGTGTTGTAGCCCAAAGAATGCAAGAAGTGGGAATGTTAATGGATAACAAAGGAGAGGATCACACAGTATATTTGACTTCAGATACTTTTCACCATGTTGAGGAGAGATACTCATCTTCAGAGGATGTGAGTTATCAGTATAATGTTTCAAATCAGAAATACAATGTCCATGTGGGTGAACAACAAGTCCTTTCTGACTCTGACGAAGATTATACAGTGCCACATTCTGTTGAGGTGCCTGCTCAATATAGTATGAAGAGACCTACTGAGGAGGAGACAAAGAGAGTAACTGTTGTTGCAGTTGAAGAAGCAAAAAGTTGTGATAGGGAAAGCAGTGCATGTTGTGAGGAATCCAGTAAATATTTTGATTCTGATGATGAACCTGAGAATTTTGATCCACTGACAGGGGATTCTTCTACTTCTTATGGAGATCTAGATGAAGAAGCGATGGGAAATGTTGATTCATCTGATAGTAAGTATACAATACCTCTGGCTGCAGTTGAAAGTTCTGAAGATACTTTTAATCATGATAAGGTTTGTACATTTGAGAATGGTTTCCAAAATTTTTCAAACCCATTGTATGATGAAGGGATAAATAAAGATCAGATTATTTTTTGCCAAGGTGTGTCTGTGAATTAGTTTTAGGTATTTTCAAATTCACTTTATGAAAGAGAGGAGCCAATTTCAGACAAGCAAAATGATGGAATAAATGACTGCGTTGATAATGCTTTTGATTTTCCATTCTCTGATGGTCTTGGATTTCTTTTTGATGGTGAAAAAAGTGAAGAGTATAACTATAGTGATGAAAATGTTGAGACTTGTTCACTTGCCAGTGAACAGATTGCAGATTTGATTACTCCTGAATGTCGAGGATGTGCACATGAAGATGATCTTGAAGTTTTATGTTCAGCTTACTTTTGTTTTGACAGTGAGGGATCTTTGTGTAAAGATTCTTATGACTCCCTGTGCATTTCTTGGAATGATGGTGATACTTTTGGTGTTGATCAAAAGTCTGTTTCCATTCAGGATGAGGTATGTGATTTTGAAATTTCTAATTCATGCGAAGAAGACATTTGTTTGCATACCAAGGATGATAGATTTCCATATTTGATTGGTTCACATATGCATGATATTGAAGACATAAGTTATAATCAAGTATTGTCCCCAAATGGTGATACTGAAGTGGTGCAAAAGGTTTCAGATTTGTTTGTTTCAGACAGTATTGATATGACATAATTTTTTTATTCTCAAAAGAAGCACTTGGATTGTGAAATTTTTATACAGCTGGGAGAATGCTTTATAATACATAACAATGAGAAAGACAATGAGGAATTTTGCATTGAATATGCATGTACTTTGTATGTTGTAGTTAACAGAGGTTGATCCCATGATGATGAAGAATATAAACTGCATAATACTGTAGGAAATTTGGGCCATACTGGGCATGATGATTCTCTAAAAACTTTCAGTGACAGGAAAGATTGCATCTGTGTCTTCAAGAGAAATCTGATGAACTCAAAACAAAACCAGGTATTTGACAAGGGAAAGTATGATTTGAGTTTCAAATTGTAACAGCTCAAGACAGGAGAAGTTAACACACAGAGGATTGAGGGTTGCCAGTGCATGGACAACTCTTGCTTATTCTCTTTAAAATTATTTTCCATGCACAGTAGTTTAGGGTTCTGATTCGCCTCCATCTTGCATTCATTCCATCATGCTATATGCCCATTTCCATTTTGCTCTTTTTTGTGTCTGGTCTGCTCACCCAAAGATCCTGGATCCTTGCAATGATCTTAATTTCATTCATCCCCAGACGAAGCCACTATTGGAACTATTAAAATTTGATGATTTTTGCATACCTTTCATACCCCCTGAGTCTCCATACGAGTCCTATTGGCATTTTTTCTCATCTCGTGATATTTTTACTTGTATCTTGCCCATATTTCCCAATAGAATCCATTGGGTTGTGCATTTTCCATCTTGTTGAGCCTATCGGCGTAGGTCCTTTACTGTCTCCCCAACCCATATTGCTTGTGTGTTAACATTTGTTTGTTGTAGGTGTATCGGTGAGACTTTTGTATTGTTACAACGCCTGGCATTTTTCCTATGGGTAGCTATCGGCATGACATTCGTGCTGTTTTGGCGATCGAGGATGAGCATATCGGCATGAGTTTGGCCGTCGGGCTGAGGTCTTAGCGATTTCTAATTGTCTTGGTGACCGGCAAGTGGGGGATGCGTATAGGGGGGAGTCATAGCTATCATTGTAAGGTCATGGCGAGTGACCTTCGGTCTCGCCAACCTTACACATGGAATTTCTTTGAATTGGCATTTCGGTGAGACTATGGTTACTTCGGAATATTTATTAGCGAATACATATGGGTCTCACCGATGGAACGTAATGAGAGCCTTTGTCGGTGAGAAATCCAAAATGTGTTGGCGAACAGGTGTGACCTTGGGGCTTTCGGTGTAACAAGGAGAACTCTATATAACGTCTCCCTGAGTTTGAAATGTCTCAGCGAAGATAGGTGGAAGATGGCTTTCGGTGAGAGTTTTCTCTTGTCTCGGCGACCCGGGATGGCGGGATGACTTTCGATATAACAATATAATCTACGTGACGTCTTGCCGAGGGCTGGAAGTTATAGCGACATGCATGGGTAGATGGAACTTGTTGGCAGGAGTTTGCTCTTGTCACGGCAACGCTCGAGATGGATGGTGACTTTTGGTGAAACATAGTAATCTACAAGAGCTCTTGCCGATGTCAGAATGTTACGACGAATGTGAACGAAATAAAGGAGACGCATCGGTGAGAGATATCTTGGGTCACAATGACACAAAGTGAATAAGGGGCTTTCGGCATAACGATTGAATTCTCTATATGGTATGCCCGATAACGAAGGGTCACAGCGATACAAGTGGTAAATATGTTTTCGGTGAGACTAAGGGGGCTGTATGATGTCTCCACGACTTGGATTGGTCATGGCGATGAATAGGGGAACACAGGTAGACAGCGATAAGCGATATTTTGCCTTCAACATACTTTTAGGGTGTCTTGGTGAGTGGCTCAAAGATTATATTCAAATGCTATGGACGACATGTGAATTTCAAATGTCGTTGGAAGCCAACATGGTTTTCCCCGAATTCTACGGTAGCCAACATGGATTTCGAAGCGTTTTATTTCAAATGCTGGTGTATAAATATGCACCCCGATTGTAATTAGGATCATCAGATTTTTAGATCAGTTTTAAGATCATAGACAGTAGATTAGGAATGGCTACATTAGAATAGCTTTCTCTTATCAGAGACTATGTGCAAGTTTTCAAATGGTGATTTCAATGAAATTCAGCTGGTGTGGCATTTTATTTTTGGTATCAATTGTATGTTGAGTTTATTGAAAAGCATTGCTAAGCTGTCTCCAAGTTGATTCTTTTTGGTTGTTTAAATTGAAGTAACAAGCTTATTTTCAGTTTATCAATGCACATTTGTTGTATTTGTGTGATTAATTAACTGGTTCTCTCAAGCAAAGATTAAATCCTTTTCGTTGGTCACATTAATCAAGAAGATTCATCTGGATTATTAAAGTAGAGCTTAGTAGTCATAATCCTGCATTGTTTATACAAGTTATGAACAAATCATATGCCTGCAATTTGATTTTCTGCCAGAATAAGTTGCTCACTTCTGTTTCATTTGACTCCGCATACCCAACAAGGCATTGGTCTCTGTATTTCATCATTTTGATTCATTCAGTTTTTTTTACACCTGTTTATTAAGCATTTTAGGATTTAGATCAGAAGATTGCTATCAAGTTTGGTTTCATTTGTTCACTCCGATCTGCCATTGTGGACAAATCATTGTGCAAGAAAGATAATCATAAGTCAAGTCTGCTTCATTCAGATAGGTACACCCGCCTAGGTTTGGCAGCACCTGAAGAGTAGAAGGTTGAGTTCTCTTGACCTTGTCTGTTACCCTAAAACGTTGTGAAAGCTTGGCAACCTTTCATGGTTCAAACCTGCGTTTTTGAGAGCTAAAAGCTTCTTATTCTAGAATTGCATAAACCACACTCTTCACCAAGTTTACCTTCAAGGAAGATACTATACACAACATATTGTATTTCCCTATAATCAAAACATTCATATCACTCATCACCTATGACTGTTCAGTGCAATTCATGATAGCTCCCGACATTATCTATTCGCTATTTCATATAATAACTCAGAGAGAAAGTTGCTTGGTTGATAACTCCAAACCACTTATGCATGGTTTGTATCGCAAGGCTCTGATCTCTATCCTAGCTGCCATAACATCTTTAGTGTCAACCCTTCTGATATATTTTGGAGAAAATCTCCTAAACCTCCAATGATTTGTTCATGAGTAGCCTTCTTTTTACATACTATTTTAGCATGCCTCACACTGTTATGCACTCTTCTCGAATTATGACCTGCTTTATATGGGAACAATATCTGTGTCAACTAGATTTGATGTTTATTGAATGTCTTTGCATTTTGTGCCTTTCCTCAAACCATCATGTATTGATTGTTAGTTGGCAAACTTGTTTGTCTAATATTTGATTGAGAAGGCCTTGAATAAAGCCTTGTGCAACTTGGGCTTGTCTTTTGGCATTCCTATCTTTGACATTGATGTCATTCACTTATGCATGTGTAGTCCACCTTTGCATGAGAATTAATGATATTGTTGAGTACCTTTTTTGTTTTTTCCACCTTCTTTAACATGTTCAATTTTTTTTCCCCAGCTTTTCCATCATCTTTGGTAGATGCAGTGTTAGTAATAGGGTTTTGTTCATCAACACAATTATCATGTATTTGTATGCTAGAGATAGGATATCCCTCTGAATTGTTATTTGATTCATCCTTACTAGTTGTATCATTATTTCTCTATGTTCCTATAGCATTTTGCAAAGGTGTTGTCCTATTCACTTGTATCATGACCTTGTCTTCAAAGGGGTCACTTTTTGTTGTTTCATGATTGACTCAACCATTGATTTCTCCATTTTTGTTTCTATCATTTCATTGTTTCAAAACAACAAATTGTGCAACCAATGGTGAAAAAATTTCATGTCCATTAAAAGTCACACTTTGTGAGTTGTGAAACTTGACTACTTCTCCATTTCCATCAATAAAGTTATTGTCAACTGCATATCACTTGTGGAGGTAATCCTTGGATTTGAGCAACTTCAAGAAATGTAGATGAAAATTGATCATTATGTGACACCGAACAGGGCAGTTGAAAAGTTTTACTACCCTTCCTTTCTTTTCATTTGTAATGTAATCTCTTGTAACCATTGCTTGTTTTCCTTCAGTAAAGTCAAAAGACATTTTTGTTTTCCTGCATGACATGATGATACATGTTGTTTTCCCACCTGAATCTACTATTTGATTCCACCACATTTGTTTCCTTTTTGCTCATGTGTGATACATAATTGTCTCCCCACTTTGATCCTAGTGGGCAGACACATGTCCCCTATGTTGGTGACCTAAAAGCTCACTGTCCTATGTGATGTGTGGTTGTCAAATCGGTTCAAGGTGGGAGGGACTTGACAATACTTTGGATTGCCCTCTCATTATTTATTAGACGCATAATTGAACTTGATGAATCTTTTGAATCTGATAATGAAAGTTGATCAACTGGTGTGATTCCATATTGACTTAATGCATTGATAACAAATAAATCTTTGATCAAGTTGCTCAATTTACTTTTTCTTTCAAAGCATGTTGAGCTCTACCCTCGTGGGAGCCACATTTACCCCACATATTGTATTTAATCTGAATCAGAATAGTAACCAGACTTGTCCTAAATTTTCACATGAAGCAAACAAATTAGAAAAAGAGATGCATATTTTGGATGTGTTTGATGACTTCGTTGTTTTCCAGGACATCTAAGGTTTGCATGCTTATTTAATGCACTTGTAGATCAATTTATACATGCATAGGTAGGTGTGGATGTAAGGATTGAGATCTTTCATTACTTAGAGCCTCGCTCTAATATCATTTTTTTTTCAAATGTAGGAGCTAGGAGCACTACGGAGCTGGGGAGGAAACAATCAGCTTGGGGCAGTAGTAGCAGGGCAAGAGGGAAACTTTGCAACCAGTCATTCTGAGGAAATGACTAGTCTCCATTCTTATATGCCCATTGTTTCTTTTTTACTTATTCATGTATAAATTATTTCATATTTCCATTGAATAAGTAAAGTTAGTCCCTTGGCTTGTGAGGGACATGTACACTTCATGATTATTAATAAAATATTACATTTGTGTATATATGATTCTCTTTTCTCATTTGTTGTAACTGCAACATTGGAATGAAAAAATGTAATCTGTCTCATTTGACAATCTTTTACCATGCATATTAAATCTAGCAGATTCCTAGTTTATTTTTTAAATGTTTGAAAAAATAACACAAAAGAATAAACACTAAACCTGATTTCAGCTAAAAGCTAAAAATCAGATAACATTTTTGGCGACATTTGCTATATGTTTTCCTGCTAAACATGAGACCAAGCTGCCTAAGCTTATCCATTGGGCACGGGGTCACTTAGAAAACTAATCACCACTTGAAAAAAATATTACAAATTGTTGTAACTCATAAAACCAACAAGAGACACTTTGAACCAAGAAAAACCAGCAATGCAGAATGAAAACTACCACGTAACTGTGCAAAACCACACTTAGCGAAAACTGAAAAACATTTAACTAATGTGCATCAACCCTTAGAGGAAACAAAACCTTCTCTAATTTTTACAAAGCGGTTTTAGAACATACCTCAAAATAGAGTTTGAGGTGTATCCCATTGACTGGGATAGGCAGAGCTTCTCCATTCATTGATGACAGTTGAAAAGCATTGTGCTCTTTGCACTCCATAATGATAAACGGGCCACTCCACATGCTATCAAACTTAGTATGCTTTCTAGGCCTACTCATTAACTCATCCCATTTGAGAACAACATCTCCCTCTTTAAATACCCTGGGTGTTTCTCTTTTATCAAACACCCTCTTTGTTTGGAGTTGATACAGCTCCATTGTCTTCATGGCTCTATCTCTGGTTTCATCCATCTCCATGAGTTGTGCATATCAGATAGCCATTGGGTCCACCTCTTCAAACATTTCAAGTTGGTTCATTATGTCAAGAGTTGGAAGCTCAACTAATAAAGGAATCCATGCCTCTTTACCATATACCAGCATATAAGGGGAGTTTCCAATGGAATTCTTTGGAGTTATTCTATCTTCCCACAAGGAATATTTTAACTTGTTATGCCAAGTTCTTTGGTTATCCTCCAAAATTATTTTGATGATTCTAATCAAGTTCTTATTGGTTGATTTAGCCAAACCATTACCTTGAGGGTAATAATTTGATGAGGTATTCAGATGAATACCATTCTTTACAGCCCAATCACTTACTCTTAACCCAAAAAAAACCAAAGCATTATCAGAAATGATTGATTCAGGTACCCCAAATTTGGTTACTAAAGCATCATAAAAGTTTAAAACAACACTTTCATTGGCTTCTTTCAAAGCCACTGCTTCAGTCCATCGTGTGAAATAATCGGTTGCAGTAAGCACCCACATGTGTCTTGCACTTGAAGGTGGGTTAATGGTACCTATAAAATCAATGCCCCATCTCATGAAGGGTTGTTCTACTTGAATGGGTTGCAATGGTAAAGCTAGCAACCTCTCTTTGCCTACAAAATGGCACATTTTACACACTTCTTGGCCCAAGCATATGCATCTTTAAATAAGCTTGGCCAATAATAGCCAACTCTTATTATTTTCCATGCAGTTGTTCTTGGGGAAAAATGACCCCCTGCAGTTCCATCATGGAACTCATGAAGTACTTTATCAACTTGATGTTGGTCAATGCATCTCAAGAGGACACCATTAAGGTCCTTTCTAAAAAGAATGTTACCAATCAGAACATAAGGAATAGACTGCAATCTAAAATACCTCTATTTGGCTTTATCTAAACCTGGTGGACACTCACTAGTTTGCAAAAAGTGAGTCATCTATTGCACCCAACTTGCATTTTTTGTAGATGCAACAGCTACAAGCTCATTATCAGCAACCAAAACTACCCCTATTTTTGCATTTCCTTCACCTTCAACCTTTGTAGCTAGTTGTTCACACAACCCTTTACCCTTGACAAGATTTGTTACCTTGATATCAACGTCATACTCCATAACTTTTGTAATCCAACCTGTTGTCTTATCATTTAGATCCTTGCTTAGCAAGAATTCCTTCACACTAGGGTGAGCAACCATCAAATGCACTTTGATGTTAGAAATTAGAGGTTTAAATTTCTTCAAGCTTCTGATAGCAGCAAGTACATGTTTCTCTACAAAATTATATCTTTGTTCATACTCCTCTAAACGTTGACTAAAAAAGGCAATTGTTCTAGGCCAACATCATTCTGCTAGACCAACATTGCAAAAATTATATCAATGCTGCCAAAAGCATATAAAATGAAATATTTTCAGAATTTCAGGTTTACCAAAGTATGGGTTGTTGATAAGGCCTCCTTTATGACTTCAAAACCATGTTTGGCCTCCTTGGACCAGCTGAAACTAGCATTCTTTTTTAACATTGTAATTAGTGGTTTCAAAATATTTTCAATGTTAGGAATAAACATTCTACCAAGAAAGCTTTGTAGCCCCTTTTTATGGCTAGGTAAAGGAAAATCCAAAATGGTACTTACTCTTTCTAGATCAATGGTGATCCCCTATTTTGACACAATATGTCCTAAAATCTTTCCTTCATGGACAACAAAGATACATTTTTTGGGGTTGAGGGATATACCATACTCCCTACACCTCTCAAATACTTGTTTCAGATGTGCAAGGTGTTCATCAACCTTCTTTGAAAATACTATTACATCATCAAGGTAAATAAGTACAAGTTTGTGAATCAAACCTTTAAATTCCATGTCCATTGCCCTCTAAAACGTGGCACCAGCATTGGATAGGCCAAATGGTATCCTCTTATAAGCCATGTTGCCCCATTTTGTGGTGAAGGAAGTCTTGTATTGATCTTCCTCTTTGACTAAAACTTGGTTATAACCTAAATAACCATCAACTAATGAGAATCTTTTTGAACCAACTACAATTTGTAGGATCTGCTCCATTGAGGGCAGCGGATAATGATCCTTTAATGAGGCACTTTATTGAGGTCTCTAAAGTCAACACACAACCTAATTTCACCATTTTTCTTTCTAACTGGGACAAGGTTAGAGATCCATGAGGTGTGTTTGATTGGAAAAATGATGTCTGCCTCAATCAGTTTGGTCAACTCTTTGACCATAAGAGGCTCAAGTTTGGGGTTTAAAGGCCTCTATTTCTACCTAACGGATTTTGAGTTTGGCTCAAGCTCTATGGTATGTTGGAAAATTTGGGGATCAAAACCATTTAAGTCAAAATATTCCCATTCAAATACATCTTGGAACTCTTGACAAGGAGCAATGAAAGCTTGCTTATCTGCATGTGAACAAATTTTACCAACTTTAAGGACCTTACCTTTAAAAATTTCAAGCTCCTCATAATGTTCTTCTTTGACCTGCATGCTGGTCTTACTCTTTTTTCAACTGGTCATCCGTGTTGAAAATGGATTCCAAGGTGACTAGACCCTTGGGCATTTTGTTAGACTTCAATTGGATGATCTAATCATCATATTGTTGCTTGATCTTCTCTTGGTTAACTACTGCAAATTCATCTTCTTGCAGCATAAAGCTCAAGACCTATTCATCACTCTTAAAGACTTGCCAATGAACGTTATTATCCAGAATAGAAGGTCTGATAACTATTTTAACATATGGTTGTAACTTTTCTTTCCTAATTTCACTTGGGATATCAACTTGAGAACCTATTGCAACTAATCTATCATCATGCTTATTATGATCCCTAAGAATATAAATTAGATTGAAAGCGTCAAAATCTTCTATCATATCCCACACCCTGTGTTTGTAGGATTTTAAGACATCATTCTTAGTAACATGCAGACCTCTCACCTAATTCATGATCAATCCACTTGCAAGCAGCCAATCCCTCTTTTTCATGCCCATTCCAAGCCTTGAATTAGACCTTTGTATTCAATAGTATTGTTAGTACAAGAGAAAGAAAATCTAAAAGTAGAGTAGTATTTGTCACCTTGGAGGGACACAAGCATTGCACCCCCACCAACACTGTTCTTGCTTTGGGGCCCGTCAAAGAACATCTTCCACACTTCACCTTGCTGATCTAACTGTTGTCCCACCTCCTTTTCAAGGTTTGGAATCACTGAATCAGGTTTGTGCAACACATAGACACCCAAACCAGTCTCTTCAATGTTATCATTTGGGTTGTCAATGATATTTTTTTCTGCCCACTCACTTAGAAGTGCATCTAGTAAGCTTTTCGCTTGCAATTCTTGAGCAGCAACAAGTTCATCATCATCAAAAACAACACAATTAGCGTTAACAACACTTGGGATATATGGTTCAATGTGATCCTTAGCAAGTTGCTCAGATTTGATGACTACTTTAGTCCCATATCTCATTTTGAACACCATATGGGACCAATCTGATGACAAATAACCTCCTATCTTGGCAGTGAAATCCCTTGATAAACATAAAGCAAAATGTGGTGGTAAGTCAATGACTGAAATGTCTTGGGGAATGGAGAAATTGGGTCAAGCATGTAGGGTAAGGCTTAAACCTTTGATAACACCTACGGTGTTAATGGTTGTCCCATCAAGTTGAACAACTCCTTTCTCAAGAGGCTGATATTTCAGTCCTAACCTATCAACAACCTATTTGGGCATGATATAACTACTTTCCCCTGAATCCACCATGTAATTATGAACTAGTTTATCTCATATTATCAAGGACACATAAAATGGGGGTGGTTTGACATCCTTACTTGGTTTGTTGTTGTTGTCTTTAGGTATATTTGTCAAGACAGCCTTGGTTTGACCTGCTAATATATCATTTGAGACACCTACTTCAGCTAAGGAAGATTGTAACAAGTCCTTCTGATCAAGGATAGATAAGGAATCCCACATTGATATATTCACATTCATCTTTTTCATGGATTCAATAATGTTGAAGGGTGTGGTAGCGTTTACCTTTTGATGGGTCCTTGCAACAACAAGGTATGTCTACAAGTGGGCTTGTTGGGGTTGATTCCCAAGCTGTCCACCACCGACGCCTTGTGAATTTCTTTGCAAAATATGTGTTACATGAGGATTGGAAGGTCCAACAACTTCCTTGTCTTTATTTGTTGCTTGTCCAATCTCGACAACTCTCTTTTTGGCTCAGGTGTTTGCTGATATTGGAGAGCTATTATTTTTTACTCCACAAAACTCCTCTCCTTGCCAATTCAAGAGAGTTGTCATTTGCAGGGAGCTCCTACTGTTGGGATGATTCACCATGAGACACATCTTGCACACCCGAAACATTTTGAACCATCAATGTTTGATTGATGACACCATTTAAACATGTACTTTGATTATGGGCCTAGTTACAAGGATAGCACCACTCATATTCTGCTGCAAGGTTGTTTTGAACAAGTACCATATCTCTGGTTGCACTAATTGGAACTAGATTATATGGCTGAAAAGGCCTCAGATTTATATTTTGTCGTGTACGTTGAAATTTTCCTTGATATGGTTGTTTGTTAGCTTGAAATTGTTGACCTTGACCTTGATTTTGAGGCTGCCAAGGCTTGAACCCTTGAAATTGCTAATTTTTAATGCTTACCAGCTCATTTCCAAAAGTCTGAAGCAGATTTTCAATCTTTTGATGGTTGCTTTTAATTTCTTGTAACTCTTGGGATGGTCCCTCAGCAACAATTTTTGTGTTAACAGCAGCTGGTAAAGGGGCTATTTGAGGTGTTGGAAAAGTTGTAGGAGGCTGAATATCAGGAAAAAATGGCATAGGAGGCCTAGGGGCAATCCTTCCATCTTGTATCAGATTTTTTCTGCTCTCATAGCTGTATCATAAGCTATTGGTAAAGTGTTTCCACCCATAGACTGTATTAAAACAACCACTTCACTATTTAAGGCTCTCAAAAAATAAAGAAAGGCATATTCAGTTGGAGGCCTTGTAGGCTCTGGACTTCTATCCCATGTTCTTTGAAAATGGAAATTGAAGTTCGTCATTCGTTCATGAGGAGCCCTTTTAATGTGGGTCAGCTATTCCACCAATGACAAGTTGTCATACTTGTCTTCAAACTGCTTGCAAAGCACCTCTCCTAATTCATCCCACGTTCTGATGGAATTGACTACTAAACTCTTGAACCATTAGAGTGCCTTACCTCTGAATGATGTTGCTAACAGCCTCAAGGCAACATTTTCTTGAGTTATATGATGTACCGAACATATATTTGAAATGTCTTTAATATGTTGAACTAGTGTGGTCTGATCCTCACTTGAAAAATATGGCACACTTTTGAGAGTAGCCATTGGAATGTCATCATGTTGAGCCAATTGAAGTGGGATTCCACCATTGAATGCAACAAAAACTTGGTTTCTTGGAACAACCATATTTGGCACCAAGTTTTGCTGCCTTATGGGGCTGGAAACTCTCACTGTTGGTGGAGTTGAAACTATTTTTCTTGAAGAAACATCAACCTTCTTTGTTGGCCTGCCTCTCTTACGGGGTGGTGAAAGCTCCAAATAATCTAATGGGAAAAAATTTCCCCTTGTCTAAATTCTTTTCATAAGCTGCTACAACACTAATCTACTATCAATTTCCACATTCGAAGCCCCCAGATATGCTAGTGTGAATTTTAACAGGATAAAAAATTATTGGTTGCATATCAAAACCAGCAAACTGATGTATTCTTCTAATCTGAAATGACTAGAAGATCCCACCAGGCATGCCAAAACTATTAGGGTTCCAAATCTGCACCCTAATGCTAAGCTTTGAAAGAGCTCAGCAGATTTGGAAATAACATGGGACTGCTTCCAGGTTGTGGGTAACCTGTTCGAAAGTAGACCTACAGTGATAAGGGTTGGCTTCCCCTTTTGATGTCACCTAACTATTAATCTCTGAGATAAGGGTAAGAATTTGCATGAAAATAAACCTAATGCTGAAAAAAAAACCTAAGGTGATGCACCAAAACAACCTAGACCTATTAACAGCCTATCACATTTAAATTAAAATCATAAATCTTGACTCACACAACTCACTTTCCAATGCAGTTTACATAAACAATTTATAAGGAGGTTTGTAACATTTGCCTATGATAGGGTCTCTTGGCATTTCCTTTTTGTTGTTCTTAAGAAGTTTGGGATAGATGGTAGATTCTTAAAGATGATTTTAGCTTGTTTTACTTGTCCTATGTGCTATGTTTTGGTTAATGGTGTTCCCCAGGGCTTCTTATCTTGTGGGCATGGTCTCAGGTAGGGGGAAACCCTTTCTCCCTACTTGTTTACTATTGTTGTTGAAGCCCTAGGAAGAAATATTCAAAGGTTGGTGGATGTGCAAGCTCTTAAAGGAATAAAGGTTGCTTCTTCTCTCAGGATTGAGTCCCATCAAAAATTTGTTGATGATACCTTGTTGTTTGGGGATGCTTCGGTGGGGGAAGCAGGAATTTGGAAATAGATTCTTAACGATTATGCTGCAGTTTCTGGTTAGTGCATCAGTTATGAGAAAAAGAAAAGTTTACTTTTTCAACACTGATCAGCAGATAAGGGACAAAGTGAAAAGAATTATGGGGTGTCAAGAAGTTGAGTTTCTTGATACATACCTGGGGCTTCCATTGTTTTCCAAGAGATTAGAAAATAATTACTAGAAAAATTTATTAGAAAGGATTCAACATAAATTGGCTGGATGGAAGGGGAAGTTGTTGAGTTTAACAGGCAAGACCCAACTCCTAAAATCATCTCTTCAGAATATTCTTGTGTATTACCTTTCCTTGTTTAAAATTCCTACTCATATAGGGGAGAAGATAGAACAGATTCAAAGGACATTCCTGTGGTCGGGAACAAAGGAAAAAAACATACTTTCCCTTGTCAACTGGGATAAAGTTTGCTAGTCTAAAATGTGTGGGAGGTTAGGGATGAGAAGAATTCATATGCTTAATAAAGCCTTAATTGCAAAAGTTGGCTGGAATCTTCTGGAAGGCTCAAAAGATTGGGTCAAAATATTCCAAGCCAAGTACTTGAGAAATAGGAACTTTGGCTGCTTTCTATCTCAAATGGATCTCCCTTCTAGCTCTTCCGTATGGAACCACCTAATCAGATTAAGGAATGTGCTAAAGTTGGGGGCTAGGAAGATAATAGGGAATGGTTTTAACACAGACTTTTGGAAGGACCCTTGGATAGAGAATGCCACCTTGTCTGCTAATGAGGATTTGAATCCCCTAAAATGCAACCTCCAAACAATTTGTGGCACAAAAGTGAGTGATTACATAAATTGGGAAGGGGAGGAACCAAAATGGAAGGATTTTGATGCCTTGTTAAGGAGAAATAATCTGAGGGGTCAAAGACAAGTGAACTGGGCTCCTCTCCTCATCAATTTGCATAATTTGATCGAGGAAAAATGGTTTGATAGGGGAAGGGAGGATGAATGGCTCTAGAAAATTAGCTCCTTTGGTTGTTTCTCAGTTAGAAAGATCTATGAAGACTTGGTGAGGGCCCAAGATGTTGTTCCTAGTTCCTTTTGGAAAGTGGTGTGGCTTAAGAATCTGATTCCTAAAATAAACTATTTCTGGTGGTCAGTGGCCCATGGCAATATCCTTACCATTAATAACCTTGTTAAGAGAGGTTTCCATCTAGTTAATTGGTGTTCTCTATGTAAGCAGGAGGAAGAATTGATAACTCATTTGTTCTTCCATTGCAATTATGTGAGGGAAGTATGGTCCAAGGTGTTGTAGTTGTTGTCTTCAGATTGGGTTTTTCCTAACTCAATGAAGTTGTTTATTGAAGGTTGGTCTAACTGTCCTTTCTCTCATAATGTTATAATGGATTTGTGGAATCAAGTTCCCCCATTTGTTACTTGGGGGATTTGGAAGGAGAGAAACAACAAAATTTCTAGAGAGGTGGAGAGAAGCAATGAGGAGTTGTTTCAAATAGTTAGAACTCAAATTAAGGAAAATAATGAGGCAAGCAAACTCAACTTCTCCAACTCTTGGCCGAACTATAAGGAGATGAGAATAAAACAAAATTGGGGTATAAGTAGAGACCTAACCAATCTAAACTAGTCTAAGATGCTTAAAATTTTGGGTATTGTCTGGTGTCCTCCTTCGAAAGATTGGGTGAAATGTAATTTTGACGGCTGTTCTAAGGGCAATCTGGGTCAGGTTGGTGCTAGTGGCCTGGTGAGAAACTAGAATGGTGACTGCATAATGGCGTTTGGAGTGAACTTAGGGATCTGCTCGAACAACAAAGCTGAAGCTATGACTTCTTTTGGATCTTTCAAATTCTTAAAGGAGTTGGGGTTCATAAATGTTATCATTGAAGGGGACTCAAAACTAGTTGTGGATATTTTAAATGATGTTGCTACTTCCCCATGGGAAATAAAAAATATTATTGACAGATGTAAAATTATTAAAAAATATTTAACTATCTGTCGAGTTCTACATGTGTACAGGGAAGGGAATTGTGCAGTTGACTGCGCGATCAATGTGGCACTAGAGTGTAGGGGTTGGACTAGGTGGTTCAATGAGAACTTGTTGCAGCCTTTGAGAGATATCATACTCAATGAAAAGTTTGAAAATGCATACCACACGAATATCTAAGAAGTTGGTTGTTGGTGGGATGGAAGAGTACATTGTGGCACTGTCAAGCTTTCCAAGTAATTATGTCTTAAGTGGTACGTGTGTACATAGGAGGATCCTTGAGGGAGATTTTTTCATTAATTTCCCATTAAAGTATATGATCAAAAATCACATGTCGATTATAGTTTTCTTAAAGGATTTATTTTCAATGTGTGTCGATATGCCCTTTGTCAGTTATTCACATATTTCTATAGAGGGAAATGGCAAGATTTTAATTACGGTTGTTATTGCTTGCAAAAATCATAATGCCTTTTGGGCTCTAGGAAATGTGAGGTTGTCATCCCTAAGAAGAAACTTGTTGATTTGCAACTCTTTTGTGAGTCAGTTTTTAGCTTGGGTTTTGAATGTTGGTTCCAGTTTGAGAAGAAAGTAGGTTGTTGGGGAGAGTATGAAGTCTAGCCAGTCTCTGCAAAAGAATTTATAGACAAGCAAGATGGGAGGCCTGAAAAAAAGAACCGAGCTGCCTAACTGTCAGGTGCTAAAGCAGAATGTTTGAAAATGCGAGAATGGCTTCCTTCTTCCAATCCCTCAAAGGCTATAATGAAAATTTAACGGTGAAGTTTACTAACTCTTGGAGGAGAGGCTATGTTTCTATTGGTGCTGTGAAATTTGAGGCGACTTCTCGTTTCATAACAGAGGCCATGGGGTTGCAAAATCTGGTATGAAGGTTGCTAAAAAGAGTGGAGTTGATTACCAACGCTTTGTGGATAATTTTCTGCATCATGAAGAAAATCTCAAGCGGTTTCAAAATGGGTATGCCAGACTCAAACACATAAACCTATTGTTTTACTTTTTGTCCTCTATGCAGCTGAATATTGAGAAAGGTGCTAACCCGTCGCTTCACCGGGGCTTATTGCTTACTTTTTACAAATTTTCCCTTTCCCAAAATCCCTATGGTAATCCTCTTAATGCAAGAGAGGAGAACCCTAACCTTTTTGATGAAGAAAATGTTGAGTTTCGAAGGGTGGCAAACCCTAAAGTTGAAGAACCTTTGGTTGTTGATCATTCTCCTTGCAACCCCCATGTTGTTGTTGCGAGGCGTTTGCTTGTCCCTGCTAAGAGTTCCTCTCCAGTAGCCAATGTGTCAAACTCGTCCACCCCTTGGTCCCAAAAAAGTGAGGACTCAAAAAATGTGGACTTGTTGCTTACCAGAGCTACCCCTGAAAAAAGAAAACACTCTCCCCTGGTGCTTGAACTCCCTAAAGGCAAGAAACCTAGAAAAGAGGTCAATCCTTGTGAAGTCATTCATATTTTTGAGGATGTGAATCAAAAGGAGGTGGTCAAGGAGAAATTATAGGGTTAGGGGAGTGGTGGGAGTGGTGAAAGGAGGTCTTCCCAGTTGGTGAAGGCAGCCTCAAAAGAGAAAAAAGGGAAAGAAAAAATGTTTGTTGATGTGGAGGATATCCCGGGTTGTGAGGAATTTGAGGCTCAAGAAGATGATGATTATGAGGATTTTGACTTTGAGGAAACTGCCTACGATATGGGGGAAGATGAATTGGAGGAGGAAGAAAAAGATGAGGAAGAGGAGCAAGTGGAGCCATCTGGAGAAAAGAATGAAACTGGGAATGAACATGATGCTGGGCTCTCTAGTCAGGAGATTAATTCTGAAGAATTGAGCATTGATTTTCTTAAAAGTATACTAACCTTTTTGCAGGTCCAATTTGAAGATATGGAAAAGGCTTTGGTGACCCTAATGAGATTCTCCAATAGGCTAATGAGACACATGATGTTGGGAGCGGCCTCGAGAGAAGCTAAGATTAGTAGAAAACTGAAGAAGCAAGGAAAGGCTAACTCCCTCAAACTGTTCGATGAAATAGAGGGACCTGATTGACGTGAGTATGTGGCTCTCTTAGGGGAGTATGGGGACCTATTAAGGAAGGCTAACTAATGTCTTGGGTTGTTGTTTTTCCTGCTTCCAATGGGTGTTTTTATTTTATATCAATATTTGGGACTGTTCGTTTTTAATTTTTAAGATTTCGTGGAATACCACCTGGTATACTGTGGACTAAATCAATGGTCTTTGTAGCTTAAATTTTGCTGGTAGTAACTTTTTGTTTTTGATAATCATGGGCTGGACTATAGCGATGGTTTTAAATCTGGACCTGCAAGCCAATATCTTGTTGTTTTTTGTATTGGATGGAAGTGTTGATTCCCACCTTGGTATCTTTTTTTGATCTACTATTCTTCCACGGGATCAAGGCCCTTCCCTGCTTATATTATAAAAAATAGTGCTTTTAAAAGGAAAAACAAGGGTTTCACAATTAACAGCACTACTAAACACCACAGCTTATAACTCGTAAACATAAATTTTCTGCTAAATGGATGCATAAACATGAGACAAGTTTGCAAGGAAAGATGAATTTTCACAAGAAAAACTAATCAACCATTAATGGCATACCATGAAACATGAAGAAAGAAGATAAAAATGCTCTAATTTATTAATTCAAAGTACTTACTGTATAATAGGTCCATCTGAGTTACAATACTACTCCATGAAAATAACTCCAAGAAAATAAAGCTACGCTACTACTAGAAAGAAAGAACAAACTCCAAGTGTTCAAAATGAACATACTTAAGCAAAAACCCACCAAAACCCCGCACACAAGTGCTTCCAGAAGATTCTAATCAGATACAACAAAAAAAGGCCAAAAATAACCTTCTAGAAACCCTCCAGACTGTCCTCCACATCAAGAAAAGTTAAGCCAAGTCAATAGTCACATTAAAAATGTGACAAAAATGCCTCCAAACAGCCCCTTTTCCTCTAAAATCAGTCAAAATAGCCTCTCACACATCCCTCATGTCCACAAGTCATCATTGGTCTTCACACAAGTCTTGACCCACACTCTCATGCAATATGTGTGTTTTGAAAACACAAGACTCCAAAAATAATTAAATATAATGATCTTGATTAAGTGGTTCATAAAACATCACTTAACAAGCCATTTTACATTTCAAAGCATAAAATAAGGGGTCCCACCATCTCCTTGAATTACATTACATTTGCATGAAAAGACATAATAAAAGTGATTTTCAAATCACTTACATGATATCCTTAAACATTGGAATAAAATGCAACATATAATGCCATATCTAAAAGCATTCAAAAGCTTCCAAGGCATTTGACCATCTCAACTTACCTCATTCTACATTTTAGTCCACACATGGACAAAACTTATTGGTTTGCAAAGGGCATCATCCAGCTCCAAAATACTTGGCCAATATGGCTGACCTCCAAACTTCTTGGAAAGCATATTCCAAGTCACATGATCATTGGGCAAAAGAAACAAAGGCATTACACATAAGCTACATGGCATACTCCACATGTTCTGTTTTGAACATAGAAAATTTTGAAAATGGGGAAAAAGAACTTAAAGCATAAAATGCCTAAGGCAATAACATATGATTTCGACCCCCATTGCATTTAACACATGCTTCAATCTTTAAAAGAAAATGGGAAGAAAATCCCATCGAACTCAAGTAGTGTCCAACCCTAATCATCAAAACAACCAAAATAATGAGGCAAGCCCATCATTTTTTCATTGAAAAATCTGGAACATGACTCTACCACCATGGGGTTTGAGCAACACACAAGAAAAAAATGGAGATTCACCATGGTTTTGTTGAGATTTCATTGATAAGAAACATAGAAAAAGAGGAAAAATCCTTTTATGTAGCTCAAAATCTACATTTTTCACCATTTGGAGGTCGTTTTTGAACTTACAAGCCGCAACCATGGACACATTTCTGACCCATATTATTTTACTTTTCTTTCTTTGTTGTTGTTTTACCATTTCGCCGCCATGAGAAGCTTTAAATGAAGCTTTCTGTGGAGAGGCAAATTTTTGAATATTGCAAAAATTTAGCAAAAGCTCTAGGTAAGCATTCAATCGACTCCATTTTTTATTTTGAGCAAAAGAAAGCTATATTTTTCATTTCTATCTTGAGGATAAAGCATGAAATGCTTGTTGCATTTGTTAATGAAGATACTCCATGTGTTTTCTCCCTGTTGCTTTCATTACGAAAAACTTCATGGTCATGGCCATGGACAAAAAATGGTGCATTTTTTATGTAGCTTTGCTTCCTTTAAAAAACCCATAATGTTCTTTGATTCTCCTTTGTATCTGCAAATGTTTTTAACAACCCATATGGGTTTTTGATATTTAGAAGAAGACAATTGCTTGTGAGCTTGGCCTCCATTTTTGAAAACTGGGTTTTCTCTGTATTCACAACTTATGTTCCATTTTCACCATAATTGCAAAACCCTTGGTTTGGGTTTTCAGTAGCATATATATTTATGAATCTGCAACTTGTTTTGAAAAGAACCCAAATGGGTTTCTTAGTTTCTTGAAGAAACTCATTTTTTTTTTGTAGAAATGCAAATGGGTTTTGTAAGTACACTCCATTTTCTATAGAACGTAGCAATGTTGTTTCATCTTTTGAAGCTCCAGGTGGGTTTTCCATATTTTGCAGAAAAGAGGTCAAACTTGGCCATGATCTATCATAAATGCATAAAAAGGTTTTCATTTGCCATTCCTGTAGAATGTTCTCCATTTTTTATGCCTCTATATTAGATTTTCATGACGAATCCAGATGGGTCTTTTTAGTTTGAAAACAAACTTCATATTTTTTTAAAAAATGATTCAATGCCATTGCACAGTGTGAGCATAATGAAAAGCTCCAATTTTGAAAAATGGGTTTTCTGTGAGCATTTGAATTGGTTTTTGCATTTGATGATAATGGACATCATGAATATCTATTTTGACTCTGAATATGAAACCATTGTTATTGTACCTTCCATACATGGATAATGGCTTCCACATGCTGCTTTTGAGGACAATGATGACCACCTTTGCTATTATTTGGCTCTTGGCTGCAGATAGAATTTGTAAAGCATTGCTAAGCAAAACTGCCCTTATTCATGACTACGCTATGTTCCCTTGAAGCACCATGATTTATGATGGCTTCTATGATGACTATCTTTAGCAAAAAAAACATTCCTTTCCTTTTCTTGATTGCCAATACAATTCCCAAAACTATGAATGTCCCCAATCTCATGGGCTATCATGCTTTTCAAGGTTACTAAATATTCAATAATGACTGTGTTTTGAATCCTTCATGATTCATCTTCATGATTGTGCCATTTCACACATGAGATTGAGATATGTAGAGTTGTCAATTGTAATTCTACTTTCTTGTTGATACATGATTAGATCATTTATGTTCAACAAATTCTCATTAGCTTTTAGAGATTACAAAGATCTCTCTCAAATCCCTCTCACAACACTGCTCTCTGCATGATACCCATTTTCCATTCCTTTCCCAGATCTACCAATAGGTTATGTCATGGAATAACTAATAAAATTTTGTTTGCTATCACTCTGAAGCATGATGAAAGCTTTAATTACTCATAATAGTATTATTTCATCATAGCTCCTTGGTCTAGAATTGCATAAACCACACTCTTCACCAGATTTACTTTCAAGGAAGATACTATACACAACATATTGTATTGGCCTATAATCAAAACATGCATATCACTCATCACCTATGACTATTCAATGTAATTCATGAGAGCTCCTGACATTATCTGCTCACTATTTCATACAATAACTCAGAGAAAAAGCTACTTGGTTGATAACTCTAAACCACTTACGCATGGTTTGTATCGCAAGGCTTTGATCTCTATCCTAGCTGCCATAACATCTTTAGTGTCAACCCTTCTGATACATTTTGGAGAAAGTCTCCTGAACCTCCAATTATTTAATCACAAGTAGCCTTCTTTTTACATACCATTTTAGCATGCCTCACACTGTTATGCACTCTTCAACAATTATGATCTACTTTGTATGGGCACATTATCTGTGTCAACTAGAGTTGATGTTTCTTGAATGTCTTTGCATTTTGTGCCTTTCCTCAAACCATCATGCATTGTTTGTTAGCTAGAAAAATTGTTTGTCTAATGTTTGATTGAGAAGGCCTTGAATAAAGCCTTGTGCAACTTGAGCTTATCTTTTGGCACTCCTATCTTTGACATTGATGTCATTCACTTATGCATGTGCAATCCACCTTTGCATGAGAATTTATGATATTGTTGAGTACCTTCTTTGTTTTTTCCACCTTCTTTAACATGTTCAAATATTTTGCCCAAACTTTTCCATCATCTTTGGTAGATGCAGTGTTAGTAACATGCTTGTGTTCATCAACACAATTATCATGTATTTGTATGCTAGAGACAGGATATCCCTTTGAATTGTTATTTGATTCATCCTTACTAGTTGTATCATTATTTCTCCATGTTCCTATAGCATTTTGCAAAGGTGTTGTCCTATTCACTTGTATCATGACCTTGTCTTCAAAGGGGCCACTTTGTGGTTTTTCATGATTGACTCAACCATTGCTTTCTCCATTTTTGTTTCTATCATTTCATTGTTTCGAAACAACAGATTGTGCAGCCAATGGTGACAACATTTCATGTCCATTAAAAGTCACACTTTGTGAGTTGTGAAACTTGACTACTTCTCCATTTCCATCAATAAAGTTATTGTCAACTGCATATCACTTGTGGAGGTAATCCTTGGATTTGAGCAACTTCAAGAAATGTAGATGAAAATTGATCATTATGTGACACCGAACAGGGCAGTTGAAAAGTTTTACTACCCTTCCTTTCCTTTTATATGTAATGTAATCTCTTGTAACCATTCCTTGTTTTCCTTTAGTAAAGTCAAAAGAAATTGTTGTTGTCCTACATGACATGAGGATACATGTTGTTGTCCCACCTGAATCTACTATCTGATTCCACCACATTTGTTTCCTTTTTGCTCATGTGTGATACATAACTGTCTCCCCACTTTGATCTTAGTGGGCAGACACATGCCCCCTTTGTCGATGACCTAAAAGCTCACCATCCTATTTGATGTGTGGTTGTCTAGTAGGGTCAAGGTGGGAGGGATCTGACAATACTTTGGATTTCCCTCTCATTATTTAATAGATGCATAATTGAACTTGATGCATCTTTTGAATATGATAATGAAAGTTGATCAACTGGTGTGATTCCATATTGACTTAATGCATTGATAATAGATAAATCTTTGATCAAGTTGCTCAATTTCCTTTTTCTTTCAAAGCATGTTGAGCTCTACCCTCGTGGGAGCCACATTTACCCCACATGTCGTATTTAATCTGAATCAAAACACTAACCAGACTTGTCCTAAATTTGCACGTGAAGCAAACAAGCTAGAAAAATAGATGCATATTTTGGATGTGTTTAATGACTTCGTTGTTTTCCAGGACATCTAAGGTTTGCATGCTTATTTAATGCACTTGTGTATTAGTTTATACATGCATAGGTAGGTTTGTATGTAAGGATTGAGATCTTTCATTGCTTAGA
Organism: Sequoia sempervirens; assembly: GCA_007258455.2. Classification (NCBI taxonomy): domain Eukaryota; kingdom Viridiplantae; phylum Streptophyta; class Pinopsida; order Cupressales; family Cupressaceae; genus Sequoia; species Sequoia sempervirens. The sequence continues at coordinate 868,401,527 of VDFB02281492.1, read as the reverse complement.
GCCTTGCTCTAATATCATTGTTTTTCCAAATGCAAGAGCTAGGAGCACTACAGAGCTGGGGAGGACACAATCAGCCTGGGGCAGCAACAACAAGGCAAGAGGGCAACTTTGTAACCAGTCATTCTTAGGCAATGACTAGTCTCCATTCTTATATGCCCATTGTTTTTTTTTTACTTATTCATGTATAAATTGTTTCATATTTCCATTGAATAAGTAAAGTTAGTCCCTTGGCTTGTGAGGGACATGTACACTTCAGGATTATTAATAAAAAAATACATTTGTGTATATATGATTCTCTTTTCTCATTTGTTGTAACTGCAACATTGGAATGAAAAAATGTAATCTGTTTCATTTGACAATATTTTACCATGCATATTAAATCTAGTAGATTTCTGGTTTATATTTTAAATGTTTGAACAAATAACACAAAAGAATAAACACTAAACCTGATTTCAGCTGAAAGCTAAAAAGCAGGTAACAGTTATAACAAAAGATTGAAAAATATTATTGGAAGTATAAATGTAAGTATTGATGAGACAATACAATCCATTAATCTTCTAGAAGTAGAAGATGATTGTTACCCATTTTTCACCTATGGGCTCAATCAGGTAGGGTAACCCGTGCTTCTAGATGTTCTTGAGGGCCAAACAGAGGGGCACTTGCATCAAGATTACCTATTTTTCAACTTGTTTGCCTCTTGTGTAGATGCAGGGGAAAATGATGTTTGTCTATTTTGGCACGTGGATTAAATGTGGCTCCCAAGAGGGTTGAGCCCAGCGTGCAGGTTTTCAACTTGGCGGTGGGTTTTCTTTTTTATTCTTGCCTTGTCTTTCCCTCTTTCCTTTTTGCTTTCTTCTTGTCCTTTTCCTATTCTGTCGGGGGCAGAACCGGGTCGGGATCTGAACTTGGAACTTTTCCAAGGTTTCGATTCCTGTTTTCATTCCAACGCTAGTCCCAGTCTTTCTTCTTTCCTTTTCTTCGTGGCCTAGGATCGAGGGTTGTCTCTTCCTCCTTGGTTTCCCCTTATGTTTTTCTTTTCTTCCTTTGTGTCTCAAGTTTTGTCGGGGGCGGGATCGAAACGGAATCCGAACTTGAAACTTGAAGAAAGTTCAGGCCCAGATTTCGTCCCGGTTTCGGTTCCGCTGCTTCTTTGTTTTTTCCCGTTCTGCCCCGATCCCATTTCTGCCAGTCTTTTTCCCTTTCTTCCTTATGTTTCGTCAGGGTTGCTTTCTCCCGTTTGTCTTTCTTCCTTTTTCGTTCCTTCCTTCGCCTTCTTTTGAGTTTTGTCGAGGGCGGGACCGGGTCGGAATTCAAACCTGAAGCTTGAAGAAAGTTTCATGGATGGATTTGGTCCCAATCCCGGTTGCGCTGGGATTCATCTATCTTCACTTCCACCCCCTTTCTCCCCTCAGTCCCGGTTACGGTTTTGTCTTGGCCCCACCCCGCCAGTTTTGAAGGAGTTCGGTTGAAAGGTTGACCGCCGAGAAAGTTTGACATCAACATAAAATTATGAAGGTCTCACTGATCGAAAAGGTCTCGCTGACATGAGGTAGTATCGGCATAAGTCTTTCCGATCCATCAGAAGTCTCAATGAATGAAACAACATCAGCAAAGCAAGTTTTCATCGCCATGAAGTCTCGGCGATTAGGTGATGTCTCCCCGGCTGAAGAAAAAGTAAACTCATCGCCGAAGGATGAGGAGCTTGGCGAGAGGTCCAGCCGATAGGCCAATGTCTCGCTGAAAAAAGAGGGGCCCCACCAAGATTTGAAGCCATCGCCATGAGGCCCCAGTGACTAACCGAAGTCTTGTCGAAAGGAAACAAGCTCGGGGAGAAAGATCCAACAAAGTAGAAGGTCTCACCGACCATCAGAGGGGCTCCCCGACACAAAAGGCATCGGTGTAGCTTCCAGCCATTGGAGTGATGTCTTGCCGACATGGTGTGGTCTCAGCAACTAAGGCGGGTATCAGTATGACTAGTGGGCCTCGCTATGAAGTATTCTCGACTTACCGGAGTCTTGCCGAAAGAAATGTAGAGCTGGATAGAATGGAGTGCGTTCGAGGTGACCTCAATCAACTCCTGCCGAAGATGAGGGGTCCCGGGGTAACGTTCTACCTTCGGTAAAACATCTCACCGACACTCGAGTGTATTGCTGACATTCTGAGCGATGATAGGGACAACTTTGATATAAATTTTGGGCTCACTAAGAACTCTCATCGACAGTTTCAAGCTATGCTGATAACCACAGGAAGATTTAATCACATCGGGGAGACATGATTAGTGTCTCACCGACATGTGATTCTATAGAGGGAGCTTTTGACTGCCCAAAGAGTTTACGTGGAGTATGCTCAGCCAATCAGAGGAAGCTACGAGTGAATCGTTGGCAGCTGAACCAAATGAAGAAGATCGATGGGATGAAAAGCAACGTGTATCATTTTTGAGCTCAGAGCATTCAAAGCGCTTGGCTGGGAAGATTCAAGGATCGACACGAGGAGAAAAAGTGAATGCGGTGGTTGTAGAAGGATCAAGAGGGTTTTCCCTGAAGGAAATCTTTCACACAGACATGGACAGCAAGGATGCAATCGAACGCAGCATTAATTTCAGGCAAAAGATCTAAGGTAGATCTTTTCGGAGCAGATATTTATGTAAGCCCTGAGGGGCCGACCTACACTTTGTATATAAGGAATTTTTTGCCTCTTTGTAAGGAGTTCTGAGGTATGCTCCTCTGAAGTCTGTGACTCTTTTGGCAGTCCTCTCTCAGACTAGCATGTTTCTGTAACTCAATTTGGAACATAATATATGAAATCTACCTTGGTTACCATTGATGGCCCATCTTTTTCCCTTATGATTCTTGTGAAGTATTGTGCATATTTTAAGTGATTCATTGAGATACTTAGTGAAATTTTCTCTTTCCTTATAGCTTTTGTTTCATGTTGTGCCTTTCTTTGCAGAAGTAGTATCATGTAGGTTACAAACTGTGTTTACTTAATCCTACACATGAACTTCTAGTTTGTGAAAATCTACCTTTCCTTATCGAAGCTCATGGGCATGTCAAACCTGTTTGAATGTGTGATCTACAGGATCTTGTTGTGCAGTCTCATGGATGTCACCAGTATTCAAGTGTAGCTCAAGTATCTCATTGTTCCTGTCATTTCGGTGCATCACCTTAGAGTTTAATTTTCATTTTATGCATTGTCTCTCTCCCTTTTCCTTCAAAGAATCAGTAGTTTAGGTGACACCAAAGGAATCCGGCCTTCTCCGGAGGTTCATTTCAACTTTAGGTGACCCACAGCCTTGAAATGATCCCATGTTTCTCTAGAAAGCTCATTTTTGTAAACTTTGCATAGGGTGCAATTCTAGGTGACAACAATGATGAAGGGTGAATCCTCAACAGTGATGAAGACTCAAAAGTTCATTATTAGAATACTACTAAAAAGACATCGACAAGGTATGCCCAAAAGAATCACTCAGAAGATGAGATTATTGGAGATAAGGATAATGGAGTTCAGACATGAAGAAGAATTGAGATATCAAATAAGTAGGTACACTTTGCATTACTATCAAAGATTGACCCTGTTGGAACCTCCAAAATTTTCATAAGTTTACCACATTAGCAAACATTGAATCCAGTAGGTGGAGCCCTGATCCTTGTGTTGTGAATTAAGATCCCCTTATTTTCTTGAACTTAGTCATTATAGAGGATAATAAAAAAATTCAAAGATTAGAAAATTTATCAACTATAACCATGATATACCCCCATACTCCCCCCTAAAATACATAAAAAATCTATTATCGCACTCTCGTGGGGGAATTTTCTCAATTCTAAAGGTCCTTGGTGGGCTTGTGGGGCTAAGAAAACAATATAGACCTTTATTGCAATACCATGATGATCAATAGGGGTATGCACGAAACAACGAGATAAAAGAGGCAATATAAAATGTTTACCGCTATACCACGGTAGTTAAATATAAGGAGTGCAGGGTAGTGGTAAGAAGTCATTTAATCATAACACTAACCCGAAGCCACGTGACAAGCACCCACAATGAAAACTAAGACGTGTGGTATGGCGGTGTTCAGCTTAATGACCACTAAAGGTAACTCACTATCCCACGGTGAACAAACTATAATGTGGAAGTGACATGTGGGGTGGCAATATAAGATTTTCTAAACCGCAACCTTGCAACAAGAAAGCGATAACAATAATAAAGCTTGTGGTATAGTGGGATGGCTAATATATGAGAGTTATATGATCTTGCTACCGCATAACGGTCAAGAGAAATGACAACAGTATTGTGGTACAAGTTGGAAAAGACATTTATGTCAACTATGGCAGTAATTACACAACTTATCATGGACCATTCGATCTCCTAAGATCAAAGGCATAAATTCAAAATTGAAATATGGGAAGATTATGAAATATTTTGCACGAAGTTGACATTAATATCAAAATGATTGAGCTCTGTAGTAAATAAGTTTAGAATTTGACACCATTTTTTGCAATCATTTGCAAAATATCATCATGCCAGAAGCTCATGAGTTTGAGGAGGAAGACTCTACAACTTCTACCTCACCGAGTAAGTCACAACCACTCTACATAAGCAAGTGTACAATTGTTTGGTTTTCTAAAATTCTGTAAATAAAAGCTTATAAGGTTCATGTAGGCATGCAATTATGCATCATGGAACCCTAAAAGAGTGAACTTGCAAGTAAAAAGGGAGAGTCTACACCCCCTAAAATAAAGAAAAGACCTTTGTAACAGTCCAGACTAGATATATTACATGTCAACAGATAAAGGGTTCAAGAAGATATTTAGAGATGTAGCTCATGGATGCGGAGACACAATTATCCCTATCTCTGGATGGGATCTATTTTGGTATTCCTATGACAAAAGAGATGGCAAGATCCTAGTTTCAAACCCTTGTACTTTGGATCTGGCTAAGTTAGTAGTCCCAAATGTTTTTGTGGATGTAGAATTGATCAAAGTCCTGGTACAACATTATCACCCTTCCACCAAAACCATGAGAATGCTAGATGGCTCACCACAAGTAGAACTGAAAAAATCAACAACTATTGAATGCTTCACGTTGAACAAGCAAGCCCTCACTAAGGTTGATCTACAAAAGAATGTACATGATTATAATAGACTCAGAAAACCCTATGAGAGTGATGAGCTTCCCTTGTATATGAAAAGGGGGGAAAACAATAAAAGAATACCCATCTCCCCTTCTACCAGTGAACCATTTGTTGTTGAAGACTTTCAAGTATATTTTAAAAGGATTTTTTTTCTCTATGTCAACTACTAGGAATAGATTCCCAAAACAAAATTCTAATCAGCCTCATGATGACGACTATGAGGATACAAAACCCTAAGACTAACATTGAATTTTATTTTTTTGCGTTGATTGAGAAGGGGTTGCATGAGGGGTTCTTACAAGTGAGAGAAGCTAGGGCCCCCATCACTTTCAGATGTTATTCATTGTCGTGTCACCTATTTTTGTACCAAAAAATTAAAAAAATGGACCAAAAGGATGAATTTGCAAATGTTATATCAATAGGGTAATTTGTTTCCTATCCAAAATTGGTGCTACATATGGGACAATAGATGTAAAAAGGGTGACTATGTAATTTTTCGTGATGATTTTCTGGTAAGGGTTATGGATACTCTTGGACATATTTCACCAAGATTACCTATCAAGATTAGAGAATTATTGAGACCATTGGAGCTTAAACCAAAACAAGGACATTCACCAATTTTGGTGATTGGTTCTTTTTACCTGATTATATAGTCATCGGAGTTTATGGATGCCCACAAGCTCCACATGTTTTACCCAAATTTGTGTGAATTTGAATTTATTTCTTATAATTTATGTGGTAGATGCTATGGATGGAACAAGATGTTATGAAAAGATAGAAGAAAGGAACTTTCTTGCCTGATCTGACTGAATGTGGAGAGCTCTATATATGATCTAACACACGTGAAGAACTACAGGGTTATTTAAAGAGTAGATATTCTTTAAAATATAGAAGGGAAATATTTTTTGACCTACAGGGTCATATGAATTTTGTAAGGTAAACAATCCTCACCAAAGCTAGGATCACACACGAAGTTGATTATGAGGAAGATGTGATAAGAAATTATGTTACCCCATAGGAAGTATTCTAGAGAAAGAGAAAGTGGGAAATATTGATGAAATTGGAAGAGGAGAAGAGAAGAAGGGACATTAATTTTCTAGGTTTTTATGTGGAAGAGGTAAACCCTCTCAAAAGAATTAATTTTATGATTGAAAACTTTGAAAATATATATGGAAATTCAATAGTGGAGTTTGGGGAGCACTCTCCAAAACCCACCAAGTTTCCAGTTATGAATCCAGGTGGAGTTGTAATCTCAAAACCCTCAAACACTGTCTCAGTACAACATGTTTCACCATACTCACCTCCAGAACAACTAGAGGCAAAGAGGTAGAAGGTACATGGACTAAATCCTCTTATGTCATATGCAATGAGTGAGGAAGTAGGGGATACTAAAGAAGTGGCCAGTGTGCTGATGCATTTAAAAGATGATATTAAAGTTGATCAACCACTCCTTGAGCTTGACACTGAAACTCATAAGCCCAAAGAAAGAGTGTATGTGCAAGGGTAAGGTGAAAAAGAAATGCATGAGGATGAAAGAATGGTCATTACTCTTAGGTTTATAGAAGATGATGAATTTATCCAAACCCCTGAATTTAAATATTTTTGGATTAAAATAAAGATGAAGGAATTTGAAGAAAGGATTCAGATAAATAAGATGGGTGTTGAAGAATCTTAGCACAATCAAATTGTTGCACAAAAATTTAGTGACCTTAGAATAAATGAAATAAAAATTAGTCCACAAGAGGCCAGACAAATGGTATTGAAATGCAATATCTTGATTATCCCTGAGATGGAGCTAAAGAGCATGTTTTTACTTGATCAAGTAAGAAATCAAGAAGATCCCCTGTTGGTTGCTGAGTTCAATTCAGAAGAAGGGATGAGTGGAACAGGGTACAATCCAAAGATTGAAACCCTAGCCTTCTGGGCCAAACAAAAAAATACACAAAAACCAAGACTACTCAATGTTGTACAAGAAATGAAAGGGATTGCTATGGTCAAGACTCTCAAGGATGCATCAGCATTGGAGGCTGCTACCATGACCATGCTTTCAACTATGTTCACCTAGGCTACTATCAAAGATTTGGAACTCAAATTGGCTAATTATGAAAAGGCACAGATTGACATGAATGATGAAGTGAACAAGTTATTTATAAAAAATGTGAAGTTGAAACAATAATTGAAAGGAGAAGTTCCTTCCCAAAGCATGGAAATGGTGGTTTTCAGCCTCCCACAAGTCAAGCAATTGGTGTAGACACAATATCCATTGATCAAATGAATACATTGAAGCAAAAAATAGAAAGTTTGAAGAAACTTAATGAAGAGACTAAAAAGGGATGAGTAAACACATTTTTGATACATTAGAAAAGATCTTGTAGCATAGAGTCAAGATAGTTGAGGACAAGATAGAAAATGTGTATGAATATTACACCTCCCTATCACAAGTACTAGGATAAATGAGAGCCCATGATCTTATTTTAGATCCTTTGTTTAAGAAGTGACAACCCATCGACCATACATTGAGTATGTTGTGAAAATTTTTACAGAGAAGTATGGATGCTCCTACAACCTTGAAGCTGACGAAGAGGATGGTGAAAATGGTGATTGATGAGTTTCAGTATGTATCAGGAGAGAACTAGAAAATCACAACAAAAATGGAATGCTTCCATACAATCAAACAATGGTTCTTGCCAAAGATATTGGGGAATGAGGATTAGCTCAAATATTTCAGTGAATGGAAAAATGAATTCAGTCAGAATGTTTTGAACTGTATGGTTCATTTGCAGAAAGATCAAGAGACAAATATGGATAGTTTCAATTTGATTTTGGATAAGATGATTGCAATGCATTCAAGATATTAAAAATTCATCACATAAGCCAGGGGATTGCTTGAAAATAGATGGAAAAATCACTTAGCTAATATGCCAAGAATCCAAGAGTACAAATGGCCTAGTGACTACACAGTGTACCAATGGGAGCATACATATTTGCCCCCCCCCCAGAAGAATAGGCCTTGAAGAGAAGTATTGAGCCTTGGAGATACCATCATGGAGAGAGGACCTTGCCAGATCGGATGGTCACGAGTACCTCATGATGAATAATGGACTTTGGGCATCTTACAAGCACTCTGGGACTTTAAGATAAGAATGTTTCTCTTTTATTTCCTAATCTTTTATTGCTCTTATTGTAATTTTGCACAAACAATGGTAATTAATACTTTTAGTTTGTGTTAAGAGGTGGGTAATTGAATAGATGTTTTGAAATGAAACGGTCTAAAGCTTGTTGCTTCCCTTAGACACTTATAAAAGGGAAACCAAGACCACAACAATGGGGTAGTAGTAGAATAGACTATAATTTTGAAAGAGGAGACTTCTGGTACATATTGTAAGATCTTTTGAATTAAATCAATGGAAAAGAAGCTATAAATTGGTGGCTGAAAATTTTGGTGTCAATTGTTTGTTGATATTATTGTGTATGATTGTGTGATTGTCTCGAGTTTGATATTTCCTTATTAGTTAAATTGGTGTATCAAGGATATATTTGATTTATCAGAACATATTTGTTGTTTTTGTGTGGTTCATTTAACTGGCTTCTTCAAGGAAGAATTAAATTCTTTTAAGTAAATCACAATAATCTAGAAGGATCATTTGGATTGATAAGAAGAGTCTCATAATCACTTCATTGCACGTTTATGCAAGGCATAAACATCTAAATTTACAAACAACTTGAGTTATATCCAAAAGGAAGAGGAAACATATCATTCACATCTTGACTCCATTTCCCAAGAAGTAAAAGGAATTTATCACATTTATTCCAAAACACAATATCTCATAAAACCTTATGCCATATTGAAATAGATTGAGAAAAAATAATTTGATTGAAGAGTTGTGAGATACATGAGGATGATTTAATTGAAAGGATTATGAGGATGATTTAATTGAAAAAATTGATCACAAAAATTCTTCAAAAGGCTTTAATTTGCTCAATTATCACCATTTTAGAGTTTATATTCATTGGTGATTAAGTTACACCTGCCTAGGCATAGCAGAACCTGAAGAGCAGGGAATTCCAACCATCTTGGTTGATTTTGTTCATTGGCCAAATCATTTTTAAACTTGAACATAAAGCTTGGAATACTTTTAGAGTTTAGCAACCTACAAATTTGGGAACCAACATATTGGCGACTCTGTTGGGGATGTGCATTAGGAAGAGTCAAAAATTGAAGGGCATTGGAATAAAGGTTTCATTGTGGTGGTGGTGGAAAGGATATAACTCTACTGGTGAAAAGGGGTCAGAAAATAAACTCAGTCCTCTCTAAGAGAGAAGGTGAATCTAGTCAAAAATATCTGAGAATTTGTGTATGAGTGAAAAGTTGAACATCATATCAGAAATATTAGATTTTAGACATCAAAGCATTACAATTTCAGCCAAGATGGAAGGTAGAGGATCCTTTCATAAGGGAAGTCCAAAGAAAGATAATAAAAAATGGACATAAAATAATGGTCAAGGACCCCTCCCACTTCAAGAACCACTACTAATAAAGAGGGAGCCTCATCAAATCCACTTGAAATCACAAAATTACAAAACAAGATGCAGAATGATCAAGGGAATATTTCAGAACAACACTTCACAGTATATAATATTCCTTCGCCTGGATCAGAACTTTGCAACAATGAAAAAATTCCCACCAAGGGACCCTCAAAACCCTCCTGAACAAAACAACTTATATAAATCTATTCTCTCTTTTAGGCCTGATCCTTAAAAAATGGAGTTCCAAGCTCGTGCAGATGAAGAAGTAAGGTAGGTTGAAGCAAAAAGAGATTGTGAGGATATAATGACTCATCAATATGTCACAAATTCTCAACAAAAATTCATGGAACAGGTACCACCTATGGTACTCTTCACATATACCCATGGTGGTCCTACTACAACAAGAGAACTAACTTGTTAAGAGTTAGAACAAAAGGTTGAACAAATGTCAAAAGAAGTTAAAAGTATGGAATTGATAAAACAAGAACAAGCATTGGCTAAAAAAATTCTCCAACTAAACAACCAAATTACTTCCAATGTGACACAATAGACCTACCTGCAATTAGAACATAGGTGGTCCTAAGATCCCAAAAGCACACCACAAAATAGTTGGGAGTTCAAGAAATACAAGCAATGCCAATCATTTGCGACAAAATGTTCCTCCACCACAAATCCCAAATCCACAAAATGTTCCCATAACCTCTCATTCTATGAGCAATGTTTATCCAAACCCTCCTGCTTGGGGAGGGGTAAAATATCACAATCATAGGAAGAATAAATATATTAGACTATATCAACATCATATTCCCCATCAAAATGTACAAAGTAATGTGTACTCTCATGGAGGTCCTAATCAAAATATACAACAAGGCGTGCATCACTACCAGTACCAACAAGGACCTTAGCACCAACAATATCAGCATAACCAAACAAAAAATCAGATTGCAAGAGGACCTATGAACATAGACCTATTTAGACAACTTGATTTATGTGGTACAAAGATACTCGAATGCCATTGATAATAAAGTGAGGAATGCAATCCCGGAATTCTCTAGGATCCATGCCATTTCTAGAAAGGATCACATAAGGGCTTTTGAAATAGTCATGGACGATTATGACATACAACATGAGGACGTGTACATGAATTTGTTCATGCAATCATTGACCGAAGATTCTATAGATTGGTATAAAAATCTACCAAATGCTTCAATTAGTTATTGGGAAGAATTCAAAAGATTTTTTAAGGAGCAATATGGAACCATTCTAATCCAAAATTTACTCTACATGAACTAACAAATATTCAGAAAAGCTAAAATGAATCATTTGCAAACTTTAATACAATATTTATGAAATCATTCAATAGGATTCCACCTCACCTGAAGCCAACTGATCCTATGTGCCTATTCTTCTAGTTAAATGTGTTTAATCCAAAGACTAGTTATGAGCTTAGAACAAGGAATCCTCCTATCCTCGTCGAAGCATTCAGAGTTGCTTTAAACATAGAAAATAATAGAAAGGCTTCAGGGAAGATAGGTAGAAGGGATGAAGCTAGAATACTACAAAACCCTAATCCCTATCAACATAGGAAGCCAAACCATCATAGAAATGAAAGACCAAGATTACATGATATGCCTTATAAGACTAATTAGAAAGATGGGAGGCCAATTAGTAATGATAAAAAATAGAATGTGAGTAAATACACTCCTAATACATTAAAGAGGCATGGGACAAATATGGTAGAGAACACTCCATGGTGTATACCTTGCAAATTCCCTCACTCTCCCGAATATTGCATAGTGGCACAATCAATCCAAGAAGATGAAGGGTTATATGACAAAGAAATAAATGATCAAACTATATACATGTTAGTAGCAAGGCCTTATGGAACATTTATAGAATATTCATCCTGATAGGAGGATGGGTTTGAGTATGATGTGGACAATCAAAAGTACAATGTCCATGTGGTCTAGCAAGAAGTATTCTCGAATCAAGAATATGTTGATATAGGAATTTCTCAAATTAATACTGCTAAGAAGCAATCAAATCAGATCCAACTAAGAAGGCCTACTAAGAAAGAGATGAAATCACTTAAGGTTGCTATTGTGGCACAATCCAAGAGAAATTACAACCTTAGAAATAGATCTGTAAACCCAGATCAAGGGACACCTGGGGGTGTGTTTGTGAAGGACAGACAAAAGTATAAGGTCACTGCAACAAATCAAAAGAATGAGGAGAAGAAGAAGAAGACCTAGGAGAAAACTCAAAAATATGTTCCAAAAGAAGTAGCACAAATTGAAAAAAACACAGTAGGAAGTAATCCTAAACAACATGTGGAGGAGAAAAGACCTGCTAAGGTAGAAATAGGTAAATGGTGCAGGAGCACCAATCCATTTTAATGATTTTTCTCTAGTTGATTTGTGAAAGGTGAGTCTTGGTGGTTAATTCTAGGTTTTGTGGGTGTTTTAAGTCCTAATAAGGTCTAATGAGACTATTATCGATGTAAGTGATCAACTTTGAGGACTTTTGAGTCCATAATGTAATAGTTGCAAAATAATGTTAAAAGTTGTTAAGGTTGACTAAAAGGTTGTCAAGGTAGGTTGAATGTTAGTTTTCTTGTGTTGAGTCATGATTCTAAGTGGAATAAGGTCTAAAAAGGTCATTGGTAATGTCTTAGGTGAATAGGAGGGTCAAAAAATGCAAATGTTGCAAATATACAAAAAGTTGTCAACAATAAACTTGCAAAAATGCAAAATTTGTAAAGGCCAACGATTAGTTGGGGTTTGAAAAGTGGTTGGTTAGTTTTGGGAGTTATTTTTGGGTTGGAAAAAATTTAAAATACATTTACACCTCGTGATGGGGGTTGGAAAGTTGCATTTTGAAAGAAATACCAAAAAAATTCTATTAGTTTTTTTGCATAAATTATGTGTTTTTAAGAAATATACTGCTACAGGTTGAATTTCTCATCCATACAGAAGTGCCACAGCCCAAGGGTGATGGAATTTTTTGATGGAATGTGTTATATTTCATTTGAATCAAGTGGGAGGTTCTAATATTGAGTTTTGAATGAGATCTCTTCATTTTTCTGGAACTACCTGTTTATAGCCTGTCAAGGGTTTTGATTGGTGTAAAAATGAAGTTTTAGACATTCCACCTACTTTCACGACTTGTAACTCAGTGGAATGTCTCATTTCATGATAATATAGGTGTGCAAATGGTTTGGGATGCAAGGGATATGTTTTGTATGGTTTTAGGGTGATGCCCTAGGGTGTTTTCATGAGTTTTTCGAATTTAAGGAACTAAAGTAAGGTTTTGAAAAAATATGAATGGAACTACATGTGTAATGGTGTTTTGAGTTTTTGTAGATGTTTTTATGAATGTATGAGGCAGTGGAAAGTTCTAGTAAGGTGTGGAACCATTACTTTCAATAAACCCTCCTCAAATTGGCTTAAAATGAGGGCTTTGTGGTTTGGCATGTAGAGGTGAGTTTCTCCTGAAACAAATTGTGTTTTTGAGGGTTTTGACACATTTAAATTTCTTCCCCAACAATTCTTGAGGGCTGTGAAGACTTTAAAGGGTATTTCCTTTGTAAATTGGGCCTAATTAGCATAACTAGGACAATGGTGAAGGCCCATTTTGAGACACATGTTCCAAAACAACATCTAATGATTTTGAAGTATGTTTTTTAACTCACTAAGAGGTATCTAAATATCTATTTTTTTTGTGAATTCCTTTGTGAAGTTTGTGATAAAAAGCCCAAACAGGTTCTGCAGACCTACTAGGAAAGGCCTAGTTGAAAAGTGAAATTTGAAGAAATGGTGTTTTGAAATCTTTGAAATCTGTTTGAGGCTCACTAAATTGAGTTTGTTGAGTGATCCTAACCCCTTGCTTGCATCAATTGGTATCAGAGCGGAGGGAGTAGGTCCCTTGAGGAAGAAGAGTGAAATTTTGAGTGCAAAAAGAAGGTGTAATTGAAGGAATCCAAAATGCTTCCTGAAGGAAGCATAGTTGTAAGAAAGATGGATGAGAAAGCTAGAGAAATAGAAGCCTTGAAGAGGCAGATGGCTGCATTAAAGTCTAAATCTAGGATTGATGTGGAGGAGAATGATTCTGAAGAGGAGGAGACCTCTAGTGAAGAGGAAGAGATGGATCCAGATGATGTGAGAATGATGAAGCTTTTGAAGGTTGTGAAGAAGCATGGACATAGAAAAATGGATGTGCCTATGTATGGGGGGAAAACTAGATGGAGAAGAGCTCTTGGATTGGATAGGGGCTTTGGAGAACTATTTTAAAAGTGAGGAGATTGATGATGAACGCAAGGTGAAGAAGGCAAAAACTAAGTTGAAAGGACATGCTTTGTTGTGGTGGACCTTTGTGTAAGATGAAAGAAAGAAAGAGGGAAAGAACAAGATCACTTCTTGGGAGAGGATGAAGGAAAAAATTAAGGGTAAGTTCCTTGTGATTATAATGTTCAATTACTTAAAAGATTACAAAATCTTAGGAAAAAAGAACAAGATGTGCAAGCATACATTGAAGAATTCTATAGGTTAAGCATAAGGACAAAGCATGAGGAGGATAAGGAAGAAAGAGTAGCTAGATATCTCAATGGTTTAAGGTATACCATTCTAGATGAAATTAGTTTGATGACACCAAAAATAGTGGAACAATGTTTTCAAATGGCAATAAGAGCAGAAGAGAAACTCAAGAGGAGACAAGAGAAGGAAACAAGAGGAAGAGGCAATACTTCTAGGGGAAGAGGTACCTTTTCTACACCAAAATAGTCCAAGGAAGGTCAAGAAGATGTTGGTAAAGGAAAAGAACATGTGGCTGAGTCTAGAGGTGGATGGAGAGGTGGAAGAACCAACTTTAGAGGAAGATATTCTAATGAGTTTGCAGGAAAGTGTTACAAATGTAGTGAATTTGGATATCCATTCTACAAATTTCTTGATAAGTTTGGAGCTACTACAAGTGGAAGTGAGAGAGAAGGTGACAAGGGAGTTCAACTTGTGCAAGAGGATGAAGATGAAAGTGTTAGTTCATCAAACCTTGTTGCAAAACTTGAGATTGGAGAAGCTTTGATGCTATAAAGATAACTTTTGAAGGCCTTCAAGGAGAAAGAACCATTGCAAAGGAGAAGTTTCTTCAAGACCACCTGCAAGAGCAAAGGAAAGGTATGGAAGTTAGTCATTGATTCAGGCTCCATTGATAACATAGTTTCAAAGGAAATGGTAGATAACTTGAATTTAGTTAAAGTTCCTCATCAAACACTCTATAAGGTGTCATGGCTAAATGAAGATCAGTCACTCTTAGTTAATGAGAAGACCTTAGTTGAATTTAAAATTGGAGGATACAAGGATAGAGTGCTTTGTGATGTTTTACCAATGCAATGTTGCCATTTCTTGCTTGGGTGGCCATGGAAATTTGACAAACATGACGTGTATGATGGATGGGAAAATACTTATCAGATTGAGCATGAGGGGAACACCATCACTTTGTTACTATTGCAAGACGAAGGTAGGGAGCAGACAAGGGCAACAAATGTAATCGTGATGGGAAGAAAAGAGTTTGTGAAGGTTGAGGATAGAAAACAAGAAGAGTGTGTATACTGCGAAAGTGTCAAAACAGTAAATTTGAAATGTGTCTCAATATTGGAGAAAGAAAAAGGTGTGATGATGACAAAGGTAGACCAAAGAAAGGTAAAAAATGTTTTGTTCGTGAAGGCTGCAAACAGTTTAGAAAGGTGTGATAATATAGTGATTGGGACAATGCTATGTCCACTTATTTGAGGGAAGGTTGGTGGCAAGTGTACTCCATTAGTACATAGGTCAAAAAATCTTCTAAAACAAAAAAATTTAGGCCTGAGAAAAAGGAAGGAGATGCAAAGCTAGATAGGGTTACTAGGCCAAACCATTGGGATAAGTTCAAGTATGCAGGGATGATGAAGGACAACATTCAAAAAGAAAAAGTTAAGTGTTTTTTTGCAAGTATGGCAACAAATTCAGTTGAGGATGATGGTGGAAAGCTTGAAACATGCTTGTTTACAAAGAAGAAGCCTTGGCAAGGTGGATACAAGTTCAACAAAGCAAGAAATGGAGTAAGGACCAAGTATTTGGTTCCATGGAGAATATTTTATGATCAAGGAATATTTGCAAGGAAAGGACATGTTATGAAAGGGTTAGGTTTGAGTCAGTTTAGTCCTCATGGGACATGAGCTTTTTTTAGTGGGGGTGTATGGTGCAGGAGCACTAATCCATTTTAATGAATTTTCTCTAGTTTATTTGTGAAAGGTGAGTCTTGGTGGTTAATTATAGGTTTTGTGGGTTTTTTAAGTCATAATAAGGTCTAATGAGACCATTCTTGATGTAAGTGATCAACTTTGAAGACTTTTGAGTCCATAATGTAATAGTTGCAAAATCATGTTAAAAGTTGTCAAGGTTGACTAAAAGGTTGTTAAGGTAGGTTGAATGCTAGTTTTCTTGTGTTGAGTCATGATTCTAAGTGGAATAAGGTCTAAAAAGGTAATTGGTAATGTATTAGGTGAAGAGGAGGGCCAAAAAATGCAAATGTTGCAAATATGCAAAAAGTTGTCAACAATAAACTTGCAAAAATGCAAAATTTGTAAAGACCAACGGTTAGTTGGGGTTTGAAAAGTGGTTGGTCAGTTTGGGGAGTTATTTTTGGGTTGGAAAACATTTAAAAATCATGTAAAACTTGTGATGGGGGTTGGAAAGTTGCATTTTGAAAGAAATACCAAAAAAAATCTATTAGTTTCTTTGCATAAATTATGTGTTTTCAAGAAATCTGCTACTACAGGCTGAATTTCTCATCCATATAGAAGTACCATGGCCCAAGGGTGATGGAATGTGTTGAGGGAACATGTTATATTTCATTTGAATCAAGTGGGAGGTTCTAATATTTATTTTTGAGTGAGATCTCTTCATTTTTCTAGAATTACCTTTTTATAGCCTGTCAAGGGTTTTGATTGGTGTAAAAATGAAGTTTTAGACATTCCACCTACTGTCATGACTTGTAACTCAGTGTAATGTATAGTTTCATGATAATATAGGTTTGAAAATTGTTTGGGATGCAAGGGATATGTTTTGTATGGTTTTAGGGTGATGCCCTAGGGTGTTTTCGTGAGTTTTCCATGTGAATTTGAGGAACTAAAGTAAGGTTTTGAAAAAATATGAATGGAACTGCATGTGTAATTATGTTTTTAGTTTTTGTAGATGTTTTTATGAAGGTTTTAGGTAGTGGAAAGTTCTAGTAAGGTGTGGAACCATTACTTTCAATAAACCCTCCTCAAATTGGCTTAAAATGAGGGCTTTGTGGTTTGGTATGTAGAGGTGAGTTTCTCCTAAAAAAAATTGTGTTTTTGAGGGTTTGGACACATGTAAATTTATTTCCCAACAATTATTTATGGTTGTGAAGAGTTTAAAGGGTAGTTCTTTTGTAAATTAGGCCTAATTAGCCTAACTAGGACAATGGTGAAGGCCCATTTTGAGGCACATGTTCCAAAACAACATCTAATGATTTTGAAGTATGTTTTGTAACTTATTAAGAGGTATCTAAATCTCTAATTTTTTTGTGAATTCCTTTGTGAAGTTTGTGAGAAAAATCCCAAATAGGGTCTACAAACCTACTAGGAAAGGCCTAGTTGAAAAGTGAAATTTGAAGAGTTCAAGAGTTGGTGTTTTGAAATATGTTTGAGGCTCATTGAATTGAGTTTGTTGAGTGATCTTAACCCCTTGTTTACATTAGTAAAGCAGAGAAAAAACACACCTTCTTTTGACATGGCACAAGATTTGTCACAAGTTAAGATGTTAGTACTGTTGTTGGAAATGATGAAAATAGATGAATATAGAGATAGTGCCATGAAGTTGATTTCAAATGTGCTAAACACGCATGGAGGTCAAAATAGAAATAATTCTAAATCATAAAACAATGAGACACGGGTTTATAATGTCAAAGAAGAAACCATGAAAACTCCTAAGGTATACTTGGGAACTACTTTAACAAAAATTCCATCTCATGTAGATCCTTTCTACACCACCTTGCTAATAAACAATAAATTGGCAAAAAATTGCATGATTGATTCAGGGGTAACAATTAATATTATGCCCATGGCAGTTATGAAAGAGTTGGGCTTATGGGTTGATACTACCTATAGGAAATGTTATGCCATGGATAACATATATGTCTTTGTTATTGGTGTTATATGGGATGTGGAGATAGAATTAGTTGCCTATCCTAAAACCACATATAGAACTAATATTATTGTGGTTGACACTCCACCCTATTACGACATGTTATTATCAAGACAATGGACTACTGCGGTGGGGGAAATGTACAATTGGACCTATCATATGCAACCATACCCATTAATGGGAAAAAAAGTCAAATTATATAGAGAACCATAGTCAGAGCAAGTAGTGGAACACATTGATCCTAATCTGATGAACTTCTTTTGTGATGTGGATATGGGAAGTTTTAGAGTTAAAGAATCACAAATTTACTTGCAAAAAATTGATCCAATTGGCAATACATCCCACAAAGATGAATTTGGAATTTGGAAGATGTACTTTGATGGTGCTTATAGCAAATAAGGCAATGGGGTAGGAGTGGTCTTTATTGCACCTAGTGGTAAGACATTCAAATACTCATTTTTGTATCCTTTGAATGCACTAAAAATATAATAGAGTATGAGGCACTATTGTTAGGTTTGAATATTGCCACTAGATATGGGATCAAACTATTAGCAGTGTATGGAGATTATGAGCTGGTTGTCTCACAAGCTAGGGCTAGGTATGCTTCAAAGAATAAAAGACTCAAATAGTACAAACATGATTTGTGGGACACTATGGAACTCTTTGATGCATTCTCCATCAAATGGATGGAGAGATCAAAGAACCTAATGACATATTTTCTTGCAAATGTGGCCTTGAAGAGGGATGATGTCATGTAAGCAAGCATTTTAGAGGTGAAATTCAAAACCATATTGTTTATCTCTGATAATGTCTATAATTGGCAAGTGTTCAATGACAATGATGATCTAATCAGGTTTCTTCAATGTATAGATCAATATGAATCCTAATAGATAGACTTTAATGCTTTGTGGAAAAGGTAGATGGTAAAGATATTGTCTTTGGTCAAGAAGTGGTATAGTTAAGAACGAACAAGATCCCAAAGGGTTTAGTGGCTCTAGAAATGGTCTTTGATAAAAATAAATGATCCCTCTTGAAGAAGGCACTAGTTAACCAAGAGGACCTTGAGGAAATAAACTTGGGGACTAAAATTTCCCCAAATAAAGTATATACAGGTAAAAGGATTAGTCCAAAAGTAAGGGAAATTCTCATAATCTTATTGAGAAAGTATAAGCATGTATTTGCATGGTTGTATGGTGATCTCAAAGCTTATAGAGAAGATTTATTATAGCATGAGATTCCCTTGAAACCAGATGCCAAACCTTTTAGATAGAAGTAGAGACCCATAAATCCCATGTTGGCGCCCAAAACGTAGGAAGATTTAATGAAACTCGAGGATGGTGGAATAATTAAGCCTATTAGGCATTCATCTTGGGTATCAAATCTAGTACCAGTGAGAAAAAAGAATGAGGATATAATGCTACGTGTGGATTTATGCAATCTAAATGTTTCATCACTTAAGGATAACTACCCGCTCCCAAATATGGAAGCAGTGTTGCCGAGAGTGACTGGATGTGATTTGTTGTCCATGATGGATGGGTTCTCAGGCTATAACCAGGTCAAAGTTAAAGAGTCAGAATAGTATAAGATCACCTTCACTACACCATGGGGGACATAAGTGTATGATAGAATGTCATTTGGCCTTACAAACACCAGTGCTACCTTTCAAATAGCCATGGATGTAGCTTTAAAAGACCTAATTAACATCATAATGGTTGTTTATCAAGATGACCTAACAACTTATTCAAAAAGAGCAGAGGATCATTGCTTACATTTCTCTGGATTCTTGCAATGACTAAGTAGCCATTCATCCCCAACTGTAGCCACTATTGGAACTTCCAAATTTTGCATAAATTTACCACATTAGCAAACATTGAATCCAATAGGTGTAGCCTTGATCCTTGTGTTGTCAAGATCCCCTTATTTTCTTGAACTTAGTAATTATAGAGGATAATAACCTTTCTCAAAGATTAGAAAATTGCTCAACTGTAACCATGATATACCCCCATACTCCCACCTAAAATACATAAAATATCCATTACCACACTCCTGCGGGGGAGTTTTCTCAATTCTAAAGGTCCTTGGTGGGCCTGTGGGGCTAAGAAAGTAATATAGACCTTTATCACAATACCGCGACAATCAACAGGGGTATATGCAGGATAGTGGGACATAAGAGGCAATATAAAATGTTTACCACTATACTGCAAACGTTGAATATAAGGAGTGTGAGGTAGTGGTAAGAATTCATTCAATCATCACACTAACTTGGAGCCTCGCGACAAGCACCCGTAATGAAAGTAAGATGTGCGGTATGGTGATGAGCAGCTTAATGACCACTAAAGGTAACTCACTGTCCCACAGTGAACTGAACTATAACATGAAATTGACATGTGGGGTGTTGGTATAAGATTGTCTAAACCACAACCTCGCAACATGCAAGCGATAACAATAATAAAGCTTGCAGTATAGTAGGATAGATGGTATACGAGAGTTATATGATCCCGCTACCCCGCAACGGTCAAGTGAAATGATGATGGTACCGTGGTATAGGTTGGTAAAGACATTTATGTCAACTATGGCATTAATTACACAAATTATCATGGATCGTTTGATCTCCTAAGATCAAATACATACATTCAAAATTGAAATATGGGAAGATTATGAAATATTTTGCACGAAGTTGACATTAATATCAAAATGACTGAGTTCAGTAGCAAATAAGTCTAGAATTTGATGCCATTTTTGTCAATCATTTGCAAAAACTTGTCATGCCAAAAGCTTAGGAGTTTTAGGAGGAAGACATTGCAACTGCTATATCATCGGGTAAGTCACAACCACTCTACATCAGCAAGTGTACAAGTGTTTGGTTTTATGAAATTATGCAAATAGAAGCTTATGAGGTTCAAGTAGGTGTGAAATTTTGCATCATGGCACCCAAAAAGAGTGAACTTGCAAGTAAAAAGGGAGAGTTTGCACCACCTAAAACAAAGAAAAGACCTTTGCAACAATCCATACTAGATATATTACCTGAGTCAGCAAATAAAAGGTTCAAGAAGGTATTTAGAGATGTAGCTCATGGATGTAGAGATGCAATTATCCCTATCTTTGGATGGTATCTATTTTGGTATTTCTATGAAAAAAGAGATGGAAAGATCCTAGATTCAAACCCTTGGACTTTGGATTCGGCTAAGTTAGTAGTCCCAAATATTTATGTGGATGTAGAATTTATCAAAGTGTTGGCACAACATTATCGCCTTGCCACAAAAACCGTGAGAATGCCAGATGACTCACCACTAGTAGAACTAACAAAATCAATAACTATTGAATGCTTCATGTTGAACAAACAAGCCCTCACTAAGGTTGATCTACACAAGAATGAAGATGATTATAATAGACTCAAAAAAACCTATAAGAGTGATGAGCTTCCCTTGTATATGAAAAGGGGGGAAAACAATAGAAGAATACCTATCTCCCCTTCTACTAGTGAACCGTTTGTTGTTGAAGAATTTCAAGTATATTTTAAAAGGACTTATATTTCTCCATGTCAACTACTTGGAATAGATTCCAAAGATAAAATTCCATCCAACCTCATGATGATGGCTATGAGGATACGAAACCTTGAGACTAACATTGACTTTGATTTTGTTGCGTTGATTGAGAAGAGGTTGCATGGGGGGCTCTTACAAGTGAGAGAAGCTAGGCCTCCCATCACTTTCAAATGTTATTCTTCGTTGTGTCACCTAGTTTTGTACCAAAAAAAAAAGGACCAGAAGGATGAATTTGCAAATGTTAGATCAACAAGGTAATTTGTTGCCTGTCCAAAATTGGTGCTACATATGGGACAACAATTGTAGAAAGGGTGACTATGTAATTTTTCATGACGATTTTGTGGTAAGGGTTATGGCTACTCTTGGAAATATTTCACCAAGATTACCTATGGATATTAGAGAATTATTGAGACCTTTGGAGCTTAAACTAGAACAAAGGCATTCACACAATTTTGGTGATTGGTTCTTTTTACCTAATTATACAATCATTAGAGTTTATGGATGCCCACAAGCTCCACATGTTTTACCCAAATTTGTGTCACTTAGAATTTCTTTCTTAGAATTTATGTGGTAGATGTTATGAAAAGATAGAAGAAAGGAAAATTCTTGCCTGATTTGATTGAATGTGGAAAGCTCTCTATAGGATCTAACACACTTGAAGAACTATAGGGTTATTTGAAGAGCATATATTCTTTATAATCTAGAAGGGAAAGATTTTTTGACCTAGAGGGTCATATGAATTTTGTAAGGTAGACAATCCTCACCAAAGTTGGGATCACACACGAAGTTGATTATGAGAAATAAGTGATAAAAAATTATGTTACCCTGCACGAAGCATTCTAGAGAAGGAGAAAGTGGGAAATATTGATGAAATTGGAAGAGGAGAAGAGAAGAAGGGACATTGATTTTCTAGGTTTTAATGTAGAAGAGGTAAACCCTCTCAAAAGAATCAATTTTATGATTGAAAACTTTGAAAGGATATATGGCGAGTCAACAATGGAGTCTGGGGGGCAGTCTCCAAAACTCACCAAGTTGTCAGTTATGAATCTAGGTGGAGTTGTAATCTTGGAACCCTCAGACACTGTCTCAGTACAACATGTTTCACCAGACTCACCTCTAGAACAACCAAAGGCCAAGAGGTAGAAGGTACATGGACCAAATCCTCTTGTTTCATATGCAATGAGTGAGGAAGTAGAGGATACTAAAGAAGTGGCCAATGTGTCGAGGCATTTAAAAGATGATATTGAAGTTGAACAACCACTCCCTGAGCTTGAAACTGAATCTCACAAGCCCGAAGAAAGAGTGGATGTGCAGGGGCAATGTGAACAAGAAATTCATGAGGATGAAAGAATGGTCATTACTCTTAGGTTTATAGAAGATTATGAATTTATCCAAACCCTTGAATTTAAATATTTTTGGATTAAAATAAAGAAGAAGGAATTTGAAGGATTATGATAAATAAGATGGGTGTTGAAGAATCTCAACACAATCAAATTGTTGCTCAAAATTTTAGTGAACTTAGAATAAATGAAATAAACATTAGTCCACAAGAGGCCAGACAGATGGTACTGAAATGTAATATCTTGATTATCCCTGGGATGGAGCTAAAGATGATGTTCTCACTTGATCAAGTAAGAAATCAAGAAGATCCCTTGTTGGTTTTTGAGTTCAATTCATAAGAAGGAATGGGTGGCACAGTGTATAATCCAAAGATTGAAACCCTAGCCTTTTGGGCCAAATAAAAAAATACAGAAAAACCAAGATTGCTTGATGTTGTACATGAAATGAAAGGAATTGCTATGGTCAATACTCTTAAGGACACATCAACATTGGAGGCTTCTACCATGACCATGCATTCAACTATGTTCACCCAAGTTGTTGTCAAAGGTTTGGAACTAGATTGGATAAGTATGAAAAGGAACAAATTGACATAAACAAAGAAGTGAAAAGATTATTTATAGAAAATGTGAAGCTGAAACAATAATTAAAAGGAGCAGGTCCTTCCCAAAGCATGGAAATGGTGATTGATAATCCTCCCACAGGTCAGAAAACTGGCATAGACATAGTCTCCATTGATCAAATGAATACATTGAAGTAGGAAATAGAAAGTTTAAAGAAAATTAATGAAGACACTAAAAAAGGGATGAGGAAACAAATTTTGGATAGATTAAAAAATATCTTGGAGCATAGAGTCAAGATAGTTGAGGAAAAGATAAAAAAATGTGTATGAATGTTACACCACCCTATGTCAAGCACTAGGATAGATGAGAGCCCATGTTCTTATTTTAGATCCTTTGTTTAAGAAGTGGCAACCCATCTAACATACATTGAGTATGTTGTCCAAATTTTTACAAAGAACTATGGAAGCTTCTGCAGCCTTGAAACTAACAAAGAGGATGGTGAAAATGGTGATTGATGAGTTTCAGTATGTATTAGGAGAGAACTAGAAAATCACAAAAAAAATGGAGTCATTCCATACAATCAAACAATGGTTCATGCCAAAGATACTAGGGAATGAGGATCAACTCAAAGATTTCAGTGAATGGAAGAATGAATTCAGTCAGATTTATCTGAACTGTATGGTTCATTTGCAGAAAGATCAAGAGATAAATGTGCATAGTTTCAATTTGATTCTGTACGGGATGATTGCAATGAATTTAGGATATTCAAAATTCATCATAGAAGCTAGGGGATTGCTTGACAATAGATGGAAAACTCACTTAGATAATATATGCTAAGAATCCAAGAGTACAAGTGGCGTAGTGACTACACAATGTACCAGTGGGAGTAGATATATCTGCCCCCCTAGAAGAATAAGCCTTGTAGAGAAGTACTGAGCAGTGGAGATACCATCATGGAGAGAGGACCTTGCCAGATCAGATGATCACGAGTACCTCACAATGAATAACAAACTTTATCATATTACAAATACTCTAGGACTTCAACATAAGAATTTTTCTCTTTTATTTCCTAATTTTTTATTGCTCTTATTGTAATTATGCACAAACAATGGTAATTAAACTTTTAGTTTATGTTAAGAGGTGGGTAATTGAACATATGTTTTGAAATGAAATGGTCTGAAGCTTGTCACTTCCCTTATACACTTATAAAAGGGAAACCAAGACTTCATCAAAGGGGTAGTAGTAGAATAGAATATAATTTTGAAAGATGATACTTCTAGTACATATTGTAAATTCTTTTGAAGTAAATCAATGGAAAAGAAGCTATAAATTGGTGGCCGAAAATTTTGGTGTTAGTTGTTTGTTGATATTATTGTGTATTCAATTGTGTGGTTGTCTCGAGTTTGATATTTCATTATTATTTAAATTGATGTATCAAGGATATATTTGATTTATCAGAACACATTTGTTGTTTCTGTGTGGTTCATTTAACTGGCTTCTTCAAGGAAGAATTAAATTCTTTTAAGTAAATCACTTTAATCTGGAAGGATCATTTGGATCGATAAGAAGAGTCTCACAATCACTTTATTGCACGTTTATGCAAGGAATAAACATATAAATTTTCAAACAACTCGAGTTATATCCAAAAGGAAGAGGACACATATCATTCACATCTTGAATCCATTGCACAATAAATAAAAGGCACTATTCATATTTATTCCAAAACACAATATTTCATAAAACCTTATTTATACATTTTTTTTTTATAGTAGGAGTAGGAGTAGAAGTTAGTTTACATTTAAATCATCTATTTCAAATCCTCATACCATATTGAAATAGATTGAGAAAAAATCATTTGATTGAAAAGTTGTGATCACATGAGGATGATTTAATTAAAAGGATTATGATGATGATTTAATTGAAAAAAATGATCACACAAGTTCTTGAAAATGCTTTAATCTTCTCAATTATCACCATTTTAGAGTTTATATTCATTGGTGATTAAGGTACACCCACGTAGGCATAATAGAGCCTAAAGAGCGAGAAATTCCAACCATCTTGGTTGATTCCATTCATTGGTCAAATCATTGTTAAACTTGAACATAAAGCTTGGCATACTTTTAGAGTTTAGCAACCTACAGATTTGGGAACCAATAGAACCAAGGTCCTATATAGAAGCAAGCAAAAATAAAGGATGGATAGATGTTATGGAGGAAGAGCTAACTTAAATAAAGAAAAATGAAACTTGGGAACTAGTTCCAAGACCTAAAGGAATAAATGTTATTGGTACCAAATGGGTCTTCAAAAACAAGTTAAATGAAGGTAGAGAAGTGATCTAGAACAAGGCCATGTTGGTATGCAAAGAATATGCTCAGGTTGAAGGAATTGATTTTGAGGAGACATTTGCTCTGGTAACAAGCCTGGAAGCAATCATAATGTTTATGGCCTTATCAACATTCAAGAACTTCAAAGTATATCAGATGGATGTGAAGTCAACATTACTGAATGAATAGTTAGAAGAAGAAGTCTATATTGAGCAACTTGAAGGTTTTCAATGTTCTGTTAATCCAAATTCTATGTGTAGATTGAAGAAGGCACTTTATGGACTTAAACATGCACTTAGAGCATGGTATTCCAATTTGGATAGGTATCTGCAACAAAAAGGGTTCCAGAGAGGCAGTGTAGATAGTAATTTATACATAAAAATAAAAGGTGATCAACTGTTGATTGTTGTTGTATATGTTGATGACATTATCTTTGGCAGAAGCAATGATGATATGTGCAAAGAGTACTAGAATGTAATGTAGAGTGAGTTTGAAATTCCAATGCTTGGTGAGTTGTCTTTCTTTCTTGGTCTTCAGATTTCTCAACCAGACCCACACATATTTATTTCTCAGAACAACTATACAAAGGAAATGTTAAGTAAGTTCAATATGGAAGAATGCAAACTGGTAAGTACACCTATGGTTACTAGATGTAAGTTGAGTAAAGATAATGAATTTGATCTAGCAGACCAAACTATGTATAGATCCATGATTGGTAGTTTGTTGTATGTGATTGCATCTAGACCGTATATAATGCAAGCAGTTGGGATGGTCGCCAAATTTCAAGTAGCACCTAAGGAAACTCATGTCACTGAAGTAGTAAATAAGATATTTTAAGGTATCTGAAGGCTATAATGAATTTTGGTTTGTAGTATCCCAAGTGTGAAAATTTCACTCTGAATGCATATACAAATGCAGATTGGGCTGGAAGCATAGATGAACAAAAGAGTACAAGTGGTGGAGCTTTCTTTCTTGGTGACAATCTATTATCTTGGTTAAGTAAGAAATAGGATTCAACCTCTTTATCTACAACAAAATTAGAATACATTGCAGTAGCTTCATGTTGTACTCAAATATTATGGATGAAGCAAAATTTGAAGGAGATGAAGATTGAATTTAATGAATCCATTTCCATTCTTTGTGATAATACCAATTCCATAAAAAATTCAAAGAATCTAGTAATGCACTCAAGGACAAAGCATATTGCAATCAAATATCATTTCTTGAGGGAGAAGGTTGTAGAAAAAGGAGTAAAATTGGAGTATGTTGACACCAAGGAGCAAGTAGCAGACATTTCACAAAACCAATTCCTATGGAGACCTTTGAGTATCTCCAACAAAAGTTAGGAGTTGTGGCTCCCTCCTCTTGAATCAAGAGGAAAGTATAGGTTGAGGAGTGTTAAATCCTTATCACAAGAAGGCTTGGTGGTCTTGTAGAGTGTTTTAGAAGTAGTAGATCATGGTAAGGTATAGGTTCAGGGGGAGTGTTAAACTCCCTGTTGTAAGAAGGCTTGGTGGTCTTGTAAAGTGTTTCAAAAGTAGTATGGTATGAACTCAAGGGGAGTCTATCTGGGAAATAGGTTTCTAGATTGTGTAAACTATTGAAAAAGCAATTGACTTTTTCCATTGATGTCAAAGGGGGACAAATAGGTCTCAAAATGCAAAATCCTTTGAAGGAGAGAAAGTGGGAATTAATGTCAAGTGGTTTCCTGATCCGAACAACATTAGATTTGTCTTTGTGTGTGGCCAACATTTTGTTGTTTGACATCAATGACAAAGGGGGAGATTGTTGAACATATGTTGTCATTGATGTCAAAGGTGCTCACTAATGTCAAAGGAATTTGGTCAGTAGATAAGTGAGAATTAAATGTAATTGTACTATCATATCATTTTGAGTGGCGAAGTATATATTGCTAGCTATATTAATAAAATTAGTTAAGGATTGTATGTAGTATCATACTACATCTATTCATGTTGATAGAAGTGACTCAGAAGTTTGATCCAGAATGTTCCAAGTTACTCAGGGTAGATTTCTTTGACAATATACATTTATGTTTAGTATTTATTTCTGAAAGCAAGTTTGGCTCTATGGTTTGAATGGAGAGTATGTCTACACATGTTCTATCATATTCCATAGTTTTTGGAAGTTATGTTCAACATTTAAGAAGTTTGAAGTGACAGAAGGGTCGCTGTGCTAGTTATTCAACCAGTGATCCAGTCTCAAAACTATGTGGCAACAACTAGTAGTGTGCGATATTCATAAATAACCTAGGGAGCTAAAATAGGTCCAAGTTAAGATTCTTTTTAAAGCGCATGACATCATGTTGATTTGGCAACAACAAATTTGATTTAGGACCTACCCATTACACGTTTCATGTAATTTAAATTTAGGTTGGACTGTTGTGTTGGTTAATTGTAGATCCTTTACCGACATGAATGAAGGGTTAATGCAATGTCTTGTATATAAATCAGATCTCCCTTCACATGATGTAATGAAAATTGGTAATGCAATGAATGTGAATGTAAGAACTAAGTGAGCAAGGGAGACTTGCTGTCATGTGAACAAGTGTTATTCAATGTGAGTTGCATCTCAATCATCGCGCACCATCATTAGAAGATCATAAGTAGATCGGGAGAGTGTTTGAAGCAAGTTCAGATCTTGAGTAAGTTGTATAATCAACATTGAAATTCCACAAGCTTTATCTCTGTAATCTGGTAGGACTGGTGTTCTACTTATTGAGTTGTTTCTTAGATCTTTGTATTGGGGATTGGTGTCTCCAATAGGTTGGTGCCTACAAGTAGAATTAGGGATTGGTGTCTATGGTAGGTTGGTGCCTACTTCATATTGTAATTCCCTTACTATTGTTGCTTTGTGAGGCTGGATTTGGATAGTAGATCCAAACAACTTTTCTTACCATGGTTTTTCCCATCTTGGATTTCCATGTGTATTTGGTGTTTTCATGTGTGAATGTGCATTTATATGGTTGCTCAAGATTATCAATAGCTGTATTGATTCAAGCTTCATGATCTAATATATGTGTTGAAGTAATTAGTTTTAAATAGATTTGATCCACTGATTCATCGCCCCCCTTCCCCTCCCAGCACCCTCACCTCCCTCTTAGTAGATTGTGTGCCCTTTAGTATCACTTTTTTTTACTTTTACAATGCTAGTTGTTGCTTCAATCCCTTGTTTAGTCTTTCACACTCTTTGGAAATAGAAACAAACTCCTATTGTAGATATCCTTTTTATATTTGAAGTGATTTGCACACATGAGGTCAAATATCATTCATTTTCATGGCATATTTTGTGTGTAGAAAATAAAGTTTAAGGTTCATATATGGTTGAAAGATTTCATCAAGTACATTAATCTATTCATTCTACAATGTAAATGTGATTGCAATTCCCTTTTTGTTTTGAAGCTCCATGTTTAATCAAAATTTCATCAATTACATGTGATATCATTGCTTATCATGATGACCTTGAACAATATTACTTAGTAGTAAAATACAATTGATAATTGCATTGAGAGATGTAATTATAGTGATAGCAAGTCCGGTGAGTGTAATGGCGTGAGTGTGTGAACACAAATTATCAAAGATCTAACATAAAAACAAAAACAAAAACACAACCAACATATAAAGATACTAAAAACTAAAATAGAACTAACATATATTGAAATAAACTAATCCCACAAAATTAAAATGTAAATATAAATATTAACTCATGAAGTAAACATTATATATTATATTGAGATGCACAACTATAATGAAAACAAGAAGAGTGTAATGGCACGAGTGTATTAACAAAAAAACTATTAAGATTGGCAAATATTAAAAAACTTTTCTTTGATAAATACAATAATTCTCAAATAAATAAAAATAAAATAATTATTTAAAATAGCTCTTTAACTAAATTAAAAATATTTTAAAATAATTATGAAATAAATAAAAATAATTCTTTCATTAAATAAAATAACTTCCATATATCCACAAATATTATTCACTACACTTTTCAAAGTAAAAATTAAAATTTACATAAAAAATAAAATAACTCTTCAAATAAACAAAACAAATAATATAATAAAATAAAGTAAGCTGTAAATAATTATAAATTAAAATAAAACAACTCTTCAATTTATAAAAAATAGTTTTAAAATAACTTTTTTGGTGAATAAACTAACATATTTATTTATAAAAAAATTATATAAAAGATATGAGAGAGATTATTCTGGACCCATCTATTCTATTTTTATCTTTTATATTTTCTAATTAATTAATTAATAAAAATATTATTTAAACATATAAACAATAAATTTGCACACTTCTTCTAATTTGGTCTCGTGGACGTTAAAAGTCTTCTATAAATCTTCTATGGGATTACCTACGCCTAAAAATATAAGTGCTACAGGTAGGTGGTTTACTCACTGTTCAATAATAACGTGACAGGTTTTATGGGAGTGAAAGTTGGCAGGTCAGAAACCCTACCCAAAGATCTTCTCTGCAGATAATTATTGAAAAGATCTTCCAGCTGTCAGATCGTCCAAGTACTACCAGGCATGAAATTTGATTAATGTGTGTTGAGCAATTGGCGCCATTAAAGACAACTGGCCTTGTCTTGGCCTTGTCTTGTCCTTTGTCCTAATCTTCATCCGCAGTATTTTTTTATCAGAGGATAAAGATCCCCAGGCTGCGAGACGCTTTTCTGTTTCCAAGGTATTCTTTTTTACTATCGATTCGTCGTGACTCGAAAGTTTTGGTAGCTAGTCGACAGTAGAACAAGGTATCTACGCGTCATTAGGCATGCTGCTGGTTTTAGCTTAAAGGGGTCCACTTCTGCACTTTTTCTGGTTTTATTTGGGGGGAATTTCCGTCTGGCGAGAAATTTATGTTGGAGTGTAAAGAAATCGGGAGAAATTTAGGAACAGGTAAGAGGAGAGGGAAACGACTATGTCATCCGCGGATTATCCACTTGCCTGCATCGACCTTTCCAATCCCGATCGGCAAGCAATTGCAGTTCAAATTCGCAAGGTAAGCTTAAATTTCCGTGATTTTTGTAAATTTTTTTAAATTACAGGCCGGGATTTCATCTGCTTTTGTTTTAGGGGTTTGATACAAAAATTGTCTGTGTAATGATGAATTAATGGAACTTCAGGCCTGCATCGACTGCGGATTTTTTTATGTGATCAATCATGGAATCCAACAAAAGTTGTTTGATCAAGTATTCGAACAAAGTCGGCGTTTTTTTGCGCTCCCGCAGGAAGAGAAGATGAAACTTGTCTGGAATGAAAATCATCGAGGTTATACTCCGTATCAGGCTGAAGCGCTTGATCCATCCGTGCAGTCGCAAGGTCAGAAATTTTCTTTTAGGTTTTTGGAAGTTATCCTCCGGCAATGTTTCTCTGAGACTATTTTAGTTTGTATGTTGATTTGCACAGGGGATTGGAAGGAAAGCTTCTATATTGGTCCCGAAAATTCAGAAACGAGTGGCGACCAGAAAAACAGATTCCACGGGCCAAACCAGTGGCCCTCAAACGGTATGAGTCGTCTTCACGTCTTCTCTCCCTTGTATTTTCATTTTTACACGTACAAGTTTATTCTTTATATTTAAGAGAACGAATCAGGATTTTGCAGAGGAAACTTGAAATAGTGGAATAATAACAATGATATTTTCATTACAATCAACTTAGAATAAAAATTCAACAAATAATCTATGTTAGGATTGTAGATTTGGGGATTGGAATAATTAAAGACATAATTTGAAGCTGAGGATTCAAGAATGTAACATGTTAAAAAATGATTCATCGACATGTTGAAATTTAGGGCCTTGTTTGGATGATCACTTCAAAATATGTAAATTGATCGTGCTTTGTCTTGGTTTAATCATTTAAACTTTACGCCTATGGAAGTGAATTAGGGTGTGAAATTAAACTTGTACCCACAAAAATGAATTGCCTAAAATTTGGTGATTGAAGTTTACTTGTCTATGTGCTTGTAGCTTGAATTTGGGAAAATAGTTTCTACAAACATTGGTTGGGAACTTGTTAAGAAAGGATCATGTTCTCCTTAATCAAGCCCTTAGTTGGACCGATTCAACAACTTTAGAACTCAATTCAAGACAATAAGTATGTAGTATATCTAGCTTGATAATACAAGCAAATACTGGAGTTACAATGATCTATGCTACTACTGTAACGTTCTTACAATAATATTAGCTCCATATTGAAGTTAGTCCTTAAATACACTAGTCTAGCATGTAATTTGAAATAAGTTACATTTTAGTCAACTCATAATGCCTAGTAATTAGGGAAACATGACCCAAATTAAGAAATTTAAATTTAGATATTTGGAGTTCAGATTCACACTTGTATAATGAGTTGGGTTAATTTTACACTTGTAGATATGAACCAAGCTAATGAATAGCAAAGATGCAAAATTAAGCCCAAACCCTAGGGATGAGCGATGACGAAGATAGGTTGAGATAATATTATATGTCACCTTCCATGCAAAATACACCATCTTGCACACTAGTCAATGCATATAAAATAACCTCATTGTTGTGGGCCTAACACATAAAAGAAAAGAGCACGAGTTTACAAGTTTCACCTTATATTTTGCCCTCACTTTGACTTGCAAGCAAACTACTATGGGAATGCATGTCAAATTAAAACAAGCAATTGATATGGAAATTAATCATTTTTTGAACACTTAAAGAATACTAATATACCAAAGAAATAGATATGAATGACAATTCTTGAATTCTCCTCATAATAAGTGCTTAATTAGAAACTTGTAAAAATAAAATAAAATGCAATAAGTAGCATTTGTCACATATTTAAATAGACACTAACTGTAACTTGTTTGAAAAACTATCTTCACAAATAGTAAAAGTAAAAAGGAGAAGGGTAAGAGACTTCATCGAAGTGAAAAGTACTAGGGTTTTGATTAAGCAAAAATGTGAAAGGACTTTGACCAAATGAAAAAGGGGCTCTAACTACATAGAATGAGGCATCAAAGAACTTTAAACATTTAGAAAAAAATCTAGCTCTACAAATATCTTGGCGTGAGCACCAAAATATAGGATTAAAGCCAATACAAAACAACACAAATTACAAATCCTATCCTATATTAAGCACCACCTCGGACTAGAGCTAAAGGAATGCAAAAATGACAAAAGACAATCAAATTTTCATCATCACAAACCTTTGATGACCATAGGTGATTACTCCATGTGATTGTTGATTATTAGAGTACAATGTGGGTGCCCAATCTTGTAGTATTACTTTGTGCATCCAAAAATCTCCCTCGGAATGGATTGGGGATTGGTTTGATTTATAGATTTGATGAGGATATGGATGGTTGAGATTGGTTTAGAATGCAAGATTATGATTTCAAGAGGATATTTTGAATTTGAATTTGAATTTGAAGGGAGAAAATATTCACTATTAGTGGTTGGAAGATGGAGGGCTAGGATTTTCTTGATTAAATGGATGAGTAGGATTAAAATTTAGTTTGAATTTGGATTGAATGTGGTTGGAAATGGGTGACTAATATTAGCTTAGTTGATTTGATGACTAGGATTGAATGTTAGTTTGACTTTGGATTGGTGATTTAAATATATTCTATTTTAAATCATGGATGTGGCATGATTGCCCCATTAGTGGGGGATTAGGATATGATTTGGGGATTTAGAATAATTAATCAAACAATTAAATTATTTAATCAATTCAGGGAAATTGATGTATGATGTTAGTTTATTTAAATAAATATGATTTAGTTAATTAATGTGATGATGGAGGAATATTCAAAAATAAGTCCTAATTAATTAAATAGATGTAATCAAATTAATGAATTAGTGTTGAGATGAGAAGAATGTGGTTATGATAGGCCTAGTATGGTGTCAAAGTGACAAAAGTGGTGGTATTATATGCATTGTCAGGACATGGTTGATTTTAGGTATCTAAATTTTGTCCCTCTTTGAGGCAGTGTTGTGACTAGAAGAAACAATATTGTTTCAAAGAAGATAAGTATAATATTTTGGTGGGATGGAACTTGTGGGATGCCCCTATTGTTTGGAAGAAACAATGTTAGAAGGTGGATATGGGATGCCCCCTTGAGAGAATAGGCGAGTGGAAAAGACCTAGGTGGTCACTTCAAAGGAGAATGAGGTCCAAAGGGATGAGTAGTGGATGATAGGGCTTTAGAGAGATAGAAATAGGTGGGGAGATGGGTAGATGTGTGAGGATTAGGATGAAGAAATGATGGTAGTGAAGTATGAAGAGGAGTGGATGAGGATAAGGAGAAGGATGTAATGGACAATAATGATCTAATGGATGGATGATGAATAATTGATGTGATGAAATTTGGATGTAGATATATGTTGACATAAGGTGGGCAACCCGTGTTTGCTATAACACTTGATGTTATGCACCAAGGTATAAGAACTAGGGTGGTGATGTGTTAAGTGCATGAGGGATTAATATTCAAGTAGGCATATGACTTGATGCACCATGATATGGAAGATCATTATGACATTGGTCATGATGTGCCCCAAGTATTGACTTAAAAATAAAAAGCGAAACATACACAAGAAAGCATTCACAAACAATAAAAAGACAAACTCAAAATTTTGCCCTTGATCAAGCTAAAGTCCAACAAGTAAGTGATTTGATGATGATGATAATGTTGTTCATGTGGGAATGATATATCTCGAGAAAAAATGCAAGGATTAGTAATGCTATATATTGATGATGATTTAATCAAGATTTGTATTGCAACAAGACTAAGGACAAGGCTTATGGATGCCTTTGGATAATATTGGGCTAGTTAGTTGGCAAGAGTTTTTTTTATGTTCCTATTGGTGTGGTTTTTGGATAGCAAGGAGCTTTAGCTTTATAGATTGAGTGCATGGATGGGAGTTGGATGTTAGTGGGGAATCTAGATTGTGAAGGTTTGAGTATTTGACATATAGGATTGTGGGTCTTTTGTCAAGCTTGTATTTTATATGTGGTATGTTTAGCTTTGGTTAATGTTCAAATTGTTTAAAGGAGAAAATGTGTTCTAACACTAAGGGTGAGGGTGTTGGATGGACAAAAGGATGGGACTATGGGTAAGGATAATAGATAGAAGGATATAATTTTGGATGGACATGGGGAGAGGATGAAGAATGTTGTTTCCAAAAAACTATGTTGCATGAGAATCATATTCCCCATTCAAGTGTGTGCCATTCATTTATGATGTTATGCTTGGATATTGCATGCATGCAAAACGAAATAAATGTAATGAAATAGTATTAAATTCAAAGCAATTCAACACTCAATTTCACATGCAAACCTCCAAGTGAGCGTGTGTAAAGTTTTGCTCCTTTGTGTTGTGGGTAGTCATTTCATTGGCACAATGTTAACATTAATTTAATGAAAAAATGACAATATTTGAATGCTTGATGACTTCTTGATGATTTGATGGTTGATGATTGATTTATAGATTTGCAAGATGATTTGGTGAATGACTAGGATTGAATCTAGAAGTTGAGATTCAATCCTTGATTTGGGGGATTGATGAGGAGATGTGGCATGTATATAAGAGTTGCACATTATTTTAATTTTGAATTAAAATAATTATAATTTCTCAATTCGACATGATTGGGGAATTAATATATCTAATTGATTAGTCAACTTCCTATATGTAGGAGTTAACTGAGTGCATGAGAGAATCAAGGGGAGTTGACTATTGTATGGATGAGTGAAGTGGAATTAATCAATTTAATTATTAATTAATTGAATTATTGATGCACATGAGGTGAAAATTAATATTAAATTAATTCATTAATAGATACTGAGTGGATAAATAAATAATATAATGGATAAATGTGTGGATAATTATTTTATTAAATTAATGAATAATATTAGCCAAATTTAAGTAAATAACGCAAGAGTTATTTAATTAAATTATTAGGTGTAATGTGTCCAAGGTGACAAGGTGATGATGTGTGTGTACTAGGAGATGAATGAATAATTTAAATGATGATTAGATGAAATTGAGATCTAGGTGTTAATGTGATGGATGTATGATTATGTGATAATTGGATGAAATAGATGATCAAGTGACGTAGTGAATGATTAGAGGTATTAGGAGATAATTATTTGAATCAGGTGATATGGGAGAAATTAATGAATTAGGTGATGATTGGATGAAATTAGTGATGCAAGTGAAGGTGACATTTTTAGGTGTCTACTAAAGATGATGAAATGGATAAAGGAGATAAAACATAAGATAAATGCAATAATGAACAATTACTTTGCCTTATACCTTTCTCACCTCATGGATTGAGTTGAAGTACATGCACCGATGTCTACTTGATGTGCTCCTTTTGATATCGTGGTTGGATGGAATGTGGTTGTTTAGACCAACAACACGATAGTGGGATTGAGGATTGATAGAAGAAAATAGCGACATAAGGATATGATGAAGGTAGATGTTTTAAAATGAGAACAAATGCTTCAATTTATAGATTTTTGATGGGGAAAATCAATGGCCAAGCTGCATTGACTAAATGGAGGGTCAAGGTTGAATGAGATGATGGAGGCTTAGCCTTGTGACAAGCGTCACAAGAGGAAAGGAGGTGTAAGAGCAAGGTGTGCTCACACATGTGTAAGCACACATTGGGAAGAACATGAAAGGGATATGTCTATGACATGTGTAAGAGGTAAAGTGACATGTCTATCACAAGTGTAAGGGGTAGGATGGCTTGGGAAAGTGACATGTCTATGACATGTGTAAGAGGTAGGGTGGCCTCACATGTGAGATATGCTCACACATGTGTGAGCAAGGGGTAGGATAGGTAGGTTAGGACACTTGTCATATGATAACAAGTTTAGATCTTGATCCATATAGATGGATTCAAGGGCTAGGATTGAATGGACAAGGATTGATGGTAATGAAGGTTAATTAGCTTAAATAAATTAATTAAGTATCGATATTGATTAATTTATTTAGTTGGAAGGTTTGGGGGCTAAGGTTAGCTTTAATTAAATAAGTATAAATTGATTTAATTAAGGGTGAGATAAGGATGGATTAAATAAATAAATATTATTCATTTAATTAATGGATAGAATGAGATAAAGTCAAGTGTGGTCGAGTATGGGCATATTTAGGTATCTACATCTACATTTTCCCCCTCTTTGAGATGATGTTCAAACTAACATTGTTTCAAAGAAAAAAGTAGTTATGGTGAGATGGATGATATATGAAGAAAGTGATGATATGCCCCAGTCATGTGGAGAGAATGATGATAGATTGAAGGACGAGATGATGATGCCCCCTCGAGAGGTCAATCGTACAAATAGTGACACAAGTGATCTCTCAAATTATGAATAATGAGAAAATGGATGCAAGGAAATTGAATAAATGAAATGAAGAAAATAAATGATGAGATATGGAGATTTTTTTACTTAGAATGCTTTATTATGCTAGCATATGAAGAACAACGTTATTTTGATGTAGCAATGAATGTTATGCACCAAGGTATAAAAGACCAAGGTGACAATGTATCCAGTGCATGGATTGATGCTCAAGGAAACAACAAACAACAAGATGCCCCAACACTCAAGGCATTTGATGCACTTGGTGGATATGTGTGGAGACAATCCAATAGACATGGAGAGGAATTCCCATCACATCTCAAGGTGATTGACCTTGGTGGGTCTTGTGAGAGAATATCCAACAAACATGACACATAGAAACAAATGACCATGCCTCAATGTATACCAATCAAAGCACGCCATGATATAAAATGATCATGGTGATCCATGAGTAAGCATAATATGGGTCAAAAAGATGTATCAAAAGATCAAAGAAATAAACCAAAAGATTAAAAGATAGATCACATATAATCAAAGAAGTAAATAATCAATTGTCAACAAACATATATATGTATAACCTCTTGCCAAGATGCTAATAGGATAAAGAGGTGATCATTATTCTTGATGTGGGAAAGGATGCATCCCACAAAGGTAAATGATGGATGAGATATGAAAGTTTGACGATGAACAAATGATATGATAATTATATATTATTAAGGTTGATGCTTAGTTCTTGATTTGATAGTAAAAGCATGATGTTTCAAGTGCGTATGCTTGTGGGATATGAAGCACATGTTTGTTGTTTGATTGGTTTATTGATGGAATACAATGATGATAATGATAATGATAAAAATGATGAAATGATTAAGATGATGATAATGAGATGATGGGCAATGAAGGGATGCCAAAGGACCACTTAATATTTTGTCACTAGCCAAGCTAAAACTAATTGATTGATTGATGATAGTGATAATGTTGTTGACGATAAAAACAACACAAGGATTTTGTTGTTAATGATAAGAACAACATGATGATTGGGAAGGATACATCTTAATGATGATAGGCTAGAGAAAAATGGATGAAGATTTATA
Source organism: Sequoia sempervirens (assembly GCA_007258455.2). Lineage (NCBI taxonomy): Eukaryota > Viridiplantae > Streptophyta > Pinopsida > Cupressales > Cupressaceae > Sequoia > Sequoia sempervirens. Next base: position 868,363,448 of record VDFB02281492.1, on the reverse strand, counting down.
GCAAGGGTAGGAATAATTTTTTTTAGATGGTTTGGATATGATATGATGTTGGATTGCATGACAAGAGGATATTGATTAGGATTGTTTGGATTGTGGGTGATGGAGGATAGTTTGATAGGAGATGTTATTTGTGAAATGGTGGAAAATGCTCAAAAATTTGCTTGTTATGGAAGGTATCCATATCACATTGTAAGGTAGAAAAACATATACCAATATTTATTCCAAAGAAGGATGTAATCACTTGCCCCTAGTGTCTAACAAGGAACAAGACACTATGAATTGATAAGTGGACTAATTGATGGAAACATATAAGTGAAGGATAGGAAGGATAGCTATTTATGATTTGGATTAAAGTAAGTGATTTGGCTTCCAAAGACTATCTCGCAATGGGATAACGTGTTTTATCCAAGCTAAGGGTTTTGATAGTGCTGTGTAGGTGATGGCATATGGGATGGTATGTGATAAAAAGAAATGACCATGTCAAGAGTTTTCCAAAAGCATGCTATTAAGTATACGTCCTTATTCTTTATCAAGATCAAGGTGGATAGAGAAGATGGATGAAAATGATATGGATTGGTTGGATAGTAATTTTTGGACAAATAGTGTGATGGATGAGACAACATGTTGCCAATTGGAATGGTACACACAAATAATAGATAAGAGAAAGGATACCAAAAAGCATGGTAGAAAAGTACAAGAATGACATCGCATTCTTAGTAACAAAAGACTACTGCATCATACGGGCTGTTGAGCCTAGGATTGTTTGGATCCCAGAGATGGGATATGAGATTACAGAAGATGAAATCACTGGCTTAGTGGACTTTATACTGAGCAAGCCAAGAGACACCTTTGAAGAGAGGTATGGAACATATGAGAAGAAATCCATGGAGGTGCACATGGATCAAAGGTAGAGACAGATAAAGAAGACAGTTGAGAAGATGGCTGCAACATTTACGAAGGCAATGGGCCTCACAAAAGAACAAGTTGAGAAGGCTAAAGCCATGTTTGGCTCACCGAGAGGATCATCAAGCATTAGGAGCTCTGGTAGAACAACTACCACTCTTCTGGTTGCCCCAAAGTCCTTTAGGACTAAGCTTGCTATAGGGGAGAAGAGAAAAGAGTCCATAAGTGGATTGGTGAAGGAGAAGTCCCCTTCGGTGAAAAAACATAGTGACTAAAAAGGAAAAGGTTGCTACAACACTACAACAAACATGCACTGTAAGAAGAAGAGTGAAAATAAAAGCCACAAGGGAAAAGTACATGGGTGTGAATGTGGAAGATGATGAAGAAGAAGAAGCACCATAATTGGTCTGGAAGAGGAAAACTGAAGCTTCACAAGGTGAAGCAAGTACAAAGAAATGGGTAAAAGCAAGAAGTTGGGTCCACGAAGAGGGGAAATTTCGGCCAAAAAAAATCCTGCAAGAAACGCGTACGCATTATTAAAAAAGCGCGTATGCGTTATGCTTTGGGTAACCAAGCCTTAAAAAAATGTGTATGCGTTATGCTTTGGGTATGCACTAAAAAACGTGTACGTGTTATATAATGCGTATGCATTTTAAAACACGTACGAGTCATTTATTTAAAAAATTAAATACCTTTTAGAAATGCATATGTGTTATAACACGTACATGTTTCTAAAAAGTATTTAATTTTTTAAATAATCAAGCAAATAAAGAATGCACATGTTTTTTGTAATGCATACACGTTTTTAAAATTTTGAATCCCCAACCCACATTCTGCCTCGGTTTTAGGCTCGAGAAAGACTTGGCAACCCAACCCTTAGCCTTTTTGACTTGCAACTAAAAAACTAAGGCAGGTTCAAGAGAAATGTCCAACTTTGGCAATATGGCTGATGATTTTTTATTTTATTTTTGAAGCAATCTATGAAATTAAAACCCATTAGAGAATACGATGTTTAGTTTCCAAATATATAATTTTTTTAAAGATTGAATTATATTTGTTATTTTTAAATTATTTTCTAAGAAAACTAGTCCATAAACTTGAAATATCAGACTTTTTTTTAGTTAATTTTCTTATAAAAAAATTTATATGACATCAATCTTCAAACAATTATCTACACATTGAAAAAAAAAGATTTAAAAAATGTTTAGCGTAGGTCCAATTATGTTGTCTGTACATGTTGATTTTTAAAAACAACAATTAAGACCAATAAAAATTCAATTAAAAAAATATTCAATTTTTTTTTACAAAAAACATCCTCACCAATCTTCATGTTGTTAGCTATATTTTCCCAAAAGGAATTAACAAAATAATTTTATTTGGGTCAAAAAGTGGTGTCCATACATGTGCATGGTATGGTAAAAAAAAAAGATTTTTAAAAAGTGGTTTTTATACAGCCCTATCAAAATTCAATTTCTATCATTTGGGTATTTGAATAAATTACATATTTGGAAACTAGATTCAAAATGCTAAATTTCATATGACTAACTTTTTTTAAGATTAATTGTGTAAGTGTCTCAAATTGTCAATCCAAGTTTGACAAATTATGAAAAACAGCAAAAACACTTCCACTTTTTGAGCTTTTTGTGGACCCAACTTCTTGCATCATACCAAACAAAAAATTGATATTGTAGACACCGATAGTGAGGCTGAGGTAGAGAAAAAAAAAACAAAGTTACAAAATACAAATGAGAGAGAAGAAGTTTGAATCTATCAAAGAGAAAAAGACACCGGATGATGAGAAAAAGAAGAAAAAGACTCCGGTAAGGGCACATAGCCCTACGAAACTTGATGCTTTGTTCAATGGGATTGTTGAGAATGAGATATTAGGAGAAATCGCTGCTCTGTATACTACTGCGAATGAGGTAGATAAGGCTACCATTGAAAAAACCATTGTAAAGTATATGATTACTTTTGAAGTCAATATGAAGAATATTGAGAAGCAATTGCCAGAAGAACTAAGGAATGTACTATATGCAAGAAGACAAGAGGCAATGGATGAAGATGCAAAGTTGAGAGCATTTGCTTTGGAAAAGATTAGTGCACCCCTATCAGATGAAAATAAAGCCAAAAATTGGCTCAAGTGTATAATAGGAAATTTCGAACTAAGAAAAGGGTAACCACCCTTATGAGCAAAGATCAAAATGATCTTGAGAGGCTCCATAATGAGTTTGTAGAGAAGATTGCCAATTTGGAAAAAAGGTTAGGAATGACCCTAGACACATAAGAACAAATGCATAATGAGCAAGCTTTGGAAGTAAATATTGTAGAAGAAGCACAACAAGAGGATGCTTAACATGAGCATGGAACTGAAGAAGAAAATGTGCAAAAGGATGTTGATGACTGTCTTCTGGAAGTGGATAAAAAGGTAACAAAGGAAAGAGTTATTGGTGGAGAAGACACTGCAGTTGAAAATTTCACTGATGATGCTTCTCTAGTAGAAGAGAACACCACTGTAAAGGAAAAAGCTATAGAAGCTAGGAAGGAGGATGCACTCACAGGACATAACACACCTCCTCTGGGATATGAGGTTAATGTAGAGGATGCACAAGGCAACCCATAGATAAATATGCCTCCGGATAACAAGGACCAATTTGCTAAGGAAGAGAAAGAGGTTGAAGATGAGCTTGCGAATACAAAAAAGGATGATGAGCAGAAGACTAAGGTTGCATCCGGTACAAAAGAGAGGAAGGATGTGGAAACTCCAGTTAATACTAGTGACAAAAAAGGCTTTGAAGGAAAATGCTGCAAAAGATAAAGCAATGTCAGCTGGAGAATCCTCCGGTTCCTCTGAAGATCCTTTGCAAAGCTTGTTGAGCATGCAGTTACAATTTCAATCGGTAGTGTTCGCTCAATTATTGCAACTTCCAATGCAACAGGTGCATGTAGACATGGACACAATCTCTTTGCTGCACAAGGTTCAATTGGGTGATGCTTTTCATGCTTCTGCCCGAATTTTTTTTTAGAGACACATTAGAAGAATGCAAAAATGATTAATGAGGTAGTAAAGATTCTACAGGAGAGCATACCCGGAGCAAGTATTGATAACTCTATGGAGAATCTAAAGTTTTTACTTGATTCCTTGAAAGAGTATTCTAGTGGATTAAAGAAGAAAATGGATACAAAGGTGAATAAGAAGAGATTGATGGATATAATGGAGAAGTGTGCCACCACACACAACAAACTTTAGGGCAATCTCAAAAGTGTACAGGATTGCTTGGCGGAAGCCAAAATGTTATTTCAATTCTGCATGAAATGGCCTAACTCTACAAAGAGCATAAACAATGAGGTGGACTCCATTGAGTCCCAAATAGACAAAGCCTCTGATGCCTATGATCCAACACAAGACTTGGATGGGAGCATAAGGTCTGCTATAGAAAATCTACATGAGCAATTCTTTCAATTGCAAGTTCAAAAAGAGAAGATTATAATGTGGTTTGGTCATCTTAGCGATCTAGTGAACACCAAGTTCATACCTATACCTAGTGCCTTGATGAGTGCAGACAAAGCTTCAAAATTAAATCTGGTAGCCAACACTCTAGATGACAGTGATCTTTTAATGGAAATTGAGACTCAGAGCAAAATGCTTGGCCTAGCGAAGAAGAGTTGGGAAGATGGAAAGCAGTAATGGCAAACACACATGGAGAAGCTATAGGTGTCAAATACTTCTTCTGGGTGATTGTACTTCCTTTTTTTATGCATTTCAATTTGTTCAGATTTTAGTGTACATATGCAAATGATATAAGGCAATTTTCTAGTGCAATTTTTTGATCCAATAATGTTAGATAGCACCCTTAGGGGGAGTCAGTAAAGTTTTCAATTTGTTACTCTCGTTTATAGTACATATCGGTATGAGAGATGTTGATGTCAAAGGGGGAGAATAGTTCTTGAGAGATTTTGGAAATTTTCGGTATGTTTCCATCAATGACAAAGGGGGAGATTGTTGAAAGAATAAGGAGTTTGTCATTGATATGCTTATTGGCAACATGAGCATGAAGTATGAGTTTAAGGTATGAGCACAAGTTGCACAGTATGCAGTACAATGTTGTCATTGATGTCAACATTGTGATCTGGTATGAAGATGATTGTGCAAACCATTTTGTATAGCTTGAGCATGTTTGAAGATGGTTATCCAGTGGACATTTGCAAGAAGGTTTGATCCGGTGAAGATAGATAAAAGGGAGAATTGGTTAAGTGTCAAAATAGTGCTTTTAGTGTATCGGGCATTCGGTATTTTGGTCCGCATTGGTCTACTATGTAGAATCTCGCTCGACGGTTTTCATGTAATTTTCTTGGATACTAGAAGAGTATATTTCCAAAGTTTCATAGTGTTTTGGTCTCTGGTGTTGAAGTTATGAATGAATGAAGTTCCAATTTGGCATTTACAGTGTTATCAACACAGTATGTATGTTTTGGAGGATCCACATCTCTCCGTGGATTGGTATCTGGCTTTGTGGATTTGTGGGGATGTTGACAAGTGTCAGTAGCACATATATTCCAAGTGGCATTAAGTTTTTGAGGTCCGCGTGTTGGTTTGAGGTTGAACAATTGATGAATTTTGATGTTAAGTCATTTTCGGTGCCAACCTAATAAGTTTTGGGTATTGTGGAGTTTTGAGAAGTATTGATCTGTTGTGTGGGAGTTATTATAGGTCCATGTAGTCCTATTTGGACTTGTTATAAGTTTTGAATCATGGCGCAAAGCGTGTATGTGTGTATGTTTAGCCGACAAGTTATATTTTGTGTGATACATCTAATTAGGCCGACCTTATTGATGTTATAGATGTTTGTGGATGAAGCAGATATATATGTAAGATCTTTTATGGCGTTTTGGATAAGAGAGATGTAATGTAATATGTATATGTTGCAAATTGTGTGAATGTGATGCAAATGCAGAGCATAACAGAGTATTAGTGCAAATTAGTATGAAGTGTGTAAAGTTAGTGTATTGAGCTTCAATGGAACTGTATTCCAACATGTTGTAGATGCATTTGTAACAATTGAAATCTTGGACGTGTGCCACCTATCTCTTCTATCTTTTCTTCCTTCTATGGGAAGTGAGTCCACTAGGACAGTGAGTCCACCTGCAATGAGCAATTCTATAATATCTTATAACCGGTTATAATATATTGTGAGCTAATCCTTACCGTGGTTTTTCCTTTTTTGGGTTTTCCACTTAAAAATCTGGTTTTCATGTGTTATGTGATGTTGATGGTTGACTTCATGCTTTCCTTTCTTATTGCAAATTGAATATGCTATGTGGATTGAATGCTTAAATGTTTAAGTGGTTTAAGAGAATATAGATTCATCCCCCCTCTCATTATTTCGGGTGTTCAATAATTATTGCATAATTTTTTTAAGAGCATAATTCATCCCATAGTGTATATTCAACCTCATGAACCAAGATTCTGGGGAAATAAATTGTCATGAAAAAAAGCATCACATTCACTTACGTTTCAACAAATTGTTGATTTATTTTCTTGTACTTTAGCATATTTAGTGTTATTAAAATTTTCTTACATAAGATAGTTTGTAATAGAGGATTATTGATTAGCGTCCAATAGGGTGTGACAAATCTAGAATATAAGAGATACATATAAAAGAAAGGGATATGTAAATAAGAATTGGGGTAGTATCTTGACCCTTTTCATGTGGCATGGGAAATTGATAAGTTTTAGGACATGCATTATTGGAAATCTTGAGACTTCAATTTATTGCAAACAAATAACATCAAAGACTCCAAGTCATCAACACATAATTAGTATAGAGTACTTTCTTGAGGACACTATTAGAATCCATACATTTATAGAGAGGAAATTCTTGTTGAGGTGTTTTACATGAGAATAACTCATTTATCTTCAATTTTGCAAGCACCACAAATTGGTTACCTAGTATAACTTATTGAGTTGGCTATTAAAAAATAAAAAATAAATAAAGCAATGTTTCACACAATTGTCCATCTTGAGAGAATCACCACAATAGTGAAGTGGGTTGTGAGACCTAATAAAAGGAGGAACAAAGGAAGATAATACACTAGCTTTATTTAGTTGAAAAATGGGGGGATTTTGTAGTAGTAATACATTTTTAATTAACTTAGCTTTAGAAGATGTAAGTTTTTCTTTTACTTTAGAAGTTGATATGGTAGAGATTTTCTTTAATGTATATTTAAATGGAATTTTCAAACAAATGAAGGTGTTGATTTTCCCAATATAAAATGATTTTTTTATATTTCCTTTTGGTCATGCTTTATGATCTATGATAATTCTTTTAGAGTGTAATTGTTAAGCCACCAAAAATAGTTGAAGATATAAAATTGTAAGATAAAGCTAATTATGTTTATTGTAGATGTGTCTTCTACATATTATGTGGTAAAGTACCATTTGAAAATTTGAGCTGGTAGGATGCATGTATAACAATAAAAAACTAACCCATCTTTAGAAACTTAGTGAATGGTTGATACCTTAGCTCTATTATTTTAAATATTCAAAAGAGGCAAAATATTTTGGTGGCATGTGATTTATTTAATATTTTTCCAAGCTCATTTTATGATGTTCTTAATAATTTCTTCAAAAAAATATAAGTACATTTAATTGTTCTTGTAAGTTATGAGTCTAGTATAGGGTTTATTGGTTTTGAGCACTTTCTAATGTTTCTATTCATCATGAGAGACCAGAAATTTTGCCACAATGGAGAGAAATAATGCAAGATTACTATGAAAATGTCTTGTAAGTTATTTCTATAACCCTTTTTTTAGGTTTGTAATATTAATTATTTATTTATTTTCAAAACTTTGAAAAGATAGATGGGAATATATATGGATCACTTCATTCATTTATAATTGAAAAAAAGCACCAAAAAATTGCCAAAGTGAAAGATAGTAACATGCTAGATTTGCATTTTTTGTGAACTTGATCATATGTTTTTATTTATACTAAAACCAAACAAAAATAATGTATTTTTTCCTTATAAATTGCAAATTACAATTACTCATAGTACAATCATGCATGCTATATACCACTTTATTAGGGCAACCTTACCATGACCACAAAATAGGTGTATCTAAAAATATATTACAAATTTTATGACCACCTCAGCATGGGAACTAAAGGCAAGTATAAGAAGATGAAATAGGCCTTAGTTGCATTGATCTAAGAGTTTTGATGGAACCTTTTAAGAGGGTTCCAAGGTAAAATTATCAATAGAAAGTTATGGAATTTGATAGGATATTTAAAGAGTAGGTGTTAAAACCACTCACTACTACAAGACCAAAGAAAGGGAATCATGCTCATAATAATTTGGAGAATGAGAACCTAGAGTATAGAAAGTAGGTTTTGGCATTAAACAAATGATTGATGAATTCAAAGGGACATGTTCTATACATCACCATGAATGTAGGTGTTATGCCACCTAAGGGGTGGAGCACAACATGAGGATAATCAAAGAGAAACATGCCTTATCTAATTGCAAATATGAGGTATATGACACCTAAAGAGAAAAAATGGATGGTCGAGACTTAAGGAGAATATAGCTTACACCACCATGAATGTGAGAGCCTTAGGTTCATTAAAGACTAAGGGGGATACATGGTTTCCATGATTGATCCTAATGTAAACGAGGTTTCATTTTTATAGGAGTGAGTTTAAGGGGATAATGAATCAATTCCATATAGAGAAGTGCCATGAGTAACATTTTGTGAAAACCGAGGGAATGGTGTGGTTTGAAACATTTAGAATTGTCACATTACATATCTGCAAGGAGACAAAAAACGAGTTACATATGGTGAACAAGAAGGTATCCACCCATACTAACAATATCGATTATGATCAGAATAAGAGTTTTTCAGAAGTGGTTGCTTTCGAATCACTGGGTCTAGGGACGCCCCCTCCTATCGTCTCAAATGGCGGGGACGCTAGGGCTTTCCCTATTGAGTCTAAGACTGCCACTTCAGGTGATTGTGCTTCGGCTTCCCTTTCTGGCGGTTCTTCTATAAAGTCTTTATCTGCGCAAAGGAATCATGATGAATCTCCAAATTCACTAGCTGCTGGCTTTCATACTCATGAAAGTAGCGAGCTGGTTTGGCATGGTAAAGCGGCGCAAGTGGAAGAAGGTTGGATCACAGTTAAAGGAAAAAAAGTTAAATCCTCTAAGCCTTCTTTCGACATGATTCTCCGCTCCCACAAGAAAAGTGTAAATTGTAAATCTTGATTGGTCTTGTTTTGGAGCTGATCTTTTTCATTGGCTGCTTGTTGTCTTTTCTGCAGCCTTGCTCTTTTTGTATAAGGGTTTTGGATCCCTTCAAAATCTGTTTTTCCCTCTATCAAAAACAATATCGATTATGATCTATTTAGCTATTCTACAATACTTCCAAAAAACTAATGTAATAAAGGAATAAGTTGAGTGGAGATAACTGAATGTATATATCATAACTACTAAGGTTTGTCTTTATACTCTACCCTTTTATATTAATGTATTTTGACTATTCTTTCATAATTTATGACCACATAATAAATATAAATATCTTAACCCATCCAACCTATTACATCCTTGTAGAAAACTCGTATAATATAATATTGCAATTTATAATTATAACATGGTGTCTTTCCCATTTTTGAATCATACTCATTGCCAAATACATTTTGAATAATATTTTCATTGTGTCTCTTCCTTCAAATTTTATTATAAAACATTTGGATAATATTTAGCATATGTTGCTACTTGGGAATTTGCAATAATTGGATTAGTGGTTTTGGAGCATTCAATCTCTTCTACTTTATAGTGGAATTGAGTTTTACTTGAATCCTTCTATGTATATATTATTCAAAGTCAAATAAGGTCTAACTATATAAAGATTGGTCTAAAAACTTGTGACTTTAATTGTGTATCCATTCATGATCTTAGCAAATGGAAAATGAATTTACATGAGCTACAAACTTCAAACATTTTTGTGAAGATGATAGAGATTGTTTTTCAATGAAAAAGAGATGGGTTAGGAATAATTATGCATAGAAAATGGCGATCATTTATTATTTTACTCAACTTGTGTAGCATGTTTAATCATCTTTCTAGAATCATAAAATCAAACACCAAAATAAAACATTTGAAATATAATCACCATATAAGGTACAATCAATCCAAATATCCCCATTTTAAAGGAGAAATTTATAGATTTTGTAGATAAATAGATTAGTTTCATTTTCTCATATATGTGGTAAACCACATATATGTGGTAAACCACTTTTTTAATAAAGAAAATATTTTATTTGCACTTTGGAGAGTTCTCTTGTCTATTATGAAACCCTTGAATAAGTACTACACTACCCACAATTATGCCTATATTTGTTTTATAGAAGATTTGAAAGAAACTTATTACCTTATTGCAAACTATGAGAACTAATACATAAATCATACCAAACTTTTCGAAAGCCATAAGAGTATTTTTAATAGTATGATAATATCTTTGAATTCTATATTGAATATTAAATATTTTGAACAAAAGATTATTTTGAAATTCAAGCTAGGCTTAAAAGTTGTCTAAACCAACATTGAATTCCTCCATATTTCACCTTTAGTATTATTTTATAAAAATGATTGCAAATGTAAACTAAAAATCAATAATATGTTTAATCAGCATAATTAAGTCCCACAATCTATATTTGTGACAATCTAATTGGTTTGTAATTGTAACTAGTGAATTATATGAAATACCCTAGTTGTTTCAATTGGGAGTGCTTGGGTATTTCTATGTTAACTTATGACACCCTATAGTAAAATCTAAATTGTAAACCTTATTGAATTAAACCTATATTTTAATGAGCTGAGATCAAATAAACATAGATTTGAGATATTGAAACAAACAAAATAGATATTCATTTGAAGGGATTAAACAATTTTTTGCATTTTAGAAGGATGTTGATTTTGACCTCCATGAATGACTTTAACACCATGATAGAAAATTGGAAATTATAATTTGGTGCTTGAGTAATGATTCGAAAATTCTAACAACTCAGATGTGGTAGGATTTTTGATGCTTGGGATAGATTCATGACCATAGAGTGTAATGTAGTTCGAAAATCAAGACCCCGAATGAAAGTGTTCACCAATCTCTTATCTATTGAACCAAAAAAATACCCATAGGGAAATAAACAAACCCATAAATTTTTGAATTGCAATTCATTAAGCATACAAGAAGTGCACAAAAAATTGTTGAAATACCACTTTTCAAAAATAATTTTGAATATGCAAACATCCAATTTCTCTAAAAACTTGTACATTTGAAGTTCTCACCTTCATCTACAAGAATACAGGTGGATCAAAATTTATCTACCCATAATACCTTACTAAAAATCAAGCTGAAATCCAAAAAACAACATTTTTGAACACTGGGTGTTTTGATCGCTTACCGCATTTTTTTTTCAATTGTTATCTTTTTGTCAATTTCTCTGATCTTGCATCCTCTTCAATCTGTATTTTCTTCCCTAATTTTAATCTCTATATTATCTCCTTACTACATCCAATTTTATTCCTTACTCTACACAATATCCTCTCTGTAATTGTAGCTCACATCACTCTAAACAATTTCTACTTACTCTTGTGCACCCCTTTATACTTCTCTATGGCTATGTGGCATTTTTATTTTCTCCAACATTCACTCCATTGTCTCTGAGTTAAGTGGCAATCTTCTAATTTTTATGCCCATTCACTTCAAGCACGACCTCACTCTATCAATCTACAATATGCGACATATCTATTCGATGTTTATCTGACTTCTCTTTCCACTTTGTCCTTGTCTTCACTTTGGAAGCCTCAATTTCTTCTTGGTTTGTGCCTACTCACACCTCACATGACCCCCTTTCGTGTTCTTGGCTATGCTGACCACCTCTTTTCTTCCACACCCCATCTTCCTAACTCCTCCATTGCTGCCTATTCCTCTTCCATAAGTGCCACTTCTCATTCCACTCCCATGCTGGAAAATGAAATTTTATATCTATTTTAATTCTTCTAGATAATGAACCAACAATTGCCTTAATTTAATGGAAGTCAATTTACCAATGAAACCATAGGAAGTGATCATGTCCCAACAAGATGATGAATCAACATTTAATCCATTGCAATAATCGACCCTCAAGAAATTAATCGAAATTCATTTCAACGAGAAATTGAACCAAACCAAAATAAAAATCCTATTGTAACCATGAATGCAATTGACATATTTTTTGTTGATGCTGATCGCCAATTCGCCCGGATGCTCCTTCATTACAATGATCCTTGCAGTAGGTGGTATGCACAACACACTCTAATTGGAATAGTTTAGTCCTATTCTCTTATTGACTTATGTAATCTATTCCTCTACCCATGTTCCAAAAATTGGTGTTGAAAAGCATCTTTGGGGGCGTAATATATACATGGAGAAGGCTAATGACTTTCTTGATAGCAATCACTCAGTATGACTAATGTAACAAGATGAAAAATACATGCCAAACATAGATGCAATAATGTTGATGCAACTAAGATTGTAATTATATAATGTAATTACTAAGATTGATTTATGATGACTAATGTTGATGCAAGATGTTAATAATCAATTATTTAAATGACATAAGAATATGTTCTTAAGTCTTAGATACACACCTTTGACATGAAAACAAATGAGTAACAATCATTTTTCTATAAATTTAGCTTGAGAAGTGTGAGATTTGAAATTTAAAATAGGACTAGATTAAGGGCATAATACTATCTAAGGGGTAAGATTTTGTGTGTGACCCAATATATGGAGGTAGATTCTGGTAGAAGTAGTGTACCATTCATGTTCTATGGTGATGGATTTAGCATATTAGAGTGGTGGTTTAGGATTAGGGTCATCTAATGTGTAAAATGAGTGATAAGACAATACATTAATGACATCTATATGAAGTGGCATAAAAAAAGGTAAGAGTGAAAGCCATGCACTTTTAGCCCTTACATTTCCCTCGACTTTGGTTGGCATGCAAATCCATATGAAAAAGCATGTCAAAGTAGAATTTAAAGAAAAAATAGTCATGAAAAAGGCTTTTTGTTTGGATTATGGAATATTAGCTATATAACTAGAATAATCATGTTCTCCCTTTGTTCTTGATATGCAACATGTGTCCATCAGATCCATCATATTATCTAAGTAAAAGCACAAGTTGTTAAAACTATAGAAACTGGAAAATAAATCATTATTAATACAACCCTCTATTCAAGTTTACGATGAAGGAGTGCCCTCAAAACAAGGAGAAAGGATTAAAATAAATAAACTAAAGATATATACTTTGGATGAAAATTGAGCATGATAAGCAAAATAAATTGAGTAAAGAATGTGTACTTGGTACATATTTATTTGTGTGTCATCAATGTGTATGGAAGATGATACAAATTTTTTCCCAATGAGAGCAAGTATTAGCACATAAAACATGTTAAAACAAATAATGCCTTACCCCTAAGCACCAATATCAAGTGAAAGAAGTTAAGAAATATGAAAATAACATATGTAAACATAATACTAGTTATAATATGTGATAGAAGATAAATAATATAAAAGTGGAAGAGGATAACTAATAATATTGGAGTACTCAAGTGGTAGTGGGTCAATCAACAAGAGAAAAAATGCCTCATTCAAATTGTTTGATCCTATGAAACTATACACTATGATGCCATGATGCAAATGTGGTGAAGGTGACAATGTATGATTTTGGAGCATTTGTCTCCACAAAAGTAGTTTATAAATGTGGAAATTTGATATTTATCTTTGGAGAAATATGTTAGGTTGTTTTCCCTTGTAGTATATATTCTAACTTTGGAAGTCGCTTTTGATAAATTTTCATAGACAATTCTTTGTTCAAGCATTGCTCATGACCATAATAACATATAACTAATGATATATCCTTTATAAGATTTTTTGGCTCATGTTGGTTCTATTAAAGTACCTTTATTTCTATTGCAATATTAACTTGAGCTCTAAGCTCAATCATCATACCACGACATTGTTTATCATTGATGCTCACTTGAATTATATTTTTCCTTGATTCTCATCATTGTTGATGTCTTTTTTTGTAACATGGATGTTGTGTATGCTAGGTTTAGCCTTATACTTTTTAATAATGACTAGCATTGAGAGTATTCTCATAATAATGACTAGCATTGAGAGGATTCTCATAATAATGACTAGCATTGAGAGGATACTCATTATGCATTTTTTCATAAATAAGATTCATCAAGTTGAGGTATTATAGATTTTTTTTCATTTTCATTAATACCCTCCACTTGAATCACATTATTATATTATTAAGAATGAGATTTTTTATCTTTTGCTTTACTGCCTTTCACCTATCCTTAGTTTCTCTAGATGTTTGACGATCATCACAAAAATAATTTACATTGAAGTAATATGGTACACCTTTATATGAATTGATTGGTTTGATATGACATAAGGGGATAAGCTATTTTCGCAAAAGTTGTAACATGATATATAGATGATCCACCAATTTAGTAACATTCTATTATCCCTTAGTTTTAGGCTAATGATGTTGAGATGATAATGATCAATAGTGTTGGTATTATGTGTAGGAACACACTTGTATTGAAAGTCTATCCTCATTTCCCCTATGTTTCAAAGTTTAATTTGATTAAAACTAAAGTAAATGAATATTTGTCACTCATATAGAGAAAATATAAATAAATGATAAGGGTTAATGCACTCGTTTGTATTTCAACATGATGTTTTTGACCTTCTTGATGGTTTGTAACCTTACAATAAAAATTGGATTTTGGAATTTGGTACAACAAAAATGATTGGAAGACTATGATAGAGATGTGTTGATACTTTGATGCCTAAGATAGATTTGCACCCATGACCTAGTCCCAAGACTCGGTTGCATTAGCAACCTAGCCCCAAGACTAGGTTCCATTAACAACCTAGTCTAATTGGTGTATCTTAAATTCTTGTGCTCTTGTTGACTTCTATAATTGGTTTTCTTATGTTTGAAAAATAGTGATGTTAAAGGCAACTTTCAGGGCTTGTTATAATAGAGGGGATATCATTTAATTACTTGATGGAAATTAATCCCCATGGTTGATGTTACATGATAACATTACATTTCAAATAGAGATGTAAGAATGTTGATTCAACTAAGATTGATATGAGATTGAGACCACAACTAAGTTTTCTATCACTAAATGCAGATGTGAGATGGTAACCAATGAATTAAAATGACCTAACAATATTCCCTTAAATACAAATCTGAGAGACACAATTTGAGACCTTTAGTGTGCAAGGTGATGGGTAATGGTTATATTATTAGAAAGTTGGCTCAAGTAGTAAGAGATTTAAAGTTTAAACACATGGGACTTAATTGTGTGAGTAACTTAGTCTAGGGGGATAGTTCCATATAAATGGACGCCTTGTTGTAGAATGATGTAATTAACATGTTAAGTGTGGTGGGAATAGGATTAGTGTTGGCTAGTGTACCAAGTGAGCCAAATTAATTGCTCAGACCTTGCATTTACAACATTCACATAAAATGGAGTAAAATGAAAGGGTAAGAGTACAAGGTATGAACCTCTATTCATTGCAATAATTCCAAGCCAAATGTACTTTGATTTTAACCTCAAAATATATCAATTAGATATTATAAGAAAAGGTTAAACAATCATGCATTTAAACGAATGAGGTATTTTTTCATTAATTTGTTGATTACCATTGTAAGAGAGGGGGATCACCGCGTGCAAGACCCCAGGTCACAGAGGGTCAAGATGCGAGAGGTTGCCCTAACTTACCTCAGCTAAGTGCAATGTGTAGGGTATAAGGATGAGAATGATGAGGATTATGAGGTCCTACAATCACTCTACAATTCCGAGTTCTAAGGTGGGGCTAGGCGAGTCGGTTTTTAGGTTCAACTTTGTGCCTTAGGGAGTTCTCTGCCCGAGGACGTAAGTGTGATCTCTGGACGATAGCACAGCGTGCGTTGGCGTCTCTAAAGTGCATTGTCGTCTGTACGACCAGACAACAGTAGAGACGAGGTTGAACCCACCAAAACGACTAAAGACCTAGCTATTCAACTAAAAGGCCATAATGAAACAAGTGAATAAACGAAATATTCTCGAATGTTATAAAGTAGAATGCAAGTGTAAGGAAAATAAGAAGGATCTCACTGAGGAATTCGTTCACCAATTGATCTTCTTAGCAACATGCACACCTACACACAACAAGAGGGAAAATGTTGGGTGGTTGAAGAGGGGCCTGCCTCAGTCAGACCCCTGTTTAGGTGTTTCCACCTCTACGGACAACCAAGGAAACAAGATAAAGAAATAGTATAATAAAGACAATGCAAACACTATAAAGCAGTACTATGCTACTCAACCAAGTGATAAAGGAGAGGAGAGGGAAGCTTACCACCTCCACCAAGAGCACTCAAGGTTGCTTGGAGGAGAAATGAGAGGAACTCAAGCCTCTGTTGCAATGGCGTGGTCCCAAACTTGCTCTACAGAAGTGACAAAGTGAAGCTTTTGCTGCAATGGTGTGCTTGAATGCTTGAAGTGAGTGAGAATGGATGCAAAAGAGTGTGAGTATGGAAGCTTGAAGTGTGCAATAGCTTAGAAGAAGTTGTGAAGAGTTGCATTGAATGTTGAAGGGGTGAATTTGAAGAGGGAGTGAAGAAAAACAACCATATTTGGGTCGGTTGGCCGAAGGGGGCGTTACGGGGGCGTTACAACTTCAATGCCACTGAGAAGTGTTACGCCTTTGCAGGTTCAGCCGCAGGAATCTGCTAGAGACGTAAGCGCGCCGCACATATGTCCTTGTTTTGCACAGATGTCCTTGAAAGAAACACCGCCATTGATGCTCAAAACAGTCGCCAAGTGGACCGCCAACAACAGGATTAAGTGGAATTAAGCCTCTGAACTTGGTTTTCTAAGGTGGATAAGGGCAAAAAGGGGATTTGCATAGGGGATGCAAATTCGCTCTTATCCATTTTGCCCCCACTTTAGCGAGCACGAGTACTAATGAGTGCTCTATAAAGTATATCAAGAAGAGAGTAGAGTTAGAAAAGTATACCTATATCGTCGAGGAAGTAGTACTCGGTCTGGCGTACCCGAAGGTGCACGAAAAGCAAAGGACTCCATAGCTGCTCGAAATTATGAAGTTGGAAAAACAAAGCGTCTTATAGGTCCACAAAGCTACAAGGAGGCAACCCCCAAGATCTCTCGCATGAAGGAAGCCCCAAGGAAGTGCCCTACAGGTTCTCAGTCCCATAAGGGAAGGTATTCTCCATGAACTCAAGCATGAAGAACACCCGAAGAAGCGCCCTACAGGTTCTCGGTCCTGCAGGGGAGCCACTCCCAAGATCTCTCGCTTGGAGGAAGCCCCAAGGAAGCGTCCTACAGGTTCTCAGTCCCATAGGGAAGGTATTCTCTACGAACTCAAGCATGAAGAATACCAAAAGAAGCACCCTACAGGTTCTTAGTCTTGCAGGGAAAGTATTCTCCATGAAATCAAGTATGAAGAACACCTGAAGAAGCGCCCTACAGGTTCTTGGTCCTGCAAGGGAGCCACCCCCAAGATGTCTCGCATGGAGGAAGCTCAAAGGAAAGCACCCTACAAGTTCTTGGTCTTGCAAGGAGGTATCCCCCAAGATCTCTCGCATGGAGGAAACCTAAGAAAGCGGATTTCGTAGAGTCAAGAAGTAGCGACACGTCTACCCGTAGATAGATCATGTCAAACGCGGCCATGTAGGAAAATAAGCGGACAGTGACACAAACTGTCAATAAGTAAAACTTTCAAAGGGGTCCCTCATGAACCCTTCAAAAGGAGAGGGGTCCACTCAAGGGACATGCTGTTTGAAAGGTAAGGTCTAGTTAAGCTGCCCTCGAGCTAGACACAAAAGGGCGAATGGAATGAGTCTAGTCGGGCTGCCCCCAAGCTAGATATAAAAGAATTCCATTTGGAATAGAGACTTTGAAAGAAGGGTCCCTTAGGAACCCGCTGTGAGCAAGAAGTGGGGTCCACTCAAGGGACACACAATTCAAAAGCAACTGTTCTTCTTAGAGTGATTCGTCTTCGAGGAATACTTTTGAAAGATGTTCACTTCATCAAGGAATTCAAAAGGAAGGATATGTCCTCGCGTGAAGGGAAATAAAAGCTGTTCCCACTTCAGAGGAAGGTCTTCAAGTCCTTTCTTTATGAACCCGTGATGAAGGAAACACATTCCACTAGGGTTCCAAGTTGAGAATGCGATTGTAAGGAAAAATGTGCGAATACTTTCAAGAAAAGATTCATTGGCAACGAATTCGTTTTCTAAAAATCGAAGTGTTGAAGAGGAGCGTTGTCACATAGGAGGGACAACTCAAGCCAAGAAGAGAGAGATAAAGAGAAAGCAAAAGAGAAAAGAAAAATACAAACAAAGGACACAGGGGGATTTGGTTTAGCGGGGTCAGATTTGTCCGAGCTCATATAATAATAGATAACCACAATGCAAGGCGAAAGACCATTAATCCCCAACTAGATCAAGAAGAATGCACGAAAAAAAAAGTAAAAATAAAAAATTGGGTCAACATGGAAGGGGAGCCTAAATGCCCCAACGCTTTGCATTGTCCCCAATTTATCAAAAATCAAGCACAAACATGGAGGAATGATGATACAAATAGAAGAAGGTTTACGACACAAAAACCACGACTGTATCGAAGCACCAACGGGGGTGACGAGGGTCATCCAGGCACACATAGCACAAGCACGAGGGAACAAATCACAAAACACACACACACAAGATCAAGAAAGGGCCTCCTCCTAACATTGATCGGCCAAGAGGTCGTCCACTTCCCAATCTAAATCTTCATAAGGGGAAGGAGGACGAGCCTGCAATGGTGGGATGTTAAGAGATGGAGCATCCAGACCTTCTGCAACAAGGGCCCCTCAAGGTCCTCTCGACCGAGCTCCTGTGGAGTCGAAGTTAGCGATTTCAGGAAGATTGCCTACAGGGCCGAAACCTCATCCACAGAGTTAAACATGCACTCCACAAGAGCTCCATGCCTTTCTTCAGCGGATGGGACAGGTTGTGCCTGAGATTCACCGCTAAGCTCGCCGAATGACTCAAGAGCGGTGACAAACTTAGGAGAAGCCGAGACTAGTTCCGTCACGAGGATAGAACAAGTCAGCGCAAGACCACCTTGCAAAGAAGGTGGACTCTTGATGCAGAGAATCAAACCAAACCCTTCAACACCATCATTTGTTCAAGGGATTTCAATCCCAAATAGAATCAAGAGAAGATCAAATATGTAATCAAACTCATTTCACTACCTTTTCAACATTCTTTAGGCTCTCAAACTCAACAATTACATAGTACTTCAAGCAATCACTACTATACTCATTTTCAAGGCAACAAAACACTTATGCCAAATCCTTTATCAGATTCATTTCCTCTTAAGCATCATCCAAATGTTAATAACCAATTACTATTCCTTCAAGACACAAGGCTCATCATACTTTGATTGAATCAACTCAATACATCATTGTATACATATCAAATCTGCCTACCCTGCGATTAAGGCACCTAGACACACCATAGAATTACCATTCCAAAACTTCAAAACAATATACACTACCCTCCATACCTTATCCCAAACTTTGAAACATCTTTATCAACATGAGTACAATAGTTTTCAACTACTAACAATTCCTTTTGTCACTGTTTTGCACAAATCATTGTTCTAGCAAATTAACAAGTCTATGCACACAAACACCATTAAGGCACATAGTACTCAGAAATCCAAACACCATAATATCAGACTTTTCCTTCTTAACTCTTTCCAAACTTGATACAATCCCAATGCCATTGTACAAACAAATTCATCATAAAACTAGTCACAATTATCACAGTTTTTAAACAAAATTCTGTTTTAGCAGTCATACATCAAGTTCCTTTGCAAGTTTCCAAACGCTCAACCAGTTAATCCCCACAACCAATTTCATATTCTATGAACCAAGACATTTTTAGAGCCACTTTACTGTCCTAATCAACAAAACATGAACTTTCAATGATTTGTTTTAGAAGAAACCATCAAATCTTCAGACTGTGAGTTGAAAAAACTAGTAGATTAGGCCTTTTTTTTATAGAGGAGACCCCCTTTAGACTACTCCAAATCACTCAAAACCCAAAAACATTCTTAGTAAATGCTATGAAACTCAGGATTTCATCAAGTTTGAGGACTAAAAAGATTCAATGCTTACTGTTCTTTCAAACCCTTGTTTATAGGGTGAATAAACACCAAAACAGGGAGGGTTTCATGAAATACATACTTATAGATCTCCAAAACATTGGCCACCACTTCCAACACCTTGCAATACATATGCCTACACCTTCTACACCATTTCCAAGACTCTGCAAGCTTTGTTCCTTCATGACTCATGACTGTAGCATCAATTTGTGTATGGAAACCCTTAATTTTCTTGTTTAGCGGCAACTCCACCATGGCATTCTTGCTTTTCCCTGCACTTACAATCATCAAAACATACAAAACATCCTATCCTTAACCTACTCCACCAATCTACTTGACCTGCATTGGTGGAGTAGTAAAGAAAACCCTATTGGACTCTCAAAACCCAATATGCAGGGTTTCAGACCAAGCCACAAAAAGTTTTCTCAACCAAACATTATATCTAATGGGTCCTTTCCCAAATGGATGTGAAAGAAAGGTGGTTCCTTAACCTACTGAAAACAAACAAATTTTAAACCCTAGGACTGCTGTTCAGTCTGTACAAGATAGAACCAACTGAAAGAACACAAAATAGACCAAAAATAGGGAACTTTTTATTATTTCAATTCTTGAAGAATACAATAACCTCTTTGCTTGGCCTTTCCAAGGCTTTATAAATGTTTCCACTTGACCTCTCAACTCCCCAAATAGTTACAACCACCCTTTTACTCTTAATCTTGCTTTGTTTTGTCAACTTAACAATGGCAATAATGCAAGTTTTACACCCTTTTTTCCCACTTTTTGACAATATTTTGAAAATCCAATTATGTGATCCCCACTAAGGGCCTATTTAATGGCTTCATAAGACCTTTACAATGTTCTAGACTTAAAAATTCAAATTTTTACAATTTAGCCTTTTAAAGGCATTCAAAGAACAGGGTGCTCCTGCACCAACTCCTCTTATGTCCTTTGTTGCTAGAAGGACCAACCTTCATCTCTTTCTTCTTCTTCGGAGATGAACTCCCCACATACGAAGCTAGGGGTGCAAAGGAAGAGGAAGAAAGAACCGTAGTGGATACAATCAAAGTATTAACCATATCCATGGGCTTCAGGAAGGGCTGAATATCTGAAACAAAAATTGACAAAGATGGCTTCGCTGAAGGAGCGATGAACACCTGCACCCATTTAGGGTTAGGTGCATTCGTGCTCACAACGGAAGTCGAGAGCGGACCAAACTGGAGAGAAGTAGAAGGAAGGGAGGAAGAAGACGCTGCAAGAGGTCCTAGAACTGGAGCAGTCGTTTCTTCCTCCTTTCTTTGCGAGGTGGTCTGTTCGACCATGAGAGCCTTTGTCGGTGCTTGCGTTCATGTGCAAGGCAGTTTCTGCGGCTCCTGGAGTTAGAGGCCAGAGTTTGCAAAGGGACAAGAGGTTCTTGCTTGACCATAGGAACGTCCACTACAGCCGTATCAGGTGGAGGAACAGGTTCTTGTACGAGAGTAGGGGGAGCAGGTTGAGGAGCGAGAGGAGTCGACTTGAGGGCCTCGACAGCGGGCCTCTTTCCGTTCACTGCCTTAGGAGCAGGGGCGGTAGGAGGCCGCAGATTGAATTCTCTAGGAGAACCTTTTTTCTCGCTGTATAAATAATACCACAGTCCAGGATATTCATTAGAAAGGTCTGTGATCCTAATCTTGGGCCTTTGCTAAGGAGGGATCATCGGACCCAGTGGATAGCCACTGGGCTTGCTCATCTAATACTCTTCCAAAGAAAGGGGAGAGGATGGGGCAGCCCGGGAAAAAATTACCTTTTCCTTACTTTTGCGAGAAGTAGAGGGAGCCGACATGGGCTTCTCCTCTTTCTTCGGAGAAGAGGGAGCGGTCAGTGTAGCCTTCTCCTTGCCTGTACGGGGAGGGGAAGGAGCCGGCGTGGACTTCTCCTTCTCTTTTGGAGAAGGAATAACGGCCGGCGTGGGTTTCCTCCCCTCTTCTCGGGAAGAGGAGGTAACCGATTATTTTGTCATAGGAAGGGTTAGCTCTAGCTCCCCTTTGCCGCTAGTTTTATACTTCACATAGTTCTTGTAAAGTAGGTTTGTCCTTGGAGGAAGTAGATCGACCGGGGAGGGCCATAAGTGATCTAATGAATATCCACCATGAGATACCAAGGGCTGATATCTGGTGTCATGTACTACATACACGACACCCTCGTGGGAAAAATTTAAACACTTGTGGATAACAGAGGCGATCCCGTTCATGGAAGCTAACCAGGGAATGCCCAACTTCACTTTGAATAGATCCGACTCCGGGATGACATCGAAGACTGTGTCAACATTCCTAGGTCCAACCAAGATGGACAAAGTAATCGAGCCATAGCGTTTAAGACTCATACCATCATGTGTACGGATGGTAGATCTCGTTTCTTCATATTTTTCCCTTTCCAGTGAATTTAATACTAATGTTTCTTCAGTAATAACATTCACACAGCTCTCGGGGTCAACTAAGACTCCTATCATAATGCTACCATTGACACGAGCGAGAATGTAGAGAGGTGAAGGTTTGTTGTTTAAGGGCAAATCTTGTAATGTAATTGTAACATCCGGCGAATTGGGTGCGGGTGGATCAATGGAAGTTACCGTGACCATATTAACATAGGCCTCGGGTTGGGTAATAGAATTAGTGGGATCAATAATCATGTGAGCAGAGTGTGACGGAAATGGGTCTGTGTATATCTACAATTCACTATTTTCCTTTGCGAATTATTTGTTAGTGTTTTTTTTATTCCCATTGAGACGAATGGTACCGTCCTCGATGCGGTCCTGTATCTAATTACGCAACTGCAGACATCGTTCGGTATCATGCCCATTAACACGATGGTACTGACAATAAGTGCTCCTAGCATACCAATTAGGGTAAGGTTCCTTAACAGGCTTAGGGGTCGGCAAAGTTATGATCTTATCCTTGAACAACTTTTGTAAGATGGAAGTATAAGATTCTGACAACTTTGTGAACTTCCGGTTGCGTTTGAGGCCGTTGTCATCAACAACGACTACTACATTTGCAACGGCTTCACCTTTCCCAGAGATCGATACGATGGATTTTCCCTCAGAACGGGAATGCAAAGAGGATCCCCCGAACTGAGCAACTGTTTGCTGGTACTCTCGTAATGCTGCATACAAATGCGTGAAAGAAGGGTATTTCATCAAAGCAAACTTCTCTTGCCAAGGCCTTTGTAAGTTTCCTATGAACACCTTCTACACGTCAGAATCGGGTAGCTGATACGAGATTTGTGAAAGGAGCACTTGATAACACGCTATGAAGTCGGTTATCTTTTCATTATCTCCTTGTTACATCGGACAAGATCCGAAAAGGTCATCTTTGGCCCGATGTTTGCTTGGAATTGTCTAAGGAACTGATTTACAGGTTGGTCAAATGAGAAAATAGAATTGTTAAGCAAGGAATAGTACCATTCAAGTGCTGTGTCCTTGAGAGATCGGGGAAATAGTTTAGCCATCAATGCATCATGATGGAAATAGTCATTGCAAAGGGTGTTAAAGGAAAACACGTGTATGCGGATCCCCTTTGCCACCAAACTTCTCAAATTTAGGGATCTCCATTCCCTGAGGAAAGGGAGTGTTCAAGATAGCAACCGACAATGGGCTATGTTGAAAGAAAGGTTGGAAGATAGGTTGGGCAGAGGCTTGGGAAAGGCTTGCTAACTGGCTCTGCATCTTGCGCATATTCTGAAGCAAAGTGTTTAGAATAGGGTTGTTAGAAGATAGAGGGCTAGAGGAACCTCCTCCAGAGCCACCGTCGGTGTGACTTCCGCTAGAGCCACTACTAGAGCCATGACCGCCAGTAGGGCCTCTACCATAACCACCACCATGACCTTTGCGGCAACCGCCTCCGCCAACACCACCTTCGCTACTGGATCCATCAACAGTACCAAAGCCTCCACCATCCAATCCGCCAAGACCTCCACCATCAGAGGTGACAGAAGGGGTAAAGCTAACGCCGAATGGGACCTTATTCACTTTGATAGTTTCAGGTCGCTTAGGGAGGGAAGGGATACTGATAGAAGGGACCGCATCGACCATGTAAACAGAAGTGGGGGGCATTGATACCCCTAACTGTCCCTCACGCTCTTAAAAGGTGACTCCTTGTGCAAAGCTAGGGTTGGTCGAAGGAGCGCAATCTTCGGCAAGATCGAGGAGACTACTTAGAAGCTCAATGCTTGTTCGATCTTTACCCATCATATGCTTTAATTCACTAACAACCCGAGCGACTCTAGCCATCTTTGGATTTCTTTCCAAATGGTTTTCTAGGTCACCCAACCCTTTAGTGAGGGTGGACACATATTCAGCAGGGATTTGAACGACCTCATGCTCATGCACTGATGATGGTGTGGGAGACACAAGAGGAGTGGGAATGTGATCGGTTTCGTCAGCGAATCCCATCTAATTCCTCGATAATTGCTCCTACACAGCGAAACTAATGGTGGGACCAGAGAAAAGACCTGTAGAGATTCCAAGCAAGACCTTCGTCCTATCCATCGGGAGGTGCCGTACACTTCTCCTCACGATATGACAAAAAGTTTTGGACTGTGTTGTGATGCTCATAAACTTTCACAACACTCAAGAACACAACAATCGTGGAGTACTTGAGGGAAGCCTCAACACCGACATATGAACAAACGTTGGTTCATGTCGAGTTCACCAAAAATGTAGGAGAGGGGGACCACCGTGTGCAAGACCCCAGGTCACAGAGGGTCAAGATGCAAGAGGGTGCCCTAACTTACCTTAGCTAACTGCAATGTGTAGGGTATAAGGATGAGAATGATGCGGATTATTAGGTCCTACAATCACTCTACAATCCTGAGTTCCAATGTGGGGCTAGGTGAGTCGGTTTTTAGGTTGAAGTTTGCGCCTCAGGGAGCTCTTTGCCTGAGGACGTAAGCATAGTTTCTGGACGACAGTGCGACGCACTAACGTCTCTAAAGTGCCCTATCGTTCATATGGCCAAACAAAAGTAGAGACAAGGTTGAACCCACGAAAACGACTAATGGCCTAACTATTCAACTAAAAGGCCAGAATGAAACAAGTAAATAAACAAAATATTGTCTAATGTTATAATGTAGAAAATCAAGTGTAAGGAAAATAAGAAGGATCTCACCAAGGAATTCATTCACCAGCTGATCTTCCTAGCAACACACATGCCTACATACAACAAGAGGGAAAATGTTGGGTGGCTGAATAGGGGCCTACCTTAGTCAGACCCCCGTTTAGGTGTTTCCACCTCCACGGATAGCCAGGGAAACGAGATAAAGAAATAGTATAATAAATACAATGCAAACACTACAAAGCAATACTATGCTACTGAACCAAGTGATAGAGGAGAGGAGAGGGAAGCTTACCACCTCCACCAAGAGCACTCAAGGCTGCTTGGAGGAGAAATGAGAGGAACTCAAGCCTCTGCTGCAATGGCGTGGTCCCAAACATGCTCTATCGAAGTGACCGAGTGAAGCTTTTGTTGCAATGGTGTGCTTGAATCCCATAAGTGAGTGAGAATGGATGCAAAAGAGTGTGAGTATGGAAACTTGAAGTGTGCAATAGCTTAGAAGAAGTTGTGAAGAGTTGGATTGAATGTTGAAGGGGTGAATTTGAAGAGGGAGTGAAGAAAAATGACCATATTCGGGTTGGTTGGCCGAAGGAGGCATTACAACTTCATTGCCAATCAGAAGTGTAATGCCTCTGTAGGAATCTGCCAGGGACGTAAGTACGCTGCGCGGATGTTTGCGAGCCGCACGGGTGTCCCAGACAGAAACGCCCCCACCGATGCTCAAAACAGGCGCCAAGTGGACCGCCAACAACGAGCTTAAGTGGAATTAAGCCTCCAAACTTGGTTTTCTAAGGTGGATAAGTGCAAGAATGGGATTTGATAGGGGATGCAAATTCACTCTTATAGAACCATAAAAGAAGAATTACCATAAAAGAAGTGAAGAGACGTGTTGTAGGTGTTGTCATTGATGTCAACGAAGTGGTATTATGGAAGGTTGCTTGCAATGCTCATAAGAGTTGTTAGGTGAAGGACATGGTAATGAATGTCACGAGCATGTTGTTTGATTAGTTGGCAAGAGACATTGCCCAAGTCATCTAGTGTTGTCATTAATGGCAACCCTAGTCAGTAATCATATCCGCACTTTAGTATTTGCTCGTACCAGAAGTCAGATTGAAGATATGTGTTAATTGTCAAAACTAAAACAGGGCATCTGACAGAGTTGTGTACATTGGCTCATATGTAATTTCCTGTTATCATTTTGTGTTGTGGATCTCAGGGAAGGTCTTTTGATGTATGAACTATCATATCTTTGAATCATAGGGCCTCGTATTGATTGGTGTCTAAGTTAGAAGATCCAGTTTATTGATTTTCATTCTAACAGTGTAGAGAAAGGCAACCTAGATGAGTGTAGCGTGTTGTGGATCTTCGAGGCATACATGTTTAAGGTGTTTCATGTTCGTGGATGTTGTTTTGGGTCCTTACTATGTTTTGGCCAAGATTGTTTGATTCACATTGATAATTATTTATGGATTGAGCCGACAGTTTGTACACATTTTATATTTTGTTAAAGTCGACATGCAATTGATGTAATCTCTAGTTGTAGATATATATAATCGATTATTCATATAATTTTGGTGTGTGTTGCGATATGATGTGAAAGTCAAAAGGAATATTTATCGATTGTGCGCAGTTTCTCTTACGCAGAACAAAGATTGGTGATTCAAATTAAAGCAGACTGAGTTTCAAGAGTAGAATCAGACAAAATGTAAAGAATGTTGTAAATGTGCTTAACCGGAACTATACTTAGGCATTAACAGATGCTATCTCATAGTTCATCCACTCCATGTGTCTATGACTGTAAGACAATGTGTCTTCCTTGGGAAGTGAGCCTTTTTGTATTTGAGCAGTGAGCTCTAGGCAGTGTGCCTGAATGCATGTGCATTCCCCATTTGTAAACACTTATGTTGAGTATACTCATATTGTGGATTAATCTCCACCATCGTTTTTCTCCTAACAAGGTTTCCACGTAAAAATCCTTGTGTTATGGTGTTGTGGTTGATTGCCTTGTGTTTTTGCATCTTTCTTTTGGTTCAATGCTATAAGTGGTTTAAAGATCAAGTTAATAAAGTTAAAATTTGTAGAACACTGATTCACCCCGCCGTCAGTGTTCCTTGATTCCAACATGATCAGTATCTTACTTTTGATGAAAAGAGTTGTAATTGTTGTGTATGGTGTTGTGAATGTTGTATTCATTGTCCATTGATGTGAAGCATTGCATTAGATTTGAAAGAAAGTTTGTAAGGTTTCATACAGTCTAAGACACAATAAGTTTTATTGAAGAAATTTGGGAGAATGGTCTGCATTCCTTTGCATTTTAAGATATGGCCTTGTGGTTTGGAAGTTAGACAGAGAAAGGTGTAAAATATGTTCCTGATTTTAGTGCATAAAAGTTACTGCAAAAGTTTCTAGAGCTAGTAGAGTGAAGGACTGCAGTACAGTTGTGTTGTAGTCAGAAAGGGTCAAAGGAATGCTTCATATTTCTTCGTATTTGAAGATGTGATCTTGCGGTTTGGAGAACAAGTTTAAATTTTCTATATGTTTTCTCATTTCAAGTTTCAGGTGTTGAGGAGTATCACAAGTCTGGTTTTCAATATTCTATTTCAAGACTGTGTTTTTAGGGTTTGCAAGTGATGTTGAGTTTAGTATTTGTTTGTTTGCGCAAGCATGAAGTAGCATGAAGTTGTGAAAGGAGTGATGGGAATGTTTTTGAATGTGACATAATGCTTGTAAAGCGATCTGTGTGAAGCTATTTGGTCTCTCTGGTATCGCTTTAGGCCTGGAGCTAATGTAAAGAAGGTTAGGTGTTTGTTGGTCCGACTTGTTATATTGAGATGATTGTGCCAGGTGTTTCGAAGAGTGTGCTAGTGTGGAGATGTGCGCTAAGATAAAATAGGTCTTGATTATCTCTTGTTTTAAACCATATTTGATTTCTTTTACAACAAATGTGTTGGGAGTTGGCCTTGTTATGGTTGTTGCATGTTTCATAATACACGTTTCATTTTGGCCGACAAGGAGAAACTTTTTGAAGCTTGCAAAGGGCATAAATGAAAGATCAAGTTTGTTTGAAGATGAATGAGAGTGTGTGTATGCAGGGAGGTATGTGTGGAAGTGAGTTGAAGATTGTAGAGGTTGTTGAGCAGAAGTGTTGAAGACACATACTAGTGTGAAGGGTGTTGATGTTGCGATGGTGTTTGATCAATAGATTGTGTCAAGTATGTTGTACGAAGGTTGTAGCTTCTTTCAATAAGTGTTGTAGGGAGTTAGCGTTGTTTGGTTGATGCGATGAAAATTGTATTTTAGGGAGTTGTAGCTTCATTTGGGTTGTAGCCCATAAAACTTGTTGTAAGTCTTGTTATATTTGTGAGGCTGGATTTGGACAGTAGTTCCAAGCAACTTGCTCACTGTGGTTTTTCCCTTCTAGGATTTTCCACATAAATCTGGTGTTATGGTTGTGTGCTGGTGCTTTGAATTACATAGTTTGATTCTTTATCTATTAAGTCAATAGAAAGTTTTGGTTTTTTAAAGTTGAATTGAATTAATTTCTGGTATATACTGATTCACCCCCCCTCTTAGTATATCAGTGTGTTGTAACAAGAATAAATTTTGATATTGTTAGTTATCTATGTTTTAGAAGGAAAAAATACCTTTAATTTAATAAAATGACATGAACACAACCTTGTCATCATGCCTTAAGGTGAGAAAAATAGTAAATTTACTCTCGATATTAGTCCATTATAAATTCTTAAATGTTCTATGCATTTACTACACTAAAGTCTAGTCTAGAATATATTTTTTTCACCATGTACACATGATAATTAAATGCCCATAAGAGAAGATGGGTGGTGAGCTTACACACTTCTTGAATCATTTGTCCTAAATACATAATATTTAATACACATTAGTATTTAAATTTTATGATACATAGATACTCCTACATGAGACCATATGTCTTACTATATAATGTAAATACATCCCAATAATATTAGCACAATTAATCAAATATTTTACTAGAGAAAAGACATGCAACTTGCATATTTCATTTTTTATTTTGGTTATGTTGAACTCTTTCTAATAAAAAAGGTACTCATAGTTCACATGAGACTATTCATTCTAATAAAGATCAATGTACCCTAGCCTAGTTATTCATGTAATGTAGGCCTTTAAAACCATACAATTTTAAGGCATGGATTGCTAGACTAAAACAAACATGAAATAGAGAAAAGTTAGTGATACTTACATTTCAACCTGCCTTGTAGGCATTGCAATTGTACTTGTATTGGGGGGCATTATGCCTCCCACTTGTTGCTTGCTTGATGACATGACCTTTATTCGAAGTGTTGTCTTCTTGTTTCATGTGATGTGTCTTCTTGTTGGTGACATTGGGTTTGATGTCCTTCAAGATTGTGACCTTTCTTGGCATATGACATTCCTCTTAGTGGTAATGCTACTGCTTGCATTCCCTAAGGTGGGAATCTTTTATCCCTTAGCTAGTCCTCTCTTGATGGTGATATTGAGTGTGATGTTCCCTAAATTGAGACCTTTCATGAACTAAGCAAAACCCCTTTGACTATCTTAGAGAAAATTCTTGGCCACCAAGCATAATACAACTTGCTTGTTAGTGGCCCCTTTATTTCATGAGTGTTTAGCATAATGCCACTTGTTAGCCTTGTGACCATCTTGTGCGGCGCCTTATCCAAGTTATTATGGAGTATAACTTTTGCTATGGTTATGGGTACACACGTGGTGTATATTGGACTGCACCAAACCATTGTGTGTTTCTCATATTTCCTTGGGGTTCACCTAGTGTATAGCGGACTGCACTAGCCCTTGTGAGCTTATTTTTGGATAAATGTCCTAGGCTTGATCCATACCTTTTGGACAAACAGTCAAAGCTTGATCCACCCCTTTTTAATCTTTGCATTAGTTTTGACATTGTATGATGTTGTATCTTGTGTTGTTGCATGCATGTGTCTCTTTGTGCCTTTGTTGGTTTGCCATGGGATTTTTTTATCCTGGGGACTTGATCATCCTCCTTGATTATTGCCATCTTATCCTTGTAACAATTGTACAATTAGACCTCTCTTGACTTATTTGTCTACTTTAGTGTGAGTTTGAGCATGGGTTCATACTCTCACTAAAGTGAGGGCTAAATGAATTGTAGAAAATGTATTCCTTTACATTTTCACACTATATTTGCATCCCCTTAATTAATTTTACTTAATTAAGCTTCTAATTGCCTAAATTATGCATTCCTAAGCCTTATTATTCCCATTTTCCAAAAGGGAAATTATATTAAACAATTGCCAACATTAATTTAAACACCTTGGAAGTTGGGTGTTTTGGGCTTACGTCTTAGGACAATGGGTACTCCTTAAGTGCCAAGACCCAATTTTTAATATGTTTTTTGGCGGCATTTTAGTGATTCAAATTCAAGTTTCAAATATTGGCTTTTGGAATCTAATATTTTGGAAATTAGATAAACACCTATAAATACATAGTTATTATATCAATTCAAAACATCTAGCATTAAGGAAACTTTCACAAGAGCAAATATTATTGTCAAGTACATTGAAGAGCAGATTTATCGATCATCTACAACAACAATCAAGATCATATCATCATGTCAAAGTTCACGTGTTTTCATATCATGTTTTGGAGCTAACATTGTGATGTAGGTTTCAAGCATCAAATCAAGCAAGATCCAATCCTTAGAGAGATGTGTTAGACTTCAATCCTATAAGGGAAACCATTAAGGGTTTGGTGAGTTGTGACAACATTGTTCACTCATCAATTCCTTTCATTTATCATTGTTTTATCATCAACGTTTAATTACCAAATTGGGGTTTGACCAAGGCAAACCCCTATTCACCCAAAAACAAACATTTTTCTTCTCTCTTTGTATGTGCAAATTTACAGGTGAAGAAGGACTGAAAATCAATCAAAAGAGCAATTTTGCAAAGTTGTGAAAGTTGTCAAGCTGCATAAATTTAGTTTCAGAATTTATTTCCGGCTTTCCGATAGTAAAACCTAGAGAAATCAAAAGCCTAGATTTGGGATCTGAGGATTGTAAAATCAGATTTTGGACCCCTGTACGGAGACCCGTTCGCCCTAGGGCGAATCTGTCCTTCAGTAGTGTTCAAAACCAACTTAAATGGTGCCAGGTACATACCATTTTGCCCTTCTCGAATCTGCCCACAAGTTACTTTTTCTGTTTTTGTTATCATAATACTTTGCATTTCAAGTATTAGATCACATAATTGAGTTTGTTAATGCATTTAAATTTATCTCGCAAAACAACCAATCGGTCATTTTTGTCATAAGAAAAAAATAGACCTTCCCAATAGGGTCGAATCACCTAAAGGTTGAAAGTCAATCCTATCCTTGGGAGATCTATTTTTCTAATGAAATTAGGGAAAATGTGTGTTTGAGGTGTTCCCCCCTTTCTCAACCATTTTATCTTGACCACTATTTTCTTCATTTTAGGGAGATCGGCGCACAAAAATATTGCATGAGACAAGTTTTAGTAAAGTAAAAATAAAATGTAAACATATGCTCCTCGAAGCTGGTTTCTTGTTCAAATGGTGTAGAAAGTGATGATGTTTTACTAGAAATATAGTACTATAGATAATAAGTATGTATGTAATGATAAAAAATGAGATTATGAAAAGATATATCTATAGATTTAACATACGTTTCCTTTGAAATGGTTGGATGCATCTATGTGAATCTTGATTGTACTAGAAAAACTAATGCAAATGTCATCATTAATTGATGTAAATGTGAACCCTAGTAATGCAAGGTTACATGAACTAATGAAATGCAATCATACAAAAAAGAGCTAATGAATGTCTATGTAATATGATTTCTCTCAAATGGTCATAGTTGTAGGAAAGGTATAAATAGGCAAAAGGGAAAAGAATAGATTATTCTTATAAGGCTTGAGGATGGTAATTCATGCAGTCATGGCCGAAGGGTCTTCAAAGAAAACTATCTAACCATACAACGAGAACAACACATTGGAAATAGCACCAAATAATCCAAGCAATGCAAAATCAATACTTTATTAACTCAGAGAATTCATATACATATTCACCAACAACATGCCAGTTTTATAGATTCAACAGACTGGCCTGATTACACAACATTAAAACACTACTCTGGACCTCTATCCGCTCATAAACTCCTTATCGCGGCTTCTAGGATCTACCCGGATTTGTCTCCCCCCGAAAATAGCTTACAACATCGATTTATATAACATCCGGGACTCAGGAATGATTCACGTCGTCCACGGGTAAAGAAAATCATGAAAAATAAAATGTAATGTGTAGAAAACAACCATGTAGGCCACATCAATGGAGATTTACAAATATAAATGCAATTACACGGTGTGGACCCAATAGAAAGATTAGATACAAGCTCATGAACATTGGAAAATACACCATTAAGATCCACAATCACAGGAAACAGTCCACAACGATCCAGAATCGCCGAGGAAGAACATGTAATGTGTAGAACACAGGTCGGATTACACCAAGGAGTTACTTTTGTTGAATGCATAGAATGAGGTGTAAACCCAAGGAGAGATCGCTCACCCACCAAGGAACATAGAATGATGCGCAAAAGAGATCCGCAACCAACGAAATTGATCGTCAAGCCTGAAAACATGAAACTGCAAAGCCAAAAACGAAATAACAAGAACAACTTAAATATTTTTGGGTGATGCAAGATTGCCACGACCCAAGGATGCTCTTGCATTAGACACCCCTGGTGAGAAAAGATGTTCCATGAGAGGAACTCATGAACATCTAACAAGGCTCGGGATATAGACCCCATGCTCATTTCTGATCCAAATGTCTTCTTTGTCTGTACCTTTCTTCCTCCTAACCTCTTTTCTGTCCTCTATCATATCCTTCAACTTCTTCTCTTCACCTTCTTTTCCCTGCCTCATATCTGCACATTGTAGTAAGGGACATTTACCACCACTCACTTTCTTCTGCTCATTTGATCTGCCTCTTTTGCAGGACTCCATCTTATCTGCAACCAAAGTCTTCTGCTGCATAACTCTACCTCTACATCCTTTCAGTACCATCTCGCTCTCAGATTTATCCACAAGGTTCCTCTTCAAATCCATGCCATCCTCAAATACAACCTCTGCATCCTGCTTCTCAGTGCTGCAACTCTTCACTAGACTCAAGTTCCTCACTCCCTCCTCTTTATTCTTCAAGGAAGCCAAGGTAAACTTCTGCCCACCCTTCTCTATAGTAATTAGATTCCTTCTACAATCATATATAGCTCCTTTATCAAACTTCCAAGGTCTACCCAACAAAACATGACAGGCACTCATAGACAAAACATCACACAAGACTTCATCTCTGAAAGGGCCAATATTAAAATTCACCAAGCACTGCTCTTTCACCTCCACTACATGAGCATCTTGTGACCAACTTATCCTATAAGGAAAAGGATGCAG
The DNA here is from genome assembly GCA_007258455.2 of Sequoia sempervirens. NCBI lineage: Eukaryota > Viridiplantae > Streptophyta > Pinopsida > Cupressales > Cupressaceae > Sequoia > Sequoia sempervirens. Next base: position 868,329,708 of record VDFB02281492.1, on the reverse strand, counting down.
AAACATCTTCAAACCAAGTTTCTTCACCATCTCCTCAGATACCAAGCTATCAGTACTTCCGTTATCCACAATAACCTTACAACACTTACCTCCTGATTTGCACACAGTTCGGAAAAAAATCTTCCTTTGTGAAGTTCCAATCTCTTCCTTGCTCTGCCTCATGAAGACTCTCTTAAGCATAAGGGATTCTCCTTGCTCCGGTTCTATCTCATCTAGTGCTCTTGTTACCTGTTCTTCATGTGCCATGAAATTCTTTTACCAGTTCCTCTACTTGATCCTTTAGAACACTCAAAAGATCAATGTCCAATTTCTCCACACTTGAAACATTTACCCAAGAATTCTTTGCTACCATTTCCTCTCCTTTGTGCTCACTGATTCGGTTCTTTACTCCACTTAGATCTTGATTCTTCTTCACTTGTCTGCTTCTCCTTGCTGCTGCTCATCTGCTTCTCTTTCCGTCTAGGGTTATTCTGCTGTCTTTTCTTCACTTTATCTTCTGCCTTAAGAGCATATTGGAAGGAATGCTCAACTGTGGAAATCCTCAACATACTCATCTCATCCTGAATGTTAAATCTAAGCCCATTTATATACCTTTCCACTTTCTCCCTAGTCATCTCTTGGTGCCCAGATCTGATTGTCATCTTGTAAAATTCCTTGGTATACTCTTTCACACTCATGTCCTTCTGCTTTAGGTTCTGCAACTTCTTGAACAATTCCAACTAATAGTTTTCCAGAATAAATTTAGCCTTTAGCCTTGCAACCATTTGCATCCACTGAGTGATTCTTGCTTCACCATTTTCCACTCTGTCCTTCTGCAACTCTTTCCACCATAAAGCAACATGCCCTTTCAGCTTAGTTTGTGCCAGCCCAACCTTTAGTGGGTATCTAATATCCTCAAGCTCAAAATAGTCTTCCAACTCTCCTATCCAGTCTATCAAGACTTCCAGATTCAATGTACTAGAGAAGTTAGAAACCTCCACGTTATGACTTCTACTTGTGCCATTGCTCTCAACAATCTCTCTTCTCTCTCATGTGTCGGTCCTTCATCCTCTTCAACCTCAAGTTCTTCTGCAGCCTCTTCATATTCATCCTTTGGTTTAGGATTCCTCCTCAAACCAACCAAGGTGTTCCAAATCTCATTCCTCATCTCATTTGTAAAGTCCTCCATCATCTGCTCTATTCTTCTAGGGTGTATCCTTCTTTGTGACATCTCTTCCTTTGGTCTAGTGCAACTGCCGCAACTCAGTGGTGTCACTACGAGGTTTCAATTGCCTCTCTCTCGGCGATCTATTGAACACACTCACAACTTGCCTCAAACCGACGATCTGTTCACCCAAGGAATGCCACAATGACCTCAACCCACTCAAGGTTCACAACCAGCTCTGATACCATCTGATGCAGTCATGGTTGAAGGGTCTTCAAAGAAAACTATCGAACAATGCAGCAAGAACAACACAACAGAAATAGCACCAAATAATCAAAGCAATGCATAATCAATACTTTATTAACTCAAAGAATTCATATACATATTCACCAGCAACATGCCAATTTTACAGATTCGGCACATTGGCCTGATTACACAACATTAAAACACTACTCTGGAGCTCTATCTACTCATAAACTCCTTATCGCGGCTTCTAGGATCTACCTAGATCTATCTCCCCCCCGAAACAGCTTACCACATCGATTTATATAACATTTGGGACTTAGGAACAATCCGCGTCAGCCACGGGTAAAGAAAATCATGACAAATTAAACGTAATGTGTAGAAAACAACCATGTTGGCCACTTCATTGGAGATTTACAATTATAAATGCAATTACACGGTGTGGACCCAACGAAAAGATCGGATACAAGCCCAAGAACATTGGAAAATACACTGTTAAGATCCATAATCACAGGAAACGGTCCACAACGATCCACAAGTGCCGAGGAAGAACATGTAACTTGTAGAACACAGGTCGGCTTACACCGAGGATTTACTTTCGGTAAATGCATAGAATGAGGTGCAGACCCAAGGAGACATCGCTCACCCACCAAAGAACATAAAATGATGCACAAAAGAGATCCGCAAGCAACATAAATGATTGTCAAGCCCGAAAACATGAAACTGCAAAGCCATAAACGAAATAACAAGAACTTAAATATTTTTGGGTGATGCAAGATTGCCACGGTGTGGATCCAATAGAAAGATTGGATACAAGCCCACGAACATTGGAAAATACATCGTTAAGATCCGCAATCACAAGAAACGGTCCACAACGATCCATAATCGCCGAGGAAGAACATGTAACGTGTAGAACACAGGTCGGATTACACCAAGGATTTACTTTCGGTGAATGCATAGAATGAGATGCAGACCCAAGGAGAGATCTCTCACCCACCAAAGAACATAGAATGATGCGCAAAAGAGATCTGCAACCAACAAAAATGATCGTCAAGCTTGAAAACATGAAACTACAAAGCCAAAAATGAAATAACAAGAACAACTTAAATATTTTTGGGTGATGGAAGATTGCCACGACCCAAGGATGCTCCTGCATTAGTAATGAAGGTGGGAGGAATCCTATAGATCCCAAAAATAACTAAGGGGCCTGTAAAAGATAATATAATATATGAGAGAGTATCTTGAAAACCAAATAAGGCTCAAGGCTGGTAATGAAGGTGGGAGGAAGCCTATGGATGCCAAAAATAACTAAGGGGTCTGTGAAGAATAATATAATAGATGAGAGAGTATCTTGAAAACCAAACATGCATGACTTATTATTCAAGTAGGCATTATTTGAGGTGATGGTCTTGATGACGCCCCATGGTCCAATAATATTGCAATATTGAAAATGAGGAACCCTATGTTGTATTAAAAGGTTTGTGTGTTTATAGTCGTATATGATAATTTATTTAATATGTCAATTGTCTCTAATAAGTTTTAGTCTAAAAATGATAATGCCATAATTAAAGTAACAAATACTTATAGATTTTCAAACAAATGAGATTGTTACTAACCTAGGAAATCAATAAGTGTAAAAGACAAGAGAGGGGAAGAGATTATGTTTGATTGAAAATACTAGAGGTCAACAGTGACTAACTTGGATGTTAGAGGATGACTAGAGGAGTAGTTTTATAAATTTTGAGCTCTCTATGGTCTACATAGGAATACTTGATTGAATTTGGGCACTATAGCTAGAGAAATTTGTAGTGGGGGCATTATATTAGGTGTCTAGTGTTTAAGGTGGACTTGGGTTCTATAGTTTGTTTGATAGGTCTTTGGTGTTGGATCTAGGTAATATAGACCCTCAAAAAACCTTTGATTTGACTAAGTGTTAGAGTTGGGCATTAGAGAGACTTCTTTGCAATCTACTAGTTATGTTCTTGATCTCTTGCAAATTTGAAACTTTTGGTGGATGATCTCCTAAGCTTGTTATTTTGAATATACCCTTAGTTGACCTATTTTTTTTGTTCTATCTAGATATGTTAGGTTTAAGGTAGGTGAGAAGACGAAAGGATTGTTGGTTGTATAGTATTCCTCGTTTAGTCCCTTTCTTGGTATTTACTAACCTCAACTAATCCATGTTCATAATATTGTTGTGTTTGCAACTTGGTGATGTGGTGAGGATAGGTTTTGTTTGACAAAATGGAAACCCTATTTATGACCACATTATGAAAAGTGGTGTGTGTGTGTGTGGGTGTGTGCATGGGTGCATTGGTGTGTGTGTGTGCAGGCGTGCATGTGTGTATGTACATATATAAATACACATAAAAATAAATATATATTGTCATATGTATGTGTGTATGTGTGCGCACATATAAATACACTATACCTATTCATGTGTATGTGTGTGTGTATGTAAAGGTTTGGTTTGACAAAATAGAAAATCTAGAAGTGCATACTATGTGAATTGGTGTGTGCACATGTGTGTGTTTGTGTGAGAAAGGGAAACAAAAAGTTTGGACTAATTAGGGGGGTATTGGTGGACAAATCTAAGAGAGGTTTAACGACTAATGTATGGGTAAATATCAGGGAAGTTGGCAACCATACATGCACATGTGTGTGTGCATGCATGTACGCATGTGCGTGTGACATTTGTGTGTGTAGGTGCATGTTTGTGGAACTTGTGGGTTGTGTGCGTGTCGAGAGAGGTGGATTTTTTTATGTCATTAGTTATAATTTTTTTGTTTTTCTTTTATTGTCATTAACCTAGTTGATGATGTTTGATTTTTGGTATTTCATTCAAATATCCTTGACTTAACTAATTGTGCTTGTTTTTCTATGCTTCTTTGGAATGTCATTAACCCAGATGATGATGTTTGGAGGGAGGAAGGGAAGGAGGGAGGGAGGGTGGATTTTTTTATATCATTAGTTATAATTTTTTTAATTTTCTTTTACTGTCATTAACCCAGTTGATGATGTTTGATTTTTTGGTATTTCATTCAGATATCCTTGACTTAACTAATTGTGCTTGTTTTTCTATATTTCTTTGGAATGTCATTAACCCAATTGATGATGTTTGGAATGTCATTGGCCTTGGTGATGATGTCTACTTTGGGGATGGTTTTGGAGGTTGGGATTTTTTGTTAGATTTTTCTTTTGTCTTTTGAGGGAGGATTCTTGGGTAGATTATAGGGTTGTGGTGTTTATCTCTCATTATTGTTTGAGAGGACAAGATTGGAGATATTTATCTATTGATCTCATTAGATTTGTTATGATTTATTTTTCATCTGTGTGAGTTTAATTTGCATTTGGTCCATTTGATTATTAGTAGTCGCTTGAATGTGACTTATTTGGTCTAAAACTTTGAGGAGCATTAGGATACTATCTAATGAAGGGTTTTGGGTGATTTTCATTTACAGTCTTAGAAGGCGAGTAATCATTTGATGTCTCAATTATAGTGTGTGGTCAATAATCCTAGTAAGAGTCCCATACTTTGAAATGGTGTAATGAAATGTATTGCCTATATTTTTATTTTGATAATTTAATTACAATCATCATGTCCATCATCCCTATTGATTTCAATCGTATTGCGTTAAATAGATTTATATTGAGAAAAAGAGGGATGATGCCATGAAGTATTTTCCATAGTGGTAGAGGCATTATTAGTATGAGATTTAAGGGGGTTGAAGCTAGCTAGAAAATTATAAAGAGGCAACATGCTTGGACAAATAGTTGAAAAGGAAGTGTAAAATAAGGTAACAAAGGAGAATGCGAAAATTACTCTATGAAAAGTTGGGTTATATTCATGTTTGCTTCACCAAAAATTGTTGAGACTAACAAAGGTATTTATAATATGATGACCCTCTAAACAAGAAAAGATAGACGACCATTCCAAGTCCAACACAATTGAACAGATGCCATTCCACAGTGGTTTAGGGTTGTATGTAAGAATTGTCTATAGGATGAGGTGCTACTAGGAATTAATTAATAGCAATGGAGAGTATAATGTGATTAAGTAGGAAGAAAGGGATATGGGTACAATCAATGCAAAAAATAGAAATAAATTAATTAGTTGCAATACTATGCCACCTAATACGTGAAGAACAATATTCACATTATAAATGAAACTACCAAATAAAAGAGAGTAGGTGTAATGCCCCGTCATAATAACCTAAGGAATGTTGCAATAGTATATAAAAGTGAAATAATTTTTTTTTTAAAGTATAATTATTAAGTTAATTAGTTGCATACATTCGTTAAATTACTCGACGTTACACTACTTTGAGTTTCCATAGACGACTTTAGTATTTCACATTGCACATATTAATTCATATCATAAAGATAAAGATAAACATTGCATTTCATTTAATACTCCATTCAAGATAATATAAGGTACAAACATGTTTCTTACATTGCATTTGATAAAATAATACAATACTCATCCATCTGATGAGGTAGTTCAATAATAATTACAATTACAATTACAAATGTTCACCTCATAACCATTGAGGGATGTTTACAAATACAAGATTCACAATTTATAAAGAAGAAGTACACTTAAGTTTCCAAGTGCGAGCTCTCCATCCATGAAGCTCTCGATGCCATGATCATAAACTGGGGACCCAACGGAGTAAGGTGCACGTTCCACCCAACCATGTGGTACCCATAGGTCCACCCCCCGTGCTAGGAGATAGTAATAAGGATACCTAAACATAATCTACTAACCCTAGACACAAGTACATAACAAACTATTGGTTACATTGCTTTCAGATTTAGACAATTGAATGTATTACTGATACAAGGTTAACTGTTATTTTAGGTGGAGTGTCATCACAATATTGCAAAGGTTACCTTGGTGTTTCTTCTTAGGTTCCGGCCCCCAACATGGGTTACCCTGGTAACCGCTTACGAAACCCGGCCCCATTGCAAAACATTGCGGAATCAAATGTCTTTTTAAGAAACAAGACACCGATTTGCCATTCTAGGCCTTCTCATCTTATACTCAAGACTGAAGTAGCTCAAGAGTCATAAGCGAGGCATATTCATCTTGTTAAGAGTTTTAATCTAACTACTGTGTTCTTTAGTTGTCACTGAGTTACTAACTCTTTGTAAGTTACCCTGACACCACTTTGTGTGTCGGCCCTTACAAAAAGCCACTCCCCTAAACATAACAAATGATTTCTAAGTTTTCCTGACTAGGGTTCACAAAGTGCATAAAGTTTCTAAGTTTTCCTGACTAGGGTTCACAAAGTGCATAAAGTTTATCACATATTAACAAATGATCCACAACGGTATCTAAACTCCATATTTAACACATGCACAACCCTAGTTAACTCAAGAAATACATTTGAACAATAATACACCCTTTCTACACAATTCATTCTGGAAGACTTATACAACTATAACTTTCCCAATTAACCCAAAAAGAACACAATAAAAGTAAATCAAGAAAAGTAAATATCTATGGTTCGGATATACTAAATCCATTCAAGCAATATAATTTGTATTTAATTAAGTCAACTTAATTAAAATTCACTTTGAATTAAACTAATTAAACTTCCTCAATTTCTTATACAAAAGAAATAACTAAATTTTCTTTTTCATTCATAATATTAAAATAAAGACTAATTTATTTTCCCACAAAACATGTATTTACATGCATTATAATTTAATAAAGGAAATATTTTAATATATATTTTTTTAGAAAAATATCCTTATTATTATTATTATTTTTTTTACCTTAATATATATATATATATAAAATATTAAATAAAATCCGTATGAATATATTCAAATCATATATTTATATTGAATATTGAATAAAAATCGAAATTATATTCGATGCCTAAATTTCCATTGAATATTCAACAAATGCCGAATTTATATTCCATACCAAAAGTCACATTTTAAACTTTAAAGCCAAACAAATGTTTGGAAGGCTCGCGGCCTCTGCGCAGTCCTTCCGTGGGAGGACGCAGCCATGGTGGCTGCGCCCACCACTACAAAATGTGGGGAGGGTTTCGGCCCTCCCCAATGTGTTTAATTTTTTAAATGAAAACAATAACACAGATTTAGCTAACAATACAATTTCAACACTTTTTTTAAATTCTCAAATAAAATATATGAAATACAATTTTCATCAATCCAATTTATATATGATATTATATATATATATATATATATATATATATATATATATATATATATATATATATATATATATAAAATCCCTTAGGGTTATCAGGAAAATTTCACAGGGGTTTTTTCTTTAACAGAGAAGTAATTACGGGGAAATTGGGGAAATAAACGAATTTTCTTCCGGGTACAGAGATTTTCATTCAAAAAATTATTTAACAGAGAAATAAGTTTTCTAAGTTTTAAGGGAAATCTTCAAATCCTTCGGTAAATACACAGTAATTAACTTTCCCGAGAATTACAAAAATCTTAAAGAATTAAAAACCTTTCCCAGAGAAAGTATGCTATAGTATTTTACTAAACCAACAATTTTCACAACAAGAACACAGTGAACAAAAATTTCTTGCACGAAACACAGGGATCTAAATAATCCTCAATTTCTTTTCACATCATTTTTCCTTTCAAAAATAAACAAAATAATTTCACAAGTAGAATACCTGTTTTTCCTGTGCTTTGAAAACTGACTGGTGAAGATCTTTGCTGTAGCTTCCACAAATTTTCCCGAGATATAAAGCCCAAACAACAACCAGAAATTTTCCACAAATTGCAAGATTTCCCAGATCCAATTTTACCTCCGTAAACAAATTTCCTCAACAATAATCAATTAATACACTGGCACACATGTCAAGAAGTGGTTGCAAAATATCTTCTCCACCACTTCTCGGCAATCTTGCCAATTCCAATTGCATGCAATTAATTAATTTAATTTAAATTTACAACCAATATTCAAATCTCATGCATTTATTTTTATTTAATTTTCTAATAAAACTATTTACACACTTAATAATTTAATTTAATTAATTAATTAATTTAATTAAATGAGTTTAATCTTTTAAGATCAAACCATTTAACCAAATAAGCTAACTAATTAATTAAATAACATGTAACTAATTTCTTCAATATTAAAAATCAATTTAAATAACAGTAAATAAGACATAATAAACTATTATTAAAATTGACCAGATTTTCCTATCATAACCATTTAATCCAATCAAGAAAAGACAAGACAACCAAAACTCAAACTAAAACTGACAATGTACAGTGACCGGGTTATAGACTAGACTAGGGTGAACCAAACTACTATCTCCCGATCAACATATCCATTGAGTCTTGACACGCTCAGACATGAGTACCCAGGTGGAGTCGGTGTCATGTACCTGCAATTCTTGCAACCAAGCAAATAACGTGCATATATATATATATATATAAATAAAGCATTAAACAGACACACCGTGCGGAGAAAATCACGGATATCACAGGGCACTCGCAAGCGAGTGATGCGATTCCGTTCTCCACACCAATACACGTCACAACAGACTGACGAAATAAATAGCTGTTAGTCCATCATAAACATGTACATAACATTAATCAACTGAAAGTAAACATCTACACTAACTCAAAGCATGTCTAAAATCAGTAATCACCAAACAATGTATCATCATGTCACAGAATAAATCCACTGTCGCTCAAAACCAGCGATCAAAATATCCAAACAAAGTATCATAGCCTAACAGTGTGAAAACATAACAACAGAAAGCATAAGCATAAACAGAGGGGTACTACAGTAGGGTTAGGGATAGTTATCTTTGGTCTACTTGTTGATGCATACATCTCTCTTTACTCATGAAACTTTGTGAGAAATAGTTTTAGTTAAAGTCAAGGTCAATGGAAGAAGAGATATGTTCACTATAATTGGGGATCCAAAGAGTTTATTGCTTTCTAGCATGACTCTAATTCTTGAAATCTTCAAGAAATTTTTGTTGACATGTCTTCTACAATGCAACCTTCTCTAACCCTAAGTTCTTTTCTTCTCTAATTCAGATTCATATGGGAGCATAATAAATAATGTATTTTCTTCATTGTTGTGTCTTGAGAAATGTAAAGGGGCTTTAAGTATATAATTGAACCTTATAAGGTAAATGCTTATTTTTAATTGATGCCATTGGCCCAATCAATGGTGCCAACTAGAAATAGAAATCCTACAAAATACCTTCAACTAAGTTGATGTTGTTTGATATTGATAATAATAAGGAAGCAAAAGGTTAGAGGGAGATTGATAAATATGGAGGAAAAACATGTTGATATGTTGTATGGTACTTTATGACAAGTGTGTCTAAAAGTATTGTAAGCTAAACCAACTTGATCCTAACATATGCATCAACACATTCTTAGGAAAATTTAACATAATGTCAAGTAGTACATGAGATGCAAATTTTAATAATTGAAGTAGAAAGAATTGGAAGTTCATATAAGAAGTGAGAACAAAGTACTTTAGATTTGAGCATGAAGAATTTTGGTGTGCATTTCCACATCCATTTTTGGTCTTGGATTAGTAGGAAAATGACATCGACTGGGACATACAAAAATGAAAAATACTAGAAGAGGTTGATGAGACCTAGACTCATGCAATTGTTTTTGTTTGAATCTATGTTAAATTATATGATCATCACTTAGGCAATCCAACAGTCAATGAGTTTTAATGTAAAGGAAGCAAATTTTTTGGTAGAAGAAAAAGGATTGTTGTTTTCAAAACTCTACTTATTAAAATTTTATTTGTTGATAAAGTGCTAGTGTATTATTATTTTTGATTCTTTTAAGGGACCAAGCATCTAAGTTAGTGAGCTTTATTGGAAACAAGGTAATTTTTTTAGGGGAAGACAAAGGTTTGTTCTTTGCAAGATTTCCCTCTTTTCATTAAATTTTTCTTTGTTGAGAAAGTGATATCATGTGCTTATGTTAGATTCTTGTAGGGGACCAAGCACCTAAGGACATAATGTAAGGAAATGGGTGATCCTAAAGATACATGACCATATAGAAAAATCATGCATGATGGTTGGGAAGAAATACAATGAGGATAGAACAAATGAAGAGGAGAATAAATTATGAGATTAAGAAAATTGAAATGAGATAAGAACTAGAGAGAACAATAGAGGATTAGGTTGGAGGGGATAATATATAGTTAGAGGAGAGAATATAAGAGGAATTTGGGAGAAAATGAGAACGAGAGAAAATAGAAAATTTGGAAGGCACTTCCTTAGATGGATTGTAATACAAAAAGAAAAACTTGTAAAACCAAAAAAACCTAGAACATGATCTGATGCCCAATACCAAAAAAAAAGTTATCAAGGGAAATTCCCTACATAGGAAAGGATATAAATGAGGTAGAAGATGAGATAAAATTTCAAAATTTAAGTAGGGGAATGTGAAATAATATAATAAACATGATAGATTTAAAAGGCAACTGAATGTTCTGGAATCCTAAATGTAATAGTGCATGGATGGCTCAAGAGGAGGGTTTGGGAAGGGTACAAGGGCATTAGAATGACCAAATATTTATGAAACTTGTCTCCTGGTGGATGATGGTAGAGAATAGGATGGGAAAGAGTGTGTCAATGACATAGGGAAGTAAATGAGGTGGATTGGAAGGAATAGGAGAAAATAATATGGAAGAAATGCATATATAAGGAATATATATGAACTTGGAAGGAATAGTATAAGAAGACTAAGGAGATGAATGTGTGAATAAAGTAGAGATAATAGATGAAGATAGTGATAGTGAGGAATTATAAATAAATAATAAAGGGTTAGAGATAGAAGAAGATGAGATAATGTAAGTCCCTAACCACCCAACCATAAAATATTGCGAGAAGACATAACACCCAACAATACATCACCCTTCATGCTAATTGAGAAATAGAGAAGGTTACTGACAAAAGAAGGAAGAGGCACCTAAGCGACATGCAAATTTAAAGAGTTTTATGGGGAAGTAGATAGTTCAAGATTATATGTGAGAAATTTGAAACAAGTCTTAAGAATAACATATTTTTATATTGATTTAGAATGGAATTAGGGATGGCATCGTTTATTGAAACCAAATTGATAATAAAAAAATTATTTCGGTGGAATTAAGAGACTTTACTAGCAACAAAAGATCTCCTAGTACACAAATACTTCAATAATAACATTAAACGTGATCTAAAAATTCTCATGTTTGGTAAGAATAAAAATATGTGAAATTTATGTAGGAATCCTATCATAGAAGCATGATGATCATAGATCTATAGTGAAAATCATTCAATTTGGTGAGAAATTTGAGGAATGATATTGTCCATTAGTAGATGAAAATGATTCGAAAATAGGATCTCTTGTGGAATGAATTAAAAAGTGCATTAGATGTTAGAGTTGATTATTTAACCTCACAACTCCTAGAAATCACCTACAAGCAATTATCCTATCACAAATGAGAGATCAAAGGAAGGTGATGTGCTCAACAACTTGAGAAATTGTATTAATGCAATAACCTGAATAGTTGATTAAAATGAAAGGTGAAAGCTTATAAAAGTAAAAAAGCAAACCTTAGAAGAGGGTTTGATTTGATTGAGACAAGTTTCACCATCTAATGCAATGAGACAACATGATCTAAATATTGCTCAATCTAATAATAAAAGAGAAATTCCTAAGTTTAGCTTAAAGAATTAAGGTAAAATGTGTCTAATAATTAATTATTAGGTGATGACCTATTTACTCCAACACCCCACCTTAAGATCAACTTAGGGAGAAACTAAACAACTAATAAAGAATGCAATGATGGAAGAAGGATGGGTCCTGACAACAAGACCTAATGAGGTACACATGGACAAGCAACTTAAGTCTCTCATAATCAAAGAAAAGGAGAAAACCTCATGGGAAAAAAACTCTTGTCCAAAAGAGAGATATAAGAAATGAAATTATATATGTGACAAAAGAATGTAGGATTCAACATACCCCCCCAAGCGTTGCTTCAGTCACATAAGTACAATCAAGATCCCCCCATAGGAGAGAAAAGATGAGACAATGAATCCCCCAAGGGGGAAGTAGCTCCTTTGCAAAAAGTGAATGCTCAAATAAAAATGTTGAAGATGATCCAAAAATGACATTGTTCCCCCCCCTAGGAAGAAACACATCCAATGGCGAATGTAGAAGAGACTCTCTCAAGAGAAGAGGTCTAATGATGGATGCCAAGGAAAATGCTCAAGGATCCACATGTTTGATTAAATGAAGCCAAATTAGATGAAGAATATCCAAACAATTGTGAAGACACCTATAGAACAACCTCCAAAGCCAATGTTGAAGTGATTATAGTGATGCAAGGTGAATGCCCTTGGTTCCTTGTGCTGTGCAACACAACGCTTGGGTGTGTGACATGGCTTAACCGCCTCCCATGGATTCATTTATGTTGGCGGTTGTATTGGGCATTAACAAGTCGATCTTTTGGTGCAACGACAACCGTCTATGCAACAATTGGTATGAGATACTGGGTCACGGGTTCGAACCCCTCACTTGCGCTGGGGAGGATTGTTGCAAGGTGTGCACCCTTGGTCTCCTTGCGCTGTGCAATATAATGCTAGGGTTGGTGACATGTCTTAATCACCTCCCGTGGATTCATTAACTCTGGCAGTTGTATCGAGCATTAACAGGTCGATATTTTGGTGCAACGACAATTGTTTATGCAACAGATAGGTTGGTTGTAGCTATCATCAAATAGGAAGTGAATATCGTCAAGTGTGTCCCCAATATGTATAATGCGTGACTGAACAAATAGCTTTGCAATGTCTTGCAAGTAGTCATCCCACAAAGCTGAAACTAAAAGATTATAAACATCTTGTTGAAGTGAACCGATCTCTATAGATACATGAGGTGGGAGCTCAACTCAAGTCTGATGAACCAATGTGGATAATGGAGGTACACATAGGTTGAAGTGACCAAACTTCTCCTATGATATCTAATCTACTCTAGATGGGAGTGAATACTAGTCAATGGTAGTGCAAGCTCATTTGGACCAAAATGAGAGAAGGGATATGATCGAGAGGCATGATCTACTCTCCCAACTGCAAGAATCTCTCTACTATAGAAATCTTTGATACACATTGAATCAAGTGTGAGCTCTATTGTCTTACCTGACCCGCTCTATGCAATCTAATAGATGGAAAGGAGATTGGAAGATAATGAAGGGACGCAAACCACATCATGAAATGTGCCATCATCAACATCTATACATCCTTTCCTAGCAACACTCATGAAACTGTTATTCCCCATCAAAATATGTGGTAATGTGCATGACTCATATGAAGAGAACATACTCGAAGATGAAGGCATGTGATGTGAGGCTCGTGAACCAAGAAGTCATCGACTGTACTGTAGATTGGCGGATGCAAAGAGAGGATGGCTTTTCATTTTTTATACTCCACGTGCCATGGTGGCCTACCTTGATTGTGAAAGTTCTGAAGTGGAAGAAGAGGATGAAGGCAAATGAATATTATTCTTCTTCTGTAGAAGATGCTTCAACTCATCAATATGCTTTGCATAACATTGATGCTCATCATGCCATGTCTTTCTGCAATATGCACATTTTGGTCAATGCTTCTTAGATGAGTAACCTTTAGAAGAGGAAGAAGAAATAGAGGTAGCATGTGAATCTGAATCCTTGGCTTGTTCATGTGACTTGGAATCCTTTTGTTTCTATTTCTTGCCTTTTCCACTTGAAGCCTTCCGATCTCTAGTGGCCGGTGATGCAATAACAACCTGTGATTTGAAAGACTTCAATGAGCCCATTTGTACCAATGCTTCTTGCTCTTGAGTGAGTGATGTAGCAAAATCATCAAGTGAAGGCATAGTGAATTTGGTACCAAGTACATCTCTAGTAGCATAAAAGGTAGAAACAAAATATGAATAATTAGGACCAAGCTTGGCGAGGATAAAAAGAATCAACTAAGTGTCCTCTTTTTGAATGCCACATTGCCTCAATTGGAATTTGAGAGACTTGAGTTTGGTGAACAAGTCTTGGATGTCAGAATCTCTAGGAGTGAAACCGATAAGCTCATTCTCCAACTGAAATCCTTTCAAAGTATCTCACTTCCCAAACAAGGACTCCAATTGTGTCTAGATTTGATTGAGTGTGGTGCAAGATTCAACATGAAAGAGAAGATCAAGAGATATAGAGACTCATAGTGTCCCAAAAGCCTCATGACCCCTGTTAAACCACTTTCTATTATTCGAAACTCTTGTAGGTTCAAATTATGTACCTATGGTTACTCAGTATAACCTTGATTTATTCAGATGCATCTCCATTTATTTTTTCCAACCATAATAGTTGTATGAAGTGAGTGGAGCAATATGCATTGGACTCATGATGATTTGTTAAAAAAAATACATAAATGAATTGATATAGTAGTATAGATCCCCTTAATGCAATAAAATTCTCCTTAAATTTTTTAAAAATGAACTGTTTGAACATTTTTGAAAAAAACTAAAAAAAGAAAATCTGAGATCTGATTGAAATAATGCATACTTGATTAATTTTCTAGAAAAATAGGTGTGAGATCTACGAAGAGGACTTAATTAGATTTTCGATGTTGCTTGAATTTTTGAAATTTTGATAACGAACTCAAAAGTTATAAACTCTTGAGTTAAAATAGCTTGATTTGAATTTAGAGACTTGTAGAATTAATCAGGAGTTGAATTTGGAAAAATCACTTGTACCATTGGATTGGGCTTGGAACCAGCTTTCCAACGACATATGATGCACAAAAAATGGAGATCATAGGCTCAATCTATACCCAATTTACTAAAAGTCGCACAATTAGGCTTTGAAATCAAAACAAGGGGATAAAAAACATTCAATGCCTAGTCTTGTGGAAGATAGGCCGTTGGGAGTAGGGACTTAGTTTGGGGGCCCTAGCCCTGGTCACCACCCATGTGATTGGGGCGGGGGCTGAAACCCGACAGAGTGACTTATTCTAAGAGTGCCACTAGGTGGGCAACCGATGTGCAGAGTGGGGGCGTCGTGAGTGGGGTGGAATATTACGACCAAATATTCCCTCAAAAAAGAGGAAAACCATGATGGTAAATGATGTTAGCGAGGGTAGTCGTCAACACACATACATCCATTGTTAGAATTGTGCCAGCTATCAAATTATTGTGTAGATTGGTTGGAAAATTGCATAGTATCGCTGGAAAATTGCATGGAGTTGTCGGAAACATGTGTAGACCTGTGTATTAATGGTGGTTGTACCTACACAATAGAGTTTGATGGCATGCATATTCTGTACGATTGTACTATTTTTCGCTTAGATTCTTTTGCCTTAAAAAACTTGCCCCAAAAGTCAAAGTCTCATATTTTCATGAAACGAGAGCTGATTCTTAGGATTTTCGCCACTCTAGATGTAATGGTGAGGTGTGTTTTGCTCGAAGATGCACCAAATTTTTTCTTAAGGTGAAATCTCTGAAATTTTGAATAGGAGACATAGATCTAGAGCTTTGATAACATGTTAGAGTTGATGATTTAACCCCACAGCTCCCATAAGTGGCTTGCAAACAATTATCCTATTACAAACAAGAGATCAAAGCAAGATGATGTGCTCAACAACTTGAGAAATTGTACTGATGTAATAACTTGAATAGATGATTACAATGAAAGGTGAAACCTTATAAAAGTAAAAATCAAGCCCTAGATGAAGATTTGATTAGATTGAGACAAGCGTCAGCATCTAATGCAATGAGACACCATGCTCTAAATATAGCTCAATCTAATAATAAAAGAGTGATTCCTAAGTTTAGCTTAATTAATTAGAGTAAAAGGTGTCTAATAATTACTTAATGATTAATTAATTATTAGGTGATGATCTATTTACTCCAACACCCCACCTTAAGATTTACTTATGGAGAAACTAAACAACTATTAAATAATGCAACGCTGGAAGAAGAATGTAGCCTCACAATAAGGCCTAATGAGGTACACATGGACAAGCAACTAAAATCTCTCATAATCAAAGAAAAGGAGAAAACCTCATGGGTAAAAACTCCCATCCAAAAGAGAGATATATGAAATGAAATTTTACATGCGACGAAAGAATGTAGGACTCAACATATCCCCCCAGGTGTTGCTTCGGTCTTATAAGTACAATCAAGATCCCCCTATAGTACAAAAATATGAGAAAATGAATCCTCCAAGAGGGAAGTAGCTCCTTTTCCAAAAGTGAATGCTCGAATAAGAATGTTGGAGATGATCCAAAAATGACAAACATTGTTCCTCCCTTTAGGAAGCAACACATCCAATTGTGAATGTAGAAGAAACTATCTCAAGAGAAGAGGTCTCATGATGGATGCCAGGGAAAAAATCTCAAGGGTTGACATTTCTAATCAAATTGAAGACACCTATAAAACAACCTCCAAAGGCAATATTGAAGTGATGGCAGGTGGGCTATAGCTATCAACAAAGAAGTGAATATCCTCATGTGTGTCCCCAATATTTGCAATGTGTGATTGAACAAATAGCTTTGCAATGTTTGGAAAGTAGTCCTCCCACAATGCTAAAACTAAAAGATTATAAACATCCTATTGAAGTGAATTGATCTCTATAGATGCAAGAAGTGGGAGCTCAACACAAGTCTCATGAACCGAGGTGGACGATGGAAGTACACATTTGTTCAAGTGACAAAACTTCTCTGATATTTGGTCTACTCTAGATGAATATGAGTGAAGACCAGTTAATGGTAGTGCAAGCTCATCTAGAGCAAAATGAGAGAAGGCATACAATTGAGAGACATGATCTACTCTCCCAACTAAGAGAATCTCTCTACTATGCAAGTTTTCAATAAGCATTGAATTAGGTGTGAACTCTACTATCTTACTTGTCTTACTATGTGTAATGTAATAGATGGAAAGGAGAGTGGAAGATAATGAAGGGATACAAAACATATCATGAAATATGCCATCATCAACATCTATAGATCCTTTCGTAGTAACACTCATATAAATGTTATTTCCCATGAAAATATGTGGTAATGTGCAAGGCTCATATGAAGAGGACATACTCAAAGATGAAGCCATATGATGTGAGGCTCCTGAATCAAGAAGCCATCAATTGCACTATATATTGGTGGATGCAAAGAGAGGATGAGTTTCCATCTCGTCTACTCCACGTGCTATGTTGGATGACCCTGATTGTGAAGGTTCTGAGGTGGAAGAAGAGGATGAAGGCAACCGAAGATTATTTTTTTGTAGAAGATGCTTTAACTCATCAATCTTCTTTCCATAACATAGATGCACATCATGACATGTCTTTGTGCAATATGCACATTTTGGTTGATCCTTCTTAGATGAGCCCCCTTTAGAAGAGGAAGAAGAATAGGAGGTACCATGTGAATGTGAATCTTTGGCTTGCTTATGTGACTTGGAATCCTTTTGTTTCTATTTCTTGCCTTTGCCATTTGAAGCCTTCCAGTCTCTAGTGCCTAATGATGCAACAACTTTGGAAGACTTCAATGATCCCATTTGTACCAATGTTGTCTTCTCTCGAGTGAGTGATTTAGCATAATCATCAAGTGAAGGCATAGTGAGTCTGGTGCCAAGTGGAACTCTAGTAACATAAAAGGGAGAAACAAAAACTAAATAATCTAGACCAAGCTTGGTAAGGATAGAAAGAATCAACTAAGAGTTCACTTTTTGAATACTACACTACCTCAACTACAATTTGAGAGTCTTGAGTTTGGTGAAGAAGTCCTGAAAGTTGTCAAAATCTCTAGGAGTGAAACCGATAAGCTCATTCTCCAATTGAAATCCTCTCAAAGTATCATGCTTTTGAAATGTGGACTCCAATTGAGTCTAAATTTGATTGAGTGTGGTGCAAGATTCAACATGAAAGAGAAGATCGAGAGATATAGGGATGCATAATGTCCCAAAAGTCTCATGAGACCTGTTAAACCACTTTCTCTTCTTTGCAGCCCCTGTAGGTTCAAGTTTTGTACCCATGGCCACTCTGTATAACCTTGATATCTTCAAATGTATATCCATTTATTTTTTCCAGCCATAGTATTTGTATGAAGTGAATGGAGCAATAAACATTGGATCCATGTTGATTTGTTAAAAAAATTATATAAATGAATTGATATACTAGTATAGATCCCCTCAATGTAATAAAATTCCTCTTAGATCCCAAGAAAAATTGAACTGTTTGCACATTTTTCAAGAAAAAGAACTTAAGAAGAAAAATATGAGATTTGATTGAGATAATAGATACTTGATTAATTTTCTAGAGAAATAGGTGTGAGATATTTGAAGAGGACTTAATCAGCTTTCAAATGCCACTTGAATTGTGAAAATTCAATAACAGAGTCAAAAGTTATGACCTCTTGAGCGATAATAGCTTGATCTAACTTTAAAGGCTTGTAGAATTAATCAAGAGTAGAATCTAGAAAAATCACTTGCACCATTAAATTGGGCTTGGAACTAGCTTTCCAACAATATATGATGTGAAAAAAATGAATATTATAGGCTCGATTTATACCCAATTTACTAGAAGTTGGACAATTAGGCTTTGAAATCAAGTCAAGGGGATAAACAACATTCGACCCTTGGTCTTGTGGTAGACAGGCTGTTGGGCGTAGGGGCTTAGTTTGGGGGCCCTAGCCATGGTCACCACCCATGTAATCGTGGTGGGGGCTGAAGCCTAACTTAGTCGCAAAGTGCCACCATGTAAGGAACTAATGGGCGAAGTGAGGGCATTACGAGTGGGGTAGAATATTATGACCAAATATTGTCTCGAAAAAGAGAAAAACGATGCTGGTAAATTATGTTAGCAGGGATAGGCATCAACACACGTAGATATGTTGTTAGAATTGCGCCAAGGGTCGAATTGATGTTCATATCGAGGTCAAAAAATTGCACAGTACCATTGGAAAATTGCACAGAGTTGTTGGAAACATTCGTAGACCTACGAGTTAATGGTGGCCATATTTGTACAATACAATATGATGTACAAATCCATAAAACATACAAATTTTGTATGATTGTACATTTTTTTATTGCTTAGATTGTTGTACCCCAAAAAAATCACCCTAAAAATCAAGGTCTCAATTTTTTTGTGAAACAATTGTTTTCTAGATTTTTGGCCACTCTAGATGCAATAATGAGTTGTGTTATGCTCCAGGATGCACCAAATGTTTTCTCAAGGTTGGATTTTTGAAATTTTGAATAGGAGGCTATAGATCTGGAGCTCTGATACCATGTTAGAGTTGATGATTTAACCCCATAGCTCCCAGAAGTCACCTACAAGCAATTATCCCATCACAAATGAGAGATCAAAGCAATGATGTGCTCAACAACTTGAGAAATAATATTGATGCAATAACTTGAATAAATGATTACAATGAAAGGTGAAAGCTTATACAAATAGAAAAGGAAACCCTAGATGAGGGTTTTATTAGATTGAGACAAGTGTCATCATCTTATGCAGCGAGACAACATGCTTTAAATATAGCTCAATCTGATAATAAAAGAGCAATTCTTAAGTTTATCTCAAGTAATTAAAGTAAAAGGTGTCTAATAATTAAGGTAATGACCTATATACTCGAAAAATTAAGAATGAATTCCACTTTCCAAACATTACCATTAAAAGGCTGAACAAGATGAGATACATGTTTCAAGAGGAAGGAGTTTCTATAGCTAACTTTGATTAGAGGTTTAGGGTTGTGTGAATTTTGAAGAGCATTAAACAAAAAATAGTTAATTGAGTAGTTTGTGTAAGGATTAGTCCTTATCTAATGCCCTTAGTGGATAGAAAAATTTTCCACAAATTTTAAAGAGGCCTTAGAATTTTCTTTGTGGGCGATGGAATAGTCTTAGAGGCAAAAAATTGAATTGACTATCAAATTAGAGATTAATAAAGTCCAATAGGAGTTGGCCCATACGAGGCTAATTTATTTTGGTGAAGGGAGCTAGAAGAGGGAAATTGGAACCCAAAGGAGCACTCAATAGAAGAATTTGGTGCATAATGTATTATGTAGAAGGGAACAATGAAAATGAGTGCTTGGACTACAAAATGACATATAGGGTAGTAACACTTCAGATGAACACAACTATGGAAATGGGTAGTGCTGTAAGAATGATGTGGTGTATAATTTCTAGACCATGGGACGAGCATGACCAAATTATATGCCCATTATTAGAGGTAACACCACTTGCCCTGAAATTAATGTATTGCATTACTTATGTGGCATGCAATCACTATAGAGCATTGGTATATTTCAAGGGATGTTGAAGAATGATTGTGGAAAATCAAAAGTTTCCTGGGCCACCACTGTATATAGCTATACCCTAGAACCCCAACACTACTTAAACCTAAATTAGTAGCTAACGAAAATCACTATGAGATAATGAAAACATTTTAGGGTATATGGGAGGTTATGAAGGAGGTTAGCATAGTGGACATGAGAGGATAACAAGGTAAGTATCAAGGAGGGAGAAGATATAGGTAGGAAGGTGGATTGAAATATTATGTACGTGGGAAATAAGGCAAAATTGAGAGAATATGCCAAGAGGATAATTAATGGTCATGTGGGTTTTGTAATGAAAAATAGAACTCAGTCCTTTACTAGTATAAAAGCAATACAATAATAAAAAATAGGGTGACTAAAATAGACGAGTTGACATGCATTGGTCCTAGCAAGGGAGAAAAAGACCTAATTATGATCCCATGGAATTAGGAACAAATTGGAAAGCATGCCATTATAATTCCTATTTAGAGCATCATCTTGCCATTAGGATATTAACAAATACTAGTTGTGAGAATATTCTTTGATGCAAAAAAATGATTAGGAATTGGATATAATTTACCAAGAAGAAATGATTAAGAGATTTAGAAAAAGAGGAAAAACCCATGTTGTAGTGACCATTTGTTGTTAGAAATGTGTTGTATACTTCACATATTTAAGACCCCTTTTGTACTATACATTTTTCCACAATATGCCCATGGTTTTTTGACCCATGATTTTATATCTATTGTTTTGTAGTATTGTTTATCAATTTCCTACAATGATGTTCATATTACTAAATGTACACGGACTATGGTTATGATGCATGATAAAATATTATTGTATTGGGAATAACATAGTTAACAAAATAAGTTAGTGTTGTTTTGATGCATTTTTTCTATAAGGGTTTCTTAGGGCATATTTGGTGTTTCATGTGTGAATGCCTTTCTCTACTGTATTGTGGATTTTAATCTATTTAACATAATCTTCTTATTTAGATTTTCAATTCTATTTACTTTCACTTTATAGGTTACCAAAAAAAGAGTAAGAAAATGGAAACATATAATAGAGGAAAGATTCAAAGATGCATGGTACCGTAATATGAAATAACATCATTGTGTAGATGAGGAAAATAGAAGTTAGTAGAGAAAAAAAAGAAAGAAAAACAAAAACATTAGCATTTGCTGAAGATGAAGAGATAAAAGGGTTAGATGAGATAGTAGAATTAATAAAGCGGCAAGGTTTAGTTGAAAAATCAAAACAATATTGTAAATACTAAAATATGTAGGAGATGATTAGGATAAAAAATGTTTGTTTTTCAAGGCATCTAGAAAATGGAAAAATAAAGCTTTCCTATTGTATGTGAAATTGAATGGAGTGTAGGTTAGAGATGCATTTCTAAATTTAGGTGCATACATTATTATGATTCCATGTATTTCTTGGTATTTATTGCAAAAAATTATAGTTACGAGAGACATCTTATGGCATAGTTCTAGTAGATGGGCTTCTTGGAAGCCTTTTAGGGGTGTTTATTGATGTTGAGGTTGATTTCATGGGTATCAAGAAGGTTGATTTTCAATTAATAGAGTAGCTGAGAACAACTTAGCTTCCTACCTAGTGTTTTTCAATTTAGAGTGGTTGATTGAATACAACAAGAGTTTTGATTTAGGGGAAGACAAAATCACTTCGAAAGGAAATAATGCCATATCCCACATAACTTGAGAGGTAGATTCTTGTATTATGGATAAAATAATGTTGGAAGGATAGCATTGATAATGATGTGAGTGAGTTGAGAGGCATATATGTCATTGGGAAAGTCCCAAAGCTAAATGTAGATATGGACTTGATTTAGAGTTCCAAGTGGTACTAGTGATTGATAAACATGAACAATTATTAGACTGACATATATAGGCATGGTTAATTGGAGAGTATGAGATAATAATTTTAAAAAAGTGACATGCATCCATGGAAGAAGTGAGATGAAGAAACATGGATCCTATGTCCCAAGTGGTTAGAACAATAGGATCTAGGTGCCTTTCTCGAAGATTTCACTAGGAAAGAGATCACAAGGGATTAAGATTGACTTTCAACCTTGAGGTGATCCAATCCAACCTTGGATCTCAGTTCCTTAGGACAGTAGGAAAGATTTGAGATAAATTTGGAATGATTTAAAATGCCTAAACTAAATGGATTATTAAACCTTCTACATAAAACAAAAATTCCTAAAAATTGATAAACTGAAACAACAGTTTACTAGTGGATCTAGGAAATGCAAAGGACTACAAAAATGATTTGAAAGGTTGGTTTTGAGGTGTCCTCAAGGATTTATTCAGCCCTAGGCGAATGGGTCATTGTACAGGGGTTTTAACCAACTTCTAGGGTCCTCTGGTGCAAGGTCTAAGCTTTTGATTCCAACAAGTTTGATTGTCGAAAAGCCAAAAATAAAATCTATAGGTGAGTTTTCGTAGCTTGACAACAATGATGCCAACTTTGACAACTTTGCAAAATTGCTCCTTTGATCCACTTTCATTCCTTCTTCACTTGTAAATCTGCACATACCAAGAGAAAAGAAAAAATGTTTGTTTTTAGGTGAATGGGGGTTTGCCTTAGTCAAACCCCATGTTTGGTAATTAAACCTTGATAATGAAATAATGATGAAATGAAGGAATTGATGAAATAACACTTGATTGTTACAACTCACCAAACCCTTGATGGCTGCCCTTGGAGGACTGAAATCAAACACATCACTCTAAGGTCTGGATCTTCCATGAATTTGCTTGATTGATTGATTTATTTGATGCTTGAATGCTTGAAACCTACATCACAATGTTAGCTCCAAAACATGAACATGAACACACATAACTTTGATATGATGATATGATCTTGATTGCTGTTGTAGATGATTGATAAATTTTCTCTTCAATGCTCTTGAAAATAATATTTGGTCTTGTGAAAGTTTCCTTAATGCTAGATAATGTTGCTTAGATTTGAATTGATATAATAACTATATATTTATAGGTGTTTATTTAATTTCCCGAAAATTAGATCCCAATAGTTGACCTTTGCAAGTGGAAATTCAAATATTATAAGGCCACCATTGACATATCCAAATTTGGAGGGAAATGAAGTAGCATGACACTTCCTCCATTGGACGAATGAGTCCTAGTCCTATTATTGCAAATGAGTCCTAACCTTATTTTCCAAAATTTAAGGTGTCGGGGGCTAAGTATTAGATGAATGCATTTGTTTAATGTTTGTAATTTATTAAAAGTGGTGCAAATGGGCTATGCAATACATAATTTTAAGACATAATGGGTTCAATTAGAGGCTTAATTAAGTCCAATAAATTAAGGGACCCAAACATAGTGTGAAATTGTAAATGTATACAATTTTCTACACTACATTTAGCCCCTACTTTAGTGAGAGTATGAACTTACACTTAGACTCACTAAAGTAGACAAATATGCATCAAGAGGGGTCCAAGTGTAAAAATGTTGGAAAGATAGGATGACAAAGATCAAGGAGGTGGCCAAGCCCCTAGGACCAAAGATCCCATGGCAAACCAACATAAGGACAAAGGGACACACAAGATGTGTAATATATGATCAAGAAGACAAGATACACAAGCCTACAATGTCGATGTTAATGCAAAAGGGATGGACTAGCTACAATTCCGTTGTTTTCAATTAAATACACTCACAAGGATGTAAAATCACTTCTGAAACACATGGCTCCACTGGCGAGCAAGTTGCTTTATGCTCAATGGCCATGAAAATATGCTCACAAGGGCTACTGTAATTCTGGTATACACTAGGTGAGCCCCCAAGGCTGAGAAAAACACACTAGGTGTACAAGGTGTGTACTCACCAAAGGTGGTAGATGGGAAAGTCATGCTAGGTCTACACGCTCCCATACGTCAATCATACCAAAAGTTATACTCCCTAATCACTTTGATAAGGCGACACACAAAATGGTTAAATGTTTCACAAGGCTAACAAGCCGCATTATGCTAAACACTCATGAAATAATGGTTAAGATTGAAGATGGGTACACTAGGAAACAAGTCATTAGGGCATGAGAAGTGTATCTCTCAAGCCTAGAATCCATCATGTTCCACTATTGGCATAAACCTTTAATTTAATAATGTCAATGTAATAATGCTAGTTTATGCCTCCACTTTAAAGGAATTGCTAAACACGATGCTGCCAACAATTTATTTAAAATAGAAAATGATAAATGCAAAATGATAAAAGAGACATGAGAGCTTATTTGGAAACCCCTATATTGATCATATGTTTCCAAATAAAGCTGCTTCATGAAGAGGGGTTGCCCCAAAAATGCAATGTGAAAGATAACATAGAAAGAAAGGGAACAAGTACATCACTTACAAGCCAACCTAAAGTAGGTTGTCCGCATCTCAAGCTTGTTCATTATATATACATGGAGGGCGAACAACTAGCCAAAGGGGCAATGGCAAGTGCCATACTAGGACATGACTACCTAAGCCGTTGCCCTTGCAAGTATAAGGGCAAAAGGTGAGCCAACAATGGATGATATGTTGTTCCTTGCAAAAGGAAATATGATTGCATAAAGCCAAGTTTATACCCTCATGGATGGTAATGAATATATTATGATTCTACAACTACCACATAACAAGGAGCAACAACTAATGCTATTTGCTCATTGAATGACAATAACCAAGACCTCTAGTTGTTTCTTGCATGTTAGGCTCTATAGGGACCCAAATAGGTTGTTATTTTATCCCCATTCATTTTCCATTATAGCTAAGTTGTTTCAAAAGCTCATACCCTCTTCCATAAAGTTTTTCCATTTCTTTTGGAGAAGGTTTCTCATGATCGCACTCATCATCTATGGGTGTATAATTTTTGTTTTTTTTCCTCTTCTTTGCTAAAGGTTGTGAATTCACATGGTTTTGACGACTCTGATTGTGTGGATATTATACCAACTTCTTTCTCTTTCCTTGATTTGTGTGTAATCTTGTATTCTCCCATGAATGTAGGTGCAAAATCTTCTTCAAAGCCCCATTTTGTTTTTGCACTTCTAACGGAGGTGATTCATCTTGATGAAAGGCAATGTCTAAGTTGACCGAGTTCATATCTTGAATTAGGGTTGCTACATCGTTTGGTTATGCACTAGGAGGGCTAATAACTTGTTTTAAGGCATTTTGGAGCATGCCATGGTAAAGAGGTGATGTTTGAATCAAATTCCACAAGAAAATATTAGCAAGAGTGTTGCGAGGTTGTTCTACAAGGTCATATTCTTTACTACTACACTGTTGGATATTCGGTGTGGGTGGGAGGTATAGTTGAGGCAATGGAATGGATGCCAGAGTTTATCTTGGTTGTTGATTGTTTGTAGTGTTATATGTGTGAGCTATGGTATGATAACTTGGTTGTTGTGGAACATTGCGACTAGTGAGTTGTCTTGTAAAATTCAAGATAGCCCCTAGAGGTTTTGGTTGGTGTTGTGGTGATCCTATGATAAGAATTGGCTTAGGAGATGACTTGGGAGGTCCAATAATTAGAGGACTCTTAGGAGACTCAAAAGAAATCTTTCGTGGCCCAATGATCAGAGGACTCTTAGGAGGTCCAAAAGGGTTTTTAGGAGGTCGAGTAATCAAGGGAGATCTAATGGACACTTGTGCATTGATAACCTCAACGGATTTGACATCATGTTGATGTTCTTCTAACCTTATCATCTTCATCTAAGGAAACCACATTTCTATTGTTTGAAAGAGACGTGTCAATGCTATCATCCTCTTGCATCATATCTTCCTTAGTAGGAGAGGTAGGGGAAGAGAAACAAATAGGATTCTCATGGCTCTCAATGATTGGATCTTCTAACATCAAAATATCTTCTTCACAAATAGGAGAGATATTGGGAGAAGAACAAATGTGATTGTTATGACTATCCAAGATTGTATTCTCTTTGACTAAGCTGACATCACACATAGGAGAGATAGTGGGAGAGGGATCAATGAAAAATAAGAAAAGAGGGGAAAGTAGTTCATATTCGTATGCTTGTACCAACAATTCCCTAGAGTACTCAATAAGATCTGAAAATAGAACATGAAGTATGATAACCAAAGATTTTTGCAATGGGAACATGATGTAAAAAATTGTCCTACAAATTTGAGATGCAACAATTCTTCCCAAATTTGCAAAAAGTCAAGTAAAATAACATTTTTCAGAATTTCAAAACAAACTTCTACAAGTTGGAACAGATTGACAATTCAAAGACAAAACAGTGGGCAAAAGCTGTTTGAGAAACTTGTAGAAGGATAGGTTCGCCAAAGGGCGAATGGATTGTTGTACAGGGTTTTGAAAAGTTAAAATTTGAAGTTTTATGTTGTTGTTTGACATTTCTTTTCCCAGTTGCAAACATGTTAAACAATGATAGTATTTCCAAAAATTGAGATGAAATGAAAATGCAATTTTATGACAACGTATGAACAAAATGACAACCTTTTGAATGCAATTTTCAGATGTAAAATGCAATATTTGACTAATTGTAAGATGCAAAATTTTGAAAATAATGATTTGATGAAAATTTTAAACAAAACTATCCAATTTTTCACTTGTTTTTGAGCTAAAATGAAAGATGCAATGTGCATGCAATGAACGATTTCAGATTTTAACCACTTAATGAATGCAATATGAATGTAGATCTGATCTAAATATGGCTGAAACAAATCCTAATGCAACCTATGATGTAATATGGAATGCAATGTTTTTGAATTTTATGACTTTTTAGAATGGAAAGATGAAACTCTAATTAAGAAATGCAAAACTTAGATTTAGGTTTTTAAGGATCACCAAATTAGAAAATATGATGTACAATGTCGAGTTCACCAAAATGAAATGAAGAAAAAAGGATCCTATGTGCCAAACGCTTAGAACAATAGGATCTAAGTGCCTCTCTCTAAGATTTCATTAGGAAAGAGAGCACAAAGGGTTAAGATTGACTTTCAACCTTGAGATGAGCCAATTGAACCTTGGATCTTAGTTTCTTAGGACAGTAAGAAAGATCTAAGATAAATTTGGAATGATTTGAAATGCCTAAACTAAATGGATTATTAGACCTAATGCATAAAAAAAAAATTCTCGAAAATTGACAGACTGAAACAACAGTTTACCAACGGATTTGGCAAGTGTAGAGAACTACAAAAATGCCTAGAAAAGTTGGTTTTGAGGCACCCTCAAGGACACATTCGCCCCTGGCCAAATGGTTCTTTGTACAAGAGTTTTAACCGACTTTTGGGGTCCTCTGGTGCAAGATCTAAGATTTTGATTCCTCTAGGGTTGACTGTCAGAAATAAACTCTGGAGGTGATTTTCCATAGCTTGACAACAATGATGACAACTTTTACAACTTTGCAAAATTGCTCCTTTGATCCACTTTTAGTCCTTTTTCACCTTTAAATCTGCGTATACCAAGAGAAGAAAAAATGTTTATTTTTAGGTGAATGAGGGTTTGCCTTAGTCAAACCGCATATTTGGTAATTAAACCTTGATAATGAAATATTGATGAAATGAAGGAATTTTTGAATGAACACTTGCTTGTTACAACTCACCAAACCCTTGATGGCTACCCTTAGAGGGCTGAAATCAAACACATCACTGTAAGGTCTGAATCTTGCATGAATTTGCTTATTTGATTGATTGATTTGATGCTTGAATGCTTGAAACCTACATCACAATGTTAGCTTCAAAACATGAACATGAACACACAACTTTGACATGATGATATTATCTTGATTGTTGTTGTAGATGACTGATAAATCTACTCTTCAATGCTCTTGACAATAATATTTGGTCTTGTGAAAGTTGCCTTAATGCTAGATAATGTTGCTTAGATTTGAATTGATAAAATAACTATGTATATATAGGTGTTTGTTTAATTTCCCAAAAATTAGATCCCCATAGTCGACCTTTGCAAGTGGAAATTCAATTATTACAATGCCACCTCCGACATATCCAAATTTGGAGGGAAACGGAGTAGCAAGACACTTCCCCTAATTGTAGAATGGGTCCTAGTCCCATTATGGCGAATAAGTCCCATCCCTATTTTTCAAAATTTAAGGTGTCGGGGGCAAAGTATTAGATAAATACATTTATTTAATGTTTGCAATTTATTAAAGGTGGTACAAATGGGCTATGAAATACATAATTTTAGGACATTATGGGGTCAATTAGAGGCTTAATTAAGTCCAATAAATTAAGGGACACAAACATAGTGTGAAATTGTAAAGGTATACAATTTTCTACACTAAAAGAAGAAGTTTCACCTTAGCCAATATTGCAAACTTTGGTGTAGTATCAGATAAATATTGAAAGTGTATTCATAGATTAATTAGGGAACTTGTTCTACACTAAACTCCCAAGACCTAAAGTTAGGGATGTGAGATATTAATGAGAAAATTAAAATAGTATTTCCACAAGCATAAATTAAT
>VDFB02281492.1:868235817-868300445 GCA_007258455.2 Sequoia sempervirens | reverse complement strand
GGGGAGCCTAAATGCCCCAACGCTTTGCATTGTCCCCAATTTATCAAAAATCAAGCACAAACATGGAGGAATGATGATACAAATAGAAGAAGGTTTACGACACAAAAACCACGACTGTATCGAAGCACCAACGGGGGTGACGAGGGTCATCCAGGCACACATAGCACAAGCACGAGGGAACAAATCACAAAACACACACACACAAGATCAAGAAAGGGCCTCCTCCTAACATTGATCGGCCAAGAGGTCGTCCACTTCCCAATCTAAATCTTCATAAGGGGAAGGAGGACGAGCTTGCAATGGTGGGATGTTAAGAGATGGAGCATCCGGACCTTCTGCAACAAGGGCCCCTCAAGGTCCTCTCCACCGAGCTCCTGTGGAGTCGAAGTTAGCGATTTTAGGAAGATTGCCTACAGGGCCGAAACCTCATCCACAGAGTTAAACATGCACTCCACAAGAGCTCCATGCCTTTCTTCAGCGGATGGGACAGGTTGTGCCTGAGATTCACCGCTAAGCTCGCCGAATGACTCAAGAGCGGTGACAAACTTAGGAGAAGCCGAGACTAGTTCCGTCACGAGGATAGAACAAGTCAGCGCAAGACCACCTTGCAAAGAAGGTGGACTCCTGATGCAGAGAATCAAACCAAACCCTTCAACACCATCATTTGTTCAAGGGATTTCAATCCCAAATAGAATCAAGAGAAGATCAAATATGTAATCAAACTCATTTCACTACCTTTTCAACATTCTTTAGGCTCTCAAACTCAACAATTACATAGTACTTCAAGCAATCACTACTATACTCATTTTCAAGGCAACAAAACACTTATGCCAAATCCTTTATCAGATTCATTTCCTCTTAAGCATCATCCAAATGTTAATAACCAATTACTATTCCTTCAAGACACAAGGCTCATCATACTTTGATTGAATCAACTCAATACATCATTGTATACATATCAAATCTGCCTACCCTGCGATTAAGGCACCTAGACACACCATAGAATCACCATTCCAAAACTTCAAAACAATATACACTGCCCTCTATACCTTATCCCAAACTTTGAAACATCTTTATCAACATGAGTACAACAGTTTTCAACTACTAACAATTCCTTTTGTCACTGTTTTGCACAAATCACTGTTTTAGCAGATTAACAAGTCTATGCACACAAACACCATTAAGGCACATAGTACTCACAAATCCAAACACCATAATATCAGACTTTGCCTTCTTAACTCTTTCCAAACTTGATACAATTCCAATGCCACTGTACAAACAAATTCATCATAAAACTAGTCACAATTATCACAGTTTTTGAACAAAATTCTGTTTTAGCAGTCATACATCAAGTTCCTTTGCAAGTTTCCAAACCCTCAACCAGTTAATCCCCACAACCAATTTCATATTCTATGAACCAAGACATTTTTAGAGCCACTTTACTGTCCTAATCAACAAAACATGAACTTTCAATGATTTGTTTTAGAAGAAACCATCAAATCTTCAGACCGTGAGTTGAAAAAACTAGTAGATTAGGCCTTTTTTTATAGAGGAGACCCCCTTTAGACTACTCCAAATCACTCAAAACCCAAAAAAATTCTTAGTAAATGCTATGAAACTCATGATTTCATCAAGTTTGAGGACTGAAAAGATTCAATGCTTACTGTTCTTTCAAACCCTTGTTTATAGGGTGAATAAACACCAAAACAGGGAGGGTTTCATGAAATACATACTTATAGATCTCCAAAACATTGGCCACCACTTTGAACACCTTGCAATACATATGCCTACACCTTCTACACCATTTCCAAGACTCTGCAAGCTTTGTTCCTTCATGACTCATGACTGTAGCATCAATTTGTGTATGGAAACCCTTAATTTTCCTGTTTAGCGGCAACTCCACCATGGCATTCTTGCTTTTCCCTACACTTACAATCATCAAAACATACAAAACATCCTATCCTTAACCTACTCCACCAATCTACTTGACCTGCATTGGTGGAGTAGTAAAGAAAACCCTATTGGACTCTCAAAACCCAATATGCAGGGTTTTAGACCAAGCCACAAAAAGTTTTCTCAACCAAACATTATATCTAATGGGTCCTTTCCCAAATGGATGTGAAAGAAAGGTGGTTCCTTAACCTACTGAAAACAAACAAATTTTAAACCCTAGGACTGCTGTTCACTCTGTACAAGATAGAACCAACTGAAAGAACACAAAATAGACCAAAAATAGGGAACTTTTTATTATTTCAATTCTTGAAGAATACAATAACCTCTTTGCTTGGCCTTTCCAAGGCTTTATGAATGTTTCCACTTGACCTCTCAACTCCCTAAATAGTTACAACCACCCTTTTACTCTTAATCTTGCTTTGTTTTGTCAACTTAACAATGGCAATAATGCAAGTTTTACACCTTTTTTTCCCACTTTTTGACAATATTTTGAAAATCCAATTATGTGATCCCCCCTAAGGGCCTATTTAATGGCTTCATAAGACCTTTACAATGTTCTAGACTTGAAAATTCAAATTTTTACAATTTAGCCTTTTAAAGGCATTCAAAGAACAGGGTGCTCCTGCACCAACTCCTCTTATGTCCTTTGTTGCTAGAAGGACCAACCTTCATCTCTTTCTTCTTCTTCGGAGATGAACTCCCTACATATGAAGCTAGGGGTGCAGAGGAAGAGGAAGAAAGAACCGTAGTGGATACAATCAAAGTATTAACCGTATCCATGGGCTTCAGGAAGGGCTGAATATCTGAAACAAAAATTGACAAAGGCGGCTTCGCTGAAGGAGCGATGAACACCTGCACCCATTTAGGGTTAGGTGCATTCGTGCTCACAACGGAAGTCGAGAGCGGACCAAACTGGAGAGAAGCAGAAGGAAGGGAGGAAGAAGACGCTGTAAGAGGTCCTAGAACTGGAGCAGTCGTTTCTTCCTCCTTTCTTTGCGAGGCGGTCTGTTCGACCATGAGAGCCTTTGTCGGTGCTTGCGTTCATGTGCAAGGCAGTTTCTGCGGCTCCTGGAGTTAGAGGCCAGAGTTTGCAAAGGGACAAGAGGTTCTTGCTTGACCATAGGAACGTCCACTACAGTCGTATCAGGTGGAGGAACAGGTTCTTGTACGGGAGTAGGGGGAGCAGGCTGAGGAGCGAGAGGAGGAGTCGACTTGAGGGCCTCGATAGTGGGCCTCTTTCCGTTCACTGCCTTAGGAGCAGGGGCGGTAGGAGGCCGCAGATCGAATTCTCTAGGAGAACCTTTTTTCTCGCTGTATAAATAATACCACAGTCCAGGATATTCATTAGAAAGGTTTGTGATCCTAATCTTGTGCCTTTGCTAAGGAGGGATCATCGGACCCAGTGGATAGCCACTGGGCCTGCTCATCTAATACTCTTCCAAAGAAAGGGGAGAGGATGGGGCAGCCCGGGAAAAAATTACCTTTTCCTTACTTTTGCGAGAAGTAGAGGGAGCCGACATGGGCTTCTCCTCTTTCTTCGGAGAAGAGGGAGTGGTCGGTGTAGCCTTCTCCTTGCCTTTACGGGAAGGGGAAGGAGCCGGCGTGGACTTCTCCTTCTCTTTTGGAGAAGGAATAACGGTCGGCGTGGGCTTCCTCCCCTCTTCTCGGGAAGAGGAGGTAACCGATTATTTTGTCATAGGAAGGGTTAGCTCTAGCTCCCCTTTGCCGCTAGTTTTATACTTCACATAGTTCTTGTAAAGTAGGTTTGTCCTTGGAGGAAGTAGACCGACCGGGGAGGGCCATAAGTGATCTAATTAATATCCACCATGAGATACCAAGGGCTGATATCTGGTGTCATGTACCACATACACGACACCCTCGTGGGAAAATTTTAAACACTTGTGGATAATAGAGGCGATCCCGTTCATGGAAGCTAACCAGGGAATGCCCAACTTCACTTTGAATAGATCTGACTCCGGGATGACATCGAAGATTGTGTCAACATTCCTAGGTCCAACCAAGATGGACAAAGTAATCGAGCCATAGCATTTAAGACTCATACCATCATGTGTACGAATGGTAGATCTCATTTCTTCATATTTTTCCCTTTTGCAGTGAATTTAATACCAATGTTTCTTCAGTAATAACATTCACACAGCTCGCGGGGTCAACTAAGACTCCTATCATAATGCTACCATTGACACGAGCGAGAATGTAGAGAGGTGAAGGTTTGTTGTTTAAGGGCAAATCTTGTAATGTAAATGTAACATCCGGCGAATCGGGTGCAGGTGGATCAATGGAAGTTACCGTGACCATATTAACATAGGCCTCGGGTTGGGTAATAGAATTAGTGGGATCAATAATCATGTGAGCAGAGTGTGATGGAAATGGGTCTGTGTATATTTGCAATTCACTATTTTCCTTTGCGAATGATTTGTTAGTGTTTTGTTTATTCCCATTGAGACGAATGGTACCGTCCTCGATGCGGTCCTGTATCTAATTACGCAACTGCAGACATCGTTCGGTATTATGCCCATTAACACGATGGTACTGACAATAAGTGCTCCTAGCATACCAATTAGGGTAAGGTTCCTTAACAGGCTTAGGGGTCGGCAAAGTTATGATCTTATCCTTGAACAACTTTTGTAAGATGGAAGTATAAGATTCTGACAACTTTGTGAACTTCCGGTTGCGTTTG
This sequence comes from Sequoia sempervirens, assembly GCA_007258455.2. Taxonomy (NCBI): domain Eukaryota; kingdom Viridiplantae; phylum Streptophyta; class Pinopsida; order Cupressales; family Cupressaceae; genus Sequoia; species Sequoia sempervirens. The sequence continues at coordinate 868,295,794 of VDFB02281492.1, read as the reverse complement.
AGGCCGTTGTCATCAACAACGACTACTACATTTGCAACGGCTTCACCTTTCCCAGAGATCGATACGATGGATTTTCCCTCAGAACGGGAATGCAAAGAGGATCCCCCGAACTGAGCAACTGTTTGCTGGTACTCTCGTAATGCTGCATACAAATGCGTGAAAGAAGGGTATTTCATCAAAGCAAACTTCTCTTGCCAAGGCCTTTGTAAGTTTCCTATGAACACCTTCTACACGTCAGAATCGGGTAGCTGATACGAGATTTGTGAAAGGAGCACTTGATAACACGCTATGAAGTCGGTTATCTTTTCATTATCTCCTTGTTACATCGGACAAGATCCGAAAAGGTCATCTTTGGCCCGATGTTTGCTTGGAATTGTCTAAGGAACTGATTTACAGGTTGGTCAAATGAGAAAATAGAATTGTTAAGCAAGGAATAGTACCATTCAAGTGCTGTGTCCTTGAGAGATCGGGGAAATAGTTTAGCCATCAATGCATCATGATGGAAATAGTCATTGCAAAGGGTGTTAAAGGAAAACACGTGTATGCGGATCCCCTTTGCCACCAAACTTCTCAAATTTAGGGATCTCCATTCCCTGAGGAAAGGGAGTGTTCAAGATAGCAACCGACAATGGGCTATGTTGAAAGAAAGGTTGGAAGATAGGTTGGGCAGAGGCTTGGGAAAGGCTTGCTAACTGGCTCTGCATCTTGCGCATATTCTGAAGCAAAGTGTTTAGAATAGGGTTGTTAGAAGATAGAGGGCTAGAGGAACCTCCTCCAGAGCCACCGTCGGTGTGACTTCCGCTAGAGCCACTACTAGAGCCATGACCGCCAGTAGGGCCTCTACCATAACCACCACCATGACCTTTGCGGCAACCGCCTCCGCCAACACCACCTTCGCTACTGGATCCATCAACAGTACCAAAGCCTCCACCATCCAATCCGCCAAGACCTCCACCATCAGAGGTGACAGAAGGGGTAAAGCTAACGCCGAATGGGACCTTATTCACTTTGATAGTTTCAGGTCGCTTAGGGAGGGAAGGGATACTGATAGAAGGGACCGCATCGACCATGTAAACAGAAGTGGGGGGCATTGATACCCCTAACTGTCCCTCACGCTCTTAAAAGGTGACTCCTTGTGCAAAGCTAGGGTTGGTCGAAGGAGCGCAATCTTCGGCAAGATCGAGGAGACTACTTAGAAGCTCAATGCTTGTTCGATCTTTACCCATCATATGCTTTAATTCACTAACAACCCGAGCGACTCTAGCCATCTTTGGATTTCTTTCCAAATGGTTTTCTAGGTCACCCAACCCTTTAGTGAGGGTGGACACATATTCAGCAGGGATTTGAACGACCTCATGCTCATGCACTGATGATGGTGTGGGAGACACAAGAGGAGTGGGAATGTGATCGGTTTCGTCAGCGAATCCCATCTAATTCCTCGATAATTGCTCCTACACAGCGAAACTAATGGTGGGACCAGAGAAAAGACCTGTAGAGATTCCAAGCAAGACCTTCGTCCTATCCATCGGGAGGTGCCGTACACTTCTCCTCACGATATGACAAAAAGTTTTGGACTGTGTTGTGATGCTCATAAACTTTCACAACACTCAAGAACACAACAATCGTGGAGTACTTGAGGGAAGCCTCAACACCGACATATGAACAAACGTTGGTTCATGTCGAGTTCACCAAAAATGTAGGAGAGGGGGACCACCGTGTGCAAGACCCCAGGTCACAGAGGGTCAAGATGCAAGAGGGTGCCCTAACTTACCTTAGCTAACTGCAATGTGTAGGGTATAAGGATGAGAATGATGCGGATTATTAGGTCCTACAATCACTCTACAATCCTGAGTTCCAATGTGGGGCTAGGTGAGTCGGTTTTTAGGTTGAAGTTTGCGCCTCAGGGAGCTCTTTGCCTGAGGACGTAAGCATAGTTTCTGGACGACAGTGCGACGCACTAACGTCTCTAAAGTGCCCTATCGTTCATATGGCCAAACAAAAGTAGAGACAAGGTTGAACCCACGAAAACGACTAATGGCCTAACTATTCAACTAAAAGGCCAGAATGAAACAAGTAAATAAACAAAATATTGTCTAATGTTATAATGTAGAAAATCAAGTGTAAGGAAAATAAGAAGGATCTCACCAAGGAATTCATTCACCAGCTGATCTTCCTAGCAACACACATGCCTACATACAACAAGAGGGAAAATGTTGGGTGGCTGAATAGGGGCCTACCTTAGTCAGACCCCCGTTTAGGTGTTTCCACCTCCACGGATAGCCAGGGAAACGAGATAAAGAAATAGTATAATAAATACAATGCAAACACTACAAAGCAATACTATGCTACTGAACCAAGTGATAGAGGAGAGGAGAGGGAAGCTTACCACCTCCACCAAGAGCACTCAAGGCTGCTTGGAGGAGAAATGAGAGGAACTCAAGCCTCTGCTGCAATGGCGTGGTCCCAAACATGCTCTATCGAAGTGACCGAGTGAAGCTTTTGTTGCAATGGTGTGCTTGAATCCCATAAGTGAGTGAGAATGGATGCAAAAGAGTGTGAGTATGGAAACTTGAAGTGTGCAATAGCTTAGAAGAAGTTGTGAAGAGTTGGATTGAATGTTGAAGGGGTGAATTTGAAGAGGGAGTGAAGAAAAATGACCATATTCGGGTTGGTTGGCCGAAGGAGGCATTACAACTTCATTGCCAATCAGAAGTGTAATGCCTCTGTAGGAATCTGCCAGGGACGTAAGTACGCTGCGCGGATGTTTGCGAGCCGCACGGGTGTCCCAGACAGAAACGCCCCCACCGATGCTCAAAACAGGCGCCAAGTGGACCGCCAACAACGAGCTTAAGTGGAATTAAGCCTCCAAACTTGGTTTTCTAAGGTGGATAAGTGCAAGAATGGGATTTGATAGGGGATGCAAATTCACTCTTATAGAACCATAAAAGAAGAATTACCATAAAAGAAGTGAAGAGACGTGTTGTAGGTGTTGTCATTGATGTCAACGAAGTGGTATTATGGAAGGTTGCTTGCAATGCTCATAAGAGTTGTTAGGTGAAGGACATGGTAATGAATGTCACGAGCATGTTGTTTGATTAGTTGGCAAGAGACATTGCCCAAGTCATCTAGTGTTGTCATTAATGGCAACCCTAGTCAGTAATCATATCCGCACTTTAGTATTTGCTCGTACCAGAAGTCAGATTGAAGATATGTGTTAATTGTCAAAACTAAAACAGGGCATCTGACAGAGTTGTGTACATTGGCTCATATGTAATTTCCTGTTATCATTTTGTGTTGTGGATCTCAGGGAAGGTCTTTTGATGTATGAACTATCATATCTTTGAATCATAGGGCCTCGTATTGATTGGTGTCTAAGTTAGAAGATCCGGTTTATTGATTTTCATTCTAACAGTGTAGAGAAAGGCAACCTAGATGAGTGTAGCATGTTGTGGATCTTCGAGGCATAAATGTTTAAGGTGTTTCATGTTCGTGGATGTTGTTTTGGGTCCTTACTATGTTTTGGCCAAGATTGTTTGATTCACATTGATAATTATTTATGGATTGAGTCGACAGTTTGTACACGTTTTATATTTTGTTAAAGTTGACATGCAATTGATGTAATCTCTAGTTGTAGATGTATATAATCGATTATTCATATCATTTTGGTGTGTGTTGCAATATGATGTGAAAGTCAAAAGGAATATTTATCGATTGTGCGCAGTTTCTCTTACGCAGAACAAAGATTGGTGATTCAAATTAAAGCAGACTGAGTTTCAAGAGCAGAATCAGACAAAATGTGAAGAATGCTGTAAATGTGCTTAATCGGAACTATACTCAGGCATTAACAGATGCTATCTCATAGTTCATCCACTTCATGTGTCTATCTATGACTGTAAGACAATGTGTCTTCCTGGGGAAGTGAGCCTTTTTGTATTTGAGCAATGAGCTCTAGGCAGTGTGCCTGAATGCATGTGCATTCCCCATTTGTAAACACTTATGTTGAGTATACTCATATTGTGGATTAATCTCCACCATCGTTTTTCTCCTAACAAGGTTTCCACGTAAAAATCCTTGTGTTATGGTGTTGTGGTTGATTGCCTTGTGTTTTTGCATCTTTCTTTTGGTTCAATGCTATAAGTGGTTTAAAGATCAAGTTAATAAAGTTAAAATTTGTAGAACACTGATTCACCCCGCCGTCAGTGTTCCTTGATTCCAACATGATCAGTATCTTACTTTTGATGAAAAGAGTTGTAATTGTTGTGTATGGTGTTGTGAATGTTGTATTCATTGTCCATTGATGTGAAGCATTGCATTAGATTTGAAAGAAAGTTTGTAAGGTTTCATACAGTCTAAGACACAATAAGTTTTATTGAAGAAATTTGGGAGAATGGTCTGCATTCCTTTGCATTTTAAGATATGGCCTTGTGGTTTGGAAGTTAGACAGAGAAAGGTGTAAAATATGTTCCTGATTTTAGTGCATAAAAGTTACTGCAAAAGTTTCTAGAGCTAGTAGAGTGAAGGACTGCAGTACAGTTGTGTTGTAGTCAGAAAGGGTCAAAGGAATGCTTCATATTTCTTCGTATTTGAAGATGTGATCTTGCGGTTTGGAGAACAAGTTTAAATTTTCTATATGTTTTCTCATTTCAAGTTTCAGGTGTTGAGGAGTATCACAAGTCTGGTTTTCAATATTCTATTTCAAGACTGTGTTTTTAGGGTTTGCAAGTGATGTTGAGTTTAGTATTTGTTTGTTTGCGCAAGCATGAAGTAGCATGAAGTTGTGAAAGGAGTGATGGGAATGTTTTTGAATGTGACATAATACTTGTAAAGCGATCTGTGTGAAGTTATTTGGTCTCTCTGGTATCGCTTTAGGCCTGGAGCTAATGTAAAGAAGGTTAGGTGTTTGTTGGTCCGACTTGTTATATTGAGATGATTGTGCCAGGTGTTTCGAAGAGTGTGCTAGTGTGGAGATGTGCGCTAAGATAAAATAGGTCTTGATTATCTCTTGTTTTAAACCATATTTGATTTCTTTTACAACAAATGTGTTGGGAGTTGGCCTTGTTATGGTTGTTGCATGTTTCATAATACACGTTTCATTTTGGCCGACAAGGAGAAACTTTTTGAAGCTTGCAAAGGGCATAAATGAAAGATCAAGTTTGTTTGAAGATGAATGAGAGTGTGTGTATGCAGGGAGGTATGTGTGGAAGTGAGTTGAAGATTGTAGAGGTTGTTGAGCAGAAGTGTTGAAGACACATACTAGTGTGAAGGGTGTTGATGTTGCGATGGTGTTTGATCAATAGATTGTGTCAAGTATGTTGTACGAAGGTTGTAGCTTCTTTCAATAAGTGTTGTAGGGAGTTAGCGTTGTTTGGTTGATGCGATGAAAATTGTATTTTAGGGAGTTGTAGCTTCATTTGGGTTGTAGCCCATAAAACTTGTTGTAAGTCTTGTTATATTTGTGAGGCTGGATTTGGACAGTAGTTCCAAGCAACTTGCTCACTGTGGTTTTTCCCTTCTAGGATTTTCCACATAAATCTGGTGTTATGGTTGTGTGCTGGTGCTTTGAATTACATAGTTTGATTCTTTATCTATTAAGTCAATAGAAAGTTTTGGTTTTTTAAAGTTGAATTGAATTAATTTCTGGTATATACTGATTCACCCCCCCTCTTAGTATATCAGTGTGTTGTAACAAGAATAAATTTTGATATTGTTAGTTATCTATGTTTTAGAAGGAAAAAATACCTTTAATTTAATAAAATGACATGAACACAACCTTGTCATCATGCCTTAAGGTGAGAAAAATAGTAAATTTACTCTCGATATTAGTCCATTATAAATTCTTAAATGTTCTATGCATTTACTACACTAAAGTCTAGTCTAGAATATATTTTTTTCACCATGTACACATGATAATTAAATGCCCATAAGAGAAGATGGGTGGTGAGCTTACACACTTCTTGAATCATTTGTCCTAAATACATAATATTTAATACACATTAGTATTTAAATTTTATGATACATAGATACTCCTACATGAGACCATATGTCTTACTATATAATGTAAATACATCCCAATAATATTAGCACAATTAATCAAATATTTTACTAGAGAAAAGACATGCAACTTGCATATTTCATTTTTTATTTTGGTTATGTTGAACTCTTTCTAATAAAAAAGGTACTCATAGTTCACATGAGACTATTCATTCTAATAAAGATCAATGTACCCTAGCCTAGTTATTCATGTAATGTAGGCCTTTAAAACCATACAATTTTAAGGCATGGATTGCTAGACTAAAACAAACATGAAATAGAGAAAAGTTAGTGATACTTACATTTCAACCTGCCTTGTAGGCATTGCAATTGTACTTGTATTGGGGGGCATTATGCCTCCCACTTGTTGCTTGCTTGATGACATGACCTTTATTCGAAGTGTTGTCTTCTTGTTTCATGTGATGTGTCTTCTTGTTGGTGACATTGGGTTTGATGTCCTTCAAGATTGTGACCTTTCTTGGCATATGACATTCCTCTTAGTGGTAATGCTACTGCTTGCATTCCCTAAGGTGGGAATCTTTTATCCCTTAGCTAGTCCTCTCTTGATGGTGATATTGAGTGTGATGTTCCCTAAATTGAGACCTTTCATGAACTAAGCAAAACCCCTTTGACTATCTTAGAGAAAATTCTTGGCCACCAAGCATAATACAACTTGCTTGTTAGTGGCCCCTTTATTTCATGAGTGTTTAGCATAATGCCACTTGTTAGCCTTGTGACCATCTTGTGCGGCGCCTTATCCAAGTTATTATGGAGTATAACTTTTGCTATGGTTATGGGTACACACGTGGTGTATATTGGACTGCACCAAACCATTGTGTGTTTCTCATATTTCCTTGGGGTTCACCTAGTGTATAGCGGACTGCACTAGCCCTTGTGAGCTTATTTTTGGATAAATGTCCTAGGCTTGATCCATACCTTTTGGACAAACAGTCAAAGCTTGATCCACCCCTTTTTAATCTTTGCATTAGTTTTGACATTGTATGATGTTGTATCTTGTGTTGTTGCATGCATGTGTCTCTTTGTGCCTTTGTTGGTTTGCCATGGGATTTTTTTATCCTGGGGACTTGATCATCCTCCTTGATTATTGCCATCTTATCCTTGTAACAATTGTACAATTAGACCTCTCTTGACTTATTTGTCTACTTTAGTGTGAGTTTGAGCATGGGTTCATACTCTCACTAAAGTGAGGGCTAAATGAATTGTAGAAAATGTATTCCTTTACATTTTCACACTATATTTGCATCCCCTTAATTAATTTTACTTAATTAAGCTTCTAATTGCCTAAATTATGCATTCCTAAGCCTTATTATTCCCATTTTCCAAAAGGGAAATTATATTAAACAATTGCCAACATTAATTTAAACACCTTGGAAGTTGGGTGTTTGGGCTTACGTCTTAGGACAATGGGTACTCCTTAAGTGCCAAGACCCAATTTTTAATATGGTTTTTGGCGGCATTTTAGTGATTCAAATTCAAGTTTCAAATATTGGCTTTTGGAATCTAATATTTTGGAAATTAGATAAACACCTATAAATACATAGTTATTATATCAATTCAAAACATCTAGCATTAAGGAAACTTTCACAAGAGCAAATATTATTGTCAAGTACATTGAAGAGCAGATTTATCGATCATCTACAACAACAATCAAGATCATATCATCATGTCAAAGTTCACGTGTTTTCATATCATGTTTTGGAGCTAACATTGTGATGTAGGTTTCAAGCATCAAATCAAGCAAGATCCAATCCTTAGAGAGATGTGTTAGACTTCAATCCTATAAGGGAAACCATTAAGGGTTTGGTGAGTTGTGACAACATTGTTCACTCATCAATTCCTTTCATTTATCATTGTTTTATCATCAACGTTTAATTACCAAATTGGGTTTGACCAAGGCAAACCCCTATTCACCCAAAAACAAACATTTTTCTTCTCTCTTTGTATGTGCAAATTTACAGGTGAAGAAGGACTGAAAATCAATCAAAAGAGCAATTTTGCAAAGTTGTGAAAGTTGTCAAGCTGCATAAATTTAGTTTCAGAATTTATTTCCGGCTTTCCGATAGTAAAACCTAGAGAAATCAAAAGCCTAGATTTGGGATCTGAGGATTGTAAAATCAGATTTTGGACCCCTGTACGGAGACCCGTTCGCCCTAGGGCGAATCTGTCCTTCAGTAGTGTTCAAAACCAACTTAAATGGTGCCAGGTACATACCATTTTGCCCTTCTCGAATCTGCCCACAAGTTACTTTTTCTGTTTTTGTTATCATAATACTTTGCATTTCAAGTATTAGATCACATAATTGAGTTTGTTAATGCATTTAAATTTATCTCGCAAAACAACCAATCGGTCATTTTTGTCATAAGAAAAAAATAGACCTTCCCAATAGGGTCGAATCACCTAAAGGTTGAAAGTCAATCCTATCCTTGGGAGATCTATTTTTCTAATGAAATTAGGGAAAATGTGTGTTTGAGGTGTTCCCCCCTTTCTCAACCATTTTATCTTGACCACTATTTTCTTCATTTTAGGGAGATCGGCGCACAAAAATATTGCATGAGACAAGTTTTAGTAAAGTAAAAATAAAATGTAAACATATGCTCCTCGAAGCTGGTTTCTTGTTCAAATGGTGTAGAAAGTGATGATGTTTTACTAGAAATATAGTACTATAGATAATAAGTATGTATGTAATGATAAAAAATGAGATTATGAAAAGATATATCTATAGATTTAACATACGTTTCCTTTGAAATGGTTGGATGCATCTATGTGAATCTTGATTGTACTAGAAAAACTAATGCAAATGTCATCATTAATTGATGTAAATGTGAACCCTAGTAATGCAAGGTTACATGAACTAATGAAATGCAATCATACAAAAAAGAGCTAATGAATGCCTATGTAATATGATTTCTCTCAAATGGTCATAGTTGTAGGAAAGGTATAAATAGGCAAAAGGGAAAAGAATAGATTATTCTTATAAGGCTTGAGGATGGTAATTCATGCAGTCATGGCCGAAGGGTCTTCAAAGAAAACTATCTAACCATACAACGAGAACAACACATTGGAAATAGCACCAAATAATCCAAGCAATGCAAAATCAATACTTTATTAACTCAGAGAATTCATATACATATTCACCAACAACATGCCAGTTTTATAGATTCAACAGACTGGCCTGATTACACAACATTAAAACACTACTCTGGACCTCTATCCGCTCATAAACTCCTTATCGCGGCTTCTAGGATCTACCCGGATTTGTCTCCCCCCGAAAATAGCTTACAACATCGATTTATATAACATCCGGGACTCAGGAATGATTCACGTCGTCCACGGGTAAAGAAAATCATGAAAAATAAAATGTAATGTGTAGAAAACAACCATGTAGGCCACATCAATGGAGATTTACAAATATAAATGCAATTACACGGTGTGGACCCAATAGAAAGATTAGATACAAGCTCATGAACATTGGAAAATACACCATTAAGATCCACAATCACAGGAAACAGTCCACAACGATCCAGAATCGCCGAGGAAGAACATGTAATGTGTAGAACACAGGTCGGATTACACCAAGGAGTTACTTTTGTTGAATGCATAGAATGAGGTGTAAACCCAAGGAGAGATCGCTCACCCACCAAGGAACATAGAATGATGCGCAAAAGAGATCCGCAACCAACGAAATTGATCGTCAAGCCTGAAAACATGAAACTGCAAAGCCAAAAACGAAATAACAAGAACAACTTAAATATTTTTGGGTGATGCAAGATTGCCACGACCCAAGGATGCTCTTGCATTAGACACCCCTGGTGAGAAAAGATGTTCCATGAGAAGAACTCATGAACATCTAACAAGGCTCGGGATATAGACCCCATGCTCATTTCTGATCCAAATGTCTTCTTTGTCTGTACCTTTCTTCCTCCTAACCTCTTTTCTGTCCTCTATCATATCCTTCAACTTCTTCTCTTCACCTTCTTTTCCCTGCCTCATATCTGCACATTGTAGTAAGGGACATTTACCACCACTCACTTTCTTCTGCTCATTTGATCTGCCTCTTTTGCAGGACTCCATCTTATCTGCAACCAAAGTCTTCTGCTGCATAACTCTACCTCTACATCCTTTCAGTACCATCTCGCTCTCAGATTTATCCACAAGGTTCCTCTTCAAATCCATGCCATCCTCAAATACAACCTCTGCATCCTGCTTCTCAGTGCTGCAACTCTTCACTAGACTCAAGTTCCTCACTCCCTCCTCTTTATTCTTCAAGGAAGCCAAGGTAAACTTCTGCCCACCCTTCTCTATAGTAATTAGATTCCTTCTACAATCATATATAGCTCCTTTATCAAACTTCCAAGGTCTACCCAACAAAACATGACAGGCACTCATAGACAAAACATCACACAAGACTTCATCTCTGAAAGGGCCAATATTAAAATTCACCAAGCACTGCTCTTTCACCTCCACTACATGAGCATCTTGTGACCAACTTATCCTATAAGGAAAAGGATGCAGAAACATCTTCAAACCAAGTTTCTTCACCATCTCCTCAGATACCAAGCTATCAGTACTTCCGTTATCCACAATAACCTTACAACACTTACCTCCTGATTTGCACACAGTTCGGAAAAAAATCTTCCTTTGTGAAGTTCCAATCTCTTCCTTGCTCTGCCTCATGAAGACTCTCTTAAGCATAAGGGATTCTCCTTGCTCCGGTTCTATCTCATCTAGTGCTCTTGTTACCTGTTCTTCATGTGCCATGAAATTCTTTTACCAGTTCCTCTACTTGATCCTTTAGAACACTCAAAAGATCAATGTCCAATTTCTCCACACTTGAAACATTTACCCAAGAATTCTTTGCTACCATTTCCTCTCCTTTGTGCTCACTGATTCGGTTCTTTACTCCACTTAGATCTTGATTCTTCTTCACTTGTCTGCTTCTCCTTGCTGCTGCTCATCTGCTTCTCTTTCCGTCTAGGGTTATTCTGCTGTCTTTTCTTCACTTTATCTTCTGCCTTAAGAGCATATTGGAAGGAATGCTCAACTGTGGAAATCCTCAACATACTCATCTCATCCTGAATGTTAAATCTAAGCCCATTTATATACCTTTCCACTTTCTCCCTAGTCATCTCTTGGTGCCCAGATCTGATTGTCATCTTGTAAAATTCCTTGGTATACTCTTTCACACTCATGTCCTTCTGCTTTAGGTTCTGCAACTTCTTGAACAATTCCAACTAATAGTTTTCCAGAATAAATTTAGCCTTTAGCCTTGCAACCATTTGCATCCACTGAGTGATTCTTGCTTCACCATTTTCCACTCTGTCCTTCTGCAACTCTTTCCACCATAAAGCAACATGCCCTTTCAGCTTAGTTTGTGCCAGCCCAACCTTTAGTGGGTATCTAATATCCTCAAGCTCAAAATAGTCTTCCAACTCTCCTATCCAGTCTATCAAGACTTCCAGATTCAATGTACTAGAGAAGTTAGAAACCTCCACGTTATGACTTCTACTTGTGCCATTGCTCTCAACAATCTCTCTTCTCTCTCATGTGTCGGTCCTTCATCCTCTTCAACCTCAAGTTCTTCTGCAGCCTCTTCATATTCATCCTTTGGTTTAGGATTCCTCCTCAAACCAACCAAGGTGTTCCAAATCTCATTCCTCATCTCATTTGTAAAGTCCTCCATCATCTGCTCTATTCTTCTAGGGTGTATCCTTCTTTGTGACATCTCTTCCTTTGGTCTAGTGCAACTGCCGCAACTCAGTGGTGTCACTACGAGGTTTCAATTGCCTCTCTCTCGGCGATCTATTGAACACACTCACAACTTGCCTCAAACCGACGATCTGTTCACCCAAGGAATGCCACAATGACCTCAACCCACTCAAGGTTCACAACCAGCTCTGATACCATCTGATGCAGTCATGGTTGAAGGGTCTTCAAAGAAAACTATCGAACAATGCAGCAAGAACAACACAACAGAAATAGCACCAAATAATCAAAGCAATGCATAATCAATACTTTATTAACTCAAAGAATTCATATACATATTCACCAGCAACATGCCAATTTTACAGATTCGGCACATTGGCCTGATTACACAACATTAAAACACTACTCTGGAGCTCTATCTACTCATAAACTCCTTATCGCGGCTTCTAGGATCTACCTAGATCTATCTCCCCCCCGAAACAGCTTACCACATCGATTTATATAACATTTGGGACTTAGGAACAATCCGCGTCAGCCACGGGTAAAGAAAATCATGACAAATTAAACGTAATGTGTAGAAAACAACCATGTTGGCCACTTCATTGGAGATTTACAATTATAAATGCAATTACACGGTGTGGACCCAACGAAAAGATCGGATACAAGCCCAAGAACATTGGAAAATACACTGTTAAGATCCATAATCACAGGAAACGGTCCACAACGATCCACAAGTGCCGAGGAAGAACATGTAACTTGTAGAACACAGGTCGGCTTACACCGAGGATTTACTTTCGGTAAATGCATAGAATGAGGTGCAGACCCAAGGAGACATCGCTCACCCACCAAAGAACATAAAATGATGCACAAAAGAGATCCGCAAGCAACATAAATGATTGTCAAGCCCGAAAACATGAAACTGCAAAGCCATAAACGAAATAACAAGAACTTAAATATTTTTGGGTGATGCAAGATTGCCACGGTGTGGATCCAATAGAAAGATTGGATACAAGCCCACGAACATTGGAAAATACATCGTTAAGATCCGCAATCACAAGAAACGGTCCACAACGATCCATAATCGCCGAGGAAGAACATGTAACGTGTAGAACACAGGTCGGATTACACCAAGGATTTACTTTCGGTGAATGCATAGAATGAGATGCAGACCCAAGGAGAGATCTCTCACCCACCAAAGAACATAGAATGATGCGCAAAAGAGATCTGCAACCAACAAAAATGATCGTCAAGCTTGAAAACATGAAACTACAAAGCCAAAAATGAAATAACAAGAACAACTTAAATATTTTTGGGTGATGGAAGATTGCCACGACCCAAGGATGCTCCTGCATTAGTAATGAAGGTGGGAGGAATCCTATAGATCCCAAAAATAACTAAGGGGCCTGTAAAAGATAATATAATAGATGAGAGAGTAACTTGAAAACCAAATAAGGCTCAAGGCTGGTAATGAAGGTGGGAGGAAGCCTATGGATGCCAAAAATAACTAAGGGGTCCTTGAAGAATAATATAATAGATGAGAGAGTATCTTGAAAACCAAACATGCATGACTTATTATTCAAGTAGGCATTGTTTGAGGTGATGGCCTTGATGACGCCCCATGGTCCAATAATATTGCAATATTGAAAATGAGGAACCCTATGTTGTATTAAAAGGTTTGTGTGTTTATAGTCGTATATGATAATTTATTTAATATGTCAATTGTCTCTAATAAGTTTCAGTCTAAAAATGATAATGCCATAATTAAAATTAAAAAAAAATTTAAAGATTTTCAAACAAATGAGATTGTTACTAACCTAGGAAATCAATAAGTGTAAAAGACAAGAGAGGGGAAGAGATTATGTCTGATTGAAAATACTAGAGGTCAACAGTGACTAACTTGGATGTTAGAGGATGACTAGAGGAGTAGTTTTATAAATTTTGAGCTCTCTATGGTCTACATAGGAAAACTTGATTGAATTTGGGCACTATAGCTAGAGAAATTTGTAGTGGGGGCATTATATTAGGTGTCTAGTGTTTAAGGTGGGCTTTGGGGTTCTTCTCTCTCTATATATATATATTATGGCTCTAGCAGTAGACTTGGGTTCTATAGTTTGTTTGATAGGTCTTTGGTGTTGGATCTAGGTAATATAGACCCTCAAAAAACCTTTGATTTGACTAAGTGTTAGAGTTGGGCATTAGAGAGACTTCTTTGCAATCTACTAGTTATGTTCTTGATCTCTTGCAGATTTGAAACTTTTGGTGGATGATCTCCTAAGCTTGTTATTTTGAATATACCCTTAGTTGACCTATTTTTTTTGTTCTATCTAGATATGTTAGGTTTAAGGTAGGTGAGAAGAGGAAAGGATTGTTGGTTGTATAGTATTCCTCGTTTAGTCCCTTTCTTGGTATTTACTAACCTCAACTAATCCATGTTCATAATATTGTTGTGTTTGCAACTTGGTGATGTGGTGAGGATAGGTTTTGTTTGACAAAATGGAAACCCTATTTATGACCACATTATGAAAAGTGGTGTGTGTGTGTGTGGGTGTGTGCATGGGTGTGTGCATGGGTGCATTGGTGTGTGTGTGTGCAGGCGTGCATGTGTGTATGTACATATATAAATACACATAAAAATAAATATATATTGTCATATGTATGTGTGTATGTGTGCGCACATATAAATACACTATACCTATTCATGTGTATGTGTGTGTGTATGTAAAGGTTTGGTTTGACAAAATAGAAAATCTAGAAGTGCATACTATGTGAATTGGTGTGTGCACATGTGTGTGTTTGTGTGAGAAAGGGAAACAAAAAGTTTGGACTAATTAGGGGGGTATTGGTGGACAAATCTAAAGAGAGGTTTAACGACTAATGTATGGGTAAATATCAGGGAAGTTGGCAACCATACATGCACATGTGTGTGTGCATGCATGTACGCATGTGCGTGTGACATTTGTGTGTGTAGATGCATGTTTGTGGAACTTGTGGGTTGTGTGCGTGTCGAGAGAGGTGGATTTTTTTGTCATTAGTTATAATTTTTTTGATTTTCTTTTATTGTCATTAACCTAGTTGATGATGTTTGATTTTTGGTATTTCATTCAAATATCCTTGACTTAACTAATTGTGCTTGTTTTTCTATGCTTCTTTGGAATGTCATTAACCCAGATGATGATGTTTGGAGGGAGGGAGGGAAGGAGGGAGGGAGGGTGGATTTTTTTATGTCATTAGTTATAATTTTTTTGATTTTCTTTTACTGTCATTAACCCAGTTGATGATGTTTGATTTTTTGGTATTTCATTCAGATATCCTTGACTTAACTAATTGTGCTTGTTTTTCTATATTTCTTTGGAATGTCATTAACCCAATTGATGATGTTTGGAATGTCATTGGCCTTGGTGATGATGTCTACTTTGGGGATGGTTTTGGAGGTTGGGATTTTTTGTTAGATTTTTCTTTTGTCTTTTGAGGGAGGATTCTTGGGTAGATTATAGGGTTGTGGTGTTTATCTCTCATTATTGTTTGAGAGGACAAGATTGGAGATATTTATCTATTGATCTCATTAGATTTGTTATGATTTATTTTTCATCTGTGTGAGTTTAATTTGCATTTGGTCCATTTGATTATTAGTAGTCGCTTGAATGTGACTTATTTGGTCTAAAACTTTGAGGAGCATTAGGATACTATCTAATGAAGGGTTTTGGGTGATATTTTCATTTACAGTCTTAGAAGGCGAGTAATCATTTGATGTCTCGATTATAGTGTGTGGTCAATAATCCTAGTAAGAGTCCCATACTTTGAAATGGTGTAATGAAATGTATTGCCTATATTTTTATTTTGATAATTTAATTACAATCATCATGTCCATCATCCCTATTGATTTCAATCGTATTGCGTTAAATAGATTTATATTGAGAAAAAGAGGGATGATGCCATGAAGTATTTTCCATAGTGGTAGAGGCATTATTAGTATGAGATTTAAGGGGGTTGAAGCTAGCTAAAAAATTATAAAGAGGCAACATGCTTGGACAAATAGTTGAAATGGAAGTGTAAAATAAGGTAACAAAGGAGAATGCGAAAATTACTCTATGAAAATTTGGGTGATATTCATGTTCGCTTCACCAAAAATTGTTGAGACTAACAAAGGTATTTATAATATGATGACCCTCTAAACAAGAAAAGATAGACGACCATTCCAAGTCCAACACAATTGAAGAGATGCCATTCCACAGTGGTTTGGGGTTGTATGTAAGAATTGTCTATAGGATGAGGTGCTACTAGGAATTAATTAATAGCAATGGAGAGTATAATGTGATTAAGTAGGAAGAAAGGGATATGGGTACAATCAATGCAAAAAATAGAAATAAATTAATTAGTTGCGATACTATGCCACCTAATACGTGAAGAACAATATTCACATTATAAATGAAACTACCAAATAAAAGAGAGTAGGGTTAGGGATAGTTATCTTTGGTCTACTTGTTGATGCATACATCTCTCTTTACTCGTGAAACTTTGTGAGAAATAGTTTTAGTTAAAGTCAAGGTCAATGGAAGAAGAGATATGTTCACTATAATTGGGGATTCAAAGAGTTTATTAATTTCTAGCATGACTCTAATTCTTGAAATCTTCAAGACATTTTTGTTGACATGTCTTCTACAATGCAACCTTCTCTAACCCTAAGTTCTTTTCTTCTCTAATTCAGATTCATATGGGAGCATAATAAATAATGTATTTTCTTCATTGTTGTATCTTGAGAAATGTAAAGGGGCTTTAAGTATATAATTGAACCTTATAAGGTAAATGCTTATTTTTAATTGATGCCATTGGCCCAATCAATGGTGCCAACTAGAAATAGAAATCCTACAAAATACCTTCAACTAAGTTGATGATGTCTTTGACTAAGTTGATGTCGTTTGATATTGATAATAATAAGGAAGCAAAAGGTTAGAGGGAGATTGATAAATATGGAGGAAAAACATGTTGATATGTTGTATGGTACTTTATGACAAGTGTGTCTAAAAGTATTGTAAGCTAAACCAACTTGATCCTAACATATGCATCAACACATTCTTAGGAAAATTTAACATAATGTCAAGTAGTACATGAGATGCAAATTTTAATAATTGAAGTAGAAAGAATTGGAAGTTCATATAAGAAGTGAGAACAAAGTACTTTAGATTTGAGCATGAAGAATTTTGGTGTGCATTTCCACATCCATTTTTGGTCTTGGATTAGTAGGAAAATGACATCGACTGGGACATACAAAAATGAAAAATACTAGAAGAGGTTGATGAGACCTAGACTCATGCAATTGTTTTTGTTTGAATCTATGTTAAATTATATGATCATCACTTAGGCAATCCAACAGTCAATGAGTTTTAATGTAAAGGAAGCAAATTTTTTGGTAGAAGAAAAAGGATTGTTATTTTCAAAACTCTACTTATTAAAATTTTATTTGTTGATAAAGTGCTAGTGTATTATTATGTTTGATTCTTTTAAGGGACCAAGCATCTAAGTTAGTGAGCTTTATTGGAAACAAGGTAATTTTTTTAGGGGAAGACAAAGGTTTGTTCTTTGCAAGATTTCCCTCTTTTCATTAAATTTTTCTTTGTTGAGAAAGTGATATCATGTGCTTATGTTAGATTCTTGTAGGGGACCAAGCACCTAAGGACATAATGTAAGGAAATGGGTGATCCTAAAGATACATGACCATATAGAAAAATCATGCATGATGGTTGGGAAGAAATACAATGAGGATAGAACAAATGAAGAGGAGAATAAATTATGAGATTAAGAAAATTGAAATGAGATAAGAACTAGAGAGAACAATAGAGGATTAGGTTGGAGGGGATAATATATAGTTAGAGGAGAGAATATAAGAGAAATTTGGGAGAAAATGAGAACGAGAGAAAATAGAAAATTTGGAAGGCACTTCCTTAGATGGATTGTAATACAAAAAGAAAAACTTGTAAAACCAAAAAAATCTAGAACATGATCTGAGGCCCAATACCAAAAAAAAAGTTATCAAGGGAAATTCCCTACATAGGAAAGGATATAAATGAGGTAGAAGATGAGATAAAATTTCAAAATTTAAGTAGGGGAATGTGAAATAATATAATAAACATGATAGATTTAAAAGGCAACTGAATGTTCTGGAATCCTAAATGTAATAGTGCATGGATGGCTCAAGAGGAGGGTTTGGGAAGGGTACAAGGGCATTAGAATGACCAAATATTTATGAAACTTGTCTCCTGGTGGATGATGGTAGAGAATAGGATGGGAAAGAGTGTGTCAATGACATAGGGAAGTAAATGAGGTGGATTGGAAGGAATAGGAGAAAATAATATGGAAGAAATGCATATATAAGGAATATATATGAACTTGGAAGGAATAGTATAAGAAGACTAAGGAGATGAATGTGTGAATAAAGTAGAGATAATAGATGAAGATAGTGATAGTGAGGAATTATAAATAAATAATAAAGGGTTAGAGATAGAAGAAGATGAGATAATGTAAGTCCCTAACCACCCAACCATAAAATATTGCGAGAGGACATAACACCCAACAATACATCACCCTTCATGCTAATTGAGAAATAGAGAAGGTTACTGACAAAAGAAGGAAGAGGCACCTAAGCGACATGCAAATTCAAAGAGTTTTATGGGGAAGTAGATAGTTCAAGATTATATGTGAGAAATTTGAAACAAGTCTTAAGAATAACATATTTTTATATTGATTTAGAATGGAATTAGGGATGGCATCGTTTATTGAAACCAAATTGATAATAAAAAAATTATTTCGGTGGAATTAAGAGACTTTACTAGCAACAAAAGATCTCCTAGTACACAAATACTTCAATAATAACATTAAACGTGATCTAAAAATTCTCATGTTTGGTAAGAATAAAAATATGTGAAATTTATGTAGGAATCCTATCATAGAAGCATGATGATCATAGATCTATAGTGAAAATCATTCAATTTGGTGAGAAATTTGAGGAATGATATTGTCCATTAGTAGATGAAAATGATTCGAAAATAGGATCTCTCGTGGAATGAATTAAAAAGTGCATTAGATGTTAGAGTTGATTATTTAACCTCACAACTCCTAGAAATCACCTACAAGCAATTATCCTATCACAAATGAGAGATCAAAGGAAGGTGATGTGCTCAACAACTTGAGAAATTGTATTAATGCAATAACTTGAATAGTTGATTAGAATGAAAGGTGAAAGCTTATAAAAGTAAAAAGGAAAACCTTAGAAGAGGGTTTGATTTGATTGAGACAAGTTTCACCATCTAATGCAATGAGACAACATGATCTAAATATTGCTCAATCTAATAATAAAAGAGAAATTCCTAAGTTTAGCTTAAAGAATTAAGGTAAAATGTGTCTAATAATTAATTAAGAATTAATTAATTATTAGGTGATGACCTATTTACTCCAACACCCCACCTTAAGATCAACTTAGGGAGAAACTAAACAACTAATAAAGAATGCAATGATGGAAGAAGGATGGGTCCTGACAACAAGACCTAATGAGGTACACATGGACAAGCAACTTAAGTCTCTCATAATCAAAGAAAAGGAGAAAACCTCATGGGAAAAAAACTCTTATCCAAAAGAGAGATATAAGAAATGAAATTATATATGTGACAAAAGAATGTAGGATTCAACATACCCCCCCAAGCGTTGCTTCAGTCACATAAGTACAATCAAGATCCCCCCATAGGAGAGAAAAGATGAGACAATGAATCCCCCAAGGGGGAAGTAGCTCCTTTGCAAAAAGTGAATGCTCAAATAAAAATGTTGAAGATGATCCAAAAATGACATTGTTCCCCCCCCTAGGAAGAAACACATCCAATGGCGAATGTAGAAGAGACTCTCTCAAGAGAAGAGGTCTAATGATGGATGCCAAGGAAAATGCTCAAGGATCCACATGTTTGATTAAATGAAGCCAAATTAGATGAAGAATATCCAAACAATTGTGAAGACACCTATAGAACAACCTCCAAAGCCAATGTTGAAGTGATTATAGTGATGCAAGGTGAATGCCCTTGGTTCCTTGTGCTGTGCAACACAACGCTTGGGTGTGTGACATGGCTTAACCGCCTCCCATGGATTCATTTATGTTGGCGGTTGTATTGGGCATTAACAAGTCGATCTTTTGGTGCAACGACAACCGTCTATGCAACAATTGGTATGAGATACTGGGTCACGGGTTCGAACCCCTCACTTGCGCTGGGGAGGATTGTTGCAAGGTGTGCACCCTTGGTCTCCTTGCGCTGTGCAATATAATGCTAGGGTTGGTGACATGTCTTAATCACCTCCCGTGGATTCATTAACTCTGGCAGTTGTATCGAGCATTAACAGGTCGATATTTTGGTGCAACGACAATTGTTTATGCAACAGATAGGTTGGTTGTAGCTATCATCAAATAGGAAGTGAATATCGTCAAGTGTGTCCCCAATATGTATAATGCGTGACTGAACAAATAGCTTTGCAATGTCTTGCAAGTAGTCATCCCACAAAGCTGAAACTAAAAGATTATAAACATCTTGTTGAAGTGAACCGATCTCTATAGATACATGAGGTGGGAGCTCAACTCAAGTCTGATGAACCAATGTGGATAATGGAGGTACACATAGGTTGAAGTGACCAAACTTCTCCTATGATATCTAATCTACTCTAGATGGGAGTGAATACTAGTCAATGGTAGTGCAAGCTCATTTGGACCAAAATGAGAGAAGGGATATGATCGAGAGGCATGATCTACTCTCCCAACTGCAAGAATCTCTCTACTATAGAAATCTTTGATACACATTGAATCAAGTGTGAGCTCTATTGTCTTACCTGACCCGCTCTATGCAATCTAATAGATGGAAAGGAGATTGGAAGATAATGAAGGGACGCAAACCACATCATGAAATGTGCCATCATCAACATCTATACATCCTTTCCTAGCAACACTCATGAAACTGTTATTCCCCATCAAAATATGTGGTAATGTGCATGACTCATATGAAGAGAACATACTCGAAGATGAAGGCATGTGATGTGAGGCTCTTGAACCAAGAAGTCATCGACTGTACTGTAGATTGGCGGATGCAAAGAGAGGATGGCTTTTCATTTTTTATACTCCACGTGCCATGGTGGCCTACCTTGATTGTGAAAGTTCTGAAGTGGAAGAAGAGGATGAAGGCAAATGAATATTATTCTTCTTCTGTAGAAGATGCTTCAACTCATCAATATGCTTTGCATAACATTGATGCTCATCATGTCATGTCTTTCTGCAATATGCACATTTTGGTCAATGCTTCTTAGATGAGTAACCTTTAGAAGAGGAAGAAGAAATAGAGGTAGCATGTGAATCTGAATCCTTGGCTTGTTCATGTGACTTGGAATCCTTTTGTTTCTATTTCTTGCCTTTTCCATTTGAAGCCTTCCGATCTCTAGTGGCTGGTGATGCAATAACAACCTGTGATTTGAAAGACTTCAGTGAGCCCATTTGTACCAATGTTTCTTGCTCCTGAGTGAGTGATGTAGCAAAATCATCAAGTGAAGGCATAGTGAATTTGGTACCAAGTACATCTCTAGTAGCATAAAAGGTAGAAACAAAATATGAATAATTAGGACCAAGCTTGGCGAGGATAAAAAGAATCAACTAAGTGTCCTCTTTTTGAATGCCACATTGCCTCAATTGGAATTTGAGAGACTTGAGTTTGGTGAACAAGTCTTGGATGTCAGAATCTCTAGGAGTGAAACCGATAAGCTCATTCTCCAACTGAAATCCTTTCAAAGTATCTCGCTTCCCAAACAAGGACTCCAATTGTGTCTAGATTTGATTGAGTGTGGTGCAAGATTCAACATGAAAGAGAAGATCAAGAGATATAGAGACTCATAGTGTCCCAAAAGCCTCATGACCCCTGTTAAACCACTTTCTCTTATTTGAAACTCTTGTAGGTTCAAATTATGTACCTATGGTTACTCAGTATAACCTTGATTTATTCAGATGCATCTCCATTTATTTTTTCCAACCATAATAGTTGTATGAAGTGAGTGGAGCAATATGCATTGGACTCATGATGATTTGTTAAAAAAAATACATAAATGAATTGATATAGTAGTATAGATCCCCTTAATGCAATAAAATTCTCCTTAAATTTTTAAAAAATGAGCTGTTTGAACATTTTTGAAAAAAACTAAAAAAAGAAAATCTGAGATCTGATTGAAATAATACATACTTGATTAATTTTCTAGAAAAATAGGTGTGAGATCTACGAAGAGGACTTAATTAGCTTTTCGATGTCGCTTGAATTTTTGAAATTTTGATAACGAAGTCAAAAGTTATAAACTCTTGAGTTAAAATAGCTTGATTTGAATTTAGAGACTTGTAGAATTAATCAAGAGTTGAATTTGGAAAAATCACTTGTACCATTGGATTGGGCTTGG
Source organism: Sequoia sempervirens (assembly GCA_007258455.2). Classification (NCBI taxonomy): domain Eukaryota; kingdom Viridiplantae; phylum Streptophyta; class Pinopsida; order Cupressales; family Cupressaceae; genus Sequoia; species Sequoia sempervirens. Next base: position 868,273,585 of record VDFB02281492.1, on the reverse strand, counting down.
AACCAGCTTTCCAACGACATATGATGCACAAAAAATGGAGATCATAGGCTCAATCTATACCCAATTTACTAAAAGTCGCACAATTAGGCTTTGAAATCAAAACAAGGGGATAAAAAACATTCAATGCCTAGTCTTGTGGAAGATAGGCCGTTGGGAGTAGGGACTTAGTTTGGGGGCCCTAGCCCTGGTCACCACCCATGTGATTGGGGCGGGGGCTGAAGCCCGACAGAGTGACTTATTCTAAGAGTGCCACTAGGTGAGCAACCGATGTGCAGAGTGGGGGCGTCGTGAGTGGGGTGGAATATTTCGACCAAATATTCCCTCAAAAAAGAGGAAAACCATGATGGTAAATGATGTTAGCGAGGGTAGTCGTCAACACACATACATCCATTGTTAGAATTGTGCCAGCTATCAAATTATTGTGTAGATTGGTTGGAAAATTGCATAGTATCGCTGGAAAATTGCATGGAGTTGTCGGAAACATGTGTAGACCTGTGTATTAATGGTGGTTGTACCTACACAATAGAGTTTGATGGCATACATATTCTGTACGATTGTACTATTTTTCGCTTAGATTCTTTTGCCTTAAAAAACTCGCCCCAAAAGTCAAAGTCTCATATTTTCATGAAACGAGAGCTGATTCTTAGGATTTTCGCCACTCTAGATGTAATGGTGAGGTGTGTTTTGCTCCAAGATGCACCAAATTTTTTCTTAAGGTCAAATCTCTGAAATTTTGAATAGGAGACTTAGATTGGAGCTTTGATAACATGTTAGAGTTGATGATTTAACCCCACAGCTCCCATAAGTGGCTTGCAAACAATTATCCTATTACAAACAAGAGATCAAAGCAAGATGATGTGCTCAACAACTTGAGAAATTGTACTGATGTAATAACTTGAATAGATGATTACAATGAAAGGTGAAACCTTATAAAAGTAAAAATCAAGCCCTAGATGATGATTTGATTAGATTGAGACAAGCGTCAGCATCTAATGCAATGAGACACCATGCTCTAAATATAGCTCAATCTAATAATAAAAGAGTGATTCCTAAGTTTAGCTTAATTAATTAGAGTAAAAGGTGTCTAATAATTACTTAATGATTAATTAATTATTAGGTGATGATCTATTTACTCCAACACCCCACCTTAAGATTTACTTATGGAGAAACTAAACAACTATTAAATAATGCAACGCTGGAAGAAGAATGTATCCTCACAATAAGGCCTAATGAGGTACACATGGACAAGCAACTAAAATCTCTCATAATCAAAGAAAAGGAGAAAACCTTTCATGGGTAAAAACTCCCGTCCAAAAGAGAGATATATGAAATGAAATTTTACATGCGACGAAAGAATGTAGGACTCAACATATCCCCCCAGGTGTTGCTTCGGTCTTATAAGTGGAATCAAGATCCCCCTATAGTACAAAAATATGAGAAAATGAATCCTCCAAGAGGGAAGTAGCTCCTTTTCCAAAAGTGAATGCTCGAATAAGAATGTTGAAGATGATCCAAAAATGACAAACATTGTTCCTCCCCTTAGGAAGCAACACATCCAATTATGAATGTAGAAGAAACTATCTCAAGAGAAGAGGTCTCATGATGGATGCCAGGGAAAAAATCTCAAGGGTTGACATTTCTAATCAAATTGAAGACACCTATAAAACAACTTCCAAAGGCAATATTGAAGTGATGGTAGGTGGGCTATAGCTATCAACAAAGAAGTGAATATCCTCATGTGTGTCCCCAATATTTGCAATGTGTGATTGAACAAATAGCTTTGCAATGTTTGGAAAGTAGTCCTCCCACAATGCTAAAACTAAAAGATTATAAACATCCTATTGAAGTGAACTGATCTCTATAGATGCAAGAAGTGGGAGCTCAACACAAGTCTCATGAACCGAGGTGGACGATGGAAGTACACATTTGTTCAAGTGACAAAACTTCTCTGATATCTGGTCTACTCTAGATGAATATGAGTGAAGACCAGTTAATGGTAGTGCAAGCTCATCTAGAGCAAAATGAGAGAAGGCATACAATTGAGAGACATGATCTACTCTCCCAACTAAGAGAATCTCTCTACTATGCAAGTTTTCAATAAGCATTGAATTAGGTGTGAACTCTACTATCTTACTTGTCTTACTATGTGTAATGTAATAGATGGAAAGGAGATTGGAAGATAATGAAGGGATACAAAACATATCATGAAATATGCCATCATCAACATCTATAGATCCTTTCGTAGTAACACTCATATAAATGTTATTTCCCATGAAAATATGTGGTAATGTGCAAGGCTCATATGAAGAGGACATACTCAAAGATGAAGCCATATGATGTGAGGCTCCTGAATCAAGAAGCCATCAATTGCACTATATATTGGTGGATGCAAAGAGAGGATGAGTTTCCATCTCGTCTACTCCACGTGCTATGTTGGATGACCCTGATTGTGAAGGTTCTGAGGTGGAAGAAGAGGATGAAGGCAACCAAAGATTATTTTTTTGTAGAAGATGCTTTAACTCATCAATCTTCTTTCCATAACAAGATGCACATCATGACATGTCTTTGTGCAATATGCACATTTTGGTTGATCCTTCTTAGATGAGCCCCCTTTAGAAGAGGAAGAAGAATAGGAGGTACCATGTGAATGTGAATCTTTGGCTTGCTTATGTGACTTGGAATCCTTTTGTTTCTATTTCTTGCCTTTGCCATTTGAAGCCTTCCAATCTCTAGTGCCTAATGATGCAACAACTTTGGAAGACTTCAATGATCCCATTTGTACCAATGTTGTCTTCTCTCGAGTGAGTGATTTAGCATAATCATCAAGTGAAGGCATAGTGAGTCTGGTGCCAAGTGGAACTCTAGTAACATAAAAGGGAGAAACAAAAACTAAATAATCTAGACCAAGCTTGGTAAGGATAGAAAGAATCAACTAAGAGTTCACTTTTTGAATACTACACTACCTCAACTACAATTTGAGAGTCTTGAGTTTGGTGAAGAAGTCCTGAAAGTTGTCAAAATCTCTAGGAGTGAAACCGATAAGCTCATTCTCCAATTGAAATCCTCTCAAAGTATCATGCTTTTGAAATGTGGACTCCAATTGAGTCTAAATTTGATTGAGTGTGGTGCAAGATTCAACATGAAAGAGAAGATCGAGAGATATAGGGATGCATAATGTCCCAAAAGTCTCATGAGACCTGTTAAACCACTTTCTCTTCTTTGCAGCCCCTGTAGGTTCAAGTTTTGTACCCATGGCCACTCTGTATAACCTTGATATCTTCAAATGTATATCCATTTATTTTTTCCAGCCATAGTATTTGTATGAAGTGAATGGAGCAATAAACATTGGATCCATGTTGATTTGTTAAAAAAATTATATAAATGAATTGATATACTAGTATAGATCCCCTCAATGTAATAAAATTCCTCTTAGATCCCAAGAAAAATTGAACTGTTTGCACATTTTTCAAGAAAAAGAACTTAAGAAGAAAAATATGAGATTTGATTGAGATAATAGATACTTGATTAATTTTCTAGAGAAATAGGTGTGAGATATTTGAAGAGGACTTAATCAGCTTTCAAATGCCACTTGAATTGTGAAAATTCAATAACAGAGTCAAAAGTTATGACCTCTTGAGCGATAATAGCTTGATCTAACTTTAAAGGCTTGTAGAATTAATCAAGAGTAGAATCTAGAAAAATCACTTGCACCATTAAATTGGGCTTGGAACTAGCTTTCCAACAATATATGATGTGAAAAAAATGAATATTATAGGCTCGATTTATACCCAATTTACTAGAAGTTGGACAATTAGGCTTTGAAATCAAGACAAGGGGATAAACAACATTCGACCCTTGGTCTTGTGGTAGACAGGCTGTTGGGCGTAGGGGCTTAGTTTGGGGGCCCTAGCCATGGTCACCACCCATGTAATCGTGGTGGGGGCTGAAGCCTGACTTAGTCGCAAAGTGCCACCATGCAAGGAACTAATGGGCGAAGTGAGGGCATTACGAGTGGGGTAGAATATTATGACCAAATATTGTCTCGAAAAAGAGAAAAACGATGCTGGTAAATTATGTTAGCAGGGATAGGCATCAACACACATAGATATGTTGTTAGAATTGCACCAAGGGTCGAATTGATGTTCATATCGAGGTCAAAAAATTGCACAGTACCATTGGAAAATTGCACAGAGTTGTTGGAAACATTCGTAGACCTACGAGTTAATGGTGGCCATATTTGTACAATACAATATGATGTACAAATCCATAAAACATACAAAGTTTGTATGATTGTACATTTTTTTGTTGCTTAGATTGTTGTACCCTAAAAAAATCACCCTAAAAATCAAGGTCTCAATTTTTTTGTGAAACAATTGTTTTCTAGATTTTGGCCACTCTAGATGCAATAATGAGTTGTGTTATGCTCCAGGATGCACCAAATCTTTTCTCAAGGTTGGATTTTTGAAATTTTGAATAGGAGGCTATAGATCTGGAGCTCTGATACCATGTTAGAGTTGATGATTTAACCCCATAGCTCGCAGAAGTCACCTACAAGCAATTATCCCATCACAAATGAGAGATCAAAGCAATGATGTGCTCAACAACTTGAGAAATAATATTGATGCAATAACTTGAATAAATGATTACAATGAAAGGTGAAAGCTTATACAAATAGAAAAGGAAACCCTAGATGAGGGTTTTATTAGATTGAGACAAGTGTCATCATCTTATGCAGCGAGACAACATGCTTTAAATATAGCTCAATCTGATAATAAAAGAGCAATTCTTAAGTTTATCTCAAGTAATTAAAGTAAAAGGTGTCTAATAATTAAGGTAATGACCTATATACTCGAAAAATTAAGAATGAATTCCACTTTCCAAACATTACCATTAAAAGGCTGAACAAGATGAGATACATGTTTCAAGAGGAAGGAGTTTCTATAGCTAACTTTGATTAGAGGTTTAGGGTTGTGTGAATTTTGAAGAGCATTAAACAAAAAATAGTTAATTGAGTAGTTTGTGTAAGGATTAGTCCTTATCTAATGCCCTTAGTGGATAGAAAAATTTTCCACAAATTTTAAAGAGGCCTTAGAATTTTCTTTGTGGGCGATGGAATAGTCTTAGAGGCAAAAAATTGAATTGACTATCAAATTAGAGATTAATAAAGTCCAATAGGAGTTGGCCCATACGAGGCTAATTTATTTTGGTGAAGGGAGCTAGAAGAGGGAAATTGGAACCCAAAGGAGCACTCAATAGAAGAATTTGGTGCGTAATGTATTATGTAGAAGGGAACAATGAAAATGAGTGCTTGAACTACAAAATGACATATAGGGTAGTAACACTTCAGATGAACACAACTATGGAAATGGGTAGTGCTGTAAGAATGATGTGGTGTATAATTTCTAGACCATGGGACGAGCATGACCAAATTATATGCCCATTATTAGAGGTAACACCACTTGCCCTGAAATTAATGTATTGCATTACTTATGTGGCATGCAATCACTATAGAGCATTGGTATATTTCAAGGGATGTTGAAGAATGATTGTGGAAAATCAAAAGTTTCCTGGGCCACCACTGTATATAGCTATACCCTAGAATCCCAACACTACTTAAACCTAAATTAGTAGCTAACGAAAATCACTATGAGATAATGAAAACATTTTAGGGTATATGGGAGGTTATGAAGGAGGTTATCATAGTGGACAGGAGAGGATAACAAGGTAAGTATCAAGGAGGGAGAAGATATAGATAGGAAGGTGGATTGAAATATTATGTACATGGGAAATAAGGCAAAATTGAGAGAATATGCCAAGAGGATAATTAATGGTCATGTGGGTTTTGTAATGAAAAATAGAACTAAGTCCTTTACTAGTATAAAAGCAATACAATAATAAAAAATAGGGTGACTAAAATAGACGAGTTGACATGCATTGGTCCTAGCAAGGGAGAAAAAGACCTAATTATGATCCCATGGAATTAGGAACAAATTGGAAAGCATGCCATTATAATTCCCATTTAGAGCATCATCTTGCCATTAGGATATTAACAAATACTAGTTGTGAGAATATCCTTTGATGCAAAAAAATGATTAGAAATTGGATATAATTTACCAAGAAGAAATCATTAAGAGATTTAGAAAAAGAGGAAAAACCCATGTTGTAGTGACCATTTGTTGTTAGAAATGTGTTGTATACTTCACATATTTAAGACCCCTTTTGTACTATACATTTTTCCACAATATGCCCATGGTTTTTCGACCCATGATTTTATATCTATTGTTTTGTAGTATTGTTTATCAATTTCCTACAATGATGTTCATATTACTAAATGTACACGGACTATGGTTATGATGCATGAGAAAATATTATTGTATTGGGAATAACATAGTTAACAAAATAAGTTAGTGTTGTTTTGATGCATTTTTTCTATAAGGGTTTCTTAGGGCATATTTGGTGTTTCATGTGTGAATGCCTTTCTCTACTGTATTGTGGATTTTAATCTATTTAACATAATCTTCTTATTTAGATTTTCAATTCTATTTACTTTCACTTTATAGGTTACCAAAAAAAGAGTAAGAAAATGGAAACATATAATAGAGGAAAGATTCAAAGATGCATGGTACCGTAATATGAAATAACATCATTGTGTAGATGAGGAAAATAGAAGTTAGTAGAGAAAAAAAAGAAAGAAAAACAAAAACATTAGCATTTGCTGAAGATGAAGAGATAAAAGGGTTAGATGAGATAGTAGAATTAATAAAGCGGCAAGGTTTAGTTGAAAAATCAAAACAATATTGTAAATACTAAAATATGTAGGAGATGATTAGGATAAAAAATGTTTGTTTTTCAAGGCATCTAGAAAATGGAAAAATAAAGCTTTCCTATTGTATGTGAAATTGAATGGAGTGTAGGTTAGAGATGCATTTCTAAATTTAGGTGCATACATTATTATGATTCCATGTATTTCTTGGTATTTATTGCAAAAAATTATAGTTACGAGAGACATCTTATGGCATAGTTCTAGTAGATGGGCTTCTTGGAAGCCTTTTAGGGGTGTTTATTGATGTTGAGGTTGATTTCATGGGTATCAAGAAGGTTGATTTTCAATTAATAGAGTAGCTGAGAACAACTTAGCTTCCTACCTAGTGTTTTTCAATTTAGAGTGGTTGATTGAATACAACAAGAGTTTTGATTTAGGGGAAGACAAAATCACTTCGAAAGGAAATAATGCCATATCCCACATAACTTGAGAGGTAGATTCTTGTATTATGGATAAAATAATGTTGGAAGGATAGCATTGATAATGATGTGAGTGAGTTGAGAGGCATATATGTCATTGGGAAAGTCCCAAAGCTAAATGTAGATATGGACTTGATTTAGAGTTCCAAGTGGTACTAGTGATTGATAAACATGAACAATTATTAGACTGACATATATAGGCATGGTTAATTGGAGAGTATGAGATAATAATTTTAAAAAAGTGACATGCATCCATGGAAGAAGTGAGATGAAGAAACATGGATCCTATGTCCCAAGTGGTTAGAACAATAGGATCTAGGTGCCTTTCTCGAAGATTTCACTAGGAAAGAGATCACAAGGGATTAAGATTGACTTTCAACCTTGAGGTGATCCAATCCAACCTTGGATCTCAGTTCCTTAGGACAGTAGGAAAGATTTGAGATAAATTTGGAATGATTTAAAATGCCTAAACTAAATGGATTATTAAACCTTCTACATAAAACAAAAATTCCTAAAAATTGATAAACTGAAACAACAGTTTACTAGTGGATCTAGGAAATGCAAAGGACTACAAAAATGATTTGAAAGGTTGGTTTTGAGGTGTCCTCAAGGATTTATTCAGCCCTAGGCGAATGGGTCATTGTACAGGGGTTTTAACCAACTTCTAGGGTCCTCTGGTGCAAGGTCTAAGCTTTTGATTCCAACAAGTTTGATTGTCGAAAAGCCAAAAATAAAATCTATAGGTGAGTTTTCGTAGCTTGACAACAATGATGCCAACTTTGACAACTTTGCAAAATTGCTCCTTTGATCCACTTTCATTCCTTCTTCACTTGTAAATCTGCACATACCAAGAGAGAAGAAAAAATGTTTGTTTTTAGGTGAATGGGGGTTTGCCTTAGTCAAACCCCATGTTTGGTAATTAAACCTTGATAATGAAATAATGATGAAATGAAGGAATTGATGAAAGAACACTTGATTGTTACAACTCACCAAACCCTTGATGGCTGCCCTTGGAGGACTGAAATCAAACACATCACTCTAAGGTTTGAATCTTCCATGAATTTGCTTGATTGATTGATTTATTTGATGCTTGAATGCTTGAAACCAACATCACAATGTTAGCTCCAAAACATGAACATGAACACACATAACTTTGATATGATGATATGATCTTGATTGCTGTTGTAGATGATTGATAAATTTTCTCTTCAATGCTCTTGAAAATAATATTTGGTCTTGTGAAAGTTTCCTTAATGCTAGATAATGTTGCTTAGATTTGAATTGATATAATAACTATATATTTATAGGTGTTTATTTAATTTCCCGAAAATTAGATCCCAATAGTTGACCTTTGCAAGTGGAAATTCAAATATTATAAGGCCACCATTGACATATCCAAATTTGGAGGGAAATGAAGTAGCATGACACTTCCTCCATTGGACGAATGAGTCCTAGTCCTATTATTGCAAATGAGTCCTAACCTTATTTTCCAAAATTTAAGGTGTCGGGGGCTAAGTATTAGATGAATGCATTTGTTTAATGTTTGTAATTTATTAAAAGTGGTGCAAATGGGCTATGCAATACATAATTTTAAGACATAATGGGTTCAATTAGAGGCTTAATTAAGTCCAATAAATTAAGGGACCCAAACATAGTGTGAAATTGTAAATGTATACAATTTTCTACACTACATTTAGCCCCTACTTTAGTGAGAGTATGAACTTACACTTAGACTCACTAAAGTAGACAAATATGCATCAAGAGGGGTCCAAGTGTAAAAATGTTGGAAAGATAGGATGACAAAGATCAAGGAGGTGGCCAAGCCCCTAGGACCAAAGATCCCATGGCAAACCAACATAAGGACAAAGGGACACACAAGATGTGTAATATATGATCAAGAAGACAAGATACACAAGCCTACAATGTCGATGTTAATGCAAAAGGGATGGACTAGCTACAATTCCGTTGTTTTCAATTAAATACACTCACAAGGATGTAAAATCACTTCTGAAACACATGGCTCCACTGGCGAGCAAGTTGCTTTATGCTCAATGGCCATGAAAATATGCTCACAAGGGCTACTGTAATTCTGGTATACACTAGGTGAGCCCCCAAGGCTGAGAAAAACACACTAGGTGTACAAGGTGTGTACTCACCAAAGGTGGTAGATGGGAAAGTCATGCTAGGTCTACACGCTCCCATACGTCAATCATACCAAAAGTTATACTCCCTAATCACTTTGATAAGGCGACACACAAAATGGTTAAATGTTTCACAAGGCTAACAAGCCGCATTATGCTAAACACTCATGAAATAATGGTTAAGATTGAAGATGGGTACACTAGGAAACAAGTCATTAGGGCATGAGAAGTGTATCTCTCAAGCCTAGAATCCATCATGTTCCACTATTCGCATAAACCTTTAATTTAATAATGTCAATGTAATAATGCTAGTTTATGCCTCCACTTTAAAGGAATTGCTAAACACCATGCTGTCAACAATTTATTTAAAATAGAAAATGATAAATGCAAAATGATAAAAGAGACATGAGAGCTTATTTGGAAAGCCCTATATTGATCATATGTTTCCAAATAAAGCTGCTTCATGAAGAGGGGTTGCCCCAAAAATGCAATGTGAAAAATAACATAGAAAGAAAGGGAACAAGTACATCACATACAAGCCAACCTAAAGTAGGTTGTCCGCATCTCAAGCTTGTTCATTATATATACATGGAGGGCGAACAACTAGCCAAAGGGGCAATGGCAAGTGCCATACTAGGACATGACTACCTAAGCCGTTGCCCCTGCAAGTATAAGGGCAAAAGGTGAGCCAACAATGGATGATATGTTGTTCCTTGCAAAAGGAAATATGATTGCATAAAGCCAAGTTTATACCCTCATGGATGGTAATGAATATGTTATGATTCTACAACTACCACATAACAAGGAGCAACAACTAATGCTATTTGCTAATTGAATGACAATAACCAAGACCTCTAGTTGTTTCTTGCATGTTAGGCTCTATAGGGACCCAAATAGGTTGTTATTTTATCCCCATTCATTTTCCATTATAGCTAAGTTGTTTCAAAAGCTCATACTCTCTTCCATAAAGTTTTTCCATTTCTTTTGGAGAAGGTTTCTCATGATTGCACTCATCATCTATGGGTGTATAATTTTTGTTTTTTTTCCTCTTCTTTGCTAAAGGTTGTGAATTCACATGGTTTTGACGACTCTGATTGTGTGGATATTATAGCAACTTCTTTCTCTTTCCTTGATTTGTGTGTAATCTTGTATTCTCCCATGAATGTAGGTGCAAAATCTTCTTCAAAGCCCCATTTTGTTTTTGCACTTCTAATGGAGGTGATTCATCTTGATGAAAGGCAATGTCTAAGTTGACCGAGTTCATATCTTGAATTAGGGTTGCTACATCGTTTGGTTATGCACTAGGAGGGATAATAACTTGTTTTAAGGCATTTTGGAGCATGCCATGGTAAAGAGGTGATGTTTGAATCAAATTCCACAAGAAAATCTTAGCAAGAGTGTTGCGAGGTTGTTCTACAAGGTCATATTCTTTACTACTACACTGTTGGATATTCGGTGTGGGTGGGAGGTATAGTTGAGGCAATGGAATGGATGCCAGAGTTTATCTTGGTTGTTGATTGTTTGTAGTGTTATATGTGTGAGCTATGGTATGATAACTTGGTTGTTGTGGAACATTGCGACTAGTGAGTTGTCTTGTAAAATTCAAGATAGCCCCTGGAGGTTTTGGTTGGTGTTGTGGTGATCCTATGATAAGAATTGGCTTAGGAGATGACTTGGGAGGTCCAATAATTAGAGGACTCTTAGGAGACTCAAAAGAAATCTTTGGTGGCCCAATGATCAGAGGACTCTTAGGAGGTCCAAAAGGGTTTTTAGGAGGTCGAGTAATCAAGGGAGATCTAATGGACACTTGTGCATTGATAACCTCAACGGATTTGACATCATGTTGATGTTCTTCTAACCTTATCATCTTCATCTAAGGAAACCACATTTCTATTGTTTGAAAGAGACGTGTCAATGCTATCATCCTCTTGCACCATATCTTCCTTAGTAGGAGAGGTAGGGGAAGAGAAACAAATAGGATTCTCATGACTCTCAATGATTGGATCTTCTAACATCAAAATATCTTCTTCACAAATAGGAGAGATATTGGGAGAAGAACAAATGTGATTGTTATGACTATCCAAGATTGTATTCTCTTTGACTAAGCTGACCTCACACATAGGAGAGATAGTGGGAGAGGGATCAATGAAAAATAAGAAAAGAGGGGAAAGTAGTTCATATTCGTATGCTTGTACCAACAATTCCCTAGAGTACTCAATAAGATCTGAAAATAGAACATGAAGTATGATAACCAAAGATTTTTGCAATGGGAACATGATGTAAAAAATTGTCCTACAAATTTGAGATGCAACAATTCTTCCCAAATTTGCAAAAAGTCAAGTAAAATAACATTTTTCTTGCACATACAATAACAATTTTTTAGAATTTCAAAACAAACTTCTACAAGTTGGAACAGATTGATAATTCAAAGACAAAACAGTGGGCAAAAGCTGTTTGAGAAACTTGTAGAAGGACAGGTTCACCAAAGGGCGAATGGATTGTTGTACAGGGTTTTGAAAAGTTAAAATTTGAAGTTTTATGTTGTTGTTTGACATTTCTTTTCCCAGTTGCAAACATGTTAAACAATGACAATATTTCCAAAAATTGAGATGAAATGAAAATGCAATTTTATGACAACGTATGAACAAAATGACAACCTTTTGAATGCAATTTTCAGATGTAAAATGCAATATTTGACTAATTGTAAGATGCAAAATTTTGAAAATAATGATTTGATGAAAATTTTAAACAAAACTATCCAATTTTTCACTTGTTTTTGAGCTAAAATGAAAGATGCAATGTGCATGCAATGAACGATTTCAGATTTTAACCACTTAATGAATGCAATATGAATGTAGATCTGATCTAAATATGGCTGAAACAAATCCTAATGCAACCTATGATGTAATATGGAATGCAATGTTTTTGAATTTTATGACTTTTTAGAATGGAAAGATGAAACTCTAATTAAGAAATGCAAAACTTAGATTTAGGTTTTTAAGGATCACCAAATTAGAAAATATGATGTACAATGTCGAGTTCACCAAAATGAAATGAAGAAAAAAGGATCCTATGTGCCAAACGCTTAGAACAATAGGATCTAAGTGCCTCTCTCTAAGATTTCATTAGGAAAGAGAGCACAAAGGGTTAAGATTGACTTTCAACCTTGAGATGAGCCAATTGAACCTTGGATCTTAGTTTCTTAGGACAGTAAGAAAGATCTAAGATAAATTTGGAATGATTTGAAATGCCTAAACTAAATGGATTATTAGACCTAATGCATAAAAAAAAAATTCTCGAAAATTGACAGACTGAAACAACAGTTTACCAACGGATTTGGCAAGTGTAGAGAACTACAAAAATGCCTAGAAAAGTTGGTTTTGAGGCACCCTCAAGGACACATTCGCCCCTGGCCAAATGGTTCTTTGTACAAGAGTTTTAACCGACTTTTGGGGTCCTCTGGTGCAAGATCTAAGATTTTGATTCCTCTAGGGTTGACTGTCAGAAATAAACTCTGGAGGTGATTTTCCATAGCTTGACAACAATGATGACAACTTTTACAACTTTGCAAAATTGCTCCTTTGATCCACTTTTAGTCCTTTTTCACCTTTAAATCTGCGTATACCAAGAGAAGAAAAAATGTTTATTTTTAGGTGAATGAGGGTTTGCCTTAGTCAAACCGCATATTTGGTAATTAAACCTTGATAATGAAATATTGATGAAATGAAGGAATTTTTGAATGAACACTTGCTTGTTACAACTCACCAAACCCTTGATGGCTACCCTTAGAGGGCTGAAATCAAACACATCACTGTAAGGTCTGAATCTTGCATGAATTTGCTTATTTGATTGATTGATTTGATGCTTGAATGCTTGAAACCTACATCACAATGTTAGCTTCAAAACATGAACATGAACACACAACTTTGACATGATGATATTATCTTGATTGTTGTTGTAGATGACTGATAAATCTACTCTTCAATGCTCTTGACAATAATATTTGGTCTTGTGAAAGTTGCCTTAATGCTAGATAATGTTGCTTAGATTTGAATTGATAAAATAACTATGTATATATAGGTGTTTGTTTAATTTCCCAAAAATTAGATCCCCATAGTCGACCTTTGCAAGTGGAAATTCAATTATTACAATGCCACCTCCGACATATCCAAATTTGGAGGGAAACGGAGTAGCAAGACACTTCCCCTAATTGTAGAATGGGTCCTAGTCCCATTATGGCGAATGAGTCCCATCCCTATTTTTCAAAATTTAAGGTGTCGGGGGCAAAGTATTAGATTAATACATTTATTTAATGTTTGCAATTTATTAAAGGTGGTGCAAATGGGCTATGAAATACATAATTTTAGGACATTATGGGGTCAATTAGAGGCTTAATTAAGTCCAATAAATTAAGGGACACAAACATAGTGTGAAATTGTAAAGGTATACAATTTTCTACACTAAAAGAAGAAGTTTCACCTTAGCCAATATTGCAAACTTTGGTGTAGTATCAGATAAATATTGAAAGTGTATTCATAGATTAATTAGGGAACTTGTTCTACACTAAACTCCCAAGACCTAAAGTTAGGGATGTGAGATATTAATGAGAAAATTAAAATAGTATTTCCACAAGCGTAAATTAATGCAATGATTGGATGCCACCATGCGATCAATGCTTTCTAGTGGCGAGACTCACAAAATGACATACCCACATGAAAGAAATTATAAATCTTAATCATGAGGAGGTATGAAAAATTGGAAGGGCAATTCCAAGAGTTTTAAGCTACAGTTTTATTTATTTATTCCAAAAGCACTCATTTATAACTATAAGCAATATTAGATAATAATTAGAGAAATGAAAAATACCAATGGGTCCAATACTTTTGTTGAACATTAGTGTTAATTCCAAGAGTGTGGTACATGCATTGGGTGATTAGGGAGAGAATTGAAATTCAGAGGAATTGAAGACATATTTTTGTAGAGCCTTTAAAACATGATAAGAGATCATGTAGTGTCTTTTGAAAGAAAAAAGTCTTTCTTGATCAAACTAGGTGAGTAGTCTAAGAAGCAATTATTTAAAATTAAGATGCTACCACTAGGAAGTAGAGATGACATAAAATCAATAGGGTTTATACTCTGTAGCAATATTTTAGAATGAGAAACACTAGTGCCTCTATACACATAAAGAGTGCTCCCATATGAAGAAGAGGGGCCCAAAATATAGATACATAAATGGAGAAAGGAGAAATGGATTTTATTGATATAATAAAAGACAACATGCAATAGTCTTCCAACTAATAAATATAAAAGAGAACATGGTGAATGATAGATATTCTAAAGTAGCAAAGGGACAAGATTATTGGAGGAGTATGAAGTTAGAAATATAGTGGAATTATTAAAGGACTATCATAATTTATTTCCTTGAACATTCATATAGGTAATGAGGATAAAAGAATAAGTATGTACAATGAAAATTTGGGTCTACAAAGAAGCCAAATCAATTAAAAAAAGACCATACAATTTGAACCTCAACATTAAGGTCAATGTGAAGCCAAAACTAGACTCTAGATAACATGTAGAGTAGTAATAATGGTGGTAGAGGATGTAAGGAAAATCAACCCATTGATGATCTAGAGAAAACATAATGGACAAATGATGATATGTGTTGACTATCAAGAGTTAAACAATATATACATCCATGATTCGTTTCCCACTTGCTTTATGGAGGAAGTAATAGAGATGATAGTAGGAAGACAACAATATTCATTTATCAATGGATTCTTAGGTCAACACCAAGTAAAGATTACAAAAGAGGTTAAAAGCAACAACATTTGGAATAGAGTGGGGTTCATTCATGTACATAGTTATGTCCTTCAAACTAAAAAATCATGCCAATAGTTTTCAACTGAGCCATGGTAAATGCCTCTTAAGAATTAAGATGTGGGTTTTTGGAGGCATACTTTGAGTACTAGATGGTGTCCTAATTGTTATAAGATCATGTATTGGTCATTAGGATAATGTTTCCATGATGTTTCATTGGAGGACTACACTAAATTTAAAGGAATACATATTTGTGATGCTATTGAAAACATTACTAGGACACATCATATGCAAATAAGGATTTGATGATACACTAAAGATGAAAATAATAATAAATTTGCTACCACCCAATAATCCAAATGATGTAAAAACCTTCATGGAGTAAATGAGATCTATAGAAAATTCACCTCAAACTATGCCTTTTATCTAGTTTCCAATAAAGAAACATTTGAAATAGAAAAAGAATAACAAATTTGAGTGGTCTAAGAAATATCATTGAGCATTTTGAGACATTGTAGATGAAAATGAGTAACACAATAATATTTCTTTTTTGATTGGAAGTTACAATTGCATTTTCATGTGCATGCCTTGAGCATGACAATTGGGGCAGTGTTGATGCAATCAAGAGACAAAAGGGATCACCCTATGTTATTTGTTAGTAGAAAATTGGAAAGCATGGAAATGAACTATATAACAAAAACAAAAGTTCTAGCAATGGTGTACACATTCCAAAAATTTATGCACTAGTTGCTAGCAAACCCTTTTGTAGTCTTTATGAACCATGAATTTGTAAAGTAATTGATATAATTATGGATGGATAGTCCAGTGAAGGACCATCCAACTTATCCAACCATGCAATGCCATCACAATCACTCAAAATCAATGCACAATAGAATCAAATATCACATAATCATATGAAATGAAGAATAATGTTATTTAGCCAGAACTTGAATTCACATCAACGATGTGTACCTCTAGGGTTTACATTCAAATTGAGACCTCACTTTTAGATTACAACACATATAGAGCACTAAACATGAATAGATACAAATGACAACTTAGGTTGATCTCGATATCATATCTTTACTTTGATCGATAAGACACCACTTGATCCTTTAATATGTTGTCCTCTATTTTTTTCCTCAATATTCTTCTTCCTTCTATAGTTAGAGGTTGATGTAGAAAGTTTGTGTTCACCAAAAACATAGTAATAAACCTCTTAAATAAATGTGTCTCTAAACATGAATATGACAAATAAAGCATCTCATATCATTATCCTTTGGCATAAGGTTTTAGATCATCATGCATGTGTCATAGATGTCCTTAAGTTGTTCTAACAAGGAATTGAAAGGAAATTGTAGCAAAATATACCAATGTACAATAACTCAAATGAGAGAAATAACTAGAAAACAAGTATTTATAATCCACATTGCAAAACAAGAACAAAGCATATCCACAAGATAACAACAGATGTTGTAGAGTATAAAATTTAATTCTTACGACGAAATTCAAAGGTTTCTCGAGAGTAAATCCTATACCTTACACTCAGATGAATTGTTTGTTCTTAAATAGTTTGATTATCCTTTTTTAGTACAAATGGAATTTAGAATTTAATTGTAAATTACACAATTACAATATTAAATACCCAACTTGAATAAATTGGTGAAAGTATATCACAACTAGAGATGAATTAATGTGATTTTGGCATAATTGGAAGAAACTAACTTTAGAGAACATGTGGTGACTTTTTCATGGTATTTGCGACAAACACCAATGTGCCACATAAACGTCCTCACATTGTAGTTTCCTCTAACCCAAATGTGGATATAAAGTGTTGTACGACCACAAAATAGGTTCATGTACACATAAAGGGAATGATGAGCTAAAAACAAACATAAAGTATTCAAAGTGCCAAATTGAGAATGCAACTAACTATTTACAATGAGAAACTTAATAACAAAAGGAAAGATATGTAGGTGGAAACCACCAACCCAAGATCACCAACTGCAACAAAAACCTTCACGAATAAAGAGCACACACTATTTCACCAAAAGTGAATGAAAAATGAGATGCCATACATTACATAATGTACAAGCTTTTAAAGGCATGAAAAAAATGTAGCGGGTGAGAAAACTACCCTATGGGAAAAAACCACCTGAGAGATTAACCAACTTATCACTACACTGACACCCCCCATTAAGTGCAAACTTAGGGAGAATTATTATGCAAAAATGAAGATGCAATATTGGTCCCGGCTACACAACCTTGTTAGGTACCCATTTACAATGCAAAAAGAAATCACTCACAAGCGGAGAAAAGGAGAAAAACCTTGTGGGAAAAACACCTCTCCAAAAGAGAGAAAAAGAAAACAAAAATGATGCATGGATGGAGGACTCAATAACACCCCTCAAGGACTACATACATCATGTATATACAATAAATGATCCCCCCATAGGAAAGAAAAAAGGAGATATTATATCCCCCTCATAATGAAGAAGCTCTAATGTTGATAAAATATGCCTGAAAACAAAAGATGATCCAATGCATAGAAGCAACTCCTCTCCCCCTAGGAAGAAACAAGTCCACCAAATAATGAAGAAGCCACTCCATGTCCAACTGATTAGAGGAAGGAAGGCTCCTAATAGAATAATCCACCACATAATCATGATAAAAAACAACCAAGAAATGTGACAAATTAAGTGAAAGTGAAGGCTCATCAATGTCAATCTCCAGAGACAATCTAGATGTATCAACTACCATGCTGAGACTGTCATAAAAGAGGAGAGAGATCCCCTCAATTATGTTTCCCAAATCTGCAAGATGAGACTCCACAAACAAATCGGAGATGCTTGCCAAATACTCATCCAATAAAGCAAGATCTGAAAGATCAAAAACATCTTGCTGTGCTAAATAACCAACCTCTTAAGCAACATGAGATAAATCAACATAGGTCTGAAGAACCCCAAAGTTCAAACAACAAATCTCTCTCGAGGAATAATCATCATCAACAAGTCCACCAAATAATGAAGAAGCCACTCCATGTCCAACTGATTAGAGGAAGGAAGGCTCCTAATAGAATAATCCACCACATAATCATGATAAAAAACAACCAAGAAATGTGACAAATTAAGTGAAAGTGAAGGCTCATCAATGTCAATCTCCAGAGACAATCTAGATGTATCAACTACCATGCTAAGACTGTCATAAAAGAGGAGAGAAATCCCCTCAATTATGTCTCCCAAATCTGCAAGATGAGACTCCACAAACAAATCAGAGATGCTTGCCAAATACTCATCCAATAAAGCAAGATCTGAAAGATCAAAAACATCTTGCTGTGCTAAATAACCAACCTCTGAAGCAACATGAGATAAATCAACATAGGTCTGAAGAACCCCAAAGTTCAAACAACAAATCTCTCTCGAGGAATTGCTATCAACACTAGCAAGAGGGGTGCGAGGCTCATAATAATCATCATCAACAAAATGAGAAAAGGCATAGAGACGAGACTCATGATCTGCTTCATCGACAACAATGACTTTTCCATTATCAACCTCTCTAATGAAAATAGAATCTGCAATGAGCTCTATAGTTTTCAGTACCTCACCGTGAGTAATCTGATAGATGGATAGTAGATTTGTGTACAAATTAGGAATACATAGTACATCTTTGAAACAACCATCACCAATCTCAATATTACCTACCCCCACAACATCTAAAAGCTTACTATCTCCCAACAAAATCTTTGAAGTATCAGTAGGATGAAGACCCAAAAAGGATGGGGTGTGAAACCCATGTGGTGAGATGCGCCTAAATCCAAAAACCATCTATCACGACCAGAATGAACTGTAGAAGTTACCAATGCATGCCCTTTACCCATGTAGAGTTTATCTTCTTTACCACTTGCAAATCCTGCATTCCCTAACGTAGGTTTGGATGATGATCTAGATGAAGATGCAAATGCTTGCCAAATACTCATCCAATAAAGCAAGATCTGAAAGATCAAAAACATCTTGCTGTGCTAAATAACCAACCTCTGAAGCAACATGAGATAAATCAACATAGGTCTGAAGAACCCCAAAGTTCAAACAACAAATCTCTCTCGAGGAATTGCTATCAACACTAGCAAGAGGGGTGCGAGGCTCATAATAATCATCATCAACAAAATGAGAAAAGGCATAGAGACGAGACTCATGATCTGCTTCATTGACAACAATGACTTTTCCATTATCAACCTCTCTAATGAAAATAGAATCTGCAGTGAGCTCTACAGTTTTCAGTACCTCACCGTGAGTAATCTGATAGATGGATAGTAGATTTGTGTACAAATTAGGAATACATAGTACATCTTTGAAACAACCATCACCAATCTCAATATTACCTACCCCCACAACATCTAAAAGCTTACTATCTCCCAACAAAATCTTTGAAGTATCAGTAGGATGAAGACCCAAAAAGGATGGGGTGTGAAACGCATGTGGTGAGATGCGCCTAAATCCAAAAACCATCTATCACGACTAGAATGAACTGTAGAAGTCACCAATGCATGCCCTTTAACCATATAGAGTTTATCTTCTTTACCACTTGCAAATCCTGCATTCCCTGATTGTGTAGGTTTGGATGATGATCTAGATGAAGATGCAGATGCAGATGGAGATGGAGATGCTATAGGAGTCACAGATGAGGGCAATGGAATATTGTTATTTTGAAGAAGATGTGAAAGCTCATCAATCTTCTTCATATAACAATGGTGTTCATCATGCACTTTCTTCTTGCAATATGCACAAATGAACTTCTCCTTCTTAGGCTTGTCCTCTTTTGAAAAGGTGGAGGACTCATTGGACTTTGTCTTAGCCTTCAGTTTCTTTTTCCCTTTGCTCTGAGATCCTTGTGCAACTAATGCATGATTCATAGAGACTGCCTCTAACTAGGCAAGTTTGGCTTGCTCCCTTATCAAACGATCACAAAAAGTCTCAAAAGAAGGCATTTGGAATGCATTGCCCAAGGCATCCATGGTGGAGTAGAAGGTAGAAGCAAAAACTGCAAATGGACCTCTCAGCTTAGACAAAATCAGAAAAGTGGACTCCTTATCAAATTTACTCTTCCCACATCTCGCCAATTGTAACCTCATAAATTTGCACTTGATTAAAAAATCATCAATGGAAGGAAATGCATAAGGGGAAAGAGAAGTTAGTTTTGCCTCTAGTTGCAAAGCACGAAACTCATTGACCTGACCAAATAGGTTACGTAACTAATCCCATATCTCCTTGGGTGTATCATACTTGTCAATATCGAAAAGAAGACTATTAGAAACATTCAATTTTATCAAACCCATAACTTCGTCACACTTGTTTCTACGAGAAAACATTTCATACTCCCTGATAAGAGTGGGTTGGTTATCACTCAATGTGGACCGCAAACCCTTAGATTGGAGCAACCTACACATTTTCATCTTCTAGATATGGTAGTTATGGTCGGGAAATTAAAAGAATTGAATCCGATTGTACACCTGTTTATAGTAGATTTCTGCACAACATAAAAGTCAACAGAATGCACAAGTCTTCACATCACAACAACCTTTTCACAATTTGCGAGACTTGCTCATGCCAAGCGTATACACTTCAACGCTATTTAAAGAGGAAAAAACTACCCCACGCTGCCAATGTGGGATAATTTTTCCCAAAGACAACTTGAAACACTGGGGCCCACCTCTACTTGAAAAACCTAAATTGAAATATTTCAGGGAAAACTTCATTAAATATAAGGTTTGATACCACCTCCAACTGCAAGCAAATTCAACAGAGATTGCTTGCTTCAGCAAAATCGCGCCCAATTTGATCTTCAAACGCCAAACAAAAGGAAGAAAATCACACGCCTCAATTGTAGTGTACATCGCGCCTCTAGAGGAATGATTTTCGGTGTCCAAAGATGAATCAAGCCTCTCCTTAGGGAAATCGAGGCCTCCACTGATTGAATCGGTTTGCAAAATTGCATTCGCAGCCTCAAAGTGTGAATGCCTCCTTAATAAAAAACGCCTCCCAGCATAGAATCGGGCTTGCAGTCTTCAAATAACGGCCTTTTCAATTTGAAATTATGGCTTGAACAACTGCCGTCTTGAAATGAATCACTACTGTAGAAAGAAAATGGGCCTCCAATGCCCATCGTGTAGCCTTCAATGAAGAATCGTGCCGTTTCTAGCAGAGTGCCCTCACGGCTGGCAACACGGGAGAATTTAGGGCTCTGCAACCAAATCGCGTCTGAAGGACAAATCACGCTTGCAGCAAGGAAATCGCCTTCAATCGAGAGTGTAAATCGCACAATTTGCAGCCAGAAAAAAATGCCAACATTCACCAGCAAACTTCATGCCTCTTTCAGACAAAAATAGGCAACTTTGAAATTTGGAAAAAATCAAATGCCAAAAAAACAACAAATAAATGATCTCAAGAACTTTTGATGAAAACTCTCAAAGGAAGGAGGGCAGAATGGTTGGCTTTGATATCATGTAGGTGGAAACCACCGAGCCCAAGATCGCCAATTTCAACAAAAACCTTCACGAAAAGAGAGAAGCACACACTATTTCACCAAAAGTGAATGAAAAATGAGATGCCATAAATTACATAATGTACAGCCTTTTAAAGGCATGAAAAAAATGCACCGGGTGATAAAACTACCCTACGGGAAAAAACCACCATCCGAGAGATTAACCTAAGTTGAACTTAATCACTACACTAACAAGATATAACCAGATTATGCTTCTCTGTTTGAAACAAACCAACACAAAAAAGGGAAGAAGAAAAGTATTTTTGGTTGGTTATTTGAGGGGCTCAGTAAAACCCCCATTTGGTTTTCTAACCTACACGATAGCCAAGATTTTGATTAATATTGAGAAAGAAAAATATGATTTCTCGAAAATGAAAAATGCCATACAAAATAATATAGAATAATCTAAATACACTATGCAAACACTTGAAATCTTTAAATGAAAGTATAAAAAAAAAAAGAGATAGGGAACAAAAAAACAAGAACAAAATCACTAGGAAGTTGTGAAAAACATGTAAGAAAGATGATGTTTCTTCAATCTCCTTGCTCTTTTCCCATGATGGTGATAGTTAGAGGACTTCAAGAAAATGACATGCACTGTGTGAAAAAGCTTCCTAGATTATAAAAAATGGAAGTGTATCTTCCAAAGTTGCAAAGTTGAGCATTTGAGAACCAAATATCAACTTCCTATTTCAAAATGGCAAGTTGGAAGTTTTTTGTTCAACGTGACTACATGTAAAAGCATTATTTGCAAAATATGTACGGGAAGGTAATGCTCTAACGACCGCTGGAACTGCAAATTTTTGTGGGATGCTGGTGTGCTATGTGTAGTGCTCTTGTTTGGAAAATTTGGGCTCAAAAAGCTGGGAACAACATAAAATTGCCAGAAATAAGAGATTTAAGCGCTAGCATTTTGTAACTAAAGTATTTTATATCAAAGTGGCTAAAGTGAGGGTCCAATGCATGGTGAAATTGCAAGTGTGTGCAATTTTTGACAGTACAGATCTTCCGTGGAAAATCCCTTTCAAAGAAACAAACAACCTTTATAAGCACCCACATAGCTTAATGTATTATCTCAAGAAAAAGATTGCAACACATTCACAGAGTCTCCATGCATTGCATTTGAATCCTCAAGCAACTTAGTTGCACTCCTTTAGTTGAAAATCAGATGAGAACCATGTAATGACACATCGCTATCCATGCTTCTTATAATCACATATGTAACCTCCAAGAGAT
Organism: Sequoia sempervirens; assembly: GCA_007258455.2. Classification (NCBI taxonomy): domain Eukaryota; kingdom Viridiplantae; phylum Streptophyta; class Pinopsida; order Cupressales; family Cupressaceae; genus Sequoia; species Sequoia sempervirens. The sequence continues at coordinate 868,250,609 of VDFB02281492.1, read as the reverse complement.
GCTCAATACATCCTCTGACTAACAAGACAAAGGTATCATAAGCCAACCTCAACGACTACTTGTGTGCTTGCTTTTATAAGACAAACTTGCACAAAACCACTAAGTTGTATTAAATAAACCATGTGCCTTAAAACCTTCAACTCTCTAAACAATGACAATGATGTCGAATTAAATATTTTGCCTTGAGTGACTCCAATAATAATTTTTCCCAATGTGACACCCACATTACATATTTATCCCAATTTCTTATACAACATATATGTGTCCCAAAGAAGGCTTATCCCATGTGATATCCACATCTCTAGATGCACCACAATTGAATATTTATTTTTTCATTATTAACACTATTATTATGTAAGGTGTACAACACACCTTACCCAACACCAAGTCACAATTAAACTTTAATGATAAAAGGGAAACATGGAAATGCTTTGCATCCTTTTTTGATACTCTGCACACAATCTCATCATGATTTGATGTGCATGCCTTACCACACAATTGATTCTATCCCCTAGTTTGAGAGTTCAATTCCTCTTCAAGTCAACTCCTCGAATCTCTTCATCTAGGTGTTTGTATGAAAATTTTTCAACTTGTAATTGAAGTGAAGTATCCCATACACATAGAACACACTTTTTGACAGGGAAAAGGATTCAAATATAAGTTTAAATGTGATATCCAAGTACCACATGTTCCCCTTCACACTTAGCAGTCTAAACAATCTAAGCAAATAAAGTCAATTATTTTTTGTTGATGTTGATTGCTAGTTTTCCTAAGTCACTCTTGCATTAGGTTGAATTCATGATTATGGTGAAATTGAGAAAGGAAAACCAATGATAGCACTATTTATATGAGATTTCCAATAGGGAGGATCAATGGCCAGTTAATGACTAGTTCATAGGTGTAAATCTATTTTTGATAGAAGTGAAACTATAAAGTATGGAGGTGATAGGTAAGTATTTAGCTACTGGTGAATACTCAAAGAACTTAATACATAGATTTTTTTTTTGTTAATTTAGGCTCTTTCAATCAAGTTAAGAGAGGAGCAATTATATAAGATTGGTAAGGATGATGTTTTAAGAAGATTGTTGCTACCACAAGAGGAATATATTTCAAGGAAATCCCTTAGAGGAGTAGCATGCAACCACAATGGATGCAAAGGAACAACATAAAATGTGCTAGTAGGGGTTTGGTGACTAAGCTTATTTAATAATACACATAAGTATATTAGAGTTTATGATGTATAGAAAAGAGTGAGAAAACGTAATGGAAGGGACAAGATGCCATTAACAAGGATTCTAACATTAACACTACTTTAAAAATGGGTTATATAATTTATTGGATCAATCAAACTTGTGAGGAAACCATAGCCTAGGTTCATTTTGACGAGAATCGAGTATATGAAAAAATAGGTAGAGGGAATTCTAACTAAGAATTGGTGGAGTATGGGCAACCATGAAGTTGTTATATGCTAACATTATCATGAGGTTTGGTTTCCCTCCTAGTAGAACAAGTAATCCATATTTCTTTTGTAAATGACACAATCTTAGATATTTTGAAGAATTTATTAATTGGAAATAACAAAATTATTTGTACTACTCACAAGAAAACGATATCATGAAGGCATTTAATAAACTCTAGGATAAAGTGCTAAGGAAGATATACAATATAGGAATGGGGGATTGCGATATAAATACCTTAGCAATATTATGTGCATATTGCACAATATATATGAGGTTTGACAAATTATTATCCATTATAGCTAGTGTATGGTTTGGATGCTACATTACTAGTGGAGTACATTGTGCTTGAATTGTAGATGGTTATAATCCTTTGGATGAATGAAGAATATGCGGTGAAGGAAAAATTGGAAGAGATGGAAAAGTTAGAAAAGAAAAGTTTTTTGATGGAACACAATCAAATGGAGGTTGAGGGAAAGGACACACAAGTGTAAGAGGGTTGTAGTGAGACAATATTAGGATTGTAGGATATTTCATTGGCTATAATAGCCATGAAGACATTGTGGGATCCCTTAGATAAGGATATGACTGTTGCTACCAAATAACATGAGGAGAACTCTTCAGTCATTATTACGATAGATATGATCTAGAATACAATAATAAGATATGAGGTTAACTTGAGAAATTTAGCACTTTCAAAATATAGACCTTGTGGACTTCCTTCATCATAAAGAAGGCCAAGGGTACAAATTAGGAAACCTAAAGTTGGCTTTCGAGGTATAAACTAGAAAACCTAAAATAGTGGCACATCATGGTTTATTCATGTTAGTTAAGAAAGAAACCTTGAGAAGAACGAGGCCCCAAATAAGTTGGGGGTATTTGTTAGAACACTTGCAATGCTAGAGGAGGCCACCCAAGGAATATAACATATACTAAATAAAAACCTTGTATTTTCTATAGATGTTGAATAAGGAACTACAATACTACAAGTGTTTAATCTTAGGCTATTGTTGGTCTATCCTCCACAACCCATGAAAAGGTTTGCTCTAGTAGGTGCCTTAGGAGCTGGTTATTTTTTGAAGAAAATTTAGATGAAAAAATTTCATTCCAAATTCCTATTCCTTTCCATAGAGAGGCTTTTGGTCCTCTTTTGATCTTAGAAAAATAGTAGTTGTTGCAAGCCAAGTTGTTGTAGGTTATGATGAGGGAGGATACATTCATTAGCTTTTGAAATCCTTGGGATGAATATGTTAGGAAGCATGAAAAAGGAAAGAAAAAATGATAAACCCATAGTAGTGGTTCCATAAGAACTTGTAGTAGGGGAGTTAATAGTGGCAGAGTTTGCAAATGAAGAATAAAACCTTACAATAAAAGTGTACTAGAAAATTGGTATGTTTGGGAAAACTGTCATAGGAAAAATAATTAATAGAGAAACAAGAGGAGGATTTGAAATTATCGAAGAAAACGGTAGCCTTGTTAGAAGCTATTGTTATTCAGGAGTAGGCTAGACAAAAACCATAGGCCAAGCCATTTCCCTTTAAACACATGAAAACATGGTGCAATTTAGATGAGACAAGATTGGTGTATGGTATATGCCAATTAGAAACATGTATTGAAACAATTGAGAAAACAAGATACAACCTTTCAAGATCACCATTAAGAAATCAAAACTCTAAAAGGGGCAATTCCAAATAATGACACAATTGCCTTATAAGTGGAAGGATGCATACCTCATCCAAGAGTTTAGGCTTTATATTTGCAATTGAATCTTAATAGGGTGAAGTTAGATATTATAATTGAAGGGTTATTTGGAGGCTTCAATAGCCTTGATTCATTTTGTATAGCCTACCTAGGGAGGCATATTGAGAATAAAAATAATCAAATATGACATAATTTGTTGTTGGCCTTTGACATGGAGTGGAACCCCATGTGTTATGTTGGGGATGTCCAAATCTTAAAATTTTAATCTTGTATTCAAAATCAAGGATAAAGAGGTGAAGAAAGGTGTAAGTATTTGGATGTAGAGAGAGAGAGAGGTTGAAATCATGGTAAAAGAACATGATCCAACAACTATAGTCTAGACACATTTGTATAGATGTGCAATAGACAAAAAGGTGTAATTATTAGTAAAGGAGGCTAAGGAGGAATCAAATAGGGCACCCACAAACATCTTACTCTAAATTTTATTAAGCCAAAGGTTCTACAAGGAGAGGGCAGATGAACTTGCATTAGGATTGAAATGAAGGGAACCCTTAAGACACCCAAATTTCAAGTACTCCATATAGGAAAACATATTATGTGGGGTTGGTGGTGGAATTTGGTGTCTAGTGGATAGGGTTGGAACTATTTCATTCTATACTTGGAGGACCACTCTTGGGTGGCAAGAAAAGCATCTAGAAATATATATGGTAAAACTAAAGGAGGTTATGGACAAGTATAAGAAAAGTAGGGAATACTACTCACATAGTCAGGGACCTTGTTCAATACCCTATCAACTTAGTGACCTCATTGGAAAACATGTGCCTTAGGATTGATCAAGAGTGAATAAGATTGCATAGGGATGTATATTGTGGTAAGTTGGGGGTTAAATGATGAGCTCAACTATGGTCTATATTATGTACCTTCACTTTCCCACTATCCACTCGATTGATTCCATTTTCATATGATTTCATTCTCATTCTGTCCATGTATATCTCTATGCTACCAGGTATAGTTTATAAATATTAGGAATTGTCTAGTTAAATTTTAAGGAGATAATAAGAAATGAATATTATCTACTTCATGTTTACCTAAATCTCACTATTAACGAACATGCAACATTGTTGCAGGTTTCTAAATTTTCTAACAGAAGTGATTCTAGTGGTGGAAAAGTGTTTTGAAGCATTGAGCATGAGCAGTGAAGGAATTGGGAAAATTCATATGGTGTTTAGAGTAAAATCCAGAAACTTGTGACATTTCATAAGTGACTCGTAGGTATGCTTGTCAGAGGACAAGAATGTATTTTTCCGTGCCTAATATCTTCTCCAATTGTTTATAGCCTAGAAAATGAACCTAAGGATATTTATGAATGTGTATATGTTTTTAATCCACTCCTAGGACAAAGGTGTTTGTTAATCAATTATTATTGTTGTTGTTTATAAGGTATGGTTATCCTTTTGTAATACTTAGAAAATAGGAAGAACAAAATCTATTATTATAAACTATTTGCCTTATAATTTCCCTATAAACATGAATTTTCTTTGTATTTTACCTAGACATATGGATTGTGAAGTTAATGTAAGTATACAAAATAACATTACAATATTGGGAAATATATAAATTTGTGCATATTGTATGTAGTTGAGAGAAAATTAATATTAGACTATTGTTATGATTTTTTATTGTTGACAAGTAGAATTTAGCCTATAGTGTGTTTAGTTAGAAAGGGCCCACTTATTGGGTGTGTGTCTAGTAGCATTCCTCCATTTTATTTGTTTCATTTGTAATTGTGTGTACATAGTTAATTATCTTTCACTTTATAGTTGATGTAGATTAGTGTTTTTAGAATTTATTAATTTGTGTTTTTTATGATATTTTATTATGTAATTGTAGATGTAGCATTAAGATAATTACTTTTAGTTGTTCATTTACAACTATCTACAACACTTTCTTTTGTTGATGATTAAATGTATTTTATATTTAGTTTTAGTACCCTTATCAATTTTCATTAAAGTAGTCTTGCATTCACGATATTTGTACTTAGTTCAATTACCTGTAAGTCTCATGCATATGACTTTCTATGGGATGATTACATGTTTACCTCCTCGGTTTGACAATGATCCCACTAAACCTTATTTGATTATGTTTTGTTATAGTGGACATTTGAGTTGGATTTCAATGCATTCAATTCAATCATACAATTAATAGAAGGCACAATTGCGTGCAATCACACTTTAGATGGTGTGGCTAAGGGGTTCTTCTTGAAAAACATTTGATGTTTAAACTGCATGAAAATTGGTGAAGTTGATTGGAGGCTAGAATAGATAGCTTGCAACATCTCAAGAATTTCTTAGTCAAGTCATTGACGTTGAAAGGAAGAAAAGAAAAATGAAAAATGGTGCATTCTTCACCTATGCAAAGTGGTGGATGTGTCACTCATTGTATTTTTTTTGAATTGGTGGAAGTGGCAAAAATTCTCTAACATAGATAGTGAGTGGAATTCAAAGGGTTTTGGTCTTTAATTGATTCATTTGATGTGATTTTCTCCGTACCATGGAGGGTTGTAGGAAAACTATAACTATTGTAAACAAAAATTTCTAAGTTTTAATGTTCTAGGGTTTTGAGGGCCCTTCAAAACCTAATTTTCTCATTTTAAAAAACTATTGTAAACATAAATTGTGAAGGGTTGACACAATGGGGAAGCCTTCTTCAATGTTTAATTTTGCAAGAGGGAGTTGGAATTGATATGGTTTCTTGGTTGCTAGGTTCACAATAGATGTGAAGGAGTTTAACGATGTTAAATCTCCAATTACCACATAACTTGTTATAACACTTGTAATAGATTCCTAATATAGTGAAAGAGATGCCTATGCCATACTTTTGTTTGAGTTTTTCACCCAGTTAGTGTTTTCTCTAGGGAATTTTTTCTACCTTTGTGCATTCAACCTTAAAGTGTGTTCGATTTGTTTCTAATTTTTCTTTTTTATAAGTTGAGGAACATGTTGTGAATGTATTTCTCATTCCAATTGGGATGTTAGATAGTGTTTGATGGTTTGATTTAGTGAGTTGACATTTCAAATATTTTTGCTAATGAGTACAAGGGGTATAACCTCAATGTTTATTGATCATTATAGTCAAAGATGACATCTATTGGGAAAAAATATAGTATTGGATAGTAGGTGTTGGAAAATATTACTTCAACTTTCTTGCGTCTTCAAAAAATGCCAAGGTGGTCTTGCTCTTTACGAAACCGTGCCAGAAGTTAATTTTGCATACTTAGAAGTTTAATATTCTCATGGTCTACCTAGAAGGGCCTACATTATAAAGAAAATATGCATTCACAACATGCAAAATTGTGCAAACATCATCATAACATATTGAAAAGGTATTGCTATAGTACAAGGATATCTTTTAAGAATGCAAAGACCTCCCAACACATTGCATGACTACACATGAATAATTTGGAACTTCTTAGATCTCCTTTTCTAAGTAGGCTTTTGTATTCTTAGGTTCTCTTGGGAAAATGTTGAAGTTTGACACCAAATTTAGGATCTAATTGATTAGGGAAAAAATAAACCCAACTCTTATCCACGTGGTAGCTTGACGATCCTTATGCTTAAGAAAGATGACATGTAAGACCTTTGCATTAACTTTCACATGCTATACAATATCATAGTGAAAATAGTATCCTCTTGCACACATCAACAACCTCTTTAACTAGCTTTGTGGTGTGCAATACTTCACTAAGATCAACCTCAAGTCAGAATATCACTAGGTACTAGTTCTTCATGAATACATCTTGAATATAACATTCAAAATAAAGGAGGGAATGGATGAATAAAGGATAATGCTCTATGGATTGATCCAAATGCCATAGAAATTCATGCACTAGATGAGTGACATCTTGTGCCCCTTCACCAAATTATTCATCATAATCTAATTATATGACATTCTCATCTATAACAAGGCTTGGTGGTGCAGTGACGGTAGGAGGGTTCCAGAAGGAACAATATGAACTGTGCAACAATGAGCCAAGAAAACGAAGAACAACACAAAAATTGATATGCGAACATGAGAATTTAGTGAATTGACAATCTTACATGCAATACATGCCTCATGGGTGAATATCCAAGGCTCATAGGCCTATCACAACGACATTCAACAATACAACTGGCCAACAAGCCTTATTACATGCCCCTAAAGGGTTTCTTCAAAAATTTAATGAATCTAAACTTACTTCTAAAACTATTGATCTAACTCTAGGTTCATGACTGATGATGTACAATGAACTACAATGATCTTAAATATGCTTCTCAAGCTCCTATAAAGGTCTGCGTCGGCCACAAAGTTTCATAAACCCAATGAATGCTCATACATGAAGGTCAGCCTGGAAATATGGAAAGATAATCCCATTCAAAAAGACATAGCTTGTGAACCTCTAGGATAGGTACTAATGAACCCAAGATGCTTGTATGATGTCCTATTAAGCTCCACACAATTTAGAATAGGTCCACACTAAGAATCTGGACCAGGTCGGCCCCAAATGCTCTGATTGGTAAAACAGTGAAATTATGAGAGTGATAACTTTCAACAAACAACTACAAATGACATGAACTATGGATATGTGATAGATGTCGATGTGTAGATGCTATATCCTGCTCAGCGAGCTGAGAAGCAACGATGCGGTCAAATGCGAAATGAAATGTTGAAACTGTTACTGAATGCAATGCAAGAAAATAAATTTTATTGGTTGACACAAGATTGCTTAACAACCAAGGATGCTCTTGCATCAAACACGCGGGGTTGGAAGAAAAGTGAATCCCTCACTTTCCAGGGCTAAGAGGAAAACGAAAATGGTCCACCTTAGCTTGAGAAATCCATGTTGAATCCTCCACTAGTTTTCCTTTCCACTTCACAAGATATTCTCTATATTGCTTGTTCCTAGTGCTCATTCCAGTTTTGGTATCCAAAATTTGCACAATCTACTCTGGTGCTTACTGTGGTAACTACTCCTTCAAATTTGCTTCATTGCTATTGCCAATTAATTGTGAAAATCATATATGTTTGCCACATTGAAAATAGGTTATATACCCAAGGTCTTCGGTAACTCCACGTCATATGCATTTCCAAAATTAAACTTCCTTAGAATCTTACATGGTCCAAAATTCCTCATTTTCAAGTTATTGTATGTACCAACTGACAGTCTCTCCTTCCTCAGATATACCATCACTTCCACTTGTATCACAGTCAACTTGAAATACTTTGTCAAAATCCGATAATGTTAATGTATAGGAGCGAATTTGCTCCCCTTGTGTAAATTCCCCTTTTGCATCCCTTCACCTTAGGAAATCAAACCTGAAGGCGAAATTCAACATCACCCACCTACCTTCCATCCACTTGGTCTTTGTCCTGTGTGTCGGTGGGGGAATATTTGTCGGGGACACGAGCGTGGCGTGCAAACGTTTGCGCAACGGGCTGCTGTCCTTGACAGATTCATGCCTCTATTGTCTGTAGGGATGTTACACTCTCTATTGGCATGAAGCGTAACGCCGTTGTGTCTACCAACCGTCCCGAAAATGACTCCTTCCCATTTTGATCTTGAAATGCCTATCTTTCTAATTCATTCCATCTTCTACAATCTCTTTAGCATCTCTTTAGCATTCTACTTGATCTTCACAATTCTAGCAATGTACACAATTTCGATTGAGCATTGCAACATCTTGTTACTCCATCAACTTCATCTTTGTATGTGTTGTGCTACCATAGAAGCTGCGAGTTTGGAGTCTTGTGAGACCTCCCTTCGTGACTGCTGCGACCGTGTTGACTTTGCCAAGCTCATTGCCTTGCATTATCCCTTCATTGGCCTTGAGAGCCTTTGGGTGGAGGTGGTATCACTTCACTTTCCTCTCTCATTTTGGTTTGATAGAGTAGCATTGTATCTTTTGTAGTGTTCAACACTTTCCTTTCTTCTTTCCTTTATCACATTTTTTACTTCGTGGCTTTCTTGGCTGTTTGTGGAGGTGGAAATGCCAAAGTGGGGGTTTGATTGAGGCAAACCCCTATACAACCCAACATTTTTCCCTCTCTCAACTATGTGTAGGTGGACGTGTGCGCGAAGCTCGCTGGTGAACTGGAGCTTTAGTGAGTTGATATTAATCACCCCTGTCTTCATCTACGTTCTTTATCATTTATGTAGCTATTTATCCTATTTCATCATTCTGTTTATTTCGTTAAAATTAGCTAGCTAGACAGTTAGTAGGTTTTCTTGCTTTCCACACTGTACTTCACATTTTTTGGCCATATGGATGCCAACGCGCAAGAGGGACGGTAGCACATTGCGCTATTGTCTCATACCTGTGCTGCCGTCCTTAGACAAAGAGTCGTCTGATTGTCTAGCCTCATTTAGACTTTTGGATTTGTAGAGTGACAAAAGAAGTTGAGAGTGCTCTTCATTCTGGATTCTTGTCCTAAACACCTGTTAGCTTGAGGTAAGATAGGGCAGCCCTCCACTCTCGACTCTCCGTGACCTAGAGCCATGGTGTGGTTGGTCCCCTACCTTACAATTAACATCTGTTGTGCTGTCTTCTTTTGGTTCAACCATTCAAAACTTCTTTGTGCTTCAGATGTCCACTTAAAGTCGTTTTTATCTCCTCTCATGGTCTCTGTCATAGGGTTACAAACACTACTTAAGCCCCTGATAAAATTTCGGTAGAAAATAGCTAATCCATGAAATGATCTCACCTCTCCAATGTTCACCAGTGTAGGCCAATCTACAATTTCTCTCACTTTCTCAGAGTCCATCTTCAATCATTCAGTAGAAAAAATATATCCCAAATATACCAACTCTTTTTTTATGAAACTACAGTTCTTTACATTAATCACCAACTTTTCTTCTCTCAACCTTTGCAATACTTGCCAGATGTGCCATAAATGTTCTGCTCTAGTCTTATTGAAAATCAAAATATCATCCAAATAAACAATGACAAACTTAGCCAAGAATTTCTTCAATACCTTATTCACCAATCTCATGAAAGTGCTCAGTGCATTGGTCAATCCAAAAAGCATTACTAACCACTCATCCAATCCTTCATTTGTCTTAAATGCAATCTTCCGTTCATCTCCTTCTCTGATTCCGATTTGATGATATCCACTCTTTAGGTCAATCTTTGTAAAATACTTTGCTCCACTCAAACAGTTTGTAATGTCATCCATCCCTGGCAATGGGAATCGATACTTGACAGTGATCCTATTTATTGCTCTTGAATCTATACACATTCTCCACTCTCCATCTATCTTTGGTGCAAGTACAACAAGTACCGCACACGGGCTCAAACTTTCTCTGATCAATCCTTTCCTTAACAACTCTTGTATCTGCCGATTCAACTCTATATTCTCTGCCGGTGTCATTCTATGTGTTGCCTTGTTTGGTGAACTTGCTCCCGGTATATGGTCTATATGATGACTGGTGGTAGTGCATCTGGTACATTCTCTAACACAATGTCTTCACTCTGTCAACAATTTTTCTACTTCTTTATTCTTTGTGGTAGGATTCTCTATGTCTGAACCATTGCTTTTCTTTGGAATCAATGAAAAACACATGTTCTCATGCCTCAAACCATCCAGGAATTTGTTTCCATCTACCAAACATAGTCTGACAGTGCCACAAATTTCAGTGATCTCCTCCTCCAAAGGTATCAATTTGATTCTCTTTCCATTTGATGTCACAGTATAGGTATTCCTTATTCCATCATGAATTGCTTTCTTATCATATTGCCACGGTCTTCCTAATAGTAAATGACAAGCATCCATAGGTGTAATATCACACAACACTTCATCCCTATATGGCCCAATATGAAATTTCACCAAACATTGCTCATTCACCAATATCTTATGGTCATCTTTAATGCATGCTATCCTATAAGGGTTTGGATGTTTTAGCCTCTCCAATTTCAACTTGGTTACCATCTCCTCTAAAACTAGATTATCCGTACTACCACTATCAATGAGAACTTTACATACCTTTCCTCCGAACTTACATCTAGTTTTGAATAGACTCTTCCTTTGTGTTGGTTGCTCAATCACTTCTTCATGCATCCAAGCTCTCCTCATCATCAATGATTTTCCTTTCTCAGGTTTCCCAACTTAATTAGGGGATCTAATAGGTTCTTCATGCACATAAGTTGCTCTTCCGATATGCTTAGGTTTCTTTCTGATACTTCCTTGATGACACTCAAATGCTCTATGTGCTTCAGCTCCACACTTGAGACAAGTTCCCCTAAACGGTCTTCTCTCAGATGTCCCTTCATCTCTCTGGTATCCTTCATTGCGGTGTGAATTATGTCTTTGTTTGTCATTGTAGTAGAAATTTCTATCTTCTCTCCCTCTGTTGTATGAATTAGCATCCTTTTCCTCACTCTGATAGGTTTTCACATCTTTGTTCTACTCTACATAAGGTCTTCTTTCTCTAGATTGGGGTCCACTCTTTTGAAATCTTCCTCTTGTACTTTTTGTCTTTGTTCAAACTTCTTATTCAACTTCTCTTCTACTTTCAATACAAATTGATATGCTTCTTCAACTAATTTCATCTTCACTAGGCTCAATTCTTCTTGAATGTTTGTTCTCAGTCCATTGATATACCTTGCAACCTTTTCTTTGCTTGCTTCACTATGTCTGGTTCTGATTATCATCTTGTAGAATTCTTTAGTATACTCCTTCACATATCTCTCTTTTTGTCTCAGGTTCTGTAATCTCTTCAACAATTCAAGTTCATAGTCAACTGGTATGAATTGATTCTTCAACTTTGTTACCATTTTGTCCCACTTGATGATTCTTTCTTTGCCTCTTTTATTTTGATGTAATTGTACTTCTTTCCACCATAATGCAACATGACCTTTCAACTTTTTCTTCACGAGTCTAACTCTTTTCGGATCTTCAATTTCTTCATATTCAAAGTATTCTTCCATTTCATTTATCCAATCAATCAACTCTTAAGGATTCAAATTTCTCGCGTAATTTTGAATTTCCACTCTAGGTCTTTTTTCCTAGCTTTGAAATCGCTTTTAACATCTTGATTTGATTTGGTTCTTCTTCTTCTTCTTCGCCTAGGGCTTCTGCAAATTGATTCACATCTTGTTTTGCTTCATCATCACTCTCATCTTCATGCTTAGGGTTTAAACCTTGCCTTCAATCTTTCTTCAACTGCATCTAATCAAACTCACATCTTGCACATCACCTCCCACATTTCATCCACTCTTCAAGCAACATTCGCCATAGTGGGCACTCTCGTTGGCGACATCTCTCCCCTTGATTTGGTGCAATTGCCTGAATTCAGTGATCTAGCTACAAGGGTTTCAATTGCCTCAAAATTGGCAATCAGGTGAAAATAAATGCAGTCTGTCTCTGGTCAGCGATTTTTTCACCTCAAGGAATTCCTTCAGGAATTGAAAACTCGCTCTTATACCACTTGGTGCAGTGATTGTAGGAGGGTTCCAGAAGGAACATTCTGAACCGTGCAACAATGAGTGAACACAACAAAAAACAATAAGAATTGATATGCAAACACAAAAATTTATTGAATTGACAATCTTACATGCAATACATGCTTCATGGGTGAATATCCAGGGCTCACAGGCTTGCCACAAGGGCATTCAATAATACAACTGGCCAACATGCTTTTTTACATGCCCCCGAAGGGTTTTTGCGAAAATGTAGTGAATCTAAACTTGTAAAACTACTGATCGAACTATAACTTCATGAATGATGATCTACAATGAATTACAATGATCTTAAATATGGTTCTCAAGATCCCATAAAGGTCTACATCGGCCACAAAGGTTCGTAAATCCGATGAATTCTCATACATGAAGGTCAACGTCAAAATATGGAAAGATAATCCCATGCAAAAAAAAATGGCTTGCGAACCTCCAGGATAGGTCCCAGTGAACCCAAGATGCTTGTATGATGTCCTATGAAGCTCCACATGATTTGGAATAGGTTCACACTAAGAATCTAGACCAGGCGGCCCCAAATGCTCTGACTGGTAACACAGTGAAATTTTGAGAGCGATAACTTTCAACAAACAACTACAAACGATGTGAAATCTGGATATGTGATAGATGTCAATGTGTAGATGTTATATCCTGCTTCGTAAGCTGGGAAACAATGATGCGGTAAAATGCCAAATGAAATGTTGAAACTGCTATTGAATGCAATGCAAGAAAATAACTATTTTTGGTTGATACAAGATTCCCTTACAACTGGGGATGCTCCTACATCACTTGGGAGGATAATGTGGAACTTGTCTTGTGTTTCCTAGATTCTATGCCAACATAACTCGTAGGCCAACTTTAGTAACTGTACATTTGGTACCACATAAATTTTGTATCTAGGCTACACTATTGATTATGTAGGCATGCATGTAGATCAAAAGAAAATCAAGGTGATTCAAGATTGGGCAACATTACACATCATCAAACTATCTAGCTTTCTCAAGCTTATTAATTTCTAGTGTAGATTTGTTCTCAAATTTTGACATGTTGTTTGGTTGTTTAGTCAAATCATGTGTGTTAAGGCAATTTATTTGAACACTTGTGCTATAATACATTTTTGTAGAGCTCAAACAACACTTGATATTGCCCTCCCCTTTGAGAATATGTTGACACCTTATTTTATATTATTTGAATATTGTAACTATGTCAAACACATTGCACACTAATAGATAGGAAATTGGAACAATTGTTGAGGAGCATCTTGGAAAATAATTTAATTGGTTCACCTAGGAAATTGAAAGAAATTAATGATTATATCATTTGAGAAACTTAAAATCATTTGTAAATAAGGGAATTCATATATATGTTCCCTCCAATGTAATAGTTGGTGATGGTGTATGAATAAATAAAACCACTTAAGTTTTGTTAATTTGTGTGTTTAATATGTTTGAATGTATGATTTTCATGATTATGCATGCATGCTTTCACATTCCACATGTCACATAGAGGATGAATGAATCAATTGTGTCTAGTGAGATTATAGACTTGGATGCTAGTAGGTAGGAGTTAAACACATTTTTAGCCATAGGTGATTGAATTTGTGAGGGGAGAATGGCTAACATTTTGCTTTGATTGCTAAGACAATCTTAGAACTTGTACTTGTGCTGTGGGAATGCCTTGGTGAGTTACACATGCATATATTTGTAAGTGACTTATAATGAGGGTTGAGAAGTTTATTCATGGAAAAGCACCTATATAGGTGTTCTTTAGAGAATTATGTGAGGTAGCAAATATTTGATCCATTATACAAATAATTCTTTGTGGAGCTATTTGAACATTTGTTTGATTAGCTTGTAGCATATATTGAGTAATGCAAATATAAACACTAGAGGATAGTTGAGAGGATGATGAACATTTAATGACTTCAATGCTTAAAAATAATGTGGATAGGTGCTATTTACATCTTTGCATGCATGTCATGAATGACTATATACTCAATTTTGTTCTCTTGACATAGTTTTGTGGATGAGGCCCTAGATGGGTTTCTAGCACTAATTCAAAGCAAGGTTTTGAAGTCTTTGATTCAAAATGCTATTGGTTGATAAATGTATCAAGACAATAAGTATACATTTGTCATCATGATACATCA
>VDFB02281492.1:868115190-868235717 GCA_007258455.2 Sequoia sempervirens | reverse complement strand
AGTTTTGGGAATAGGAATTTTATCAATAGCTTCAACCCTCTCAGGATCTATTCTAATTCCCTCTTTTGAAACAATATGCCCCAAGAGCTTACCCTCTATGACTGCAAAATGACATTTCTTTGGATTTAAACTAATACCATATTCAAGAGCTTTAATAAATACCTTTTTTAGATGTTGCACATGATCTTCAGCCCTTTTTGAATAAGTAGTCAGGTCATCTTGATACACCACCATGATATCATTAATCAAATCAGCAAATGCTACATCCATAGCCCATTGAAAAGTGGCTCCAGCATTAGTGAGACCAAATGGCATTCTTATGTATACATATGTTCCCCAAGGAGTTGTGAATGTTGTCTTGTATTGCTCAAATTCCTTGACTTTAACCTGATTGTATCCAGAAATCCCATCCATCATGGATAGCAATTCACACCCTGTCACCTTATGCAATATAGCCTCCATATTGGGTAAAGGATAATTATCTTTGAGAGATGCCACATTTAAATTCCTAAAGTCCACACATAATCTGATATCACCATTCTTCTTTCTCATAGGAACCAGATTTGAAACCCACGTTGAATGTCTGATTGGTTTGATAATTCCTCCATCCCTGAGCTTTATCAATTCCTCTTGCATTTTAGGTTCCAGCATTGGATTTATGGGTCTTTGATTTTGTCTGAAAGGCTTGGCGTTTGGCTTTAGTAGTATTTCATGTTGAAAAAAATCTTCCCTGTACACTTTCAGATCCTCATAAGACCAAGCAAAAACATGCTTGTATTTTCTCAACAACTCTATCAGCATTCTTGTAATTGCAAGGCTGATTCTCCTTCCAATGTATACCTTTCTTGGTGCTATCTCAGTCCCCAAGTTGACTTCTTCAATATCTTCTCTTTTGAATGGCATTTGTTTCATTAGAGATCTATCATTTCCATCATACGGCCTCTCTAATGCCACTAGACCCTTGGGTAGTTTATTTGTTTTGAGCTGAAATATTTCCTTTCTAAACATTGTTTGCTTCCCATCCACTTCTTCAATGAAAGCATTGAAGTCAATTTCCTGGGTCTCATACTGATCTATACAATTGAGGAATTTCAAAAGATCAGTATCATCATTGAAAACTTGTCAGTTATAGATGTTATCAGGCACAACGGGCCTTGTTTTAAACTCAATCTGTGATACCCCAGCCAATGTGATGTCATCTCTTTTTAGTGCCACATTTGCTAAAAAATCAGCCATTATATTCTTTGACCTGTCAATCCACTCAATTGAAAAAGCATCAAACAATTCAATTGTATCCCATACAACATTCCTATATTGTTTTAATCTTTTGTGATTTTCTATATATTTTGATTTGATTTGTGAAACAACCAACTCAGAATCACCCAAAATAGCCAGCAACTTAATCTTGTGTTTCACAGCTATGTTCAAGCCTGTCAATAAAGCTTCATACTCTACCACATTGTTTGTACATTCAAATGCTAACATAAATGAATATTTAAAAGTAATACCTTCAAGTGAAACAAATACAATCCCAGAGCCATTACCTTCTTGGTTGCATGCTCCATCAAAATACATCTTCCATACTTCATTGCAGCTTTGTGCCACATGCTTTTCAATTGGATCACTATTGGTTAATTATGGTTGAGCTGGTTCAATTTTAAAACTTCCAAGATCAACATCACAAAAACAATTAATCTGATCTTGAGGTACACAGTCAACAAGCTGATGCATTCTTGGTTCTCTATACAATTTGACATCCTGTCCATTCACTGGAATAGTAGCATAAGATAAATCAAATTAGACATTTCCTCCAACTACTGCTGTCCATTGTCTTGACAGAAGCATCCCAAACTAAGGAGGAGTATCAATCACTATTATATCTATATTATAAGCCACCTGTGGATAAGTAGCTAGTTTGACTTCAACACCTCTCATAATGCCTACCACAGGTATAGGTCTGGTATCCATTGCATAGCACTTCCCTTCATATGTATCAACACACAAGCCCAGCTGCTTCATTACACCTACTAGCATAATATTTATAGCAGCACTAGAATCTATCATGCAATTCCTTAGCAATTTATTATTTATAAGCAATGTGGTGAAGAAAGGATCCACTTGTGGGGAAGTTGCTAGTACATCATTCAAGCAGACATCTGGTATATCTATTTTCTCCTGCTTATTAACTACTTGAATAACTAGTTTCTTTTCAGAATTCATTATCGTTTGAACACTATCTCTGTATTCTTTTATTTTCATCATTTCAAGTAATGGAACAGATATTTTTCACCTGGGATAACACTTGTGTGAACTCAAAAGAGGAGCTCTCTATCTTAACAGTCTTCTTCAGTTCTGGTGTTTCACCTTTGGTTTCTTCTTTTTCTTTTTTACTAGGCTGATCAGACTTTTACATTTCTTTGTGTAATTCTGCAACTTTCTGCTCTTGGACAGGCTTCTTTTCAATTTTATCATGTTGCTTGTTCTTTGGCTTTTTTACATTTTCCTGTGTTTCCTTCTGATCTTTTACAAAAATTCCCCCAGGAACTCCATCTAGCTCATTCACTTTTCTATTTCTCAACCAATATTTACTCCTTGCATCCTCAACTGCTACAACAATTATTTTCTCCATTTCATCTTTAGTGAGTCTCCTTACATTGCACTAAATAGGTGTTTCAACAAGATGTGTCTCTGTGTAGTCTTCATTAGAATCATAAAAGATCTGTTGTTCAGCCATATGGACATTATACTTCTGATTAGAAACATTGTACTCATAGCCTTCATCATCTTGTAATCAAGGGAAATCAGATTTGTTAGATGGGTTAGCACAAATAACATAAAAATCCAATGATATAACGAAGTATAAAGGAAATCAAATGAAAACGAAAGGAAATATATCACCGAGTGTCTCCATCTTCCATGATTGACCTTCGTTACACCTTCTTGCTTGCTGGATAATATGTTGCCCTCAGATTTGTACTTTGAGCAATCTAAAAAGCCTAAGCCCTGCAACAAGATTCAAAGGATTTGATATGCCTATGACTATTGCCAATGCCTATGTCTATATCTCAACAAATGCCAATATTAATCAAATGCCTATGACGGAATATGTGAAACTAAGTATATGAATGCCCATAGTAATTACGTAAAATCTCAACATGTCTGAAAAATGAGAAGGAAATGGCATTTTATAGAAAAGGCCATTTCGAACGGACAGACGAGATGAATTAGTGATGAGACCCTAAAACGAACGATCCAGATTACACCCAAGAATCCCTAATTAGGGTTAGGGAAAAATCCTTAATCGAACGGTCAAAATAAAATCGGATCGATGGTGGAGAATAAATTAGACAAATTAATTAGAAAATAAAGATTTTTGAAAAATCAAGAAGGTAAGATTGCCTGATTTGCAAGATTCAAAAAATCAAAGAGATAAGATTTGAACTGAAGATAAGATTTGGAAAATCAAGAATCTGCCTGATTGCTTGATTTGCAAGATTCGAAAAATCAAAGAGATAAGATGTGGACTGAAGATAAGATTTGGAAAATCAAGAATCTGCCTGATTGCTTGATTTTTGGAAGATTAATTACTAATTTGAATTAAAATAATTCAAATTATGGATTTCGAGAGATAATAAATAATCTTTTTCAGATTATTTATCAAAAAGGACTGACAGTTAGGATTGACATGACATTTTAAATAATTTTATTTATTTAAAATGGGAAGAATATTAATTAGAAATTAAATAATTAAATTTAATTATTTAATTTAGGAGATAAGATTAATTAATTAAATAAATTAATCAATTTATTTAATTAAGACAGTTAGTGACGTATTAAATAAATAAATAAAATTTATTTATTTAATAGTGAAGGATAATTAAACACAGAAAGGGAAATTAAATAAATTAAGAAATCTATTTAATTAAAGAAAGACTTAGACAATTAGTGATGTATTTAATAAATAAATTAAAATTTATTTATTTAATAATCATAAAGAATCAAAGGACATGAATTAATTAAATAATTATGAATTATTTAATCAATAGTCGAATGTGGACCAAGGACATAATTAAATGTCTTACTTATGCTAGGACGAAAGTGGTAAAAATGAAACTTGCAGGCCTAGGTCATTTTTAGGTAGTCTCCCTCTTCGTCATAATGTCGCTATTCCATTGGGTGACAAAGAAAATAAGCCAAAAAATGCCCCAAGTAAAAATAAGATGAGGAAGAATGATGAGGAGGGTTATGGTATGCCCCCTCGAGAGGACAGACAGGTTCCAAGAACATGGGTGTGCTCTCGAAATGGATGAGAAGACTAGAATATGAAGAGACAAAGAAATGTTATCGAAAAAGATATGGATGATGATATGGATGCAATGCCTATATGAGTGAAGATGACATGACTGAAGAAGATGCATGTTAGTGCCTAGACCAAATCCTTCAAAACATTGCCATAGGACTTTTATATTTATTGCTCTTAATCATCATTGGGCGGTAAAAATGACACAAATGGACAACAAACACCATGATATGACGTAGACCAAGGTGTGCAAGGTCATCCATTTGAAAAACAGATAGTCACAGACAAGGAATGTCCTAACTCACACTAAGGGTGAAGTTGCCCCAGTCTTTTTGTCAAGACAATCCACTGACAGCAGTCAAAGAAAATAAAATAGGCCAGGAGACGTCATCGCACCTCTAAATCTTTCATGGGACATCCTAGAGGTAGCTAGTAACATGACCAAAAAGACAAGACAGTAAAAATATAAGACAAAATAGCCAAAATAGTCAAAAGATAAGATAAGATAGACCAGAAAGATTAACAGCCATGTTAATTTTGTTTGCCAATGTTTGCCAAAGATTGAATTCTTGCTGGTTTGACAGTTTTGACAATTTAAGATTTTTGCCAATTTGATGGTGTTGACAGTTTGACAGAGCCTATTGTCAGGAAGGACACATCCTGAAAAGGAAAAGGACATTTTGACAAGGTCCAAATCGAAGAAGGACACATCTTGAAGAGGACCAAAGAGTGACGGGATTGACATTGTCTTGACCGATATGTTTTGGCAAGTTGACTAATGTTGACTATATGATTGATTGGACTGTGCTGTCTGATTTTGACCAATTTTGACATTGACATTTCAAATGACTGTCTTGTGTTTGATTTTGACTGTCTGACTTATTTGACTGATGTGACGATTGTGACAAGTGCCATGATTTTATTTGGACCAACCTAAAAGGATTAACCAACCTAATGTCTCGTGGACTCATCGACTGATGGCCTTGCCTACATAGCAAATGTGCAGAGACAACATAGTTCGACAATGACATGGACTGACTGACATGACTGACTTTGACTCCATTTTTACGATTTTGACATTGATTTGGATGTTTTGTGTTTTTCTTTAGGACGTTTTATGATTTTTAGGTCTTTCTTCAGGACATTTTATGATGTTTTTGATCTTTCTTCAAGACATTTTATGATGTGTTTGTCTTTTTTTAGGACATTTTATGATGTTTTGTCTTTTTTCGTGACATTTTATGATGTTTTGTCTTCTTTTTCGACATTTTATGATGTTTTGCCTTTTGTCATTTTATGATGTTTTTTGATTTTAATGCTTTAAGAGGATCATGGACAAATGTACAAATGACCTGATGCCTACACATGAGAATCCAAGGACAACATGATTGTGCCCCTAGTCAAGCTGAATACCAATTGACAGGTGATGACAACGTTGTTTGACGTGGGAAGGACGCATCCCGAAACAACGTGAGGACGATGATGATAATGTGATGAAAGTATCGAGGTCTACAGCTGGGCCAGGAACGTAGTCAAGTAAAATTTTGGATAATGTGCTTGTATGAATTGGACTCATTGTATTTGGAATGACTTGGTTAGGGCTAGATGGGATGATGGAGTTTCCTTAGACCGTTTGACAAGGGAAAGCCAAGATAGGTGACAAACATAAAAGGACAAAAGGTGGCCTTGGTAAAGGATGGGAGACATGAGACTAAGGGAATGTCATATGGTTTTCAAGGACTATGTCATATAAGGACAATAAGACTATGACAGTCAATGACATGATGTTTCATGAATCGTGTATGACCGAAGGATAGACATGTCAAGAGTTTTCCCAAAGCATTATTTATGTGCGCCAGTTTTATGTCAAGACCAAGGTAGGTGGGAATGATATGGATCAAATGGTTGACGTCAAATGCCGGCAGGAAGGCTCTTAGAGATGAGACGACGGTTCCCCCAAGTGCAGGTGAGCCCACGCATCGACGATTTTAATTACGACCGCTTGCCGTGTTTTCATCATGGTACTTTATCCGTGGTGTTCGTTTCCAAGTTTTCACCATTGATGAAATTTTCTACGCTATTTCTTTGATCCTTTGATTTTTTTCTTTTGTCATCAAGATCACCGCTTGCTGTGTTTTCTTACTCGTAGGGACGATTTTTTTACATTTTTCTTTTTTTTTGTTTATATTTTCTGATTTTGTGGATAGCCTGGATGCTTTAGATAACCACTGACTGTTCTGAATCCACTGATGGTGCCGATGTAGAGACTAGTGCCATGATATGCCAATAATGACCTTGTTGAAGGAGTTGTCTTGTAAGGATCGTAGCACTTGTATACAACTGATCGATGTCATTGTGATCCTTTCTGATACTAGAGTTGGCCTTATCAAAATACGCACATCGCAATAGAGTGCCATGAGAGTCCTTGTGATAAAGAGTTGCTGCCATGATGTGATGGATTTGTGAAATAGGATTTTTGGACTTTAGGCGAGATGTAGGATTATGACAAATGATGGTGGACATGGAAAGGTTGTTTGGACATTTGGATGAATCACTTTTTATTTTCCAAACTTGAGATGGTGGATGACAGATTTTGGAGGGATGGCTTTTGGAACCAACACTTTTATATGCCTTGATTGATGACCATTTTGAAGGAGGTGGACATGTGTTATATGTGGGAGTCCTCTTGTCTTGTGGCTCCACATTGTGATTGGCTTTTGTATTTGACTTGGTGTCTTTGTTTGATCCACTTTCCTTTGGGATCCATTTTAATTTCATTTGTCCACTTGTCTTTTTGTCTGATTTGATGGCCTTTGACATTTGATTTTGATCTTTTGATTTGTAAGACTTTTGTTTTTGTTGGTCCCAAAGGGGAGGTTGATTCATGATAGAATGACGGTTCATGGTGTGGGTGGAGGGGGTGTTGGCAACAATCTTATGACAAGGATTTCTCATGGACTCCATTTTGATGTTTGTATTTGACAAAGTTTCCCCCAATATCGAGGAGGTACCACTGACATCATTTGATTTGTTGTCTACGGAATAACCAAGACCTTGATGTCTGTAATTTTCCTGAAGCTGTATTGGTTCTAGAATTCCTTGCTCGTGTATGCCTAGTCCTTTGCCTTGATATTGCATGCTTTGATAGATTCTATTTGCGATGGGGTATTTGTTGTTTTGAAAGCAAGATGCTAACCCATCATGATGTCTATGGACACTGTCACTTGTAATATTTTCATCTATAAGAAAGCCTGCTCTGACAAAGATAGATGACCCTAGTTGATAAAGTGTCTTAGCTTCACTTTCATGTTGGACATATTCCTGACTGATATCTTTGGTCTGATCATGTGACATGTTAGGTTCAGATGATTCTGTTGGTGCTTCCAAATCAATGTCAAATCCATCATTATGTTTAGTGTCATAGAGTCCCATGATTTTAGCTATAACTTGATCATATGCAAGTGTGTCCCTAGTGGAAGATTCTTGTTCTGGAGGAATATCGTCTATGTGTCCCTTGAAGGCAAGTGTCTCATCTTGGGAAGTGTCAATAGTAGAGGCCTTTATAGGGTCGGCAAGTGTTTGATCATGAATATCATAAAGGTCAAGAAGGGGACCATTTTGGATATCTTGGTCAATGGTAAGGTCTTGCTCGAAGATGGGGTTGTCATGGATTATATAGTTGGAAATAGAGCCATTGTCAAGGAGAGGTGTGTTCTGGATGTCATGATTGTCTTGAAGGACTTCATGGATGGACTGAAAGATAGGGTCATTGGATGAACTACCTTGTTCTTGACATGAGGGTGACATTATAAGGTCATGCTTTGGGCTTTCATTTTGACATGTATCTTCAAGTGTAGACGATGGAATGTGACTTTGAGTAATGACAGAATTTTCATGACTAGATGTGGCTTGTGAGGGGATGACGTGAAAATGATTAATGGATGAAGGACTAGGATAGGACATGGGGACTTGGACAGGACTAGTATGTGAAGGACTAGCATATGACATGTGTTCTTGCATTGGACCTGTATGTGAAGGACTAGGGTATGACGTAGGGACTTGGACCGGATATGACATGGAGTCTTGGACTAGAGTAGGATGTGATGGCATATGATGTGACATGGGGACTTCGACTATATTAGTTGGTAATGACATAGGGACTTGGACTAGATTGGAGTAAGGTTGATTGAAATAGGACATGGAGACTTGGGCCAGATCAATATGGTATGATGTGGGGACTTGACATGAGTTGGTAGATGGTTGATAAGGGATGCAGACTTGGACGGGATTAATAGGTGAAGGACTAGCATATGATGTGGAGGTTTGGAATGGAGTAGTTGATAGTTGGCTTCCCTTGTCAAGGTTAGGATAAGGGTGATAAGTGGATGTTTGTTGTGAATTATTAGCAGGATTTGTGTCAAGTGACTGTTGATTGTGAGGGTAGATAGATGGTGGCAAAGTATTTATGTCAAAGCCTTGTGGTAACTTAGCCCCTTCATCCAAAAGCATGTCTAGATACCTTTGAGGGTCACGTAAGAGATATTTTTTTACAAAGGAGACTATATCAGGATTTTGCGTTGCAGCTTTTATGTCTTTGAAATATACTCGTCCATTTTGGTCTCTTTGTATGAATGGTTCAAAAATGTTTTTTGATGAAGATTGCATGTTCATGTTGTGAAATGGGTCAAAAAAGGTCCAATGTTTGACTTGTTTGTTTCTAGATGTTTGACTGTTGTTTGGTTTGTTTCAATATCCAGAAAACACTTTCAAGCACGATATTTTGACTGTAAGCAAGCACACATTAGATAAGTACAATCCTAGGTTAGGCCAGAACAATATTCGCTAGATTCCACGTGGGTTTCCCCAACCGCATATCTGTAGTGTGTGAATTCAGAAGCTTGGCTGCACGGGCTCCCCCTTACAGTGCACTCTCTTCTCAGGCCAACCAAGCTTCCAACCCCCATGAAACTCCCATGGCGAGTTGATCACACCTACTAAAAACTGTGAAAGTGTGGATGTCTTCACACCTACCGGTGCTGTGCTAGAAAATAGAAGGATTTTGGCTTACTACACAAGATTTTTTAGTTTGGGACCCCCGTTCGAGTGGCCATACATGGGGCAAGAGATTAATCACCATTAAGGTGGCACTCCAGCCTGAAGAGGTTAAGCTCAACAGGGTTTAAGGGAGTACAACTCCGTCCGTATGACACATCCGCACAAGCAACCTTAGGTTTTCCCTTAAGGTTTACATTTATATACCGGTCGGGGGTAGCTTGGCTTTAGCTCTGTTGGCGGTTTGAGTCGCGTTGGGGTGATGAAATCCCCAGGCAGACCCAATTTCTAGAGTTGGTAACCGTTTCTCTTACACCCAAGATCGCCCGAAAGCGCGAGGGGAGAGGATACTCCGATGTACCAAGTCAGGGTAAATAACAGAAAAAAAGAATGGGTCTGGTTTTCTGATCATAAGGTTTTCACCAAGTGAGAGCATACTCACCTACCATTCCACAATCACAATCAAGCATAAAAGACATGATTTCGTTTTATAAGCACCAAAACAAATGTTTGCTAATCTAGAAATAAACAAGCACAATGTTTGTTTCTTCCTTCTTTGACATGTGAATCTGCAAA
Organism: Sequoia sempervirens; assembly: GCA_007258455.2. Taxonomy (NCBI): domain Eukaryota; kingdom Viridiplantae; phylum Streptophyta; class Pinopsida; order Cupressales; family Cupressaceae; genus Sequoia; species Sequoia sempervirens. Next base: position 868,225,789 of record VDFB02281492.1, on the reverse strand, counting down.
CAATGAATATTAGTAGTCTCGTATGTAATGGTCTTTGACACACGAAAGAGGATCGCCACACGCTACAAGAAAATATTAGTAACACAACAAATCTGATTTTTAGAAATTTTTTTGACAGTAAAATGAAAAATACAGAAAATAAATCCTATCTAAAATCCCAAGAGGTTTCCAAAAATTTAAATAAATCAGAAAAATTTGCTATTTTCCACCTGAAATTAATTTTTTATGAAAAATCATAAAAAAATTATAAAAAATACATAACAGCCTTAACAATTCTGATTTTTTTACTGGAGTCGTCTACAGTCATTCCAAATCCGAAAAAAAAAATTGTGATTAGATCTACAACCGTAAGAGAGATATAAGCCAATCTTTGTTAAACACCAATTTTAAAAGATCTATTTTTTGACTTATAATTTCACATCCAAATTTAAAAAATAAAGAGTAAACCCATATTAAAATTCAAATATATTTCCAAAAATGTAAACATATCTGAAAAATTCGATTATTTGCTCCCGAAATTAATCTTTTATTAAAAATAGAAAAATAATTATAAAAAATGCAAAACCAATCTAAAAAATCTGATTTTTGGAATGAAAGTGCGCGATATTGTCCCCAAACTGCAAAAAATTTTTTGTGAGCAAATACATAGCCGTTTGAAAGTTATGGTTGAATCTTTGGCTTTGTCCACAATGATGCCAATCCTGCAACAAAAACCAAGCAAGCCCTGCAACAAGAAGAAACCAACTCCAAAAATGGTTTTTTATTTGTCCAAATACGTCAGGTTCACCAATGTAATCAAGGGAAAATCAGATTGTTAAATGGGTTAGCACAAATAACATAAAAATCCAATGATGTAACGAAGTACAATGGAAATCAATGAAAACGAAAAGGAAATATATCACCAAGAGTCTCCATCTTCCATGATTGATCTTCGTTACACCTTCTTGCTTGCTGGAAATGTTGCCCTCAGATTTGTACTTTGAGAAATCTAAAATGCCTAAGCCCTACAACAAGATTCGAAGGATTTGATATGCCTATGACTATTGCCAATGTCTAAAAGTCAATGCCTATGCCTAGAATAAATGCCAATAGTAATCAAATGCCTATGACAATGAATAAGTGAGAGTAAATAAATGCCTATAGTAATTACGTAAAATGTCAAGATATGAAAAATGAGAAGGAAAGGGCATTTTATAGAAAAGGCCATTTCGAACGGACGGACGAGATAAATTAGTGATGAGACCCTAAAACGAACGATCTAGATTACACCCAAGAATCCCTAATTAGGGTTAAGGCAAAATCCTTAATCGAACGGTTGGAATAAAAATAGATCGATGGTGGAGAATAAATGAGACAAATTAATTAGAAAATAAAGATTTTCAAAAAATCAAGAAGATAAGATTGCCTGATTTGCAAGATTCAAAAAATCAAAGAGATAAGATTTGACCTAAAGATAAGATTTGGAAAATCAAGAATCAGCCCATTGCTTGATTTTGAAGATGACGACAAATTTGAATTAAAATAATTCAAATTATGGATTAAGAGATAATAAATAATCTTTTTCAGATTATTTTATCAAAAAGGACTCCATGCTTAGATTGATATGACATTTGTGCCAATTTAATTTATTTAAAATGAGAAGAATGTTAATTGCAATTAAATAATTAAATTTAATTATTTAATTTAGCAGATAAGATTAATTAATTAATTAAATTAATCAATTTATTTAATTGGATTAGGTGATGTATTAATAAATAAAAGGTACCTCATTTTATTTAATAACCATGATAATTAAACGCAGAAAGGGAAATTAAATAAATTAAGAAATCTATTTAATTAAAGAAAGACTTAGACAATTAGTGACATATTTGATAAATAAATTAAAATTTATTTATTTAATAATCATAAAGAATCAAAGGACATGAATTAATTAAATAATTATGAATTATTTAATCAATAGCTCAAATGTGGGACTACGATTACAATTAAATGACATAATTATGCTAGGATCTAAAGTGGTAAAAATGAAGCTTGCGTGCCTAGGTCATTTTTTAGAGAGGTTCTTCCTACACACTACAATTGTAGAGGAAGCTACATTGGCAATTAACATGGCATGTTTTACCAAGGAAACTGTGGAGTCACTACAAGAAATATGTGACGCAAAAGAAAATAAGTATAATGATTTATTGATTGCATACAAAAAGGATAAGTAGAGGATAGTAGAGTTAGAATTGTAGAATGAGATGTTGCTAAGTTAGCAACCCGTGCATCCAATTCCATCTATTTAAGTCATTTCTCCATCTTCCTCTTCTCCACCACCTCCTCTAGTTCATTCACCTCCTCCACCATCCATGGAAATCGTTTTATATAATGATGATACACCAATTGTAGAGCTTACCCCAAGTACATCAATTGCAGCTCTTCCTAGGGCAATAGTGAGTAGAAGAGAACTAATTAAACAACTAATGGCATATAAGGAGCTATTTGCATTATATGAGGAGCTATCTAATTAATGCAGATATGGGTACCTAGGCTTAGTGTATTGAAGAACATGGTTATAGGGTCAACTCATGAGCCTAATAAGCCACTACAAATTTTCCCCACATACAATATAGTGAAAGGAATTTTGTACTGCTAGGGGTTAGTGGATCAACTTGGGAAGATAATCAGAGAATCGCTCCAACAATTTGATGAGAACGATCTTGGCCTCTTGCCAAACATTCTAGATAGAAATTGAGTTGTTAAAACATATGAATAGTGGAGAGCGCAAATGGACATTGTTATTACTATAGAAGCTACTTTTATTTGTGAGGGAGGACATGTCAAGATAGACATGTTGAAGAATATCATGGATAAATTGTCTATCACTAGTGCATTTTTGGAGGAATTTGATAAAGATGCAAATCAGGTAATGAAGAAGTATGGCCCATACAAACTAAATTGGATGAATTCATGACATTCAATTGGACATCTAAAGAGGATTATGAGGCTTGGGACCAAAACTATAATCAAATACCTACCTTATATTGTATCTTGGTGAGGTGGACATATTTTCAAATTTTTGCATAATTAGAAGTTCAAAGGTCTTGAGTAGCTGCAACAAAGGAGTTTTATCTTCTTGCACAACAAGGTTTTTTCCTCCACTTGCCATCTCATATTTCTTGGGTCCACATTATTAAGAATAAAGAAAAGGAGCAACAAAGAACTACAACCTGCATCAAAGGCACTTTTGGAGGGATAATTGGTTACTAAAGAGTAAATATAACCGTTTTTATCCTTGGCATATTCCACCCATGGGTTTACAATCCTGATCATATTTTGAAACGTAAATGAATGTCAAATGAAAATGTGACATGTGTAATGACTCAAATCTTGTTGCTCCCTATGGATACTAAATCTGCAATATGTTAAGCCTTAACAAGAATAATTCAAGCAAAACACAACAAAACTAATGTCATTATGAAATATTGCATCATGTTAGATATGCTAAATGAGAAATTAAAACAATAAGAAAAGCTAAATAATGATATAAACAACATGAATCCAAATTTATCTCATAGTGGATTGGTGCTTCTATGGAAAGAAGCCCTTTACCAATCCTTGCTAAACTCCATGATATGTTGATATGAAACTGCTTTGAAGATGATATGAGGTGGGAAAAATCAGTTCTCAATTGAAGAGAGTGACTTTGCATGAGATTGTGGAGGATTTGTTGAAGAATGAAGCCTTCTATTTATAAAATGTCAAATACTAAGAGTGCTCAAAATAGAGCAATGTGGGATAAAGATTTGACCAATGAGATGAAGCCACTTGTCAACTTGTGATAGGTTGAAGAATGAGCACATTTTGGTGAATGTGCCAAAGAGGGGGAGATTCAAATTTGAATTTGAGAGTTAAATATTGAGTGGGGGACATGTAAGAGAGAATTTATTGCCATGTTGGATGTACATGTCAACTTGTTTTTGAATTCAAATTTGAGGGAATATTCCTCAAAGATGCCATGTTGAGGAAAATGATGAATTAATAAATCAATAAATTGATTTATTTGTGCAAGTGGGAAAAGCTAGAGGATGTGATGGGTGATTAGATTAGATTAATCAGGATTAGATTAACTTAGATGATGATTAGATGCTTTGACCCATTTGACTTAGATTTAGGGATTTAAATTAAATCAAAGGGAGATGAAAGGTGATTTCAGATTTAATTAAATAAAGGTTTGATTATTTAATTAAAAGGATGATGATAGGCTTAAATTAAATAAAGTTAATTTATTCAATTAAAATACCTTGGTTTATTTAATTGACGAGTGAATATGATTAGTTAAATATGCATGATGTAAATTTCATGTGTCTACATTTTTCCCCTCTTTGAAGCAATGTACTTGATGCGTTGGTTCAAAGAATAGACTTGTCGCGATCAAAACTTTAAAAAATTTCTGATTTTTTTAGATGCCCTAGTGGAAAGTACACTAGTACATTGCCCCCTTGAGAGATCGAGTGAAAAGATTCGATTTAAGGGTCGATCTCGCGATAAAGATGTTTAAGATGGACATATGGATGGTTGCGATGATGATGCAAATGAGATGGTTTTAAGATGCTTAGAATAACCAATCTATATTATCCTAAACAACTTAAAATGATGATGTAATGCATTTGAGATGGATGAGATGGATGATGTGATATGCTATGATTATGCGATGGATGTTCTATGTAGATGCTTAGACTAACAGATCTATATTATGATGATGAACATGTATGTGAGAAGATATGCAGAATACTGATGGTTTGTGGATGCAGGATGGATGCACTGGTGATGATGATTAACTATTCATGACGTGATGTTAGTGCAAAGAAGAAGAAATGAGAAATGATATGATGAAAAGAGGATCCAACAAGTCCATGATTTGATGAGACTTTATTAGATATGATGATGATGATAGATGATGATTTGCTTATCAAGGATTGGGATTTTAAAAGGGCTACTTACCTTATGTTTGATAACACACATAGATACAATGCATCAAGGTATAAAGAACAAGGATGGCATTGTACCTAGTGTAATGGACTTTGACTCAAAAAATATATAGGAGTATTCTTGTTTACACTTGACATACAAAAACCTTGATAGGACGTACCTAACAAAGCAAGTATTCACCAAGTTATATTACAAGAACATCCAACAAGCATAGTAGACAAAAGGATAATGATCGTTGCCCCATTCCTATCTCTCTAAATTATTTGTTCGGATATCATCGAGAGGTCCTTGGAATGAGCGCAATAAGATAAATCAAAAGAAAAGATCAAGTATGCAAACAAGTCAATGTTCTTCATATCTCTAGCCAAAGGGATGTGTTTTGATAGGATAAGAATCCAAGTGATATCCAAAATGATGTCCATTGTTGGAACGATATATCCTAGGACATGCATTGTATAGGATGATGATGGTTTGATAAGTTGATTGATAGGCTATTGATATAAAGTTGATTGACATGTTTTTGCTTGATCAAGATTTTGATTTTGCATTTAACGACTTGTTTCTTCGATTTTGATTTTTCATTTGAAGCTTGCTTTTGATGATTGTTGTACTTGTTTCTATCTGTTTTGCCAAAGGATGAATGTGATGATTGATTATTGTGGGTGAAAGCGAAATGGGACAGATGGATTTTTTCAAATATTTGGATTTTTTTTTGAAATCTTTAGAGGCTATTTTTGGTATTTTTCAAGATTTTACAAATGTTTTGATTTTGATTTTGAATGTTTTGGAGTTTTCCGAGATTTTATGAATGTTTTGGATTTTGATTTTTTAATGTTTTGGATTTTGATGATTTTTGAATGTTTTTGGATTTTGATGTTTTGAATGTTTTTGGATTTTGTGTTTTTGAATGTTTTTGGATTTTTGTGTTTTGGATGTTTTTGGATTTTTGTGTCTCGGGGGCTGGTCAAAGATTAGCCTTGCCTACGTTTAAGCTCAGAGATGACGTAGTTTGGATTCCATGTTTTTGATGTTTTCTGATTTTTTGAATGTTTTTGGATTTTTTGGTATGTTTTGGATGTTTTTGGATTTTTCAATGTTGTGGATGTTTTTGGATTTTTCGCACGATTTTGATGATTTGGATATGGACATGTCCATTTTGGATTTTGTTGAAAATCAAGCTAAGGTTGATTGATCAAATATTTGGATTGATGATGATGATAACATTGTTGAGGATACACAACAATGCAAGGATTTGATTGATCAGGATTGATGATGATAACATTGTTGAGGATGCATGACAATGTAAGGATTGATTGATCAGGATTGATGATGATAACATTGTTGAGGATGCACAACAATGCAAGGATAGTGTTAAGCAACACAATGATAGGGAAGGATATCCCAAGATTATGGATTGATTGGATTCAATTGATCAAGATTGATGAAGCTTGATTTGGAACAAAAGATGTTCAAATGATTTGATGTGACGTTTGACGTGCAAATTAGATGCAACTGATATTGATTGTTTGGATTGATACTCTATTGAAGATAACACTTGATAAGGAACATCTTCTTGTCAAAATATGCCATGGGCTAGTGATTTGAATTTTTTCTCACAAGTGGTGGACCAATTTGATTTTACGTTTTCTAATGTTTGGATCACCACATAAGTTGGAGGATATAGATCAAGTTTTTTTCCTAAAGTGAGATCTAAATATGTGCCCCCAGTGTCTAGCAATGTACGGAATGTGATGGATGGATGCTTGGATAAGTGTATGGATGGAGGGATATGGATTATCTTGCGATAAGATAAGGTGTTTGAACGAAGGAATGCTTTATTGGATATTGCTTCATGGCTTAGATAATGTTGGGTAGGATAGGATCAATGACAATGACCCATGCCAAGATGTTTACCATAAGCAAGTGTAAAGTGTGCACCAAAATTTCATCAAGATCAAGATAACTTGGATGATGGATGCAGACGGATGAAAATGGATTGGATCAATGGTTCATGGATGAATGGATTTATTATGGATAAGACAGATGGAATGTTTGATTTATTACGGATGGGATGAGATGCTTTCACCTAAAGTGGTGCACGTAGATGCTCGATTCTACACATGACACCTGTTTGCTAGGTTTTCATCATGGTACCTGCCCAAAGCACTGCCCATGTGGTTTTCACTAGAGGACAATTTTTCTCTTTATTATTTTCAATCCTTTTTTTGATTTTTTTAGATTTTCATATTTTTTGTTGTTTATTTATTTATTTATTTTTCTAAAAGATTTTAAGCTCATGCCGAATCACAAGGTGTCACTGATGTAGATGCCCCTGTCATAATGTGCCATTGATATCCTGCTTGAAGAAGCTGCTTTGTCAAGATATATGCACTTGAATGCAACTTTTGAGATTTTTGATCTACTTTATTGATACCAGGGTTAACTCTGTCTCTATGCGCACATCGCGATAGAGTGCCTTTAGAATCCTTATGCTGAAGGGTCATTGCCAATACATGGTCAATTTGAGAATTGGATATCATGCGTGGAGGTGTGGATGGAGTGTGTTTAGGGATAAAAGATGGATTGGTTGACAGTTTGGAGCCTTTGACTCTCCAAACTTGGGAAGGTGAACAATGATGGGTGGATACAGAAGTCTGCTATGCTTGTTGGATGTTCTTGTAATATAACCTCAGTGAATACTTTCTTTTTTAGGTATGTATGGAGGAGGTCTAGGAAAACTTGTTGACTATTGCATGGATAGGTTTACCTTTCTGTGTTTTGGTCTGAGGTGTTTGAAACTTCTGAAGTGCATCCTAGCAAGGTTTTCATATGTCAGGTATGAACAATGATACTCCTATCTACTTGTCAAGTCAAAGTCCATCACACTAGGTACAACGCCATCCTAGTTTTTGATACCTTGATGCATCATACCACGCGTGTTATCAAACATAAGAAAATTGGCCCTTTGAAAATCCCAATTCCTTGGCAAGTAATCATCATCATCATTTGCATTTTCATCACCTTGTGTCTAGTTGAAATGACTTCTTCTCTTCTTGCTCATCACGCTAACAAGGTACTATGACAGTTGATCATCATCATCATTGTCATCATCGATCTTGCATCCACGAATCATTAGCATATTGCATAAACATATCATATAGGAAACAAATGCATTGCATTTCAATCATCATATAACCGGGTTATCATAGGAATTTCATAGATAGCCACATCCATTTCATTGCATTTCATCCATTACATTGCATCACATCACAATATATCAATCATCACATAACATTCATTTTCATTTCATAATCATTTCACATTACCACCCACTGCATAATCATACATAATAGGTACATAAACACCACTGATAATTCATTTGCATACATACTTGCATAAACACCATGGCATCATCTCACCACATTACGTTCAGATTACATTACGCATCATCATACCACTTTGCATTAATATATCATTGCATCATATTAAATACATCACATACATTACATATACATTACATCATCATTTAATATGTTTAGGATAATAACATTTGTTATTCTAAGCATCTTAAAAAACCATCTCATTTGCATCATATCACGACCATTGCTTTACATCATTACAACATCTCGTAAATAGCATCATAAATCATTCATTGCATAAATCATTCCACATAAGCATAAATAGAAAATAATCCTTCACATGTAAAGCGTACATCCATCCATAATCATCTCATATATAAACAAGGATTCACATATCATTTTGTGCGTACACCATAGATCATTCTCATATCATTTTGCACATTACATTCCATATCACATATCACATTTGCATAAAATAGATCATCATATAGACAACATCATTGCACATCACATTTGCATATCATAGGTTAACATAATATAGATCTGTTAGTCATTATCATTACATAATGCATCCATAAAAGCATCATTGCACAACATATAGAAATAGAACCATACATGAATAAATAAAAAGGCACACATCGCATCACATCAAAATCATCATCGACTCATATATAGAAATCATCAATAACACAACTGTCATAGTACAAAGAATAAATCGGATCACTGTACATGTATGTCAATCAGCACAAAAGGCCCATCGGGCTATGAAAAAGGAGCCCATAAGGCACAAAAAGTATCATAGCATCTTGATCAAGCTCTATCCCCATGGATACTACCCTCACCCCTATCACCGTGACCCTCTGCTGGTCTGTGGCTAGTCCGCTCTGAGTACTCTGGGACTTGTCCTAGTCTAGGCATGGCCTCATGATAATGCCTCTAATAGTACTTAGCCTCTTAGATGGCATCCCTACATGATTGAACTGACACTATACCCTGGGAGGAGGAGGTTGCCATGCTCTCTAGCTATTGTCTTCTACCTAGCTTTGTGGCTACTTGTAGCTCTGTAGCCTATCTCTATTGTACAGCCTAATCCCTCTCAACCCTAAGCTACTCTCTTGACCCTCGCCTGATCTCTCTCAGCTGTCACAGCCTGGACCTGAGCTTGTAACTTTGCAATCAATGCATCTTGAGCATTCGCCTGTCCTGCTGGCTATACCTGTGGCTATACCTGAGGCTACACATGAGGCTGATCCTCAACCCCAGCTCATGGTGGACTTGGTGGCACCTGCTACTGGTCCTGCATATGCATATCTACCTGATCTGGCTGGACTAGAGGCACAACTAGCTGGTCCTGTTGAATGTCAGCCCTCCGTCCTCATCCTCCCCCTCTACCTCTGACTCTCTGCAGATCTGGGACTACTCCTGGAATCATCAATTGAAGCGGAGGTCAAAACAATTCCTTGTATGCCTGAGTCATGCTTAGATCTGTGAGTCCTTGATCGTAGGCCCATGTTGGAGCCACCAACTGTCAGAAACTATCCACCGCCTCCGAAGCATGAATGTACTGCCCCCATGAAACTTGTACCTCTCACTCATGGTGTGTTCCCACCCCTACATAAAATGGTCTTGGCAGTAATAGAACATCTGATAAGCATCGTCAGCCCATCTGGGCCAACCAAGGTAGGGTCGCCAAGTAAAAACCTGCATCTCGTCCAAGGCCCTCCTCTAGGAGGGGATCCCGTGCTCACCGGTGTGTGTGAAGGACACACCACCTCTATATCGCCACACAAGGGGATCATCTGGCATCATCAGACCTAAAACAATGCATGACCAAAGCACAACAATGTGCTTCCATGCCCAAACATGAAGAAGAGTCACCCCTACTCCGAGTGCTATGCCATCCATGTAAACATACTCATGGAGGTCTCTGTATAATGAAGCTAGAAGCATTGGCCCCCAAGCAAAACAAATCGGCCTGTCTCGTACCATCCACTCCCAACAATATCCCCAGCCGGGACTGAAATATCGCCCTTGTCTGTTAGGGGCAACGAGACCCGAGATGATGGATGCAATCACCCAGCGGTAGGGAGGTGCTAGGATCTTGTACCACTCGAGCTCTATCTATCCCTCGCAAAAGACAATCTTGTTTATGGTGAGGACTCTATAGTAGGCCTCGCGCCCCTCGTCCATGTCAAAAATTTCCTGGTGACCATGAATCGACAATCTCAAAATATGCCAAACGTCCTCTAAGGTGATGGTGGCCTCACCAGTGTGAAGATGAAATGAAGAGGTCTTGCTATGCCATTTCTCAGCTAGCGCTGACAACATCCCTAGGTGAGTGCGAATAGGTGCTACATATCTAATGTACCATAACCCTGCAATCTGGAGTCGATCTTGGTCCCTATCGCTCAGGTCCTGCAAATAGCTAGCTAGATCCCGCAACTTGTGCTCCCGAGAGTAGAGCTCCCTCGCCACGTTTTGCATCAAGGAAGGTCACCATGTTAGAATTTTTGAAAAATTATTCACCGGGTGTTCAAAAAACCTTTCCAGTGGTGCAACTCATGATGGCGTCGCAGTTTGATTTCTAATCAAACTCCGACGCTAGGGCTTAAAAGAGAAAAATAGCACCACCACAGCGCACTTTCTCATTCAATGGTGCACTTTGGGTAGAATTGAGACCACTACATCACACTTTTCAAATCCCCCCGCCAGCCCCGAGCTCAGTGTTAGAGTTTTCAAACTCTTAACTACACCGCCATGGCGCTATTTAACACCGAGCAGCGCTATATAGTGCTACTGTAGAATAACCAAATTTGAAAGCATTAAATGAAGCAATAAATGAAAAAATGAGGCTCAGGTGAGGGTCACTTACCGGTGCCCCAATGCCAGGTGGTTGTTGGTATGTCCGAACTCGATCAAAAATATGTAGGGGAAGCTGTCGTTGCACCATATCGTCAAGAGGTCAGAGCTCAAATCTCGAGGTTACTATTGGGAGTGTTTGAAAGTGACTTGAAAGTGACCCCTCGGGCCCCTTTTAAGCCTAAAAATTAGGGTTTTTTCACCCTGATTGGTTGTCCTGCTAGGGCTTTGGACCCCCCAACCTATTTTCATCTAGTTGAGGCCTATTTTACATCATTTTATTGTGTTTAGACACATTTTTGGCCTCCTGGAGCCTTTTCGGACCTTTTGGGCATTTTGTCCTCTTTTTTCGCAAGATCACCCAAAAATTAAAATTTTCGTCCAATCTCTCGAGGGGGCAATATAATGGCATGTTTTCTCTTGCCATGCAGCAATGGGGCAAGTTTTAAATAATAAAAATTTTAGCTTTGATCGAGATTGTTTATTCTTTGAACCAATGCAATGAGTGCATTGCTTCAAAGAGGGCAAAATGTAGACACGTAGAATATACTAATTGACATTGTGCACTTGATCCCGACCTACTAACATTGTTTCATCCTGAATCATCCCTCGGTCTAACCATTTAATCAAATCTCCTTATCTGATTAAATTCATCAAATTTCATCCCTTAATTAAATAAATCATTTTATCTAATTAAGTCACTCTCTTTGTTAATTAAATCAATCCATCTGATCTAATTATCCCTATTTAATTAAATAATTAATTTTATTTAATTAAATCTCTAAATTCTATCCATTAAATTAAATAAATTAAAACCTTATTTAATTTGATCTAACACCATCTCTTTTAATTAAATAAATCAAAATCCTTATTTAATTAATCTCTTATCATATTCCTCTCTTATTTGATTTAAATAAATCCATAAATTTGAGTCAAATAGGTCACATCATCTAATCTCTCATTAAATTAATTAACCCTTGATTAATTTAATCTAAATCATGTCCCATCCTCTAGATTTTGCAAGTTGCACATGAAAATAGATTTAATTAATTTATTAAATCTCTATTTTCCTCACAAGGCATCTTTTGGAATATCCTTCAAGTTTGAATTCAAAAATTCCAAGTAGACATGTACATCCAACAAGGCAATAACTCCATCTTACATGTCCTTTGCCTTGAGCCAAGTGGCATTTATTGCATTTTCCCTTCCCTCTTGCAAGTCATTTCAACAAATTTAAAATTCAAAATATGCATTTATTGGCACAATCCCCAAATCTTGCACATCCTTCATCCATTCATAGATTGACAAGTGGCATCATGCCATTGGATGAATGTTAGTCCCACATTGCTCAAATTTGGACATTCATCCATCTTGGCATTGTATAAATAAAGAGCTCATATCCTCATTTGATCATCCACAAATTATGCAAAGTTATTATGCTAAAATATTTAGCCATTTCCATCCATCACCATTGAGTTCTTAGCTAGGTTTTTCCAGAGTTTGGCTTGGAGCTCTCATGCTTCATCAACAAAAGTGGATAAATCATCTTCAACATATCAAGCTTGCATCTTAGGAATTGGGAAAGGGCCAATTTTCACATCAAATTGGAACCAATTCCCCCATGGGATCATGAGTTTGCACATTTAAATTAGGATTCAATCTATTTTGTTGTTTTTATTGTGTTCTTCATTGTTTTCTTTCCTAATTTGAGTTTTGTAAATGGACTTCATGGGGAATCCTTGTTCATGCTTGCAATATCTAACTTAAGGTGTTTATTCTCTTTGTTTTGTAGGTACTAGGATTGGGGTTCACACACTCCCTTGTTTTATAAAATGGGATTCAAGGTCATTTTCATAGGATGATAGATCAATTTTGGAGATTTTTTATAGTATAGATGTAGAGAAATTTAATTTGAGTCATGTTCTAGGTTTTTGAGTCTAGATTCTGTCAATTTTGAAAATATTGTATGATGGTACTATCAATTTTGAATACAATGACATACTTCTAAATTCATTGTTATCCTTTTGTATATTTCACATTGGTTATGAATGAAATGAATCAAAGATATTTTAATTCATCTCCATTTTCTTTCCTTTGGATGTTTATCTTTTGTTGATGCTGATGAAGGGTACTCCCCTTACTGTCTCAACCTCACAACAACAACATAGAAAGCACAACCAATATGTAGGAAGAACAGAGATATTTTACTATCACTGGAATGGAAAAAAATTACAACATTACATGGGCTTGATTACAATAACATCAGTCAAATTTGTAGACCGAGGCCTTCAAAATCTACTCCATGATCTCATAACCCACATGCTATTCTGCCACCTTCCCTCTCTATCTAGATATCTCACTCTATATCTCTCTGTCTGGCTTTTTCCTCCTCCTTATAGTTGGATTAACTTATAGAAATTATTTCCCCCCATGTTTCCTTAGTACCACCATGATCATCTAATGAACTGTGCGTTCACACCATGAAAACCGCCTTCAAATATGTTCTTCATCATTAGGCTAACACCAATTGTTGACCATGTTGATTCACAATGGAGATATGAAATCAACATATCACAATAGAACAAGTGTCATCATCCTATTCAACACTCTATTGGGTCCCACCTTATCGACATGTTGAAGAGACTCCTAAGATTGTCTCACCAATATTTCACTTTCTCTCCAATGAGGTGCTATCGGGATGTTGAAGGGACTCCCTTTTATGTTCCACTGAAAATGATGCGTCTCTTTGATATGAGCATACCAACTTTGTGAACACCTTGTCAGAATATCAAAGGGAATCATCATGTTGTCTTTCCAACATTCACTTGTTAACCCGATTTAGAGCCTTCGTAACCATCCACTACTATTTGCCTCACCATCACTATGTCGAAGGGACATGAAACAAGGTTCCTCTAAAATCTCCATGTCACTCTATGTGTTTGCAGATAGAAGATCAAATGATGTTGGGGTTTGTTCATGCCCCTTACTCCTAAATCCAAAACTCTTGTAGACTGCCATACTCAATGAATTCAATATGATTCAACCCTTATTGAAAAGAAATAACTCATTTTTTTGTTGATGAAATATTTCTCTTCACCCTGGATGCTCCTGCATCAAACACTTGGGGTAATTTGGAATGTTTCATGAGCTGAACTCATAAACACTTGTAGATCCTATGTTTATCTTGGATCCATCTGTTTAACTTCTATTTATGAACAATCAAAATGCTCATCCTCTCCATTCCTTCCCTTTGTATCCATTCTAATGTTAATAACATTGTTAAAATATTATTTTCTTCCATCTTGCAATAAATTTTCATCCATACAAATCTTTTTATCACATGAGAAATCATCATCTAATGAAAACAAAAGCTCGCCAGACAAACCAACATGCACTTTCTCACCTTCTTCCTTACTTGCAACTTTAGTACCTTCATTCATAAATGTACTCACTACTACAATACCTTTGTCTACACTAATATTATCATGCTCACATAAATCAATAACAAAATTTTCACAAAAATCATATTTTACCTCTTCTTTCTCCACCAAAAATTTCACTCTACCCCTTTTGAATGCAATCAACACGACTGCAACTTGCATTAGAAAATCATAATCTTCATCCTCATCCTCTTTGACTAATTGTCTAACTCCACTAACCAAGAATTTTTTAGTGTTATTACATACCTTTCCTTCTTCTTTATTCAAAGGTTTCAACTTGTGTTTGACTCCATATTTCATCAAGGAGTAGGTATTAGCATTCCCATCATGCACTGCTTTCATATAAGATTGTCAATGTCATCCCAATAACAAGTAACAAACATCCATAGAAATAACATCACATAAAACTTCATCATGATAATCACCAGTATTAAATCTTACCAAGAATTGTTCATTCACCAAAACCTTATAGTCATCTTGCAACCAATAAATTTTGTATGGATGCAGGTGTCTTCTCCTTTCCAGTTGTAACTTAGTGACCATTTCCTTTGACACAAGATTATCTGTACTACCTTAATCAATGATAACATTACAAACTTTACCTTCACACATACATCAACTGTGAAACATGTTCTTTCTTTGGTCTAGTTCCTTCTCCTCATTCAACAACTCTCTTCTGACAACAAGGGACTCACCCCTTTCAACATCTTTAGAATGTGAAGACTGAGCATCTTCATCTACATGGAAAAATCAAGCATTACCTTCCAATCTTCTATTTTTCCTTCATTGATGTTGAGGTCACTCAAAGGATCTATGTCCTTCTTCTCTGCATTGATAACATGTTCCTTGGAAGCCTCCTCTTTCGAATCCTCTACTCGATCCTCCTCTTCTTCTATAATTATGCTCACAAGACTTGTACAAGCTCTCACCTATTTCATCCTTGTTGTCCTTAGTATCTATAATTTGCTACTCATCCTCCTTTTTCTACACATAATCTCTACCCTTCCCTTTTTCTTATTCTCAAATTTTCTATTCAATCTTTCTTCTATCTTCAATGCAAACTGATATGCATCCTCAATGGCATATATTCTCACTAATGCCAACTCATCTTGTATGCTTGGCTTTAACCCATTAATGTAACAAGCTACTTTCTCCTTGTTGGCTTTAGAATGTCCTATTCTAATCAAGATCTTGTGAAATTACTCTGTGTATTCCTTCATTGTCCTCATTCCTTGTCTCAAACTTTACATCTTCTTGAGTAGCTCCAACTCATAATCTACAGGAATAAATTTCCTTTTCATCTTGGCCACCATTCTATTCCATTTGGAAATTTTCTCTTTCCCTTGTCTTCCTCTTTCAATTTGGATCTCTTTCCACCATATACTTGCATGACATTTTAACTTTGTCTTTGCAAACCTTACTTTGTGAGGGTCTTCAATCTCCTCAAACTCAAAAAATTACTCCATGTCATTGATCCAATCTATCAACTCTTCAGGATTTAGACTTCCACTGAAAGTTGAAACCTCCATTTTAGGTTGCTTTCCAAGGCTGTATATTGCAATCAACAATCTCATTTCTCCAAGATCCATTTGATCCTAATCTTCCTCTTCCATTTCCTCTTCAGTTTCATCTTCATTATCATCTCTTTCTTGATGCACTTCTTTCCTATGAACCTCTTCCTACAAGGTTTCTAATTTCCTTTTGAGGGCTTTGATTTCATCTCTAGGTGGATCTCTTCCTCCATCGCCCTTGCCTCTACCATATTGGGAAATTTTAGGAGGCATTTTGATCTAAACCCACACTCATAGGTCCTGTTACAAATTGCCTCATGTTCGGTGTTTGTTTATAGACTCAAAAAAACCTACTCTAATACCACTTGATGAAGGGTACTCCCCTTACTGTCTCAACCTCACAACAACAACATAGAAAGCACAACCAATATGCGAGAAGAACATATATATTTTATGATCACTAGAATAGAAAAAAAATTACAACATTACATGGGATTGATTACAAAAAAATCAATAAAATTTGCAGACCAGGGCCTTCAAACTTTGCTCCACAATCTCATAACCCACATGCTATTTCACCACCTTCCCTCTCTTCCTATCTCACTCTATATATCTCTATCTAGCTCTGTCCTCCTCCTTCTAGTCAGCTTAACTTATAGACATTCTTTCCCCCCATGTTTCCTTAGTATCACCACAATTTTCCAATGAACTGTGTGTTCACCATGAAAATTTCCTTAAAATCTATGCTTCATCATTAGGTTGATGCCAATCACTGATCACGTTGATTCACAACAGAGATGTGAAATCAATGTATTACAATGGAACATGTGTTGTCGCCTTATTCAACACTATGTCAGGTCCCACCTTATCAACATGTCGAAGAGACTCCTGAGACTGTCTCACCGAGATTTCACTTTCTCTCTGTTGAGGTGCTATTAGGATGTCAAAGGGACTCCCTTTTATGTTCCAACAAAAATGATGTGTCTCTCCAATATGAGCATACCAACTTTGTAAAAACCTTATCAGTGTATCAAAAGGACTCATCATATTGTCCTGTCGACATTAACTTGTCAACCTAATGTAGAGCCTTCGTAAATTTTCCATTTCTATTACCCTCACCATCGCTATGTCAAAGGGACATGAAACAAGGTTCCTCTAAAATCTCCATGTCACTCTGATGTGTTTGCTGACCAAACATCGGATGATGTCAGGGTTGTTGAATATCCAAGATACTGAGAGGGGGTGAATCAGTATCTTCTTAAACTTATTGAACTAATACCATCCAATTACTTTGATGCATATAACACTAAAGATAAGTAAGAGCATTAATAGAACATGAAATCACATAACACATGAACACTAGGATTTTTATGTGGAAAACCCAAAATGGGAAAAACCACAGTGAGTGTTAGCTCACAATATAATATAACTAGTTATAAAATATTACAAAAGGGTGGCTCACTTCTAGGACTCACTATCCAAAATGAGAGGCTCACTGCCTACAAAATTACAATTAAAAAATGGCTTACAACCAAAAAATGAACTAATAAGTATACCTAACAAGTGTTGATTCAGTTCCTTTGAAGCTTAGTAAATTGACTTAACAAACTTCATTATTTTCACGCTTCTTCACATTCACATCGTCAACATCTTCTATATCAATCCAAAAAACTATCCAATATATATAGGTGATACGTCTGAAAGCATCAATTAGGTCAACCAAAGATAGACCTAATAGCAAAATACAACAAAAAAATAATGCCAACTCACCGTACGAGCACTTGAATATGTGAGATTTTGAATATATGTGCTTCCAAAATCCATAAACCATTTCCCAAAACCACAAACAACAATAATCAACAACAAAGGATTGCAAACCAGAATACCAGAGGATAATAATTGCATATTGGTTCAGATACTAAATCAAACTTAACCTTGTAGTTACAACTCATATAGCATGGTGACATCAATGAGAACACAAAACAAAAAAATGAGATGTTCTTCATTCTTCCAACAATCTCCCCCTTTTTCATTGATGGCAACATGTGCCAAAATTTACAAGACCTCTTATGTACAACACTTCTCCCCCTATCACTAGTAATTTCTTCCTCTATCACTTATCACTCCCCCTTTGACATCAAGGACAAAGGGAGACTCAACATAAAATATGAAAACTAAAGAAATAAACATTAATTGGAGGATGTCAAGCCTTGAAGCTCCTCAAGAATACCTTTCCATGCTGATTTACCATTCTCCCAACTCTTCTTTGCAGCAATCAACATCCTGTTTAGGGATTCTAAATCCATCAGACTATCCTCTACATCATTTGAAGTATCAAGAGTCAAATTTATCTTCTCAAGTTTCTCTGCACTTACCAAAGCATTAGCAACCGGGGTATACTCCACTCTTACAAGGTTGCCTAATTGACCAAATTTTTTGATGTTTTCTTCCTTTTTCTTTTGTAGAATGAAAAATTTATCTCTATGAGTAGAGATGGCATTCCAAGTTGATTTGTCTCTATCCTTAGATGCATTGTAGGTACCAGCGACAACAGTCAACTGGAATTCAATGGAGTCCAGAAGAACTTTAATATTCTGAGTGGCATCTGACCACTTCAAGCAATGAGCAAAGACATCATTTGATTTAGACTCACAAATCTGAATAGATTCTATATTTTTCTCAACATTTGTGTGTGCCAGAGAACACTTGTCAAGCAATGCCAACAACCTTTTCTCTTTTAGCTTCTCCTCAACCTCTTGCTTTATCTTCTCACCAAGTCTAGAGGTATACTCCTTAAAGGAGTCTAATGACAATCTCAATTTTTCTACCAGAGTGAGATGTATCCATTGAAGTACTGGGTGTGGCTTCCTATAGTACCTTAAGAGCATCTTCAATTAGTTATGTCCCTTTTTGGTGTGTCTCTAGAATCTATCTTCTATCGGATGCATGCAATGCATCACCCAACACCAACTTATGAATAGGAGAAATCTTATTTGAATTCACACTACCTTGAATCATAGGAATTCATAGAAGTTCTAGAGGAATCACTAGCTAGAACCTGATTTGCTTGGATAGAAAGCCTTTCAACACATCATCACCAAAGGAGGATTCTCTGGGAGATCTTTGAGATTCTACAACTTGCTTTAGATTTTCTTCATTCTTCCTAGCAGATTCCTTGTTTTTCTCTTCTTCCTTTTCCTTTTCTTGCTATTCTTCCTTCTTTTCTTCTTCCACTTTCTCTTCTTCTTCTTCTTCTTCTTCTTCTTCTTCTTCTTTCTCTTCTTCTTTTTCTTCTTTACCTTTTCCATTTTCATATTTGTCTTTGTCTCTATTGCCTTCTTCATCATTTCCTTTACTTTCACCTTTATCTTGTTCTTTTTCAGCATTATCCTTTTCACCTTTATCATTACCCTTTTCTTTTTCAACATTATCTTTTCCACCTTCAATATATTTTGGAGGGGCATCATCATGTTTCTCGGGCTCACCTTCACCCTCGTTCTATTTCTCCATCTCTGGAGGATCATTTTCAACACCTGTATCCTTAAATGCACCATTTTTGATCTATTCTTCTAATTCAATGACTTTTGATCTCCTTTTCATCAGGTCTACCCACATTTTCTTAGGTACATTGTTATTTACCTCATCCCACTCAACATCCAATGTGATAACATATTGAATAGTTGATAAAATTAATGTTTTTCTATCCTCTTTCCCCACTTCATCATAATATTCTGCTGTAGGCTTTAGCATATCTTCAAAATGTAGCAAAGAATTGAGTATAGCCTCTAATTTGAAAGGGGAACTAGGTCTTACCGGGGTTTCCTTCTATTCTTCTTGGTCCAAAGAGGCTTCTTCAGACACCTTAGCTTTCTTTGACTCTAGTTTGTTTTGCACATGAACACCAAATTCCTTGTCTTCATCTTCGTCAGAAGACGACACAATATGCAATCTCTTAGAACCAATACTAGCTTCTTGAGAAGCACCTTCACTAGATGAGAAGCACCTTCACTAGAGGATAAGCTTCCTCTTATTTTCCTTACTAATTTTTCTTTAAGGTCCTCTTCCTCTTCATCTTGATCATTAGTGATAGTAAGGTTTTTCTCCCTTGTAGCTTTTTCTTTATTTCCTCTCTTCCCCGTCACCACTAGAGGAGTCTCTTTCCTTTTCCTAGATCTTGTATTAGGTTTGGAAGGGGCCAAGCATTTTCCTTTATTATTAACACTGGGTTCAATTTTTACTACAGGGACTGTAGAGGGTTTAGAAGGAGCAATCCTACCAAATCTTCTTAGACATGATGATTCTCCTTCCACCTACTCTCTCTTAGACCTACCTTGCACAATCTCTCTATTAGTGTACCTTGCTTCTCTAAGCCTATCTTCTACATTCTTTCTTATTATTGGCTTCTTCTGCTCCAAGTGAACCTCCATAGATTTTTTAGCATAAGTGCCAATTCTAGGTTCATTGGCATCTTTTGGACTTTTTAGCAACATTTGTACATAGCCTTCAACTTCATCTTCTATAATTTCATAACCCAATGGTTGAATCCATATAGTCTAGGGTTCAACAACTTCAATCATACATTCATAAAAAGAGACATGAAATATGATATCATGTTTGTATTTCTCAACAACTTTCCTCGGAATCCTCTCTCTCTCTCATTCATGTTGCTATTGAATATAACAAAGAATGTTGTTAGAGAATTATCTATGTTTTTCAAATCACCCAAGTTATATAAGTGATCAAAGATATGATGTGCCACTAGTTAGGATGTATCCCCGAACACCATATCATCCCTTCTAGGAAGTCTTTTCAGAAAATAAAACAATAGACACATAATCAAGGAACCAAACTTAAATGCATACTTCCTTTCTTTGGTCATCCTTAAGTTCTCAAGAAATTTTTGTTGGAGAAGTTTGCACGAATCATAATTTGCACCATTAAATACCATATCGAAACTAGTATAAATAGTTGTGGTAGAAACATAGTTTTCTTTATTTGTGAAGTAAATTTTATGACCAATCATTATTGCAGCATACTTCATACCAAGATTAGAGATAGGATTTGTAGCAAGTTCTCTCATGTCGTATGTGGCACGGGTGAGTTCTACCACCACTTCATTCTTTACTGCTTTCAACACGAGTATCGGTTCGGTATCACAGAGTCTGGTAATGACCTTAATTGCTTTCTTAGTAATAAGATGGGGTCGTCAGTACACAATAATTTATCATGTATTCTACTGAGAACAAGTTTTACATATTTATCATTAGTCATGGAATTGAAATTGGGAAATTAGTTCCATCTGTCCAATTTCTTCGCAACAATGTTCAAGTATTCAGGTTTCACAAGAAATTATATCCAGTGAGCTCATTCTACCAGATATCTATCAATTTACTATGATTGAATTCCCTAGTCTTTACTCGAATGTACATTCTTTTATCTTCGGTCGGCATAACCTCATGAGGGATTGATGAGAAGGTGCCCATAGGGCCATCTTCGAAAACCTTCATTGAATATTTCCTCTATGATGGCCTAGGTATTTCTGACACTTTAACAGCTACAGGGATTTCCATTTCTTCACAATTTCAAGCTCAAACAATTTCAAAAAGATGATTCACACAATCCCACAATAGCACAGATAAGCAAAATACCCTTTTCTTCACGAAGAACTAGAACTAGGGTTTGCATAGCTTGAGCTCCAACTTTCCTCAAGAATGCTCCAAAATACTCTCCAATTTCTTTAAACACACAAGTGATAAAATGCCTTACATATTGACTTTATAAATAATGATCTTCCCTAATTCGCATTAAATGTGATAGCTTTTCAAAAAAGCTGCTAAAAACTCTTCTTCTTAGCACAAAAAAACCATAATTTTCTCTATAAAATATTATGCCAACACTTTTTCTTCTAGTTCCACTTGCACAACCTCTGACTATTCATTCTTTACAACATATCCTTGTGCCAAAAACTGAGACGCCAAACATCAGGGGGTTCAAACAATTTTCTGTTAAAGCTCCCCCTAAGACCCTACTAGGTCTAATTCCTAGAGGAATTGTCTGTACTGGATGAGGGCACAGACAAATTTGTCATTTTAGGCTCTTCTTTCTTCCTCCAACTCTTATTCATTTCTTGCTTGACCTCATTCTTGTCAATTTTCTTCACTAGCTCATTCTTTTCTATCGGAGTAGACTACATTCCCTTTTTACTTCTGCAAACTCTTGAGATATGTCCTGGTTTGTTACAATTGTAGAAGACAACATTTTTTTGATTAGTTCATCCTCCATTGACCCTTGAACTACACTGATTAGCTTTGTGTCCAAACTTGTTACATGTATAGTAGTAGCCATTAAAATATTTATTCATTCTTCCTCTATTAGACCAATTCACCATATGAGTTTTGCATTCACTAGCTCTATGTCCAACTTTCTTGCATGTAAAACATTGACTAGAGAAGGAGCTAGGAAACTAGTTCATCCTACTCTTGCACTCAGTTTCCTTGTGACCAAATTCATTACATGAAAAGAAAACACCATTAAAGGATGGATACCTTTGAACATTTGGTTGTTTGATAGGCGGTCTTTTGGAAAAGTTTCTTGGATTTCTTTTCTACTTTTCTTTATTTTGAGTCTTCTAATTACCCTTAGATTTTTCACCTCCTTCCATTCCCAAGCCTCCTTTGTCTTTACTTGGTTTTTTCCTTGAAATCAATTCATCAAGCTTGTCAAAGCTGGATTTTAAATTATTTTCATAGAGTTTTTCTTTCTCTAGATCTACTTTCAGACTCACCATTTTTTGTTCAAGCTTAGTGCATTCATCAAACTTGCTTTGCACCATTTTATTTAGACATTCTTCAATTCTTTTCTTTTCCTCTACTTGCACCTTCAAATTAGTAATCTCTTCATTAGCTTGCTTCAACTGCTCACTTACTTCCCTATCTTTCTTTGAAATTCTTCAATTGTTCTTTCAATTTTTGGACACATTCATTTGCCTCATCAAAATTTTCTTTCAAATCTTCATTTTCAGTTTCATCTTTGTCAAGATCTTCAAGCCCAACCTAAATCTCTTCTTTATCATCCATATGTTCCATCTTCAGGATCTTCCTCAAGTTGTTAGAATTCTTTGGAGGAACCAAGATTTATACCAATTGTTGAATATCCAAGATTTTGAGAGGGGGGGTGAATCAGTATCTTCTTAAACTTATTGAACAAATACCATCCAATTACTTCAATGCATATAATAGTAAAGATAAGTAAGAGCATTAATAGAACATGAAATCACACAACACATGAACACCAGGATTTTTACGTGGAAAACCCAAAATGGGAAAAACCATAGTGAGTGTTAGCTCACAATATAGTATAACTAGTTATAAAATATTATAAAAGGGTGGCTCACTACCAGGACTCACTCTCCAAAAATGAGAGGCTCACTGCCTATAGATTACAATGAAAAAATGTTTTACAACCATAAAATGAACTAATAAGGTACACCTAACAAGTGCTGATTTAGTTCCTTTGAAGCTCAGTAAACTAACTTAACACACTTCATTATTTTCACAGTTCACATTCTCATCATCAACCTCTTCTATATCAATCTCAAAAACTATCCAATATATATAGTTGATACATCTATAAGCATCAATTAGGTTGGCCAAAGATAGACCTAATAGAAAAATGCAACAATACAATAATGCCAACTCGTTGTACGAGCACCTGAATACATGAGATTCTGAATATATGTGATTCCAACATCCATAAACCATTTCCCAAAACCGCAAGCAACAATAATCAATAGCAAAGGATTGTAGACCAAAATATCGGAGGATAATAACTGCATACTGGTTCAGATAACGGATCAAACTTAACCTTGCAGTTGCAACTCATATAACATGGTGACATCAATAACAACACAAAACAAAAAAATGAGATGTTCTTCATTCTTTCAACAAGGGTTTGTTCATGCCACTTACTCCTAAAGTACGAACTCTAACAAACCACCATACTTAGCAAATTCAATCTAATTTAGCCCTTATTGGAAAGAAATAACTCGGGTTTTTTTGTTGATGCATGATTGCTCTTCACCCCAGATGCTCTTGCATCAGATGCTCTTATTCAAAGAATAATTTAGATGCTTTAATGGAGATAAATATTTGTGTAATGCATCATTGAATAGCTTTGTTATGATAGAGGGAATGTTGTTATGCACTTTCAATTTCATTTGTCATGAATCCATAGCCTAGATTAAGGCACTAATCATTAAACTTGTGTTTATGTTACATCTCTAGTGTCTTTCACACAAAAAAAAATGATAAATCTTTAAATTCAATTGCATTTGTTGTTAAAGGGTTTCATGAAGTAGCATGTTCTATTGTTGCATAATGTTAAATATTCAAAGATATTTCCTGATCTTTGCATTTTTATAATTGTCAAGCAATTATGTATAGAACATATCTA
Organism: Sequoia sempervirens; assembly: GCA_007258455.2. Taxonomy (NCBI): domain Eukaryota; kingdom Viridiplantae; phylum Streptophyta; class Pinopsida; order Cupressales; family Cupressaceae; genus Sequoia; species Sequoia sempervirens. The sequence continues at coordinate 868,201,195 of VDFB02281492.1, read as the reverse complement.
TTGTTTGTAGTGTTCAGGATAAATTGGGATGAGAGGTCTTGAGAATATTGTATGGGATCACCCTCTTGGGTTTTGCAGAGCCCAAAGTGTAGAGGGAAAGTTGTAACTTTCACCTATTCGTTGTCCAATCCCTCTAGATAATTGAACATTGGTAATGACAAAAACCATAGATTATCTATGCTATTAGCTTGGTATTTAAAAAACACCAAAAAGCTATATTAAAATACCTCATTAAGTATGCTTTAAAATCATGAATCTATTTGGTGGAAGCTCTTATGATGATTAAGTCATCAATAGATAGGACCAAAATCATAAGTTTCCCACTTGCATTTTAAGTATAAAATAAATGTTAAAGGAAGTCCATGTAAAACCAAAATTGATGAGAGACATGCCAATATTTCCATGCCAAGCTTGAGGAGTCTTTTTTAATCCATACATGGAATTTAAAATATACACACATACCTAGAGTTCTCATAGTTGATAGACCTAGAAAGTTGGGATATGCAAATTTCTTCTTACAATTCTCCATTCAAGAAGGACATTTTGACATCCATTTGATGGGATTTCCATCCTTGTATTTTAGCTGAGTGTAAAAAATTGATAGAATTTATCTTGGATACTAGAGAAAATGTTTCAAGGTAACTAACCATTAGAATTAGGAAGATTTAGGAGATGAGAAACAAACACAATGAACAACTAGGAGATAAAAGACAAGCACAATGAACAATATGCAATATTATAATTAGATGACCCAAATGATAATGAGTGAAAAGTCTTGCATATATAGGAAAGGATGATGCAATCCACCTATGAGGTGTATTGATAATCACCCCATGAAGTGGGACAATTGAGTAGACAAGTGTCCTATAGGTGCCAACCTTATGAACACTTGGAGTGTACAAACCAAAAACCTCTATGACCAAGTTATCAACCTTGCATGCCAAGTGTTGAGTGACCTTTGAGGTGAGATGGAAAATATTCCAACCTTAAAAAGGTATGTGCATGAGGTTAATAAAATAACTTGGTAACCTCTAGAGGCTTAAAGGTTGTGCATTTGGTTAGACAAGATGTTTTCTAACCTCATCAACCTAAGTATACTTAAGTATAGTGAATAGATTAAATTATTCACACTAACACCCCCCTTCAGTGATACTTGGGGAGATCACAAAAGTGTAAATAGATAGAAATGAAATGGGTCCCAACTAGATGTTGGCAACACAAGGGTAGACAACTGAGAGGGGGGGTGAATCGGTTGTCATCGAATTTCAAACCTATTCAACTTATTAACCTTATTCTCAGATTTGATCATTAATCATGAAATCATAAATGAACAACACATCAGAAGCACACATAAAACCAAGATTTTTATGTGGAAACCCTGTTAGGGGAAAAACCACAGTGGAGGTCAGTCAACAATATTATACCCTGTTAAAAGTATAAGAGAATATGAATGGGGAATGCACATGCATTCAGGAAAACTACCTAGAGCTCACTACTCAATTACAAAATAGGCTTACTGCCCAAAGGAAGACACACTATCTTACATAAAGGTTCTAATTAAATCCATTAGATTTTGAACTAAGAAAATAACATTTGTTAATGCCTGGTTATAGTTCTGGTTAAGCACATGAACACTTCTTCACTCTTCTTCACACTCTACTCTACCTTTGAATGATCTAAACTTTATTTGCACATAGGACTCACACACTTCACATCCTCTCTATCTCATACTCTTCCAAATGATAAAACAATCACTTATATATATCCGCAACAAGAGATTACATCGCTACAAGTTGGCTCCAAACAAATAATAAAATAATTACAAACAATCAACCCAAAATGAATAAATATTAATCATACGAATCAACCAAGGTCAGCCACAACATAGTGAATACCGAAAATAACATCCTCAAACATGAACCACTTCAATTAATTACTCCTCGAAGATCCACAACACGCTTCAATACCTTGTCAACCAAGAACATGGAAAACATGAACATGCTATTGGAACGAGACACTGCACATTCTTTATGGTGTTGTCATTGATGGAAACCCTTGTCAGCTAGTCGATCTGCACATTTCATTTTTCTCATACCGACAGACAGATTGAAGATCAGTATTTATCTGTTAAGCTTGAATAAAGCATCTGGTAAATCTGTGTTCTTCAATTCATATGCAGATTTTATGTTACTATTTTGTGTTGTGGATCTCAAGGAGTATTATTCGATGCATGATCTATGTTAGTTGTAAATATTGGTGCCTTGTATCGATCTAGATGTAAATTAAGAGGTATGGTTGTCTAATTTTCTACTCATTAGTGTATGAAGGCTGACTTGGTGGATATAGTGTGTCACGAGTATTTGAGGAGTTATTGCGTAAGTGTTTTTGTGTTCAAGAATTTAGTTTTGGGTCCCCACTATGCTTTGGCTAACTCTTGTAGATTCACATTGAATATTATGAATGATTTGAAGTTGATAGTTTGTGAATATTTGCTTATCTTATTGAAGCCAACATGGAGCGATCAAATCCCTTGTAGTGGATATATATTAGTGATCGATTATATCATTTTGATATGTGTTCGGTGTGAGTGGATGTATGTTGTGAATATTAGAAGATCAGGAAAGTGATTAAGTGCAGTTTCACTTGCACATTAAGGATTTTTGCTGCGAGTTGATACAAAATAGAGCAGAAGAGCAGAATCAGTTTGAAGGAGAAGAATTTGATTGTTGAGCCTAACTAGAACTGTAATTAGGCATTTGTAGATGCTATCTTTCTCAATTCAAATCTTTGGAAGTATTCCAAACTTTTGTAATTTAGTTAGCCTTTCTAATTTTGAGTAGTGTGCCTAAATGCAAGTGCATTCCCATTTTGTAAACATCTTTTTGAGTATACTCATATTATATTGTGGATTGGCCATCCACCATGGTTTTTCCCCTAACAGGGTTTCCACGTAAAAATCCTTGTGTCATGGTGTTGTGGTTGCTTACATTATGTTCATGCATATTTCTTTTGGTTGAATGTTATTAGTACTTTGAAGATCGGATTAATAAAGTTAAAAATTGCACACCACTGATTCAACCCCCCTCTCAGTGTTGCTTGATTCCAACAATTGGTATCAGAGCTTAGTTACTCAAAAGGAGTTTAACAGATTGGAGAAGGTATTAGAAAGTGTTTCAATGGATTCAAGCAGTCTTCAACAACAACTTATGGTGGCCCTAGATGATCTTGATCAGTCTAAATCTGATGTCTAGGAATTAAAAGAAAATCTTTTGAATGCTGATAGATTCATTGAGTCATTGAAAGATAAAATCAATAAGTCCAGGGAGAAGAGAAGGGAACTCTATGATCAGATCAAGCAGGATGATAATAAATGCATTGAAGATGAACAACTGAGTCAAGCTCTGAAGGAAAAGATAGAAGAATGTGATTTTTTTTCCAGAGAGAATATAGTTCTAAAGCATGAGATGGAATCTATTATGATGAGGATGACTAAGGAGATTGAAGACATAAAGAAGAATGAAGAAAAGCTTGCCCAATCCGAGAAAGAGAAATCTGAAGAATGCAACCGAATTACTGGTGGATTCATTCAATTGGAACATGAATTAGAAAAAAACAAACACAACAATGAAGAGCTTGAAAAGTACATTGTTGAGCTTAGAGATGAGATTTCCACTGCAAATGAATACAAGGAGAAGTTTAAGGTTAGATAATCTAAGATTGATGAACTAATTAAAAGTTAGAGGACTAATGGTGACAAGTGAGGTCTTGGATATGAAGAAGGAGAAAGTTTTGGATATGGACAAAGGAATTCTAGACAAAGGAGAATCAGACAAGGAAATCAGATGAACAATGCTGGAAGGTATTCGGTAAGATAGCCAAATGCTCAGAGGTTCAATGTTATTGTTTTACTTGCAACAAATTTGGTCATATGGCAGCTCAATGCAGAAGTAGAATGAATTCAAATGGTCCATCATTCTCTGGTCAATGCTTCAATTGTGACAAGTATGGTCATCAGTCAAATGAGTGCAGAAGTGTGATGAACAAATTTTATAGAGATGTCAGATGTTATACATGCAATGTATTTGGCCATATTGCTAATCAATGCAGATTGAGAGAAAATCAATGGAGCAACTGGTCTGGACAAAGAAATGTGGTGTGCTACAATTGCAACAAAATCGGTCACATTGCTAGATTCTACATAAGAGGTCTAGTAAATCAAAGATGAAACATGCAGAAGGATGTAAAAGGAAAAGGGAAAGTTACTATAGATCATATCATAAAGTAGATGAAGAAAACTTGGGTGAAGAAGAGTCCCTTTGTTACAAAAAATGAGGTAGCACTAGAATTAGCTTCTGTAATTCCTCCAGGAATTGAGTTAAGGCTTTTTAGCCTAGGGGAAACTATCAAGAAAATTTTCCAAACCCCCCATCGATAGTTGACACCAAGATGTGGATGAGCGTAGTGATTACGTTGGTGATCTATAGATGTTGTTGAAGAATTGGAGAGAGTGTTATGCAAATTTGAAGGTCTGCAAAAGAGTTATCTTCCACAGTGTTTGAAAATAGGGTATCTGGATGAGTTAGGGAAAAAACATTTATTGCATTGAAAATTTAAGTGTGCAAGTGATAAAAAGGTCATTTCTATCTTTCATTTGTCACTTTTCATTTTGAGAAGAAGAATTTTTTGAGCTCTGAAGCAAACTTTGTCAAAATTTGGGAGAATTCAAGTGTGAAGGCGATTTGAAGCTCAAACCCTACTCCGACTTAAAGGTATTTTTTGTGAAACTTATAAACCTGTGAATTTATTGAAATGGATACTCCATTGGTAGTTGAAGTGAAGGATATACCCCATCAAAAATTCAAATGGTACCCTTTCAAGTTTGTTGAGATTGAGCCCTTAGGTGCATTTTCGTCTATGTCGTATGGAGTTTTACATATTGAAGACATTAGGGAATATATTCATGCTAATATTGAAGAGTTAGGAAGCTCACAATTGCTGAACTTATATTCCAAACACATTGTTGGAGAGGATTTCTAAGTTAAGCCCAAATTCAAAACCCTAAAAGAGAAGAAATTCACACAGTTTTTGAAATTCCCCGTGTTTGATGAAAGCGAATGGGTCTAGTACATCTTGAGTCTAGTCCATGCTGAATTTATGTGGTTGAATCAACCTTTCAAGATAGCAAAAGAAGCTATAAGAGATGCTATAGGTCTAAATTCTTCTGGTGGTTTGCCAATTTTGAAGTCTGTAAAGAATCAGAAAATCACTAATACGACTGGTTCAACATTTGATAGAAGAGCAATGATAATTGATAACATCACTGATGTGGATGTGAAATTTTCCTCGATGGTCATTGGTTATAAGATATATCACTCCAGCAGAGAAAATTCTATATCTGGTACTGCCATATATGCAACTTATCAGATGGTAAGGGAGAATGCAGAATATGACTTGTGCAAATTTCTTCGAAGTCAGCTTATGGAGAATCTTGAAAAGATAAAGAAAGACAAGAAGAATTCTTTTAAATAAGATAATCTATTTTTGTGTTTATTCATTTATTTCATGAATGAAGTTTCAAGAGTGGGGAAAGTGTTTTGGAAAAGAGGTAATAAGCTTGTAGTTGTTCAGATTAGAGACATGTTATTCAACCTTGGTAATAGTCAGGTCAGGAAAACTACAATTTGGGGATATCTCAAGAACTTTCAAAATAAAATGCAAGAAAAGGAAAGGATTCCTACTTCTATTGTTGAGAAGTATAAGGAAACAATTTATTTTATGGTGTATATTGATCAATGCTTAATGGAAGCAGTTGATCCCAGAACCATTTGGATTATGCCTATGGGATATGAAGTCGAGGAAGGAATATTGGAAATTTATGCACAACATCTATTGAGTAAGCCTATGGATCCGGTAGAAGAAAGGTTTGGAACATATTTAGAAAAGGACATGCAAGTCCATGAGCAGCTAAAGAAGCCAATGATAGTTTGAAGAGTAAGGAAAGAAGTTGAAATATTTGCAGAAAGTATGGGCATCTCTACAGAAGCAGTAAGAGAAGCCAGAAGGAGGAGAGATCAAGTAGATGTCGAAAAAGGAAAAGATCCTACTAAAACTGAATCTACTAGTCCAACAACATCCTTTGCCCAAACTAGATCAACAAGGAGCTCTGCACCTATATCCAATCATGCAAAGAAGTCATCCCCTGCAAAAGCTCAAGTCAAGGTATCTGGTAAGAGGAAGAAGGATAAGAGCACAAGAGTGTATGCAACTATTTCAGAAGATGAGGAGACAAAATCTAATGAAGAAGTTAGAGAAATAAAGCATATGGGCACTCAAGCAACAATAGTCACTAAGGAAAAGCCCTTTGATGACAAGGTGAAAGTAAAGAAGAGGATGAAGCTTGAGAAACCAGGTATGTCCATAGAGGAAATTGAAAGAGGTATAATTAAGGATGGAAATCTCAAGCCTTTATGTGAAGTGTATGGTAATTTTGATACCGTTGGTCAAAGAGTCCTTGAGGAGGCTACAATAAAATATTTGAACAATTTCAATATGACTCTTTTTGAAATAATGGAATAGTTGCCTAAGGAATTGTATGAAATTTTGGAGATAAGGAGAGTCAGTGCTAGAATTGAAGATGAGCAGATGAGAGAGAAAATTCTTACTAATCTAAGTCCAACAATGTCAATTGAGGAAATGTAGTCAATCTTGAAAGAATAAAAAAGAGGATTCAAGAGCAAGTGAAGGATAAACAAGCTTATGTTGGGCAGGAAAAAAAAAGTCGCAAAAGAAACTGAGAGAATTCTGAAGGGAGTTCTATTAAAGAATATGATTGATGTTGTTTCTGAAGAAAAGCATGCAGAAGACATTTCATTTGGTCCGGTAAATGAAGAGGTTATAGTTGAGGATACTTAGATTCCTCCTGATGTGCATCATACATAAAAACCTATGGAGACTGAAGCTCCTAAAGTTGTGTCGATTGAAGAAAAGGAAATGTTAGTTGAAGAGGTTGAAATTCCAAATGACAAGCAAAAATATGTGGTTGAAGAAACAATGGTTGAAGAAAAGAAGGAAATTCCAATGGAAGCAAGAGACACTGCAGAGGCAGTGAAGAGATTTCTAGATGAGCGAAAGGAAGAATTTGATCTTGAGTTGGGAGATGCCCCTATTCATTTGTCTACTTTATCCCTAATTCAGAAAATGAAAGTTGCATCATTTGCACAAGCTAAGGCTAGGGAATAAATTATGAAGTCCCACATTGAGGATAGTGAATTATTGAATATTGTATCTAGTATTCTGTGGAAGATCATGCCTACTCATGTTAAAGATCAATCTGGTTCCTCCTCTGGTGAGCTGAAGAAGCTCATAAATTCGGTAAGTACTCATTTTGAGTCATGTTAGCTATGGTCAAGGTACAGAAGGAGTTTGATGACAAAAGGTTGAGTAGTCTAAAAGATATGATAGCTAAAGATAAATATATGTTAGCTATTTGTGCAAAGAATGTTCATAATGCTCTATCTGAAGGTGGAAAAGTCTATAATTCATGTTTGTCTTTATCAAAACTTACTAAGGATAATGAGAAGAAGGTTAAGGATCATGAGAAAGAGTTAGCTACTATTTCTGATGCTTTTGATCCCTTAACTATTTTTGTTGGAGTGCAAGAAGGTAAAGTTATCCCTTTACTTGACAAAATAAAGGTTTGAAGCATGAAAATGACAGAGTTGTGGGAAGAGCTTGTGAACTTAGAGGTTTATTTGGTCCAAAAATGGAAACCATGTTGAGTGTTTTGAAGGAAGCACAAGATGCTTTGGTAGTCAGTGACCCTATAAACCTTGAATCAGCTGAGATGCAATCTTATTTGCTTTGTGGTCACATAACTATTCTGGAGCTTCTTAAGAAGTGTTGGGACTCAAGCCTGAACTTGTTGAAAACCAATTTTGCAGATATTTTCAAGTTTGTGTAAATTATTGAAACAAATTTGTACATATGCAGTTTGAAGTTTTTTTTTGTTCGCTTGTATGTAGATTCCCTATCTTTTCCATTGATGTCAAAGGGGGAGAATAGAACAGTGAAAAATGTATATTCATCTAAGGGGGAGCTATAGTTTTGGAGATCCTTTTGGAGTTTTGGTTAGTAGAGTATTTTTTTTGGTACTGATCTGACACTTAGTTATTTTTCACTAAGTGTTGCCATCAATGCCAAAGGGGGAGATTGTTGGAAAGAGACACTACACATGCTTTATGGTGTTGTCATTGATGGAAACCCTTGTCAGCTAGTCGATCTACATGTTGCATTTTTCTCATACTAGCAAACAAATTGAAGATCAATGTTTATATGTTAAGCTTGAACAAAGCATTTAGTAAATATGTGTTCTTCGATTCATATGCAATTTTTTTGTTATTTTTTTTTTTTGTGGGTCTCAAGGAGTATTGTTCGATGCATGATCTGTGTTATCTACAAATCTTGGTGCCTCGTATCGATCTAGATGTAAATTAAGAGGTCTGGTTGTCTAATTTTTTGTTCATCAATGTATGAAGGATGACTTGGTGGATATAGTCTATCACAAATATTTGAGGAGTTATTGCTTAAGTTTTTTTTTGTTCAATCATTTAGTTTTGGGTCCCCACTATGTTGTGGCTGACTCTTGTGGATTCACATTGAATATTATGAATGATTTGAAGCTGACAGTTTGAGAATATTTTCTTATCTTGTTGAAGCTGACATTGAGAGATTAAATCCCTTTTAGCAGATATATATAAGTGATTGATTATATCATTTTGATATGTGTTTGGTGTGAGTGGATTTATGTTGCAAATATCAGAAGATCAAGAAAGTGATTAAGTGTAGTTTCACTTGCGCATTAAGGATTTTTTTTGCAAGTTGATGCAAAATAAAACAAAAGAGTAGAATCGGTCTGAAGGATTTTTGCTATGAGTTAAGCCTAACCAGAACTGTAATCAGGCATTTGTAGATGTTATCTTTCTCAATTCAAATCTTTGGAAGTATTCCAAAATTTTGTAAGGTAGTTAGCCTTTCTAATTTTGAGCAGTGAGATCTAGGCAGTGTGCTTGAATGCAAGTGAATTCCCATTTTGTAAACATATTTTTGAGTATACTCAGATTATATTGTGGATTGGCCATCCACCATGGTTTTTCCTCTAATAGGGTTTCCATGTAAAAATCCTTGTGTTATGGTGTTGTGGTTGCTTACATTATGTCCATGCATATTTATTTTGGTTGAATGTTATAAGTACTTTGAAGATCAAATTAATAAAGTTAAAAATTGAAAAACACTGATTCACCCCCCTCTTAGTGTTGCTTGATTCCAACACACGCAAGAGAAAATATCAGATCATGAGCACAAAAATCAATGAAAACATGCAACATAGATAGAGAAAAAACTAGAAACATCCACAAGCATCATGAAACACCAGAGAAGCATCCACAACAACTAAACTTATGAAATCACATGATCTTCATTCAGGAACACAAACTGAAGTAACAAAAAAAATGTCAGAGTACAAATCTCCATAACTTGATCAAATCTTCACACAGATCTCTGAAACTCAACATGGATAAACTAGATATACTCAACAAGAAACCCTTTAGTCCAAAAACTTTGAACAACAATGTATTGATCACATCGACAAAAGGAACTTCACTTCACCATTGACAACCTGTAGCATTTCTTATTACAATTTTCTCAATATCCTCGACATATATAACTTCTAATGCAAGAATGATAATAGTGTTGAAATCAATGACAACCACATACCATCAACACACCACAACATCCAAAAATCTCTCCCTTTGGAATTGATGGCAACACATGATGTGAAAAATACCATCAACACAACTACACTTACTCTCCCTTAGGTTCTGACTCTTCTTTCCTCAACTCTTCTCTCCACAAAGATTTTTCACATTGCTCTTCTCCCCCTTTAACATCAATGTAAAATATCTGAACCACATATCTAAACACCTAAACATCTGAAGATCTTACTACTCCCCCTGAGTAGCAGGCACCACAACATCAATCCGGATCAAAATATGATCATGAAATGCACAGATTGATGCAAATCAATGCATCCTTAGTTCTGATTAGGAGGGGTAATCACCCCTAACTTCTCTCTGAGATACTCAAAAGTATCCATAGGAAATGACTTGGTAAATATGTCTGCAATCTTCTCCTTAGTAGGCACATACTCCAATCTGACTTCCTTTTCACTTACTTTCTTTCTCAAAAAATGAAACTTGATAGATATATGCTTGGTCTTGGAATGCAACACCTGATTCTTAGAAATGTTAATAGCACTTGAGTTATCACAGAATATAACAATAGGCTCATCATACACAAGTCTAATATCCTTCAACATCTGCTTCATCCATAGAACTTGAGTACAATTATTAGTAGCAACAATGTATTCGACCTCTGAAGTAGACAAGGAAATGACATTTTTCTTTTTTCTTAACCATGAAATCAACTTCTTTCCCAAGAAAAATGCTCCACCACTAGTACTTTTCCTGTCATTCACATCTCCTACCCAATTAGCATTAGCAAAGGCACTCAAAGTAAGATCATCATTGTTAGGATACCATAGACCAAAATCAATTGTCCCATTCAAGTATCTGAGAATCCTCTTCACAATAGTCACATGAGATTCTTTAGGATCAGCTTGAAATCTTGCAACAATACATATAGCATTCATGATATCAGGCCTAGTTTGAATCAGATAAAGAAATCCACCAATCATTGATCTGTATCTAGTTTGATTTTCCTTTGGAGAATCATCATCATTTTTCAACTTGCATCCGGTCACCATGGGTGTACTAACTAGCTTTGAATCTTCCATGACAAATTTCTTCAACAATTCTTTCACATACTTGGACTGAGATATAAAGATCCCTTTATCTAACTGAGTAATTTTCAATCCCAAGAAGAATTTCATCTCTCCAATCATTGGCATCTCAGACTCATTCTGCATCTCATTAGAAAAATTCATACACAATCTATCATCTCCTCCAAATATGATATCATCAACAAAAACTTCCACAATCAAATCTTTATCATCATTCTTGAAATATAGATTACTATTAGTAGTACCTTTGTTAAATCCAAGCTTCACCAAGTACTTATCCAATTTGGCATACCATTCTCTAGGGGCTTGTTTGAGTCCATACAATGTTTTCTTCAATTGACAAACCATATCTTCCTGATTAGTCAACTGGAATCCGCCAGGTTGCTCAACATACACTTCTTCCAATTCGCCATTTAGAAAAGAAAACTTGACATCCATTTGATAAACCTTGTAATCTTTGTAAGCAACATAAGCAAGAAACAATCTCACAGCTTCAATTCTAGCAACAAGGGCAAAGGTTTCTTCAAAATCAATACCTTCCATCTGTGAATATCCCTTACATACCAGTCTTGCTTTTTTTCTAACCACTTCACCTTGTTCATTCAGTTTGTTTCTAAAGACCCATTTAGTTCCAATTGCATTCTTATCCTTAGGTCTGGGAACAAGAATCTATGTATCATTATTTTCAATTTGTTGTAGTTCCTCTTTCATTGCTTCAACCCAATGTTCATCTTTGCATGCTTCATTCACATTGTTAGGCCCAGTCTTTGAAATCAAACAATATTCTTTTGCAATCTTTCTCCTAGTCTAGACACCTTTATTCTTATCACCTATGATCTAATTTTATGAATGATTCAATCTCACATACCTCAGAGTCTTCTTAGAATATTCTTCAACTTTAGGCTCTTCTGATCTCTCTTTTGTTCTTCTACCAATTTCTCCTTCCTCTTTATCTTCTTGACTCACTGGATTGATTTGGACTTGACTTAAATTCTGAACTTTGTTTGTACCAACATTCTGATCATTAGAATCATATCCATAGGTTCTGGATAGTGCAGCTATGTCTTCATCAACCCTAACATTTTCACTTTCAACCATCTATCCAACACTTAAAATATTATGCTTCAAACCTTCAACATACGAGACATCATCAGTGTTATGCTTACCAACAAGAGAAATGCATCCTCTTCCATGGATCACACCAGCTTTATCATCACTAAATCTCACAACACCACCATCATACTTTTCCAAATTCATAAACTTACTTTTATCTCTGTCATATGATGAGAACAACCAATGTCAATTACCCATTCATCTTTCTCTTCAACTCGAGCAGCTAGGGTTTTCTCCACATTTATACAATGAGCAGATTTAGTAGACACATGATTATTTTCCTTGATAGCAATAAACACAAATTCATCTTCACTTGTATTTCCTTTGTCAGATTCATCATTTGTCACACCTTCATTAGTAGCATAGTAAAACTTCTTTTGAAATTTAGGCTTGTTAAATCTTGGCTTGGAAACTCTCTCAGGACACCTTGATGCAAAATGACCTATCTTATTGCAAGAGAAACATTTAATGGGAAACTTCCCCTTATACTTACCTTGTCCTTTGGCTTATCTTTTCACAATCAATGCTTCAAGTTATTCTAGCTCTCTTTCTTCTTCATCGAGCTGTCTCATTTCATCCTCATACTTGAATGTCTTTCTTGATGAACTTTCACCTAGATCATATCTTTGTCTATCTCTTCCAGAAGTAGTGGCCTTGAATGCAGATTCAACCTTAGGAAGTGCATCACCAAATTCACTCAACTCAAAAGTAGTAAGCTTACCAATCAACATATCTCTAGTAACATTTGTCACAGTTCAGAGCTCTTCAATAGCACTAGCCTTGACTTTGTAAGAATCAGGCAAGGATCTAAGCACTTTAGCAACAATCTCTGATTCGTCTATTTATCCACCAGCATATCTGATACCGCACACAAGTTCATTCACTCTTTGCATGAAAGTAGTAACATTTTCATCATCACCCATTTTCAACTTTTCATATTTTCCTTTTAGACTTTGTAGCTTAGCAATCTTCAAATTAGCATCACCTTCATACAAGGTCTCTAACTTTTTCTAGATCTCATAAGTAGTCTTTAGATCCATAAAATTTGTTATCTTAGTATCAGTCAAAGCACTCAAAATTTCCTCCTTAGCCCTAATATTATATTCAACATCCCTGATCTCAGTAGAATTAGTAGGACCATTCTGTGGAATAACATATATATTTTTTGTAATACTCTAGTAGGGTTCACCAATGCATCTCAGATGGCACTCCATTCAAGTCTTCTACAAAGAATAATTTGTTCCATCAAATATAGGACTATCCTTCTTATAAGTTTCCATCCCAGATCACCTCAAGTTGTTAAACTTCTTCCAAGGAACCACAAGCTTTGATACCAATTGTTGGAAACACAAGGGCAGACAACTAAGAGGGGGGGTGAATCAATTGTCACCTAATTTAAAACTTATTCAACTTATTAACCTTATTCTCAGATCTGATCATTAATCATGAAATTATAAATGAAAAACACATCAGAAGCACACATAACACGAATATTTTTAAGTGGAAACCCTGTTAGGGGAAAAACCACGGTGGAGGTTGGTCCACAAGATTATACCCTGTTAAAAGTATAAGAGAATATGAATGGGGAATGCACATTCATTCAAGAACACTGCCTAGAGCTCACTACTCAATTAAAAAATAGGCTTAGTGCCCAAAGGAAGACACACTATCTTACAAAAAGGTTTTGATTAAATCCATCAGATTTTGAACTGAGAAAATAGCATCTGCTAATGCCTAGTTATAGTTCTGGTTAAGCACATGAACAGTTCTTCACTCTTATTCACTCTTCTTCACACTCTGCTCTACCTTTGAATGATATAAAATTTATTTGCACACATGACTCACACACTTCACATCCTCTCTATCTCATACTCTTCCAAATGATAAAACAATCGCTTATATATATCTGCAACAAGATATTACATCGCTACAAGTCGGCTCCAAAGAAACAATAAAATAATTACAAATAGTCGGCCCAAAAAAAAAAGGATTAATCATGCAAATAAACCAAGGTCAACCACAACATAGTGAAGACTTAAAATAACATCCTCACACACAAACCACTTCAATTAATTACTCCTCAAAGATCCACAACATGCTTCAATACCTTGTCGACCAAGAACATGAAAAACATGAACACACAAGAGAAAATCTCAGATCACGAGCACAACGATCAATGTAGACTTGCAACACAAATAGAGAATGAACTAGAAACATCCACAAGCATCATGAAACACTAGAGAAGCATCTACAACAACTAAACTTACTAAAATCACATGATCTTCATTTAGGAACACAAACTGAAGTAACAAAGAAACTGTTAGAATACAAATCTCCATAACCTGATCAAATCTTCACGCAGACCTCTCAAACTCAACGTGGATAAACTAGATATACTCGATAAGAAATCCTTTAGTCCACAACCTCTGAACAACAATGTACTAATCACACCAACAGAAGGAACTTCACTTCACCATTGACAACCTGTAGCACTTCTTATTACAATTTTCTCAATATCCTTAGCATATATAGCTTCTAATGTAACAATGCTAATTATAGTATTGACACCAATGACAACCACATATCATTAACACACCACAACATCCAACACTAGAGGCCATGTTAGGTACACATGTACAATGCATTCTCTCATAAAGTGGAGTAAAGGAGAAAATGCAATGGGAAAAAAACTCCTCTGAAAAAATAGAATTAGAAGGATTTAAGACCTAAAAATATGTCCCTTTATGATGGAACATGATGATGAAGAACTTATGAAGCATGTAGAAGTTTTAACTCTGCTGATGATGAACTAGTATTTTTTGGAATCAACGAATCTCTAAGAAATGTGGATCAAGATGAGAGATACAAAAAATTGCATGAGTGACTAATGAACACTACTCAACCAATGTACACAAAATTTATCAAACTTTGTGAAGTCGTTAATACAAATAGTACTGTGATAAGGAGTACTAGAATCTCAAAAAGTGATCCACTAAATGAATCCCCCATATGAGAGATCAAAGTAGAAGGTTCATGAGGCCTCTCAAAAAGAAGATTCTTCTTCATTGAAAGAAGCATTAGCATAACACATCATAGTCCCCCCTTAATGCAAAGAGAATATAAGTAGACTAACTAAGATTGAGAGTGTGCAAGCAATGCATAGGTATACAAGAAATTGAGAAAGGGTGTGCTCGAAGGCACACTCACATGAGGTGAGAATCTTGAGGATCCAGTGTTGTGATGGTATAACTCCCCATTACACTTTATAATTTAGTGTAAGTGCAATAATTTTCCAAATTATCTTCACACATTTTGTAACAAATCTAGCATCACTCTATAGTTTCACCTAGGTTTTAACTCATTAAGTGAATAACTCAATGTTTCCAAAATTAGGAAAATAATTTTTTTCTTTTCCAATAACATAATTTGCATTCTGCATAAATAACTTCATATAAAATTTGCAAAATAAAAATAACATAATTTAAAATTCATGTAAATGAAACTCATCTTTTTAAATACAATTTATAAATAGAATTCATGATCATATAAACAATTTCATAAAATACAAGAGAACAAGGTCAAGGTATCCTTATCTAGATTACTCTTATGTTTCACAAGCCTCAACATGTCGTCTACAAGAGGGAGATCATGGCCCAAGTGCTTTACCTCCAACCATAGATTGACAGTCCCTTGCACACCTTCCTACTGGAAGTGGCCCTACCCTTCAACGAAGAGCATAGTATAGGGACCTCTAGTATTTCCTTCTGAGTATCTAGTGTTGTGTCCTACATAACATGTATAGTCATACAACTATGGATACCTTCCAACTATGCATGACACTACTGACAAGTTATGAAAATTTGGAGCATAGTGAATTGACAAGTGCAAGAAAATAATTTTACACTTACTTTGGCTAAAGTTTTGATATATATAATCATCCACTTTCTAAGGAAGTGGTGTCGTAATTTAACCCACCTCTAACTCGACTTGGAAATCTTAGTGACCTATTGTTAACTATACTTTTGGTTTGATGCAAAGGCTAACTAACTCAAATAGATTCTCTTTCAATAGTGATGACTTCACTAGTGTTGATTATTCTACTAAGTAGGTTTAACATTTTTTACTCAAATATCCATGTTACATTCTCGCAACATTCTAGGTCTAGGAAACTACCTCTTATTTGAGTCCTCTCTTACTAAGTCAGTAAACGACTTGACTGGTTATACTTTTCTAACTAGATATTTCTAGTTAGTTTGATGTGACATCCTAGAGCTTGACAACCACCTTTTACTCAAGTCCTTAGTGTTTAACAATGGGAGTGACTACTCTCCTATTTTATACATAATTAGTTAATGCCAATGACACAATGTCATTGACTAGACACACTTGGTCTTAATCTAAAGTATTGACAATATGTTGATATGTATAATAATATATTATTAACCTTAAATTGATGAATACTTATTCTTATTAGAGTTTCAAATGTCCATTGTTTACTCTTATGGTTATTTTTCTTAAAAAACTCCATACCAAATAAGGTGAATCTCAAAGTGAACATAAATAGAAAATCATCATATTCTTAAATGATGGTTCAAACTCTTCATCGTTATTACCAATTATAGTTTCTATACTTCTAGAACTCCATAACCAATATGGTTATTAATGATATTACATATTATTTAGTTTGATCCAATATAAAATCTTGTATTCATAGTAATTAATGTCCATTAATAGTTCAACTATTGATTTATTTAACTTTTTATAACTCAATTTAGAACCATTCGACTAATCTCCAGATTCCTTATAGGTTTATTACAAGTTATCCTTTTCATATTATATAAGGTACCCATGTTTGTATGTATATAGAAATTCATATATCTATCCTTCCATATGACACATATATTCTTATATTTAAATGTATGATAATTTTGTAGCCATGTTGGAGAATATTTTCTATTTGAGAGTTATATGTGCTTCTGCACCTTAAAATATCCTAGCACTAAGGCCTTTGATTAATAATGAGAGAATAAATTCCTCTATATAGGATACATGATTTTCAATCAATAGGTAATAATAATGACTCTTGGTCTATTATGTAATCTGATAACTTTCAAAAGACAATAAAGACATTATCACTTCTATTATGTTTTCAAACCTTATCACTAAAATACAATATAAACCTATTTGATACAAATATAATAAGGCACTATCTCATTGGAATAAATATCATACTCCCATACTTAGCTATTCTTTGCTACTTTGGTCTAATAATCTGGTCATTTTGGTTAAACACATCTTAGAGAGAGTCTTAACTTTTCAATGAAGCTCTATTGAATATATATTAACTCAGTATCAGGTAAATCAAACAAAAATTTAACAATATTTTCAAAGAAAGCTACTTTTGATCTAACCAACTAGCTACACTAGTTCTTATTTACTCTTTACATTTTTAATTGGCATTTTGCATAAATAAACTAAGATTCTTATACATGCTTTCATATACTTTCCCAAACTGTCACACTTTGCACATAATAATGGCGAAAGTAAACTTAGAATAATGAAAGAGCTTTTATCAAATATTAAAAGAGAATGAAGGAGAGTCATTTAAATCATGCCTAGAATTAAATAGCCTGACTTTAATTTTGGTATTCATTGCTTCAATTCCGCACTTTAAACTCAGCATTGAACCTACTGCCCTATCAACTTTAGCACTCAACACTATCATTGCATTTTTTTCTTGAATTCTTTTACTATTAGTCTATAAATTTTGAGAAATCTAAATCTAATACAATCAAGCTATTCTCACTCCATGGAGTATTGATATGCAGTTTACAAATCTCTCCACACTATGTTATTTCTTTCCTCTAATTTTGTGTATGCGTCTCTCTTCAAGTTTGCAAAAATAATGAAACACACTATAATGAGTAGCAAATAGGAATTTATGCTTAAATAAATTTTATAAAGAATAAAAACAGTTATCATTCGGAAGCTCAAATACCTCCAATGTTGCTATGATTTTCCTATATTCTGCCATGCGTAATGATAAGCTTCTCAATTATATAGTCAACTGACTATGCAAGCATGGAGTTTCCACGACTAGCATTTGACTCACTCTCAAGCAATTCACAATCTTCTTCATAAGAATGCAGTTGCAAGATAATGTAATTTTTTAGTTTGAAATAGTCATCCGAAATAAATTGAATTCTTCCACATTTTCCATGGCTTAATATGTTGTTACATGACAATTCAATTTTAGTTGGAAATAATTTTTAAGAAAAAATCAAATAATTCCTCTTACTGCCATGCCTAGCATACTAAATTATTGTTGGCAACAATTAAAAACCTCAAAAAAAGTATTTTAAACCAAATTAACCTCCTATTGACCAATTCATGGCAAGCATGAGAATAGAAACATGTGATGTTTTACCTCTCCATTCCTCTTCCTATGGTAGTTAAATGAGCAAACATTATATAATGATCTACCTCCTTCATTGGCTTTTCAAATAAATCACAAACTTCCCAATTCATGGGCTTCACTTTATTAGGAATTCGTGCTTAAAAGGTTCCCTTGTTGCCACTCCATCGTGGCTGATTTAATGAGTTTGTAATTTGATTAACTCATCCACCTATGTGGCTTATGTAATAACTTGTTTATTTCCATAGTAATCTTTAATATGATATGCCATTAAGCCTTGTATATCAGCTTTGGCATATTGACTTAAGTGTGGCATATATGCCATTTATTATTGCTTAAGCATCATTTAAGAATTTAAAAGTAATTTCATCACATGGCATATGCATCCATTTCATTCAACTTGTTAGATACCATCATGATATAACCTTGTATTAAAATCATATTGAACATAAAGGTTAAAGTAATTGGGTAAATTAACTGTTAAAATAATATTTGAGCAACTCCCTTTGGGTTTATCTTTTGTATTGTGTGTGCGTCGGCTTATGCATCACCGAGTTTGCTCGCCCTTTTTATCAAAGTTTTGATCTGCCGCTTTACACATCTACTTTTCGCAGCTTCTAGTATCGGCATTCCTTTCGGATCCTGGGAAACTCCGCTGTGCTTCCACGTATCGTCGTTACGAGATGCTTTTGTTTCTTATTTCCTTGAGGCCTCGTTGGGTTGCGAAATGCTTCCACGAAGCCTTCATTCCTAAAAGGTGTTGGCGGGCCTGTGTCTTGCTACGTGGCAACCGTTCTCAAATATTTCAACGCGGGGATGAAATAGCAACTGTAGACACCCAAAATTGTCCTCTTGCAACACCTGTCTCGGCATTACATCATTTAGGCATCTTGTAGCATGCTCTGCCCTAGGTACCCATGTCATCATCTAATTAGTTAAATAAATCGTATTTATTTTACTAATTTCATTTATTCCCTTCCTCTAATGTTAATTAAATAATTTATATTATTTAATTAATTAAATTATTTCTAATGTTAATTAAATAAGTTATATTATTTAATTAATGAAATCATAAATTCGATGTTAATTAAATAAATCCAAAATTTATTTAATTAATAAAATCCTAAAGAGATCTTCTTGCTTTCTTTCCAAAGCTGAACTCATGTGCATCTAATTAATTTATTTAATTAGATAAATCATCAATTATCCTTCTCGTCTTTTTCGAGATTTATTTCCTTAAAACAGGAAATGAAATCTTTCTATCTTTGTTTGAAATCTTATCTCATCTCGTTGTATTTCCTCTTTTGTCAAAAATCAAATCATTGTCGAATCTTGTCAAATCTTATCTTCTTCAGTGTCACGTCTCTATAAATACAGCCTCTCACAATCCATTTAGGGGATTGATTCGTCTAGCATCCAGACTCTATCAAAATCAGTCTCCGTCTCTATCTATCATTCTTTCTATTTGTCATTGTCATTGTCAAGTCATTATGCTGTAGGAATGAGCACTCAACATTCCTCCATTGTCAACCCTTCAAAATCTCGCATTCTCATGCAGGTGGAGAAGAGCAATGGAGATAAATTGAATTAGCGCAAAGATCAGTTTGCATTTGTGTTGTTTATTGTGATTTTCGTATTAGTTCGTACTCTATTGTGCATGATAAGATCTAATTAGTTTATTGTTTTCATTAAATATTAAAGCTGATTTTTACCCTATCTACATTTGGTGAACCCAACGTGAATCCTTTGATATAGCTTGCCTTTTGCAGGTTTTATTGACATTTTATTGCAGATCTGCCAGTTTTTGGACAAAACCACAGGTTTTACAAAGTTCTTCATATCTTCTACACAGCTATGAATTTTTTTACAAGATTTCTACAAAATCTTGTACATCATTTCAGTAGGCTACAGTAAAAAAATCAAGGGTTTATGATCATTTTTGTGGAAGTTATTTTGATTTTAATTATTTTCATAAAATTGATTTTTTGGAAGCAAATCGACGAATTTTTCAAAAGTTTTTACATTTTTGGAAAGATCATGAAATTATAATGGGGGTATATGTTTTACAGATTTAGTTTGGAGGTCAAATACAATGCGAAAAAATTCAATCTTCATTTTCTATATGGTTTTCACAAATCCACGTTTTTGAGAGCAAAACAGGGTGATCATAAGAAGCTATAGTAGCAGAAATATCAGTCATAGACAGAAGATTGGAAAGCAAAAACTTCCAGGTGCACTCGTTTAATCTTTCACCTCTTAATCATTGTTTGTCACACATTTGGATTTGGACTCTTAAAACGAATCTTGTTTTCAATCGCATATCAAAAATTGAGGCTAAAATTAACTATTGTCTTCAATCACACATCTTGATTTGGGGTTAAAAAGAACAAGTGTTTGAATTGCTTTACACACATTTCAATTTTCTAAAAGGAAATTAATCACTGTGAGTGTGAATCAAGTGTGTGTGTGATCACAAACACCTCACTTGGTTTGCTTTTGTCAAACCCTTCCTAGGAGGCCTGCTAGGGGATTTCATCACCCCTGGGAACGACCTCAATTGAAGTGTGAATCGAAAGACACGCTTGTTTGGAAGTTAAAATCTCATCATTCTTGGCTAAGCCCCAAAGAACTTTATACCTTTTGGAAGTGAAGGTGAAGGGTGGGTTACCCCTTTCTCCCGGCTGTGTGGCAGGATTTTTCTTACAAATCATCCTTAGTCAACCTTGTGCAGACTAGCTTGAGACCTAATTGGCCATACCCCACTTGACTAGTCATAGGGATTGTTGTTGTGTATTCAAGTGCTTTCTTAATCATAACATTAATCTTCAAAGACAAATTTTATCATTGTGTTTGGTGTGTGTGTTCATGCATTTACATGTGAAGTATTGTGTTTGATAGTGCCCAAGTCAAACTTCCAATAAACACTTGCCACATCATCCAAATCACCCAATCTTATCATTCCACATCATATCCTAAGCATCATCATTTCTTTAATCCAATCAACATCATTTTACACCATGAAAACATTGGAAGACGTAGCACAAGAGCTTGTTCACAAGCTTCACGATGCTAAAACAAGTCAAGCACTTTTACCCCAACAATTCATTCAAAGCACCCATAACATTATCCAAAAACTTCAAACCAACCAATCACCTCAAATGCAACAACTCATAGCCCAAATCCAATACCTCATGGCCAATTGTCAAGTCCAACAAGCACATTATCAAGTCCAATTACCACATCAACACATTTCACATCAATCCTATGTGTCACCTATATCATCATATCAACCTCATCCATCCACATATCAAGTTTCCCCTTCATCAACCTATCACAACTCTTCTAATGTCAACCTTATCCACATCAATCAACCTTTCAATAGTCATTATCCTATTCAACCCCTCCATCATCATCACAACAACAAATCATATCACAAGTCCAAACACCATTCCAACCTCAAGACTTTCAACCACAATCCTATGTGTCACCTTCATCATCGTGCCAACCAAACCCATTTACCTATCATGTCAATGCCACATCAACATATCCACCCATATCACAACAAGAATATAGGATCCCAAGTCCACCTTGGCAACAACATCAAGAGCCTTTAAGTCTTAATGACACCTTTGACAAGGTGAACACCAATCTAGTCCATGCACCCTTACCACCATCCAATCAAATGCCTATCCCTAATCCACCATGTCCTAGTCCTAATTCATTGGCCTCTTTACCTTCTGACCCATCAAACTCTTCATTACCCCCACAATCATCTAATCCTCCATCAAATCAATGCCCTACATTTAGATATTTAAAACATAAATTGATGGCATTACCTACATCCACCCCTACACCTACGAAGGATGTGACCCAAGGGCTACAAGCAAGGAATCAATTGTCACCATGTCATTCAATGCATATACTTGAACATACAAAAGAGTCCTCAAACATCATGTCAAGTCCTTCAAGTCAACCATGTCATCCTCAACCCCTTGAGCCAATTCAAGAGTCTCCCCTCATAAGTCCAAGTCACCCTCTTTCATGTCCCCATGTTGTTGACCATCAAGAACATGTCAAGTCTCTCCAAGAGTCATCCCCTTGCAATTCCATGCAAGAAACCCAAAAGGTATTTCAAGAGTCTACTCCTAAGCATGTGGAAACATCAAGCCCTAGTCCTAATCAAGATCAAACCACTTTCATCCAACCCATCCATAACGTATATATTTTCTATGATCAAGATATTACCTATGAAGAAGCTATTTATGAGCAACTTGATCCTATACCCATCCATGAGCGAGACATCCAAAATACACCTACCCTTGACAAAAATTTCAATCCCAATTATATCATCCACGACAACCCCATCTTTGACCAAGACCCTACCATTGACCAAGAATTCCAAAACAATTCACTCTTTGACGTTTATGCCATTCATGATCAAACATTCAAGGATAATCCCACCCAAACCCCATCAACATCCACTTTCCTTGATGAGACACTTGCCTCCCAAGCTAGTATAGAAGATCAAACCAATAGTGTGGATCTAAATGAACATACTCAAGATCCTTTAAATCCTCCATCATCCACTATTGACCCCATTGCAATTCCTCCATCATATCCACTTGGTCTTTCCAATAAGGAAATCATGTCTAGTGTTTCACCTACACCTAGTCCTATTGTCCATTGCACACTCCAAAATATGAACCACCAAGGTAAAGGTTTATGCCTTCATGAACAAGATATTTTGGAGCCCATCCATGTCAAAGTACCTCCATGCTCTTATGGCCTTGGACATACACCTCAAGGACACCAATCTCAAGATGTTGGTATTTCCTCCATGCATCCTAAGTCCACTTTCCATCATAAAGCCTATCATACGCCTAAAACATATGTTTCAATTCCACCACCGTCATCCTACAAATGTCAAAAGCATGTGACCATACACCTTCCACCATCCACTTTACCACCATTACTTCCAACTCCTAATATCCCTCCATCCACTTTGACACCATTACTTCCAACACCTAATACCCCAGTCATTCATAAATATCCTAAATATTCTAGTCAGGACCAACAAATGCACACATTGTGTAAACATAAAGCTTCCACTCATTCCATCTACCCCATGGGATTCAAAAATAAAAATTTGGATGCCTCTACATATAAAGTCAAAGGTCCTAATTCCTTAGCATACAATGGGAAAAATTCAAATCCAAGTACATCTAAAAAGCTATATAAGCCCATACCTTCAAAAGAAAAGTCTAAAAACAAAATGGTTTGGGTACCTAAGCAAAAAGAAATCAAGTCGAATGAGGCATCTATGTCACAAAAATCCCAACCATCCCCTCCCATCCAAAATGCACATTTCATTCAAAAATATCATATTCCATCCCACAAGCCAAACAAAAATCATACAAATATCAAGTCTATGTGGGTACCTAAGGCACTTCATCCACCATCTCCTAAGCAAACATCTCCATTGCTTCCTACACCCCATCCGCATCAAAAGCTTCAATGTTTATCATGATGTGTGCAACCATTGGTCATGGTTCCTTTCCATTTCACAACAATCCCACATACCTCCATCTCCTCATCCTTCACTCATTATCCTACATATCTCCACCATCATCTTCCTATGGTCCATGCTTTTGGCTAAGCCTCCCCATTCATCTTTTCCATAAGTCCCATATAATCCCTATCATCTACATCATAATCCATTATTGTCCTCCATAATCCACATCATAATCCATCATCTACCTACTCCATCTTCCTTTCATGGCATCCCTTACCAACATCTATGAAGATAATGGAATTTGACATGGTCCATGCAATGACAACCATCCCTCATGGGACTATCACCTTTCATGCGACTAGACACTTAAGTCCCTCCTATCCAAAAGTAAAAAAGTCAAATAGTCAAAAATAATAAAAGAAAGAATAAAACAAAAAGAGTAAAGAGAAATCCCTTCGTCCAACAGTGAAAACCTAGTAAAGAGGCGCCTTGGATAAGTACCATGATTAAAACCTAGCAAACATGCATCATGCGTAGGTTGATCTTCTATGTCACTTACACTTGGGGGCACAATGTCTTAGCTATCCAACTTATCATTTTCATGTCATATCATGTCCATCCTACCTACCATCATTGGCCATCATACATATCCATCATATTGAGTCCACTTATCCACCCTAGTCCTTTTGATCTAAATGAAGATATAGGGGGAAAAGGTTGAAACATGTTTTGAGTATCTCTTGACATACCTCATCTTTCTAAACAAGCCTATCATTATCCTATTGTCATACATTTTGTCTAGAAAAATCCTAAGTCTTGTACCTAAAATGGGGCATGTTATTCCTATGCGACAGCCTTTGGAGTGCACATCCTTGCTCCCTTGTGATGCATACATCAATACCATACCATCCATTTATATATCATGAGCCTTTTATCCCTTATCCCATCACCCACCCTTGCACCTAGACTTGGTTTTCCCCTTGTCATTGGTATCTAGCGCAAAGACTATTCAAATTTTTATCCTTTGACACCTCAAAACATTCCAAAAGTTCAAAAAAAATCAAAACATTCCAAAAGTCCAAAAAAATTCAAAACATGTCAAAAGTCCAAAAAAAATCAAAACATTCAAAAAAGTCCAAAAAAATAAAAACATTTCAAAATACAAAAAAATCAAATAGCCAACAAAAATCCAAGCAATAATCCAAATGCAAGTCAATCCTTAATCCATACCAATCAAATTGATCAATCTTGTCAAATTATCCAATCACATCCTTTGGTCTTGATCCTAACCTTGTTGTAAACCCAATCAATCAAAGCCAGTCTATCAATTGTTAGTCATCCTTGTGTTGATCTAGGGATATGTCTTTCCCCGCAATGACAACACTTTCAGTCATCATCATCAATCAATTAATTACTCATCGGTTTGCAACTTGACAGGGGCAATACTTTGTTTGTTTTTGTATCATTTGTGCATGCTTGCTTGCTTGCTTGCTTGTGTGTGTTATCATTTTATCTTGCATTTGTATCAAATCCATATCATTCCAGCTAATATTCATATCTTGTGTGTGTTGGAATATCTTTTTGCATTATCCTTTGCATCTAAGGTCACATAATACCTTTTGTGCATTAGGATTTTAATGCTCTAAGTCTACTTCCTCATACGTCTAGACAAGGTTGTATTATGCTGGGGCACAAGACACATCGTCACCTTGGTCCTTATATCTTGGTGCATAACGTCTAGTGCTATATCAAACATCATGGTTGCTCATCTTTCATTGCAGCATAACATATCATCCATTCCTTCATCTTTAGTCCTTCACTCATCCCTTTCATTTCGAGAGCCTACCCGTGTTTGTTCAACCCGCCTATCCTCTCGAGGGGGCATCATCATATTATGATATCATTATCCATTTTCCTCTATCCATACCTTAGTTTCTTTGAAATGATGTTACTCGACACAAATCGCATCATCTCGAACATCATCTCAAAGAGGGGCAAAATGTAGACACCCAAAATTGTCCTCTTGCAACACCTGTCTTGGCATTACATCATTTAGGCATCTTGTAGCACGCTTTGCCCTAGATACCCATGTCATCATCTAATTAGTTAAATAAATCATATTTATTTTACTAATTTCATTTATTCCCTTCCTCTAATGTTAATTAAATAATTTATATTATTTAATTAATTAAATCATTTCTAATGTTAATTAAATAAGTTATATTATTTAATTAATGAAATCATAAATTCGATGTTAATTAAATAAATCCAAAATTTATTTAATTAATAAAATCCTAAAGAGATCTTCTCGCTTTCTTTCCAAAGCTGAACTCGTGTGCATCTAATTAATTTATTTAATTAGATAATTCATCAATTATCCTTCTCGTCTTTTTCGAGATTTATTTCCTTAAAATAGGAAATGAAATCTTTCTATCTTTGTTTGAAATCTTATCTCATCTCGTTGCATTTCCTCTTTTGTCAAAAATCAAATCATTGTCGAATCTTGTCAAATCTTATCTTTGTCAATGTCACGTCTCTATAAATATGGCCTCTCACAATCCATTTAGGGGGTTGATTCGTCTAGCATCCAGACTCTGTCAAAATCAGTCTCTGTCTCTATCTATCATTCTTTCTATTTGTCATTGTCATTGTCAAGTCGTTATGCTGCAGGAATGAGCACTCAACATTCCTCCATTGTCAACCCTTCAAAATCTCGCATTCTCATGTAGGTGGAGAAGAGCAAAGGAGATAAATTGAATTAGCGCGAAGATTGGTTTGCATTTGTGTTGTTTATTGTGATTTTCGTATTAGTTCGTACTCTATTGTGCATAATAAGATCTAATTAGTTTATTATTTTCATTAAACATTAAAGCTGATTTTTACCCTATCTACAGCAACCGTGGGCAGCGAAATGCTGCCACGCATCTTTTACGCCTAGCTGATGGAGCATTCCCTCTGCTGTGATAAGGTTCTCATCCCATTCGACATGTGTTGCATTTTCGCAAATCATTGGCAGGGATGGGAGAAAGGGTCATGTGGGCAGCGAAAGGC
Source organism: Sequoia sempervirens (assembly GCA_007258455.2). Classification (NCBI taxonomy): domain Eukaryota; kingdom Viridiplantae; phylum Streptophyta; class Pinopsida; order Cupressales; family Cupressaceae; genus Sequoia; species Sequoia sempervirens. Next base: position 868,174,249 of record VDFB02281492.1, on the reverse strand, counting down.
TGCCACGTGCCTAACGGTTGATCTGTTATGTGGGTGATAAGCTGGATGAACTAAATAATGCTATTGGTTGCTGCTTGTCATAATCATTTGTAGCAACGGATGAAACTTGTCTAATCGAGCCTGGCTAGAACCACCGCCATCATTATGGAGGATGCACCTGTGCCTAGGATGACTGCATGCTGTGTTCTGGCTCGATGTTGTTGTAACGGCCTTGGGAATATTTTGATGGAAGCATCATTATAGAAGATGGCAAGATCTTTTCTGTTACTACTCTCTGAAGCGGTGGGAGGTTTTCCTGCTATATATACTTTCTCTATTGAGGAGAGAGGGGTTGAAAAAAACTAGAAAAAGTATGCTGTGTTGGAACTGTAAAAATATGATGATTTTACATATTGTTTACATTCATATTTTTCCAAATAAGTCCCACCATGAGTACATTTTGCTTGTATCTTGTCTATATTTCCCCATAGAATCCATCAGGTTGTGCATTTTCCATCTTGTTGAGCCTATCAGCATAGGTCCTTTACTGTCTCCCCGACCCATGTTGCTTGTGCGTTAAAATTTTTTTGTTGCAAGTGTTTCAGCAAGACATGTTCTTTGTTACAGCGACTAGCATTTACCTGTGGATGGGAATATCAGTGTGAGGTTTGGCTGTCACGCTGAGGTCTTGGAAAATTCAGTATGTCTCCTCGACTGATGCATGGAAAGGTATATCGGCATAAATATTTTCACTGGGGTGAGGTCTCCCCGAATGGGTCGGGTCTCACCGACTTGCGCATTTGAAAATTCATCAGCAAGGCTAAAGGTTATCGGCAGAGGGTCTTGCCGAATGTCATTTTTCTTACCGACCGGAGGTGGGTAGATCTATTGGCAAGAGTTGAAGGTCTTCGATGAAGTGTCATAGTGAAGTGAGTTTGTCTCACCGATGAAGCACAAAATTTTTTTTTCCAAATGACTTTCGGTGAGAGATAAAGCTATCGTTGTAAGGTCATGGTGAGTGACCTTCGGTCTCGCCAACCTTACACATGGAATTTCTTTGAATTGGAATTTGGGTGAGACTATGGTGACTTCAGAATAAGTCTTAGCGAATACATATGGGTCTCACTGATGGAACATAATGAGAGCCTTTGTCGGTGAGAAATCTAAAATGTCTTAGTGAAGACAAGTGGAAGATGGATTTTGGCGAGTGTTTTCTCTTGTCACATCAACGCTCAGGATGGATGGTGATTTTCGGTGAAATAGAGTAATGTACAAGAGGTCTTGCCAATGTCAGAATGTTACGGTGAATGTGAATGAAATAAAGGAGGTGCATCGGTGAGAGATATCTTGGTTCACTGTTATGAAATAACTTGCACAATGGAAGAAGTGATATGAAATATGCTGAAAATACTTTATAATGACTGAGAATAACAACACTTCGAGGGGGAAACCTCCAAATATCTCTAATGAGAACACACTTCACAACTTGATGATGAAATAAGACTCACAACCTCTATATATACCTATTTATCCAGATATCACCTCCGACTTAGAACATATAAAGACATAGGTGACCTAAACAACTAAATAACAATATCTAATGATAATATGACTTAATAGAGATAAGATACACAAGCCGACTATTCATAACCCGATGTACAATAATATTAAGGGCATAGCATCCCCCCTCTTCAAAGAAGCATTGTCCTCAATGCTAATCAATTTGGAAACTTTTGAATGAACTGACATCTTCCCATCAGCATCTTAACTGGAAATTATCCATTGGATGAGATAGTAAGTGTCACAGCAACAGAAACATAAAGTGCGTGATAACAATCACAATGCCCATATACTTGGATGTCTCCGAATGGAAGCAGAAGCCCGGGAATATTTGTTGCTTGGCTTGTGAATGCAGCATTGTGTCTCTTGGTGCCAAATATAAATGTTCATTCTCAATTAAAAGGGTGATAGAGAGAGTTAGGGATTTGAAAAAATATAATATTTGGTGAGACAATTATTCTTTTTTTTGCTTTCAAATCATGAGATATCTGAAATATAATAAGTGCAATATTAGTTTATTATTGTTTTCTACGATGTTGGATGTTATTTTTCATTGTTTTATGGTTGTTGAATTTATTTGAGAATTGTGTAATTTTATGTTTGTCAAGCGCATTTTTACATCTGTCTTGGTGATACTTGTTAGTGTGATTATTATATCCATTTCCAAAAGGAAAATTTGATCATTGAAAAAATGATTATCCACCTTCATGTTTATAAATAAACTTGAATTTAAACAAGTGAATCTGAGAACCTTAAACATTAGTTTCTCTTTTTATCATTAAAGTTTTCTCTGTTTTTTTTTAAATTTTTTAATCTTAAAAAGATTAGTGTTTTATTTTTGATTTTGTAATTTTTTATCTACCCATGTGGTTTTCATATAAGAGAAAATAGAACCCGCCTTTTTTTACAGCTAGGTTTTGCACAACTTGAGCCATAAAACCTGAACCTTCTGAATTTAGATTGCAGCCTTGAGGTATCCTTTACCTTGCTTTTGCTAAAACGTGGAAAGAAAGGGCCTAGGCCTCTTTTTATTTACAACAAACTTCTCTTGTTTTCATCATTTTGATTAAATGAATTTGCTTTATATGTGTTTAAAAATTTGAAATTCATATATGATCTATATATTTGTAAAGTTTCTTTTAAGGATCAATCTAATTAGAATAAAATGTAAAAATACAAAAGTATCTTTTTTAATAAACTTGTGCCTTAATCATTTTTATTGATCATGAATCATTGCAATCTTTTAAATCTCTATTTATTATATCATTTTCTTTGCATAGAAAGGGTTAGATTGTTTTTACTTTCCATTTTTTTTCCCTTTCCATACCCATATAAGAATTCCTTTCTAAATCTAGAGGTTACAAAGGTAGCGCAAAAGTCCCCCAAACTGTTTCTCTTAAGGACTCTGTACCTGTCAAATTTTGTTCAACAATTTGTTTTTTCTTGGCCCAAAGGGACCAACGAATAATGAAATTGCATGTTAGAAGGGTGTATGAGCCATCAGCCTATAACTAGATCCCAAACCGCAGACAACCCTAGTTTACTAGTACCTCCGCTAGGGATAGTCCAGGTCGCTAATCAACTAGTAATTGTTCCATTCCCACCACCCTTTCCTCTCACCATGTTGCCAGCCACCAATAGAAACTACGTAGCATGGGATGCCGGAAGTCCCCTGGTAGCCCCAGTAGAGCCCGCTATCTAGGGCGCTATCCCAGTTTCGGCCATGAAGGCTATTCCCAAATTTGCTGGAGGCAGCTCAAAAATGCCTGCAGAACATTTGCAGGATGTAGCAGACGTTTGCTTGGTACATAGTATTACAACATAGAATGTAGCCCTTAGGCTCCTCATCGCGTATTTCGAAGGAAAGACTCTAGATTGGTACCGAACATTGACTCCTAATTCAATTCTCACCTAGGATGAGCTCAGAGATCAATTCTATGAAAGGTTCTCGAATGACGAAGATCGTTCTTCATTGTATTACCAGCTATCCGTCATAAAATGAGCCCCCCAAGAGGCTCTGATGGACTTCAATGCCCGATTTAACACAAATTGGCAGAGGATCCCTATTACCATCTGCCCGACTACCAAATTGGCTTTTATATTTTATCTAAAGTCCAATTCTGACATTTGCATGATGATCAAGTCTTTGGGAGGAGCTACTCTACCAGATGCTTATGGTACTGCTATCAAAGATGAGAATCATTTGATAGATTGTAGAAAATTTCCTCCTCGACCTATTATGCCGATATTTCCTAAAATATCGATCTCTGTGCAAAAGGTCGCGTCAACTAGTGCACTCGCAACTACCCAGTCAATGTACACATATGCCTCCACCCTTGAAAAATGCGGCTTCTACATCAGGATCTTCCAAGGATGAAATAAGCGATCTCAAGCAGATGTTGCGAACCATTGCAAATGATATAACTACTCTTAAACAAAACAAATCAATACCTCTAAAGCCTGCATATCAAAACTATCAAGGCAGCCGTTCATCCTATTAGCAAAATCAATATCAGGGTGTGACTCAAAATAATCCACTAGCCCCGATGGCAAACCAAATGGTATCGGTGCCTACTCCACTGATGAGTGCATCGCCAAGCTCAAGTAGGGAATTAACTGTGGGACATAACAATCTTATTGATGATATCAATCGATGGTGCTTCCCCTATAGCGATGCGCATATGCCCCGTAACTGTCTGCGTGGCAACCTACAATAAAAGGTGGTAGAGCAACATAGCCAAAGCACATCAATAGAAAATGGAAGTTATGTATATGCCTCACCAATGGAAAGTGCAGTTCTTACCTCGCAAATACAAGGAATGTCCTTAGAACAAGAGTTTGATATTGCTCCTGATCATGCGCTCTTCTCCTGGATAGAGGAAGAAGAAATGGTGTTTTTCAATGACGCATTCATATCCAAAACACCGCAAGTACAATCTAATTACAACACCCGCTCAAAGAAAAGATTCACCAGTGAGCGAGTTGTTTCACATCTGGACAGCCTGCAATTTAGAGGCCTGTCTAATCAAATTCCCAGTGCTTCAACCATCTCTTCAACTTCTCAACCACAAAAGGAAATTATTATAGCAAGAACCAAGGAGCAGAAATCTCTGATTTTGCCACCTTTTAATGTGGTGGAGCAATTGAAGAAGTCATCTGCTAATGTGTCTTTGTGGGACATTTTAGCTATGCTGGAACATAAGACACTATTACAGAAGGTTCTTCAAGAAGAGAGTAACCCGACATCAACAGAACTGTCTACTAGTGTAGAGGTTGTTTGTCAAATACCACCAACTAAGGTTCTTACAAATAGTACAAAGGAATCCCCCACCGAGGACAGAAGTAGGTTGAAACCTCAGAGCTTCTTCTTGACTCTCATTGTAGGAAAGAAGCTATTACATAATGCTATGATTGATTATGGGGCTAGTACAATGGTTATGCCTAAACAAATAGCCGAAGCTTTGGGACTTAGCTACGAACCTATGAAAAGAGGGGTGATGCAGCTTGATGGAAATAAAGTTGAGACCGTAGGGGTCATCAAAGCGCTTCTTTTAACTCTATTTTCCTGCCTTAGTATCACAGTCCCGCAGGACACAGTGATCATAGATGTTCCTCCTATGTTTGGTCTCTGTCTATCCCGAGAATTTACTTCAAAGGTGGGAAAATACCTTTCCTTGGATTGGTAACATCTGATCCTTAGGACCAAGCATGGCACAAAAATGAAGATAGAATCAGAGGCTCTACATTCTAAACATGTGGCAGATGAGGCCTTGATCAATTTTGAAGTCGCGCATACCTCTATCACCAAGCAAGAAATGTATTGCGTTGATTTGCTGAAAGAAGAGAAGGTGAGCAGATATCAGAATGATAAAGAAGATGCTCTGTTGATTGAACACATAAACAATGATCCTTTCGGCAATTATCATGCTACAGGATTGGGCACGTATGTAATTTATGATGAAGACCAGGTGCTTCCGAGGGTCGCCAAAGAATCCGAAGGTAACTAGGAAAATGAGCTATGGACACTATACTTTGATGGAACAAGAAGCAAAGTAGGTGTTGGAGCAGGGGTATATCTAATATCCTCACAAAATAAAAAATGGTTGAGGCCTTTCCATTTTCATTTCGCCTATTCAAACAATGAGGTTGAATATGAAGGGTTAGTCCAAGGCCTAAGCCTTGCAGAACGAATGGGCATTAAGCAATTAATTGTGTTTGGAGATTCCGAACTGGTAGTTAACCAGGTCTGAGGAATTTCTGCAGCAAGGAATGTCCACATGAGATCCTATCGGCACCGAGTCTGGGACCTGATTGACAGTTTTGAAGCTTTCAACATCCAGACTGTTCCCTGAAGACAAAATAGCGATGCAAATCACATGGCATTGATTGGTGTTTAGTTTGATCCTGTTTCTGACTTGCTTCATAACGAGCATTCAGTACGAGTGCTAGTCTGACTAGCAATCCCCGACAATCATCAGAGTTGGCAAGTCTTTGAAAGTGACAAACACATCGCCTCATTTATCCAGCACTCAGGGGAGTTCACTGATCAACTTCAACCAAAGACTACCGAGGCTTATGAAGGACAAATTATGCAACTCAAATCTAATAAACTTCTGAAAGGATTGGTTACTCTTGAAAACTTTTTCGATTGTGATGATGCCCTAAATGATAAGTGGAAGTTCATGGCGGACAAAAGTGATCATGAGGACCTTCGAGTCTCTGATGGTAAAAATCTCTGAGTTGGAAAAAATGTCCTGCACCATGATAAGGAAAGACTCATCAGTTGCTATGAAAAATATGGAGTAGTGGCCTAGTCCTACAATGATCTAGAGGGTTATGATCTTGGCATCATTCAACACACTATTGAGCTAATAGAATGTGCAAAACCAGTATGACAAAAACAGAGGCCAATGAATCCTACAATTGAGGCCCTAATGGAACAGGAGCTAACTAAGCTCATTGAGTCACACATTGTCTTTCCAATCAAAAATAGTACTTAGGTATCAAATCTGGTCCCAGTCCGAAAGAAGAATGGAGATATCCACTTGTGTGTGGACTTCCAAGACCTAAATAGAGCATCTCTGAAGGACCACTATCCATTGCCTTCTATGGAGTCAATCCTACAAAATGTCGCAAGATTAGAAATGTTTTCTCTACTGGATGGTTTCTCTGGCTACAATCAGATCCGTGTTAAAGAAGAAGATCAACACAAGACTATGTTTACCACAAAATTGGGAACATTTGCATATGCTAAAATTCCTTTTGGTTTATCCAATGTGGGGGCAACATTCCAGTGGGCGATGGACATCGCATTTAGTGAGCTAATCAATATGTTTATTCTAATTTATTTGGATGACCTTACTGTGTTCTCTAAATCTAAGGATGGTCATTTTGACCATTTGGAATTAGTTTTTCAAAAGTACCAGGAGTTCGGAGTTTCCCTAAATCCAAAGAAATGTGTATTTAGAGTGCCGCAGGGTAGGCTATTGGGGCATGTTGTGTCTAGAGAAGGTGTTTCAATTGACCCCAAACAAGTAAATGCTATAAAAGAACTTCCCCTTCTGGTAAATAAGAAAGGTGTCCAGTCTTTCCTGGGCAAAGAAAATTTCGTCAACAATTTTATTTCCGATTTCATGGGAATGATTAGGCCAATCACCCTAATGCTGAAGAAAGATCAAACATTCAAGTGGACAACCGAAGCTTGGGAGGCTTTTGAAAGGGTCAAGGAAGCTATTTCCACAGCCCCGGTTCTAGTTAATCTAGATCAATCGAAATATTTTATAATGTATGCTTTCAGTAGCAAGTCTAGTATTGCTATGGTTCTAACCCAAAAGGATAATGATGAAAAGGGGGAACATCCAGTGGTGTTCTATTCACGAACCCTAAAGGAATATGAGGCGAATTATAATTTTGTTGAAAGACAGGCCTTTGCAATAGTAAAGGACATAAAAAGTTCCACCATCCAATTTTTTATAAGGTGTTGGTATATGTCGCACATTCCAATGTGCGTGAATATATCATGGAGGGGGAAATCAAGGAAAAAAAGGCTAATTGGATCACCAAGATCCTTGAATATGACATTGAAGTCAAGCCTACTAAAAATATTAAAGGAAGAGGACTGTGTGAATATATGGTACAGAGCGAGGAGGTACCTGTCATAGAGGAGCAGGCAAAGCTCGTCTTGATAAATGAATCAGAATCGAAAGGCGGTTGACTGACTGATAGAATGAGGTTCATGCAAACTGGAAAGTATCCGCTAGGCCTCTCGTCCCAAAAAAGGAGATATTACCGGCTGCAGAATTGTAGATATATGCAAATAGAAGGAGTCCTTTTCAAAAGAAATTTTAATGGTGTTCTCCTGCGATGCGTTACTTCAGAGCAGGTGAAGAGGATCTTCGACATGTTCCACAATAACGCTGGGGGTGGACATTTCTCTGCCAAAACCACCACCATTAAAATCATGCATGCTGGCTATTATTGGCCCACACTTTTTAGTGACTCCCACTCTTTGGTGAGAGCTTTTAAAAAATGCCAGTTCTTCACCGACAGAAGGAGGAATTCTGTAATGCCCCTCAGACCTATAGTGGTAGATGAACCATTTGTATAATGGGGCCTAGACTTCATCAGAATGATCAACCCAGTTTCTAGTGCCAAATACAAGTGGAGTCTGACTGCTACAAACTACTTCACAAGGTGGATGGAGGTTGTTTCTCTTAAAAGCACAACATAAATAGAAATTGTAGATTTCCTTGAAGAACTGGTGACAAGGTTCGGCCCTCCGAAAACTATCATTTCAGACAACACCAAAGCATTCCTAGGTGCAAAGGTATGTCACTTTGCATTAAAAAATGGCATATTCCTTAAAACATCATCAAACTATTATCCATAGGGAAATGGTCTGGCAGAGTCAACGAACAAAAGCTTATTCTCACTCCTTAAAAAGATTGGCTCAGAACACCAAAGGGAATGACATAAAAACCTCTGAACAACGCTCTGGGCAAACCACATAACTCCTAAGCAAGTCCTTAAGACTTTTCCTTATGAGTTGGTATATGGGAAGGAGGCACTGTTACCTATCTCCATGGAGATTCTAGCAATACAGTTGTTGAAATATTTTGAGATAGAACAAAATAAAGCCATGGAGGTTCGGGTCACCGAACTATTGGAAGTACGGAAAAAAAGGGAGAATTCCCTAATAGCAATGACAAGCCGTCAATGGGTGGTCAAACGGTGGTTTGACAAGAAAGCTTCTAACCAAGGTTTAAAATGCAGAGACATAGTGCTAAAATATGATAACAGGGCTGCAAAGCTAGGTCAACACGGTAAATTTGATAGCCTATGGGAGGGTCCCTTTAAAATTATTCGGTGTAAAGAACACAATACTTTTGAGCTGGAGAATATGGAACATGAACCGTTAGGAATCCCGATCAATGAGATTCATCTTAAGCAATTCCATTAGGCATTAAGCTCTACTTTGTACATATGTAAATAGTGCTTTAATTTTATTTTCATTTCTTTGGCTGGTCTTTTTTCTGAATTAGTTTGTACTTCTACGGAATTAACTCATTATTATTGGTGGGTGGAACACTAGAGTTTTTTTACACAGAACACGCCCATGTGCAGAGAAATAGCAAATAAAAGTTGCAAGCCCAGAAAAACTTAAATACAGAATGAAAGAAAGAGCATGGATTTTCTTTAAATGATAGATATCTATTCATATATGTTCTTTTCATTACAAAAGTGGCTGGGAGGCCATAATTCAAAATTTACAAGTATACTGAGCTATTATATATATAATAGCCTTTTTTAGGCTTATATACAGCTATGGGTAGGTATTTTGAGCAGCAGGCAGGGAAACATTTGTTGAACAGGCAGGGGGTTTTTATCCAAAGGCATGGCTAGAGAAAATTGACACATTAACTATAGTGTCCACTTCTTCCTTGACCACGGGTTCTCTAGCAACACTGGCAATATCATTCGGCACAACCGCCATTGGCGGGGGAAACACCAAGTTCCTTAAGTTAGTATACCAGTCTAGATCGTAGAAAGGTATCACATTGTAGCTAAGAAACAGGAAGTGTAGGGCCTGAGTAACCCTCCGCTGGTGCTGGTCACGGGTCTGTAGGTGGAATCCACTGAGGAATGACAACCAAATGATAATGGATTCTTCTTCAATAAAGTGGCGCAGGTCGCTGGCTGACGGCAGACCTATCCCATAAGCAACATGAGTGACAACCTCGTCGAGACCATTGAGGTACTTTTTTGGGAAGATTTATTTAACCAGCTTCAAGATGAGCAGACGGGGAATGCTAATGTCCAACATGGAGGCTATGAAGTGGGAGCATATGTCAGTATTCACCAGATACTTATCCTCATATTCTACATAGTCCTTTCGTAAAACCCACTTTATGGCCACCAAGACTAGAGAATGCTTGTTCTTAGTCATCCTTTTCAGTCTCCTAGTTGAAACCTCCCCTAGGAATGTCGTCTACGACTTATACAAGATTAAGCGAACTGGAGTATCCATAACTTTGATGCTATCCCTAGGTTTCTGAGCTAATGCCAAAATTTTTCTATCACCTAACCTATGAGAAGGCTTGCTTAAGACTCTGCTACTGACCTATTACTACTCAAATGCTAAGTATGTTTTCCTTACTACTTACTGGCCTATTTATAGAAAAATGACAAGACGCATGCTAATCCATTTTGAAAAAATGTGATATTATGCTAGTTGCTAACTTGAAAGTTGTGCCTGCATTTGTTCACATTTCTAGGCCAGTTGCATCTGAGATAGCACAGCTCAGTGTGTGCTTGATTAATAAGAGCTAATTAATTAGCTTTAAAAGGTGGCACTCATTGGCAGTGAGACGTATGGCCGTAGGCTATTGTGTCATCTCTCAAGCGTGTCCCAAAGCCCAAGGCAATATTCATATCTTTTTCAGGCCATGATCATTTGCTTGGCGTAATCATTCTGACCAAAATATTAATTGCCAGTGCATACTAATGCAGGGTTAGCGAGAAAATCATTGGCACAAGTTCCAAGGAGATCATAGCATATCACATGATTGCCAAAAGAAATGATGAACTCCAGCCACCTTGGAATAGCAAGCAGTTTATTTTGCACGATTTGCAAAATTAATGGTACATGCCGAATTAAATGCAAAATGCATGCTTTCACCTAACACCTTGAGAAAGGTTGCTATTATTACACAAAAAGGATTAATATTTCAAAGTATTTTCACAAATGTCAAGAATAAAAATTTGCAGAGTTGTTCTTCTTTTGTGTATTTAGAGTCTAGTATAGTCGCAGCTAACCAGGAACTTTTAGAAATCTTCAAAAAGAAAAATGTCAGAATCTTCATCTCAGCCAATGCAGGAAGAAATTAGCCAGGAGCTATTTACGGCTATTCATTCTTCAGTAGAGGTATATTTCTATGAGGATGTGGCATACGCTATGCCTGGTATACCCAGCAGGACAAGGAGAGCTTACATAGAAGAGCTGAATAGACCCAAGAATTGGAGAAACCAGAAAAAGGTTGAAGAAAAATGGGATAATATCTACGACCCAAGGCTTGTGAAAAACCCTAAGTTCCTCAGAGAGGTAGCCTATGCAAGGTTATCGACACCAAAGGTAGACCAATATATGGTATAGAGAGTTTGGTACAGTGGTCTCCCTCAATACATGGTCCCACTTGTGCACTATTGCCCAGAGGTTGTTGATGCTGCTATCCAGCGTTATAATCTTGATACCTACTACATTGAAGGCCATAACTTAAATGTGCATATCACTTCAGAGGCCATCTAGCACATGTTATGTATCTCAGACCCAAGTAGGAGGAAAAAAAATATCAAGCCTTTTCGCCCAAGCAAATGAGAGAAAATATGGAGGAAGATGAAAACTAGCTCAGAGTTCTTGATGGAGGAGACTAGTAAAAAGGCATCTCAGCCAGTAAAGTGCCAAGTATTCTGTTGTCATGTGGTACGTTCCATGATGATCTCCAGGATGCCATGTCCATGCTAGCCTTTGTATGCGGCCGAGACTCTGATGAGAAAATAAAGACCTTTCAACTGGGACCGGCAATGCAATTTCGCAAGCAGCATGAACTCTTCTGGTATGATTTTGCTGAGTTTATGGTTGAAGAAATGAAATGAAAAATTGAGAATTATCAGGTGGAGAAAAAATTTAGGTTTATTTCCTTCTTGGTCCACATGTTTCTACATCAAAACCTGGATTTCTTCGCCCGGTACTTTCCGCTATCAATTTTTGATGAGCAAAATAAAAGGAAGTCAGTGTCCACATGGATGCCTTTTCTTTCCACATCATACGATTATTATGCATTTGTGGACTATTTCATAGCTCTAGCCTTGAATGATTTGATCGGAGAGAGTGATATTATCCAGCTTGATAAGGAGCAGGTTAGATTTATGCAGAGCTTCACCCTTGCTTGTGACTGGTTCTTGGCCAAGGATTTTACAATCCTCCGAATGCGGGGTTTTACTGGCAAACCTTTCTTGCTCCCAGCCTGTGTCATAGATAGAGTGCTCGTACTGGAAATGTTTCGATAGGTGTGTATCATTGATTTTACTTTTTGTAGCAGCGAAAAGGTCAAGAAGAAGGGATTCTTCACTTGTCTGAAGAATTTCATGTCAGTAACTCTACTAAAGAAGCAATTAGACCAGTTGTTAGAGGACAAGATGGCATATCTAGGGTTGGTACTGGTAAATGATAAGTGAGAATACAACCATTTTGATGACTTTTCAGAGCCACATATGAGGGTTACCCATGTTTCCCAACCATACTAGGAGAAGCAGCATAACCCGTGAGCGGACAAAGATGAAGATTTTGTTGAATTAGTGCAAATCCCTAAGCCGGACACCAAAGGCCCATGGTACAGGTTCTACTTTCCTATGGCTGTGGCCCATGATAATGTCCCCATGGAGCGCGACATGTAAAATAGGTTAAAGAAGGATGAGGAATGGAGTGAGGAGAAAATAAAGGCTTTCTGGAAATATCACTAGGAAATAGTACAGTTGGATGCTCCTTACAATCAACTAAAGGATGACCGGGAGTTTGAAAGGTGGTGGAAGGAGGGCCATCCCAGCTCGAGTTCTAGTACTAATGGGAGCGAAGAGAGGGAGGAATCCGACGAGTAGGAGGAGGAAGCGACGATGTCGGCTTCCACTGCACAAAATGAGAAAGTCTCCAAACAACCCGCCTATGTGGCCACAAACGTATGTTTTAATATATCAAGGGGCTCACATACACTCACTTGGGTTGCTAAACCAACCAGGCTATCACTTTAACAGCAAGACATGACTGTCAAAGCTAGTGAGATTCCACCTGCGAAACGGTAGCGTATTATCAGAGAGGGTTCACAAGAACCTGTTGGAGGAGTACTCACTGCTAGTCAAGAGCTGAAGGTTGTAGGGGAGCCTCTAACATTTCTAGAGATGCCAACAACCAATCAATAGGTACAATTCACTCCTTCTCTTGCATCTCATTCCTTGGTATCTGCCCCTACCTCATTGGTGACCCCTGCCATAGGTCCTAGCCCTCTACCTTCTACTTTTGGTCTGACTTATTCAGTTGGATTTGCCCAGCTTTCGTAGGTCCCCCCTCATATAATTACTCCTTCGTGTATGCTTACGCCCGCCGTTGCCGCTCAGTCCTTCCTCGCCTCACTTTCGGAAGGAATTCCCCCTGTGAGTGCCCATTCTTTTTCCATCATGCTTATGGATCCTCTTCCATTGCAACAAGCTAACACCCCGTTAAAAACTCCCCCTTCCTAGCCAATGAGCCTTACGGCTGATTCCCCAGTTCAACCACTACAAATGACTAGCCCTGTTGTTAGTTCTGAAACCAAACTATGAAACGTGCCTCACTTCTCCTCACAAACTATCACTCTCCAGAAGAAACAAATGCCCACACCTATGAAAGTTACCTATCCATATGCCCTGCCTTCTGGTGCTCCTTTCATAGGTGGACTAGTTTCATCACCAGCCAAATTCATAGCACAAATAGATTGTGAAAAGGAGGCACGCGTGAATAGAATGAGGAAATGCAAAACAAATGATGACAATGTTTCCACTGAGCCAAGAGTACAAGCTCAGTATGATGAAGCCCGACATGAATTGAAGTTCACGACCATGTACCTAAGGGTAAACAAGCCTTAGGAAGAAATGCAACCAGAAGACTATGATATATATACAGTCAGACTCAACATGAAGGTAGCTCGACTACAGGATAAAGTTGAAATCATGGAGGAAACACAACGGGTAGTCACTTTTGACTTCCTCAAAACTGGTCGCCAGCTAAAAAAGAAAGATGAACAGCTCAAGGCAGCTAGGGAAAGGGTTAGTTTTCTAGAAAGGAAGGAGAAATCCTTAGAGGTAGATATTGCCTGCATGAGTGAAAGGGTGCTGATAGTAGAGGATGAGAGGAACAAGATTCAAGGAAAAATTGTGAAGACTCAGGTTGTTGATCCTGGCATAATAAAGGAGCTACACAACAAAAACCAGGAGGTGGAGCAAAATCTACAACTGAAAGATGAAGAGTTAGAGCGCCTCCACCTTGAGCATACTCAGGGGATGGCACAAAAAATGGAAGAGCTGGAACGCCAACAGGCTCAATATGAGCAAAGATTACAAGAGAAAGAGGCCGAATTTCAAGGCCTAAAGGCTCAAATAGAGGAAGAGCTCAGAGAGACAAAGACTTCTCTAGAAGAGAACTTAGCAAATCACTCCTGAGCTGAGCAGACTTGGAATAAAGAAATGAGAAACTATGCGAAACAGCTGGTGTTTGAGAGAAGGAAAAAGGAAGAATTAGCCGAGGCCATTATTTTAAGAGACACAGAGATTACTTCACTTAAAGACTCTCTCCTACCTTCCCCTACACAAAATGATATAATTCCGCTAGTTAGGCAATTATACATTTCTCACAGGGAGAAAATCAAAGTCTTTTGCCTAATGTTGCAGCCTACCCTCTGATTTATCGACAAGGCATCAAAGATTAGCCAAGAGGCCCATGATACGATTGAGTAATTCCTATGATTCATCTTAGAGAAGGTTCCTGAGGCAAAAAACCTACTCAGCAAGCTATACTCCGTCTATGATGAGAGCCTTGCCAGAGCAGGTATTGAAGATCGGGATGCTGCTACTCAAATGGAAAAAAAATTCATCCATTGCCACTCTGCCTTCCAACACACTAAGGCAGCTGCAACTTTTCTAAGTAAGACACTAGATGGCATACGGGGAAGTTTCTCCAAGTTAGGAAAGATGGGGCTGTTGTCCCCGTTCCTCGAGGATGGCTCTATTGCCATGACTACATAGATTGCAAAAATTATTGAGGAGAAGGAAAATGACCCAAAGACTTTCAAGGAGTTCACCCATCCTCCCACAATAGCTGACATTGAGGCAATCATTCATCCGCTCTCACAGCTGCTATTTCATATACAAGCAGGGGCCGATTTACCCAATGTGCTACCTCACAAGGAAACTATTGATCTACGGGGAGTACCAAAGAATTTACGCAACATAGTGAAGCCATCCAAAGATGAATGGTCACCTTTGTAGGCAACTCTTTCCAATCTCTAACTCCATTAGCCCTATAGATAAGGCTCTGGTCTGCAGAACTAGAGAAATTTTGGATTCTCCGTTCCTTAGTTGAAACACCCCTGTTAGTCGCCAAAAACTGTTAAAATAATATTTGAGCAGCTCCCTTCGGGTTTATCTTTTGTATTATGTGTGCGCCAGCCTATGCATCACCAATTTTTCTCGCACTTTTTATCAAATTTTTGATCTGCCACTTTGCGCATCTACTTTTTATAGCTTCGAGTATCGGCATTCCTTTCGGATCCTGGGAAACTCCTCTATGCTTCCACGTGTCGCAGTTACGGGATGTTTTTGTTTCTTATTTCCTTGAGGCCTCATTAGGCTGCGAAATGCTTCCACAAAGCCTTCATTCCTAAAAGGTGTTGGCGGGCCCCATGTCTTGCTACATGGCAACCATTCGTAAATCTTTCAACGTGGGGATGAAATAGCAACTGCAAGCAGCGAAATGCTGCCACGCGTCTTTTACGCCCGGCTGATGGAGCATTCCCTCTACTGTGATAAGGTTCTCAGCCCATTCAACATGTGTTGCATTTTCGCAAATCCTTGGCAGCGATGGGAGAGAGGGTCATGTGGGTAGCGAAAGGCTGCCACGTGCTTAACGGTTGATCTGTTATGCGGGCGATAAGCTGGATGAACTAAATAATGCTATTGGTTGCTGCTTGTCATAATCATTTGCAGTGATAGATGACACTTGTCTGATCAAGCCTGGTTGGGACCACCGCCATCATTACAGAGGATGCAGCTATGCCCAAGATGACTGGATGTTGTGTTTAAGCTCAATGCTATTGTAATGGCCTTGGAAATATTCTGATGGAAGCATCATTACAAAAGATGGTGAGATCTTTTATGTTACTACTCTTCGAAGTGGTGGGAGGTTTTCTTGCTATATATACTTTCTCTGTTGAGGAAAGAGGGGTCAAAAAAATTGGAAAAAGTACGTTGGTTTTAGCAAAAGGATGCCATGCCTCTATTACTGTTTTATTTAAATTGCAAAACTCTCAGACTGCACCAAATGTTCAGCCTTTCTATTTTTCATGCTTTTGATTAAACTGTGAGCTGTGCTTTATATTGTCTTAACAATTCATTTGAAGAACTTCTATATACATTGAATGCAAGTTTGCTTACCTGGATCATGTCTAATGACTCTTCTTGGCAGTAAAAATGTATGCAATGTTATTTTATGTTAATAAATGAGTTGTTTATGCTATAACATTAAGTATCTGATGTTTTGAAACACCATAACACCATTCAGGCCCTTAAATCTATGATTTATCGTTCCTATCATCAAATCTTGGTGCATCACCTTAGGTTAGACTTTGTTTTATTATATCTATTTTCTTTTCCCTTTCCAAACCCCATCATAGAAGAAGTTGGCTTCTCTAAAATCTGGAGGTTACTCAGTTTAGCGCAAAAGGTCCCCCTTAAACTGAGTTTTCCATAAAACTCTGTTACCTTGTCAAATTTTGGTGTCAACATTAACATTAGGGTATAACACATTTAGTTTGTGGCACTTTATTTGATTGCATTTACAAGTAATTTTTTCTTATGAGTTCTTCAAAGTTTATTGTCATGAGGTGAATTAAGAAGAAATAGATTAAGTTATATCTTGCAAACCTCAATAAAAGACAAAAAAATAAAACTACAACCCCCATTATGATGACCCTCCCTTTTTCCAAATTCATTATAAAAGAGAAAATTGACTCCTCTTTTATAAATTTTTAACAAAGGAAAAAAAAACATTAAAAAAATCCCCTTTTACAAACACTTGTGGTTGATCAAAACCACTATATTGATATGGAAATTTTATCCAAATCAGGAAAGTTAAATAACTACAAATGGCTAAGCATAAATGATTGTGGTTAGTACAAAAATTTATCTTCTTTACAAAAGTAAAAAAAGGTGGGTAATTGACTATAGTCAATAGGGAAATTATGCGAAGTGTGGAAGCTTTCTTGGAGGTGGTTGTAGTAAAATAAGAAGGTGAATAGTGACACTCCTTGCGTGATCAAATTTGACACCTTGCAAAAAATAATTTGCTGATTTGGCCAAATTTTTGTTCCCCCTTGTTGGCTAAATTTGTATACTCTATGTTACCGATTTCTTTGCAAGATAAGGGTAAATTTCTATGTCAATGGTTGGAAGATATGAGTAGATTTGTGTGCCCCTTGTATGCCTTGTTGGTGGATTTCTTGGTAGAGAGGTGTTGAAGGGTTGGGTTTGAACAGTGACTATGCCTACTCAACTCGCTTGTACCACTTTTCCTTTCCACACCATGCAAATTTTGCTAAGATACAGAGCTTGCCTTTTGCTCACTGGGAAAAGATATTATGGCCACCTCAAATGAGAGTTTCCTCTTCTCTTGGAAGCATTCACATCTTCTTATGGGGGAAGCCTACCTCACAAACCACATGCAGTTTGAAATGGGAATGATGAAGGTGAGTGGTCTCCATAATGCAAGAGTTGGCTTGTAAATTGAAATGCCACCACAAAATGCCAAGGATCTAATCATGGCTTATAGTGGGTAAATTTTAGGTGACATAGGAAAATCTTGTTCCTTCACAAAGGTGTCAACAATTTCCAAGAGTAGTAGTAAATGAAGTTAGTATATGTAGCCTAAGCAAGGTTAATCACAACCTTTGACTTTGTCAGCTGGTTCATGGCCTAAGCAAGATTAATTGCAGTCAGCAACAATTAAATTGCAAACCACCAAATGAACAAAGGATGAACTAAGGATGTTTTTTAAAGCCTTTTTTGATACACTTTATATGGAATTTGTTCCCCTACTCTTGAATGGATTAGTGTAGACACCTAAAAATGTCCTCTTATGATACCGTGTCACAACATCACATCATTTAGACATCTTTTAGCCTATTTTTCCCTAGGTACCCATGTCATCATCTAATTAGTTAAATAAATCTTAGTTAAATTCCCTAGGTACCCATCAAACTCTTCATTACCACCACCATCATCTAATCCTCCATTAAATCTACACCCTAAATTCAATTTTTTTTCAAAAGTAAACCTATGGCATTACCCAAATCCACCCATCCACCTACAAAGGATGTGACCCAAGGGCTACTAGCAAGGAATCAAACATCGCAATGTCATTCAAATCATATGTTTGAACCTACCATATAGTATTCAAACACCATTCCTATTCTTACAACCCTATCATGTAATCTCCCCCTTGAGCCTATTCAAGAGTCTCCCCCATTGAGCCCAAGAAAACCTCCATCATGTCTCCATTTTTTTGACCATCTAGAACATGTTGAGCCTATTCAAGAGTCATCCTCTTCCACTTCCATTCAAGCAACCCAAGATTTATATCAAGACTCTACTCACAAGCATGTGAAAAAATTAAGGCCTAGTCCTAATCAAGATCAAATCACTTTCATCTAACCTATCCATAACCTATATATTTTCTATGATCAAGATATTACCTATGAAGAAGCTATCTATGAGAAACTTGATCCTATACCTATCCATGAACAAGATATCCCAAATGTACCTTCACCTAGTCCTATCCATGATCCATCAACATCTACTTCATGTTGACGTCCCTTTTGGCACAACAACATGCAAAAAAAATATTGCTATTTTGTTTCTCCTGAAAGAGAAAGATGATCACATGGATATCTTAGCTCCCAAGGTCCTTTGTAGTTGGTTCTCAACTATGCTGATGTTTCTCAATTGGTTAATGTAACAGTAATGTTCAAGGGGCCTGCTGGTGTTGAGCTTCTGGATTGTTCTAAGATCAAGCATGAAATAAAACCTAATTTAACTGGGGTTTTTAAAGAAACATAAAAAGATGGATCAGAGTTTTGGAATAGAAAAGAATGAAAATTCATTCAACACTAGCCAGACTTGTTAGCTTCAAGGAATTATAAACTAAAACTGTAGAACAAGATAAGCTTGTGATTGACACACAACCTCTTACATTCTCAGTGCTAATTCAAATAACAGATTCTCAGCTACCATTTAAATAAAACAAAAATAATATTTCATTCTTTGAAGACTTAACAAATCAAATGATCAATTAAGACAAATATCATTCAGGAACACAACATGAAGTAGATTAAACTCTGATTGCTTCTACTATCAATAAAACAGATAACCAATATTTACAAAGCTGGCACAATAACCAGTGTACAGAGAATTTATGGCTCCAGATTGTTTCCAACTACACTAGGAGAACTTTAAAATACATTAGAGTCTATACTAAAATCTAACTACTAAACAAGAAGATAAGAGAAGCTCTCATTACTAAGAATCAAGATGCAAGTCTATCTCCTTTTGTTAACTGACTAACTCTTAATGGTTCTAACTCTAAAAATTTCTCAGTATAAAAGTTTTCTAAACCTAGAAGTTCTAATCTAGAAGTGCTAACCTTTACAAAGAGGCAAGAATGCCTTATATATAGAATGTACCAACATGAATGTGATGTCCCCTACACTAGGGTTTACAAAATATCTGCATCTAGGAGAGTCGGCTCTCAAATATTTTTCAGGAAGGTCAAAGCTGCATTCAATGTCAAGCCTTGCTTTCCATGCTGATGAAGGATTTCTATCCCCAGAAGAAGCCTTTTTAGATCTTTTTGGTAGCTGCAACATTAACTCTCCTGTCACTGTGTCCACCTTCGAACTCTATTGGGGTCACCTTGAATACTCAGAATATCTCCATTAATGATGATCTACGTCTTTGATAGTAGTCACTATAGTTGTCCCTATAAGTCACAACTTCTTCTTTCCCTCAGCTTCCTTTTTGTTCTAGGCTTCTCTGTAGGTTGACCGTCCTCCTGGAAGCACCATCGGACCTCCTTGCAGATATGAACACTGTTGCTGGGCCAATCCATCGCCCTCTGATCTCGAAACGAATCCATATCACTTGCATTCTATAGCTTTCATTCATAAGAACAATCAATTAGTCAAACTAGGCCAATGAGTCACTCTTTTGGATCCTTCTGATTGGTTGGGCATATTGCCAAGTGAGCTCCTCAGGCAGTCAAAGGTGGTCCAACCTGAATCATGTTGAGATTATGGATGCATAGTCCTTGAAGCTACAGTCTTCGATGGAGGACCTTTGAGCCAGGAAAGATGATCAATCACAAAGACAGTGTTGCAACAATGGAATGTTGATTAAAGATTCTATTGATATGATATTGATATATTGGATATTGGATATATTACAAATGAACAAGATTCCTGATTATATAGGCAAGAGGTAAACCCTAATATGCATGAGATGTTGCCATGTGTCTTGATCTAACAACATGTGACAACATGTGAACCCTATCTAGATGATCATTAAATGTTGAGATAAGTTCTAGAAGGACAACTCATCTTCTAGAAGGAATCTTATCTCCTACAAATAAGGAAGGGAATATTATCCCATTTATTAAATGATTTATCTAATAATGCAACCTAGGACTTAATTAATTAGATGCAAGACCTAAGTTAACTTATGCTAGTGTAATAATTAATTAATTAATTACACCAACACCCCCCATAAGTGTAACTTAGGGAGGAAAATGCAATGATTATGCAGAGATGATGATGGGTCCTGGCTATGAGGCCATGTTAGGTACCCATGTACATGATAGATGTAGAAAATCTCCCACAACTGGAGAAAAGGGGAAAACCCAGTGGAAACAAAACCCCTCTCCAAAAAGGAGATGAAAATGCAAAAAAATGTGAGATAGGATAGGAAGGATGGAGGACTCCCAAATACCCCCCAAGTACACCATCTGTCACATGGATATAATAGAGAGACTAAATAGCCCCCCCAAAAGATGATAGCACCTACAAAAAAGGTAAGTGTCTGAAGATAGTACAAGATCCAATGTCAACAAACAACTTGTCTCCCTTTCGGAAGAAACAAAACCAACTGCAAGTGGAGAGATGCTTCCCATTCCGAATGGGAATTGAAAAAGGATGTTGATGGTGTCTCTGAACTCTGCTCAAGTGTATCCTTACCTGATGATGAAGAGGCCACAATCAATGAAGAGAGTGACAAACCAGGATGAGGCAGAAACTGATGCTGAGCAATATCCAAAGACAAAGTTGGAATGAAGATGATGGAGACTTGATAGCCCCCCTTGAATGAAGTGTCCTCAAAACCACTAAAGGAATTCTAAAGCAAATCCAATGGTAAATGCTGAAGAAACCTCAATTCCTGAATGGAAGGAAAGGGAAGAAGTCTCAGATATGAAATCTATGAATAGAGGAGTGATACCCCCTCAAGAATGTTCTCCAAACCTGTAGAAGTAGCCAAGTCAATGATGCCTAAAACAAAGCCAACCTGTGATGTCAAGTTTGAAAAACAAAATGTGTCTTGATGAATGATGATGGTGGAAGCCTCAATCAATGACTCTAGACAAGGAATCACTGAATGTGAAGGGATACCAACTGTCTCTGATGAAGAAAAAGCACTGAAAGGGAACCTTGTCAACCTCTTCGGAAAGATCAAGGCAATCAACCTACTACACAACAATATCATCATAGGGAACTTGATCTGAAGTAGGACATTCTGAATCATGACCATCGGGGAATGGTGGAGTGTCTGAATCTCTGTAGATATCCCAAAGCTTAGTCCAAAGAATGTGAGGACAATCATAATGATCAATAGATCTCAAAACATCACAATCAACTTGAATAGAAATGATCTCCAAGACAGTGTATCTGCTACAACTCCAAGCAAGCTCATGAATACCTTCACTCAGATGAGGAACTATACCAAATAGATGTGGTAACAAATCAAGTGATTGGAGATGGTGGTTGATCCCATCTCGCCATTGCTTATAGTTACCCTTGTGCAACATAACCAAAGAAGGAGAGAAATATGCAAGCCCCATAAAATTTCTCCACAAACACAAAGACAAATGACCTTCAACAGTAAATAAAGACTTCCAAATATTATGTACAATTAAAGTGATGCAACCTAGATCAAAAAATCTTGTCCCAAGCTTCAGAATAACTAGGTTATTGATAAAATGCACCAAATTGAAAAGAATCTCATGCAAGAGTACCTGGAGCTGAAACTAATCAAGGGGTTGGACTGATGAAAAAAAAGCTCTGAATTACCTTCCTGATGCCGCTGGAATCACTAAAATCAGACAATCTGATGAGAAGTTATGAGCCTTTATGTCCAAATTAGGGTTTTGTCTTTAGTTGGCTGTAGAATTTTTTGCAAGAAAAATTTTGTAGAACTGATGTCACCAATGGAAAGTAGACGGAAAGACCTTTCCGACGATATATCGTTTGCCAAATTTTGATATCCTGGGTGAAATTTGTGATAAAACGAAAAAAAAGGCCTATATTAGGCAACTTTACAGGCTAAACTGGTGCAAAAATTTAGCACCTCAGGTGCTAGCACTTGGTCTTCAATATGACTGAGATCCATGCATAGGAAAAAAAATTGTGCCACCCCTGGTGGTGGTGGGGCAGGGAACTGAGCAGAGTGGCAGGAGGCGCCGTTAGTAGGAGACACTGCCGGTGGTGGATAGCCTGGTGGGAGGAGAAGCACCGACCGGAGGAGCTTGGATGGGCCAGTGGTAAGTCTTCGTCAGTGGGCATGGTCAACGGCAGACGATGGGAGAAATGCCGACAACAATTCACTAGGCAGAATGCGGAATGGAGACCGAGTCGGTCGATACGTTGGCCAGAGGATGTGACCCATGGTGTTGGTATGAGCCCAGTTTGAAGTGACAGCTGACGGGTCCACAAAGTACTTCCCTGCAGCCGACGAAAATATCTTTTCTTTTGCATACTAAAATTAATGTGTCTGACAATAATAATATATTTGATTTTTTATATTGCCAACGGCAATAAAAAATCAAAAGATAAAATATATGTGCCGACAAAAAAGAAATAAACCTACAGAAATTTAAATGTTGATGATTTGAAAAAATAAACCCCTTATTTTAATGATACCGACGGGAAATTATTATCAGGTCGCCCGAATTTTTTGAAACTATAGAAAATCCCTGAATAATATTTTTTTGCCAAACAAATAATAAAGCCCTGATTTTTTTTTTCTGAAAATAGAAAATAGCCTGCGTATAAAAAAAAAATTGCCTTAGAGGACAACTGATTGGGATGATTTTTTGCTGCAAATTGTATGGATAGTACAATTGATTTTGCAAACCCTAAAAATACCTCTGAAGCTCTCGGGTTGATGTATCCAATTTTGATGAATGGGCAGGTGATCCTAGGGTTTCAAGGCCTTCTGAAGACAATGGCGAGCTCGGATCTGACTCTATCTACTTCAGAAATTAGCTTGGTTCCTAGGTGGAATCAAGTAGCCTTCAATGGAAACCATCAAGCCTGCAGAGAATCTCAGACACCAAATTTCTTGATCGAGGGTTGAAGTTTCACTAGATGAGCTCTGATACCATGTTGAGATTATGGATGCATAGTCTTTAAAGTTGCAGTCTTCGATGGAGGACCTTTGATCCAGGAAAGATGATCAACCACAAAGAAAGTGTTGCAACAATGGAATGTTGATTAAAGATTCTATTGATATGATATTGATATATTGTATATTGGATATATTACAAATGAACAAGATGCCTGATTATATAGGAAAGAGGTAAACCCTAATATGCATGAGATGTTGCCATGTGTCTTGATCTAACGATATGTGACATGTGAACCCTATCTGGATGATCATTAAATGTTGAGATAAGTTCTAGAAGGACAACTCATCTTCTAGAAGGAATCTTATCTCCTACAAATAAGGAAGGGAATATTATCCCATTTATTAAATGATTTATCTAATAATGCAACCTAGGACTTAATTAATTAAATGCAAGACCTAAGTTAACTTATGCTAGTGTAATAATTAATTAATTAATTACACCAACAAATCGCATGTCGGTGAAACACTTATCGTGTCTCCTTGATGTGATTACATCTCTCCTGGCAACCATCCGCATGACATTAGACAGTCGGCAAGACCTTTCAGTGAGTAGTAGAAGTCATATCGAGTCCACAAAAACCATTAGAAAGACTCCTTCTTTTCGTTGAGACCTCTTGGCGCACGTCTTTCCTCTCCACGAGCTCCTTTTCCTTTCGATGTAACTCTCCGTAGTCACCCAAAGCTTAGGGCAAAGGAAAAATCATTTTCCGAGCTCAATTTCATTCAGTGGGACCTCCCTTCATGTTGGCATGACCTTCTTTGGTCAGCGAGAGCTTCATTGAAGCCACTTTTCTCCCCGCAAACTTTCTTCATGTCGCTGAGACTTATTAGAATCAGGGAGACATTACCCCAAATTTCTCTTCTCTTACCGAGCCTCTCCTTGTTATCGGTGTGACTCCTGAATGTCAGCCAGACCTCTTGAAGCATACCTTTCCTCTCCTTGAAGGGACATCTTGTCAGCGTGACCTTCTCGGGTGGACAGGACATCCTACCGAACCTGTTGCATTTGTTCTGAGTCTCCCTGAGTTAGAGCCTTTCGGCGTGACTTCCCTGTTCGGCAAGACATTATGCCGAAGGCATCATCCTTTGGTGATCCTTTCATTTTGGGGAGACCTTTTTGTAGTCATGCTGACATGGGTTCTTTCATTTCACATGCATCACTGTAGCATTCTCTTATCAAGGAGATGTCCTACAGACATCTTATGTCTTGCCGAGGAACCTTCAGAAGTCCACTTTTGTCACAATGACAATTTCGTTCTCTTCCCGATGAGCAACTTTCACCGTCAGTCAGGAAGACCAAGAGACTTTTCCAAGACCTTATGTCAAAGGAACAACCCTCTTGGCAAGCTCCATTTCTTTTGGGGGGACTTCGCATGGTCAGGGACACCTTACGGTTACCCTTTCGTTTTCTGCCCAAGCTCGTCCTTTTCAGCGTAACCTCCTCATGTCGGTGAGACTTTCCGCCAAGAGCGCTATCTTTTGGCAATTTGTTATCATTTTGAGGAGACATCGCTCGGTCACCGAGACCTCATGGTGAGCCCAGGTCACTATGCCAAGGTTGCTTTTGTTGTTGTGACCTCACCTCTTCGGCCATACATTATGCCAAATGTTTTATCCTTCACCAAATGCAACTGCCTTCGGTGAAACCCATGCCAATTGGCTAGACCTCCTGTCGAAGGAAAAATTATCGCTGACCTTAGATCTTTAGTGGGACCCTTCTATGTTGGCAAGACTCTTGGCGTTCAGTGAGAGCACATACCGAAGAGAACAACTCCCACTGAAGTGTATGCCTGTATGCACTAGTCGGTGAGACCTCCTAGATTCATTGAGAAATCTTGGTGAAGAGAAAACCTTTCGCCGATGTATGAATCTTTTTGACACTGGTCAATGAGACATGGAGATTTTTCCAAGACCCTTCCCCGAAGAAAAACTTATGCTGATAGGAAACTCCTAGTCGCCAAGACAATGAATGATGTCTTGGCGATAGATGCCTGTATGTGATTTCTGATCACCGTGGCATCTCTAGGGTCTTGCTGAAATGTAACACAGACACATATTGAGTAGAATGCACTGGTAGTCAGCAAGACATCTGCAAGGTCTTGCCAACTTTCTTCTTAGCTGATTTTTATGACCAACTAGACTGGGGAATGCATTCCAGTTGAGCTCCCTTGGCAAATATCATCAAGTGTAGGATTTAATCCTGCAAAACAAATGCTTCCATTAGTCATCAAAAGGAAATAAGATATATTATCATATGATACACTTTTTCTTGTGATTATTCCATGAATACTTAGCAAGAAAGGAACTGGCTTAAGCTAAGATAGAACCAAAATTTAACACAACCAGCAGACAACTCAGGAGACAAGCTCGAGCAGAAAACAAAAGCACCCTGCAAGAGGAAAGTAAGTAACCAAAAAACAACAAAAAAACACAAGAAAAAGAAAGGGGGACCCATTTTGTTCTAGATCAAAGTGGGGTGGTTATGCAAGGCATAACAAATGGTGACTCGGCTGGGAAAATGGTTTAACCATTTTCAAGAGGCTGAAGGTTTTAGCTACCTAGAACTCCTCGTTTATGAACATCACAACTCTAGTTGGGTCAGTTTTAACAAGCAAGGTTGAGCTAAAATCTCAAATGTAAGCCAACAGTAACTAGCCTTGAATCTATGTGTGTGCTTGATAGTGCATCACCCTTTCATAAAGTTTTCCCTATCTTTCAAACAACAATGTGCAAGATTTAAGCTACATGAGTTGATTCCTTTTAGCTGTTGTGCAATGATATCCTAGGCATTGCTCCATTTCCAGTCAGGCATCTATAGCCCCGACGGAGATACCTCTAGTTTCCTCACAACATTGCTCTACTACCAGTCAGGCATCCATAGCCCAGGTAGAGATACTGGAATCACCCATTCATATTGAATCCTTTTGTCTTTAGGTAATTTTCCTTTTCTTCTTTTTTTTGTTTTCTCATAGGGCTTTAGATATTCCATTTAGTTCTTTTCCAATATGTCAGATGTTTAACACTTGATCTGGGTTGAAAACTACCATGGACCTCAAGACAACACTTGGGAATCAGATTTTCACTCAAATCTTGGAACACCATAGTCCTAGGATAGATATACCCTTACAAGAGGAGATGTTCTTAATGATTTGTGAAAGATCTAGGGGAGCTAATGAAGGTTACTTACTTTGTACCTTATTTTCAAGACCTTCTACAACCTTTATTGAAAATGGGAATGAAACAAAGAGTTTAGGACAAAATCATCCAATTAGAAAGCCTGAAAATATCGAAACCATTTCTCTCCTAGTGACCATAATATTCCTTCGACAACAACCCACAGTTTCAGATGAAAAGGACAGATCAACCCCAAAGAACAAAACAAAATAGAAAGCAAACAACAAAATAAGTCAAAGGACAGAGGGACAAACAAACAAACAAAAAACTATTTATAGAGAAGAGCAAAAGATTCACAAAAAGAAGTAGCAGATTATTTACAAGCAGAAAATATTTTCATAGATACAAATTATTTACAAACAGGAGACAAAAGGAACAGGAAAATCAAAAAAACAAAATAGAAGAAAACTAACTAAACCAAAAACTAACACTAACTAGTCCTAATCCTAAACTAACTCCAAAGCCAAGCTTTACAAACACAAGACTGTAAATTTTTTTACATTGACTTGACCGATTTTTCATTATGTGCAACAATCTTAACTTACTAGGCATAGTTCTAAACCTAGCAAATTTATCTTTATACTCAGAAATATGAAGTTTATAAGCAATAAGTTCATTCTGAGGGCATAAAGCTTGAAATATTATCAGTTGTGGGTTCTCGATTTTTTCATGATTTACCCACAAATATGTTTTACTATCCCCAACGCCATACTCAAACTGAAAATTATTAAAACATAGATGATAATGAAAGGACACCACCTGATTCTAAAGATTTCTAGTTGCCAATGCAGGCTTGTGTTGTATGATCTCCTCTTCTCGAGGTCTCAGCCAATGGGACACCACTGAAGCAAGGTTCATCTTGAAGTTATGATACTCACTCCCTAGCATCTTTGTATTCATCTTGGGCACAGAGTCAAAAAATTTCTGAATTTCTTGAGATGAAGTCTCACTTTCAACATTCTCTTGAAACATGTCATCCCCTAGGGTTTGAGAATATAGCTCCAGCTTATCATTATTGATGTCAGGGATATTGGCACTTGGTAAACAAGGATTTCCTTCAAACTCATTTGAATGTACGGAGTCAAAGTCAGAAAAGCACTTTCTCAATTCATATTCCTACATATCATCAACAAGAACATGCCATTCAACATCAAATTTATCAATATTAAGATCAAATTGATTAGTGGATATTAAGCAAGGACTCTCTTCCAACAACACATTTGAGCAATTAGAATCAAAATCAAGAAAATACTCCCTTGTCTCATTTTCCTCGTATTGCAAAGATTTGACATCTGAGATAACCTCTTGGTTGCTTTCTTGGCATTCCTCTACTTCATCCAAATGTACTCTGTCATGAATTTCTTCAGGGAATAGTTGATTGATCTGCACAACTACTTGAATTTCCTCCCTTAAAATTTCATGTTGGCATTTAATTCCTTGACTTTGACCACCAGATTCATTGGAAATCTCATCTTGAAGCATGTTATCTATTCCAATCCATCCACCACTTAAATCAATAGAGTCACTTTCTTGTGTTAACCCGTCAAAGTGGGTTTCCTTCTCATTCACCATCATGAAAGAATCTATGAATGCATCGATGAACCCATTCTCCACTTCTATCAAGTGTGCATTAGGTAGAGGAGTTTCATCAGTTGTTGAATCCATCTCACTACAAGGATTAAGGTCATCAAAAGATAGGGAAGAACTAAATCTCCTCACACATTCACTCTCATCATTTTGGATAGACTGATCATCATCCTCATATGTGCTAGTTATTTCATCCTCTTCATTGGGGAAATGTGTACTCCAAGGATCCTCCATAAGTATCCCTTCAATGGAGATCAACTGCTTGAAATACAATTCCATCCTCCCCAGGAAGACGTGGCAATCCATCTGAGAGTGTTGATTCATTCGATGTATCCCACATCCACTTGGCCCAACAAGTTCTGATAGTTTCAGACCTCCCAGCTCTTCCAATTTCTCCCTTATTCACTTTTGTGCATGTGGGATATCTAGCAAACATGAACCATGTTCCTTTATCCATTCCTCATCACCCTAACTCTCATCTTGATCAGATGATTTCTCCTAGTGGTCTTGTATGCAATTGACCTAATGTGGGGTGTTGGGGAATGGGGTGTTTGGAACCTTAGGAAGGTTGTAGCTACTTGGTGAGAATGATTGCATCTGGGTAGGGATGGTGGGTGAAGTGACATAAGGCTACAAATGATGGCAATTTGTAAACACAAGAGGATTATAACCATGAGTTTGGTTCTCTGAATTTCTAGTGTCACCTCCAAATTGTGCCAATAAGAGAGCTTTTCTCAACGCATCATGCAAAGATGTAGCCTCACCACAACATCTGACTTTGGTTGCAAATGAGGGGTTTAAACCCCAATAATAATGCTCTATCAGTATACAGTCATTCACAACCAAATCTAAAGATTGAACCCTTTGATACATGAACAAAAATCTGTGATTAAATTGATGAATTGGTTCTAATGGTATCCTTTTTGTAGCTGCAAATTCATGTAATGGGTGTAGAGTATGCGGATTAAAATAATCTAAGAATAATATTTCCAATTCTATCCATGAATAAATAGATTTTAGTGGTAGATTATCATACCATTGCCCAACTGTACCTTGAAGTGTTTGGACAAATAACTGGTAGATGATATCCTAATGCTGAACTTGGAGAAAAGTAAGTATACGCCTGCAAGTTTTGACATGTTTAGAAGCATTTTTCCTAGTGTTAGGGAAAAATAATGGAAGCCTATCATACAAATGATCAGGGATTTCATTGAAAAATCTTGGTGTATACAAAGGGCTACCCATTAGAGTTGGGTTTTCCAAGACATGACCCAACTCACAACGATCCAAAATTGCTCAAGGGGCCTCCCTCTAGCGCCAGTCTCTGTTGACATCCATTTTTCATCATTTCATTTAGTGGCTTTACAATCTCTACAAAGCCTATGATAAATTTCCTTATGAAGTTGATCTTTTCAAAGAAAGATGTTAACTCTTTCTTGCTCCCTAGTCTAGCAATCTTTAGAATGGATTCGACTTGATTTGTGTCGATTGAAATCCCTCTTTCAGAAATTATGTGCCCCAACAACTTCCCTTTAGAAAATTCAAACACGCATTTGTTGGGATTCAGGGAGATGCCATATTGGATGCACCTCTCGAGAACTTTGGCTAAGTCCACAGCATGATTCAATCAATCTTTGGAGAATACCGTCAAGTCGTCCATATAGACAATGATGCACTTACCGATTAGGTCCTTGAAAGCTATATCCATGGCGCACTGGAAATTTTCTCCAGGATTTATCATACCGAATGGCATCCTTCTGTATGCAAAAGTTCCCCATTTCGTAGTGAAAGTCGTCTTCATTCTGTCTTCACAATCGACCATTACCTGATTATATCTAGAGTAACCATCTAGGAATGATATCATTTGAGATCCATTGACAGTCTGCAAGACCTCATCCAGTGAAGGAAGTGGATAGTTATATTTTTCTGAAGCTCTGTTCAGATTTCTAAAGTTGACACACAACTTGATCTCCCCATTCTTCTTATGAACTGGGACCAAGTTAGCCACCCAAGTCGAATGGCGCACATGGAATATTATCCTTGCAGAGAGTAATTTCTGGACTTCGTTAAGGATCAATGGCTCAATCAAAGCATTGAAAGGGCATTGTTTTTGTCGAAATGGATTAGCTTCAGGCTTCAGGGGAATAGTATGAGTCATTATAGTAGCATCAAATGTCTTTAAGTCTTCATATCCCCAAGCAATTGTAGAAATATCTTTCTTAAGTGCCTTTAATATGTCCTTCCTGATTGCTTCGGGGTAGGCCTTCCCTATGTAGACATTCCTTTTAGGGCCAGCATCGACCAAGTTAACTATTTCATATTCGCCTCCCTTTTCTTCAGTTGATATTTTCTCTCGAGCCCTTGGATATGAGTCAAAAATTCTCTCCAAGGCCACCATTCCTTTGGGAATGTTATTATTCTTTAAGTTAAGAACTCCTTCTGTATCACATTCCTTAGAGCTCCAATCCCCTTGATCTTTGTTGGACTCATCAATAATTTTCCCCTCAAAGACATTTGAGCTTGCTAAAAAAGAAAGAATATGTCGATCATCATCAAAGACTTGAAAGTTCGTGATGTTGTCAGGAACTACAGGGGTGGAAATTAATTCCACTAAGAACTTCTTAAGGCTAGAGCCTTGCATAGGTTCTAGGGTGCTTGTAGCAACAGCCAGTGAATCAGCTACTTGATTGTCTTCTCTAGGGATTAAGTTGATCCCAAAGGCATCAAAGTCTTCGATTAGATTCCATACCCTATTTCTATATGCTGCCAGCCTTTTATTGTGACACGTGTACTAGCTGCACACTTGCTTGACAACAATTTTTGAATCTCCCTTGACCATCAAGGTTGTAACTTTCTTCTTGTTTGCAAACATCAGTCCCCGTGCTAGAGCTTCATACTCTGCTACATTGTTAGTACACCCAAATTGCAACCTGTAGGAAGCGAAGAATGTTTTCCCTTTCGGGCTAGTTAGTTCAATCCCAACACCATAGCCTGATTTAGATTTAGATCCATCAAAGGTGAGGGTCCATAGCTGATCACAAGCTGGGGTTGATCCTTTTGAAGTTGTTATGGGTGCTTGAGTTGGATGAGTCGTAGGTAGGGCTGTTTGATCTTCTACATCAGATACAAGGAAAAAGTGTTCTACAGTTTCTTTAGGTATACTTTCTGATGTTGGCTCAATTTTATCATCTGACTTGTAGCTATCCTTCGGATACTCACTTGTCTCTTTGGCTAACCCCTTGGTTTTTGGTATACTCATGAATACAGGAATGTTGGGGAAACCTTGGGGTTGTTCCACATGAGTATGCTGGTTAAGACATGTGACTGAGGCCAGTTCAATTTGGGAAGGAATCTCTTTTGGAGGTGTCCTATCCCTGGTTAGCATTATTGCTTCTTTGGCTTCAAATGAGAAGTGATCTACAATGGTCTCAGGGTGGATTGTGTTGGCTTCTTCAACTTGGGAAACATGCTTTAAAATATCAATGCAAGGTGGACAAGTCATTCAGAATGACTTTGGTAGTGTATCCTGCACCAATTAGGGAGCAGGAGACTCTGCAGATCTATGTCTTCTCCCAAGACCAGCTGGTCTAGTTACAACTTTCTAATCAAGGCCTGTTGATTTTCATCAATCGTGGGGTGAGGGATTTTCTGTATTGAGATGTCTTTGGAATTGAGAACTGAGAAGGTTAGAATTTCTTCTCTTTTATAAACCCCCATCTCAATATCAAAGTAAGCTACCTCATTGGGACAGTCATATTCCGTGATGATATGCTTGAGGTGAGGCTCACTTTCAATCCTAATTTGATTAGGAATCCCTTTCCATGATAGCCACATATGTGAAAAGTCAAGGGAAAGATATCCCCCTAAATTTATCATCAAATCCCTGCTCAACAACATACCATAGGTCTCAGGGATATCTGCTACTTGAATGTCTATGTTGGTTAGGATCCTAGGGTCTAATCCCACTTGCACATGTATGTTTCTCAATTCCCCCACTATGTTAACCTCTATTTTATCAAGTTGAATGACCTTCTTGTTTGTCTGAATGGGGTTCAATCCCAACTTCTTACATATGGAGAATGGCATAACATTGCTCGAAGCTCCTGAATCCAACAAACAATTGTGCAAGTTCTTTCCAGAAATTCTTAAACTTAAAAGGAAAGGTGGAGTACCTACCTTGTTTCTGTACAAGGCTGCATTCACATCCCCAGCAGGGGCTGCCTTGTTCTTTCTTTTTGATTTGTCAGCTTGGTCCAAGGCTTTCAACACTATCTCCCTTTGAGAAGGGCACCATTTTAAAATTTCAAAATATGACAAAGAAGTCTTATGTTTCTGCATCTCAGAAACAATGTCAAATTTTGTATTATAACTTGAATTACTTTTAAAAGCAGTAAATGAATTACCCTTGTTATGGAGGTCAGGTCGGCCTTTTGGTGGAGGAGGATTATTATCAGCACTTTTATTTGGAGGCACCATGTGATTAGGAGGTGCTGAGGTAGTGAATGGACCCTTACCTTGATTTCTCAGAAAGTTTCCTCCTTTCATGTGAAAGGCTTGGGCATCATATGAATCCTCCTCTAGTTCATTCTCTTCTTGCCTTGGGAATGAAGGTTCCTCTTCAAAGAGGTCATATGTCATTGTTGTATCTAGTAAGTCACCTCCTTTGTTGGAATTCCCTTGGAAAGTTTGGGCATCCTCGTGTGCCATCTTGACAACTTTCTCCATCTGAGGGCAGTTTACCTCAAAATTGGTCGATGTATCATGCAGCCTACACCAATTAGTCATGAAATTCATATCAGCCACGTTTATAGTATGTGCTCTCTCCTCATTTGCTTGATAGTTGTGGGAGACTCCCCCATTATTGGGCCCTCTATTCCATTGTCTTTCATTATTTGTCCTTTGGTTATACCCTCTGTTTTGGTTTTGATACCCTTGATTAGAGGAGTTCTAGCCTTGATAACCTCTTTGGTTGTAATTGTTATGATTCTGATAGCTACCCTAATTATTTTGGGAGGGGTTCAATCGAAGCTGAGCCATGTCATTGGTGACTTGGGACAATATTTTCTTCAAGGTTTCTACCTCATTTGTAAGCTGGACTGTCTTCTCACTCTCCACATTCTTAGCAGTAGGTGGCTGACCACCATGACTTGGTGTTCCCATTTGGTTATGATGACCCTGAGAATTATGAGGAATTTGTGATTGTTGGAAGGGATCAAAAGTTCCAGTAGCAAAGAATGGGATAGGTGGTTGAGTTTGTAATTCAGATATAGGCCCATAGTGGGAGGGAGACATTCTTGGGATGGTATTGAATAAAGGAGTTGGGCTATGCATCTGATATCCTATTGAAGTGAAACCTCCTCCTAGACCTCCTTGTTGAGAACTGATTTGTTGCTACAGCTTGATAGCTAGATGATAGACTTTGGATAGAGAATCAATATCAGCTGGTTGATAAGTCCTTTGCAAGAACAAGCCAAGCAAGGGGTCTATAACTCTAAAGTAAGCTTGGATGGCACTATTCTCAGTGACCAGATAGGGATCTTGCAATCTCCTATACATTCGCTGGAACCTGGTATTGAATAATGGCAAGGATTCACTTGGTTCCTTCTTGATGGTAGAAAATTGGTGATATAGAAGAGTTGGGTCCACATAAACCCTGAATTGGTTAATGAAAGCATTTTCCAAATGTGTCCAGGTCAGAATGAAACCTTGAGGGAGATTAAGGTACCAATTGTAAGCCATATCCCCTAAGGAGTAAGGGAACAACCTACAGACCACATCATGATGAGCTATCTGAGCTCTAGTACAAGCATCCTTGAAAGCTTGTATGTGCTCCTCAACACTTCTTGAATCACCATGAATATACTTAGGCCAGAATTTCTCAAGGTTCTTGGGCATATCATGAAAACCTCCAGGAATAGTCCCCAGTGGAGAGAGATTATTATAAAAGAATGCCAGTTGTGGCAGTGGTGGTGGTTGAGCCAGCTATTGTATGGGTTGAACTAGCTGTGATTACAATTGAGATGGACGTGATGGTGGATTGATAGGTACCCACTGGGGTATTGGTGAAAAGCCTGGTGGATTGAGTGGAGCTGATAAGGGTGGTATGATAGTTGCCCCAGTCTTGTGACTTTTGTGCCTTGTTGGGGTCTTGAGTTCTATGAAAGGTGATGGATTTTCAATGGATCGAAGAACTTTGTGAGGCCTTTCTGGGGAGAAAAACCCTGTTATATCCAATTTTCCCTTCTAGGCCCTCCTTCTAGAACTAGTCTCTGTTGACGTCCCTTTTGGCACAGCAACATGCAAACAAAATATTGCTATTTTGTTTCTCTTGAAAGAGAAAGATGATCACATGGATATCTTAGCTCCCAAGGTCCTTTGTAGTTGGTTCTCAACTGTGCTGATGTTGCTCAATTGGTCAATGCAATAGTAATGTTCAAGGGGCCTACTGGTGTTGAGCTTCTAGATTGTTCTAAGATCAAGCATGAAATAAAATCTAATTTAACTGGGGTTTTTAAAGAAACATAAAAATATGGGCTAGGGTTTTGGAACAGAAAAGAATGGAAATTCATCCAAAACTAACCAGACTTGTTAGCCTCAAGGAATTATAAACTAAAACTGTAGAACAAGATAAGCTTGTGATTGACACACAACCTCTTTCATTCTTAGTGCTAATTCAAATAACAGATTCTCAGCTACCATTTAAATAAAACACAAATAACATTTCATTCCTTGAAGACTTCACAAATCAAATGATCAATTAAGAAAAATATCATTTAGGAACACAACATGAAGTAGATTAAACTATGATTGCTTCTACTGTTAATAAAATAGATAAGCAATATTTACAAAGCTGGTACAATAACCAATGTACAGAGAATTTGTGGCTCCAGATTGTTTCCAAATACACTAGGAGAACTTGAAAATACATTACAGTCTGTACTGAAATCTAACTACTAAACAAGAAGAAAAGAGAAGCTCTCATTACTAAGAATCAAGATGCAACTCTATCTCCTTTTGTTAATTGACTAACTCTTAACAGTTCTAACTCTAAAAAGTTCTCAATCGAAAAGTTTTCTAAACCTAGAAGTTCTAATCTAGAAGTGCTAACCTTTACAAAGAGGCAAGAATTCCTTATATACAAAATGTACCAACAGGAATGTGTTGTCCCCTGCACTAGGGTTTACAAAATATCTGCATCCAGGGGAGTCAGCTTTCAGATCTTTCTGAGGAGGGTCAAAGTTGCATTCAATGTCAAGCCCTGCTGTCCATGCTGATGAAGGATTTTTATCCCCAGGAGAAGCCTGTTTAGATCTTTTTGGTAGTTGTAGCACTAACTCTTCTATCGGTGTGTCCACCTTCGAACTCTATTGGGGTCACCTTGAATACTCAAAATATCTCCATTAATGTTGATCTACATCTTTGACAGTAGTCACTACACCTGTCCCTATGAGTCACAGCTTCTTCTTTCCCTCGGCTTCCTTTCTATTCTGGACTTCTCAATACGTTTACCATCCTCCTGGAAGCACCATCGGACCTCCTTGTAGATCTGAACACGGTCACTGAGCCGATCCATCACCCTCTGATCTTGGAACAAATCCATATCGCTTGCATTATGCAGCTTTCCTTCACATGAATAGTCAATTAGTCAAACTAGGCCAATGAGTCACTCTTTTGGCTCCTTCTGATTGGTCAGGCATATTGCCAAGTGAGCTCCTTAGGTGGTCAAAGGTGGTCCATCTTGAATTGCATGTCGGTGAGACACTTATCGTGTCTCCTCGATGCAATTACATCTCTCCTGGCAACCATTGGCATGACATTAGATTGTCAGCAAGACCTTTCAATGAGTAGTAGAAGTCATATCGAGTTTGCAAAACCCATTGGCAAGACTCCTTTGTTTCGCTGAGACCTCTTGGCGCACGTCTTTCCTCTCCACGAGCTCCTTTTCCTTTTGGTGTAACTCTCCATAGCCGCCTAGACCTTAGGGCGAAGGAAAAATCATTTGACGAGCTCAATTTCCTTTAGTGGGACCTCCCTTCATGTCAGCATGACCTTCTTTGGTCAGCGAGAGCTTCATCAAAGCCACTTTTCTCCCCATGAACTTCCTCTATGTCACTGAGACTTATCAGAATCAGGGATAGATTACCTTGAATTTCTCTTCTCTTACCGAGCCCCTCCTTGTTATTGGTGTGACTCCTGAATGTCGGCCAGACCTCTCGGCGCATACCTTTCCTCTCCCCGAAGGGACATCTTGTCGGTGTGACCTTCTCGGGTCGGCATGACATCCTACCGAACCCATTGCATTCATTATGAGTCTCCCCGAGTTGGAGCCTTTTGGCGTGACTTCCCTGTTCGGCAAGACAGTATGCCAAAGGCATCATCCTTTGGCTATCCTTTCATTTTAGGGAGACCTTTCTATAGTCATGCCGACATGGGTTCTTTCATTTCACATGTGTCATTGTAGCATTCTCTTGTTGGGGAGATGTCCTGCAGACATCTTATGTCTCGCCGAGGAACCTTCATAAGTCCAATTTTGTTGCTGTGACAATTTTGTTCTCTTCCCAATGAGCAACTTTCACCATCAGTCGACAAGACCAAGAGACTTTGCCAAGACCTTATGTCGAAGGAATAACCCTTTTGGCAAGCTCCATTTCTTTCGGTGAGACTTCACATTGTCGGGGAGACCTTACAACGACCCTTTCATTTTCTCCCCGAGCTCGGCCTTTTCGGCGTGACCTCCTCATGTCGATGAGAATTTTTGCCAAGAGTGCTATCTTTTGGTGATCTCTTATTATTTCGAGGAGACATCGCTCGGTCACCGAGACCTCATGGCGAGCCTAGGTCACTACGTTGAGGCCTCTTTTGTTGTTGTGACCTCACCTCTTTGGCTAGACATTATGCCAAACATTTTATCCTTCGTCGAATGCAACTCCCTTCGACTAGACCCATGCCAATCGGCTAGACCTCCTGCCGAAGGCAAAATGATCACTGACCTTAGATCTTTGGTGGGACCCTTCTATGTCAGCAAGACTCCTGGAATTCGGTTAGAGTACATACTAAAGAGAAAAACTCCTGCCGAAGTGTATGCCTATATGCACTGTTTAGTGAGACCTCCCGGATTCGCTGAGACATCTTGGTGAATAGAAAACCTTTCGCCGATGTATGAATCTTTTTGACGCCAGTCGATGAGACATGGAGATT
Organism: Sequoia sempervirens; assembly: GCA_007258455.2. Lineage (NCBI taxonomy): Eukaryota > Viridiplantae > Streptophyta > Pinopsida > Cupressales > Cupressaceae > Sequoia > Sequoia sempervirens. The sequence continues at coordinate 868,136,725 of VDFB02281492.1, read as the reverse complement.
TCGCCAAGACCCTTCCCCAAAGACAAACTTATGCTGATAGGAAACTCCTAGTCAACAAGACAATGAATGATGTCTTGGCGATAGATACCTGTATGTGATTTCTAATCACCGTGGCATCTCTAGGGTCTTGCCGAAATGTAACACAAACGCATATTGAGCAGAATGCACTGGTAGTCAGCAAGACATCTGCAAGGTCTTGCTGACTTTCTTCTTAGCTAATTTTTATGACCAACTGGACTGGGGAATGCATTCAAGCTGAGCTCCCTTGGCAAATATCATCAAGTGTAGGATTTAATCCTGCAAAACAAATGCTTCCATTAGTCATCAAAAATAAATACGATATATTATCATATGATACACTTATACTTGCGATTATTCTATTGAATACTTAGCAAGAAAGGAACCAACTTAAGCTAAGATAGAACCTAAATTTAACACAACCAGTAGACAACTCAGGAGACAAGCTCGGGCAGAAAATAGAAGCACCCTGAAAGAGGAAATTAAGTAACCAAAAAAAAAATAACAAAACACAAGCAAAAGAAAGGGGGACCCATTTTGTTCCAGATCAAAGTGGGGTGGTTATGCAAGGCATAACACTTCCCTTGATGAGACATATGCCTCCCAAGCACACATAGAAGATCAAATAAATACCTTGGATCTAAGTGAACACAATGCTAATCAAGATCCTAATGATCCTCCATCACCCACTATTGACCCCATTGCAAGTCATCCATCATACCCACTTGGTCTTTCCACCCTCATTCATGAATGTTCCCCCTTAGAACCATAACCACCATTACCCACTTTGCCATCTCCATCCAATAAGGAACTCATGTCTGGTGTTCCACCCACACCTAGTCCCATTGTCCACTATAAACTCCAAAACATGAATTACTAAGGTAAGGGTTTAGGCCTTCATGAATAAGGTATTTTGGAGCCCATCCATGTAAAAGTCCCTCCACGCTCATTTGTCCATGGATACTCACCCCAAGGAAAAAAAGATAAAGATGTTGGTACTTCCTCCATCCATCCTAAATCCTCTTTCCACCATAAATCCTATTATACACCTAAAACATATGTTTCCATCACTCCTCCATCATCCTACAAATGTCAAAATCATGTGACTGTATACCTTCCACCATCAATTTTTCCACCATTGTTTCCCACTCCTAATATCCCTCCATCTAATCTATCTCTGTTACTCCCAACACCTAATATCTCCATTAAACAATTCCCTTATCCATCCATCGATAAATCATCCAAACATGAAGCTTCCACTCATTCCACCATTCCCATGGGATTCAAAAGCAATAATTTAAATGCCTCTACCTATAAAGCAAGAAATACTAAGGGTCCTCATGCCCTAGGACATAAAAGAAAAGAATCAAAGGAAAATCCATCTAAAAAGCTATATAAGCTCATACCTCCAAAAGAAAAATCTAAAAACAAAATGGTTTGGGTACCTAAGAAAAAATAAATCAAGTCAAACAAAGCATCCACATCACAAAAATCCCAACCATCCTCTTCCACCTTACATTCCCGCTCTATGCAAGAATCTCATATTCCATCCCACAAGTAAAATAAAAGTCATAAAAATACTAAGTCTATATGGGTACCTAAACCACTTCATCACCCATCTCCTAAGAAAACATCTATTGCTTCCTACACCCTTTCCACATCAAAAGCTTCAATGTTTATCATAGTGTGTGCAACCATTGGTCATGGTTCCCTTCTATTTCACAAATATTCCACCTACCTCCATCACCTCATCCTTCACTCATGATTGTACATATCTCCCCCATCACCTTCCTATGGTCCATGATTTTGGTTAAGTGCCCCCTTCATCTTCTCTATAGAATCCACATCATAATCCACTATTCCCCATCCATCCTTGCATAAGCCTTTCATAATCCACCATCTACCTATCCATCTCACACTCATGTAATTCCTTACCAACATCTATGAGAACACTTGACATGGTCATTGTGACGAAATCCATCTAGTGGGACTATCACCTTGTTAGCTCTCAAAAACACAGGTTGAATGCCTCAAGAGGCTGCCAATCTCTTGATACGCTTTAGGGTAACAGATAAGGTAAAAAAGCATTCAACCTTCTACACTTCAAGTGCTGCCAGACCTAGGCAGGTGTACCTTTCTGAATGAAGTGGACTTGACTTATGATTATCCTTCTAAAATGCTTTGTCCACAATGGAAAATCAGAGTGAACAAATGAAACCAAACTTGATAGCAATAACAAAAACAACCGTATGATCTAAATCCTAAAATGCTTAATAAACAGATGTAAAGAAACTGAATGAATCAAATGATGAAATGCAGAGACCAGTGCCTTGTTGGATATGTAGAGTCAAATGGAATAGAAGTGGGCAACTTATTATGGAAGAAAATCAAATTGCAGGCATATGATCTATTCATAACTTGTATAAACAATGCAGGATTATGACTACTAAGCTCTACTTTAATAATCCAAATGAATTCCCCCTAATTACTGTGATAAAAAAAAAGGATTTAATCTCTACTTGAGAGAACCAATTAATTAATCACATAGATACAACAAATGTGCACTGATAAACTAAAAATAAGCTTGTTACTTCAATTTAAATAACCTGAAAGAATCAACTTGGAGACAACTCAACCGTACTTTTCAATAAAATCAACGTACAATTGACACCAGAAATAAATTGCCACACCAGCTGAATTTCATTGAAATCGCCATTTGAAAACATGCACCATAGTCTCTGACATGAGAAAATTATTTTACTGTATCCATTCCTAATCTACTGTATGTGATCTAAAATCTAATGATAATCAATTATAATCGGGGTGCATATATATACACCAGCAATTAGGAAACAAATCGCTTCCAAATCATGTCGGCCACCATAAAAATTGAGCTCCAATCAAGTCAGCTTCCAACAACATTTAACAGAAACTCACATGTCATCCAAAGTGTTTTAATTTTATTAATCATCAGTGAACCAGTCACTAAGACAATGTAGTAGTATGCTGAAGGAAATTATAACATTGATCGTTGTCATCCCGTGCTCTTTCTGTTTCGCCGTGACCATCTATTCCCTACGCCGAAGTCAAGAAGTATCCATTTGTCCTCTTTATGTTTTGCTATAGCTCTACAATGTCGGTGAGACATCATATCGAAAACCCTTTTGTCATACCGAGAGCACATATATTATGTTTGTTCCAATTGCCAAGACACAAGAAAATATCTTACCGAAATGAACCTCTGTTTGATCCACTATCACTGCAACCTAATGGCATTGGAGAGACCCTATAGAGAATTCAATTGTTATGCTGAAAGCCCTTTATTTATCTTATGTATCGCTGTGACCCATTAGCTTTCTTACCGATGCACCATCCATCCCATGTCGCTGTAACCTCAAGCTATCGGGAAGACCATATGTAGATCACATTGTGTTTCACCGAATGTCTCCCTTTTCCTCCTGTATGTTGCTATGACATATATGTACTCCTGTCGATGTGCAATCTTCATTTCATCCACTTCACTGTGACTTTCAAAGTCGGGGAGATGTTATATAGAGTTCTCCTTGCTACACTGAAAGCCCCGAGCACACTTGTTCACTAAGAGAATGCAAGCCGAAGAGTATATCATTATGTTGCCGATCGGCAAGACAAAGGAAGTTTGCTATGACCTTACTTTTAAGAAGAGTCTCTCGCCGATAAGTCTATTCCCCCACTGCCAGTTGGTGAGACAATATGGTCTCGCCAAGACCCAATGCCGAAAACAATCCCTCGCCGAAGGAGACCCACATGAGCAAATCAATAAGACAAAGCAAGTCGTTATAACATTATGCCGATACCAACAAGTTTGGCCGAAATGAATCCATACTATGCCTATCACCGAGATCGTGAAGAACTCCTGACGAATGGTGCCTGCAAGAAAATTTTGATCACTATGACAACAAATGAGTCTTGCCGAAAGGCAACACAGACTCATGTTAGCAGAAAATGCACAATGGGTCAGGGAGACAATGGTATTCTCACACCGATACATACCATGATGTAAAAAATGCATGACTCAATGGATTCAATGGGACAATATGGCAAAATATGAGTGGAATATGCACACAGAAGGACCAAATCTGGAAGTTTATGAGTAAAACCAACATGTGAAAATATCAAATTTTTATAGTTCCAACACACCTTTCATGGAACTAGAAACTAGAGTGCCTCCTATCCATATTCCCCTTCTATCCAAAAATTAAAAAAAAAGTACAAAAAAAAGTCAAAAAAGAGAAAAAAGAAAAAAGAAAATAAACAAAAAAATAAGTAAAGAGAAATCCCTTCATCCAACAGTGAAAACCTAGTAAACAGGTGCCCTGGATAAGTACCTTGATGAAAACCTGGTAAACAGGCATCATGAGTAGGTTGATCTTATATGTCCCTTACACTTGGGTGCACAATTCTCATCTATCCAACCTATCATTTTCATGTCATATCATTCTACCTTACCATCCTACCATCTTTAGCCATCATTACTACCTATCATATTTGAGTTCATTCATCCTCCCTTCCTCCTTTTGATCTTGATGAAGATATAGGGGCAAAATGCTGAAACAATTTTTGGGTATCTCTTGACATGCCTAATCCTTTCAAATTAGTCATATCATTATCCTATTGTCATATGCTTTGTCTAAAAAAATCCCAAGTATTGTACCTAAAATAGGGCATGTTATTTCTATGTGACAGTCTTTGGAGATCACATCCTTGCTATCTTATGATGCATACATCCATTTTATTCACTATGATCTATCCTTTTTATCCATCCATATGTCATGAGCCTTTTATCCTTATCCTATCACCCACCATTCCATGCATCAATCTCATCTATTTCCTTGCACCTAGACTTGGTTTTCCCTTTTCATTGGTATCTAGCACAAAGGCTACCCAAATTGTCAAATCAAAACATTTCAAAAATCCAAAAAAATCAAAACATTTCAAAAACAAAAAGAAATCAAAACATTTCAAAAACACAAAAAAATCAAAATATCCCCAAAATACAAAAAAAATGGAAAAAGGTCTTGAAAAAAAACAAAAAACAAAAAAAAATCAAATAGCCAAAAAAACAATCCAAACAATAAAATCAATCCATCCAATCACTTCTAATATCATCTAATCCATCCATCACCTCAATTCAATCATCCAACCATTCAACCAAGCAATCATCTTCATCAAATCCATTCATCCATACATTAAATCACTCAAAATTAATCCAAGCAACAATCCAAATGCAAGTCATCATTAATCCATACCAATCAAGTCACTCAATCTTGTCAAATTATCTGATTGCATCAATGGTCTTGATCATAATCTCGTCGTAAACCAAACCAACCAACCAATCGATCAATCAGTCATCCTTGTGTTGATCTAGGGATATATCATTCCCTGCAATGACAACACTATCATCATCATCAATCAATCAATCAATCATTGGTTTATAGCTTGACAGGGGAAATACCTTGTTTTTTTTATATCATTTGTGCATGCTTTCTTGCTTTCTTGTGTGTGTTATCATTTTTATCTTGCATTTGCATCAAACCTATATCATTCCAGCTAATATTCATATATTGTGTATGTTGGAATAGCTTTTTGTATTACCCTTTTCATCTAAGGTCATATCATACCTTTTGTGCATTAGGACTTTAATGCTCTAAGTTTAATCCCTCATACATTTAGACAAGGTTATATATGTTGGGGCATGAGACACATCATCACCTTGGTCCTTATACCTTGGTGCATAACATATAGTGCTATATCAAACACCATGATTGCTCACTTTTTTGCAGCATAACATATTATTCATTTGCTTCATCCACTTCCTATCTTGCATCATTCATCTTGTCTCTCCTTATCATTTCATTTCAAGAGCATACCTGTGTTCTTCCAACCTTCATATCCTCTCGAGGGGGAATCATCATCATATCCATCTCATCATTATCCATTTTGCTCTATCCATACCTTAGCTTCTTTGAAATGATGTTACTCAACACAAATCTCATCATCTCGAACATCATCTCAAAGAGGGGCAAAATGTAGACACCTAAAAATGTCCTCTTATGATACCTTGTCACCACATCACATCATTTAGACATCTTGTAGCATGTTTTTCCCTAGGTATCCATGTCGTCATCTAATTAGTTAAATGAATCTTAGTTATTTGACTAATTTCATTTATTCCCTATTTATCCATAATCCCTTTTAATATAATTAAATAAATATTTATTTAATTAACTATTCATGACCATTTATCCTCTCTAATTAAATAATTATTTTAATTGTTTAATTAGTCATTTATCTATTCTTCTATAATTAAATAAATATTTATTTATTTAATTATTCATGACCATTTATCCTCTCCAATTAAATAATTATTTTAATTGTTTATTTAGTCATTTATCTATTGTTCTATAATTAAATAAATCTTTATTTATTTAATTATCCTTTTCACCTTCGTCATAATTAAATAATGATTTTACATTATTTAATTATCTTTCCACATCATCCCTATCCTCTATTAGATAATACTTTATCATTATTTAATAAGTTTATCATTTCATTATCCTTCTCATATTTTTAGGATTTATTTCCTTTAAAACAATAAATCAAAATCTTTCTATCTTTTTAAAATCTTATCTCATCTCGTTGTATTTCCTCTTTTTTCAAAAATCAAATTCTTATCAAATCTTATCTTCGTCCACATCAAGGCTCTATAAATATGGCCTTTCACAAGCCATTTGGGGGAGGAGCTTTTGAGTACCCTTACTTTGTCAAATTATCTCAACAATCTTTCATCATCTTTCATCCATCATCCTCCATCTTTGAACTTTCACTATATTGTGATGCTGCTAAAGTGAGCAACCAACATTCCTACATCAACAATCCTTCGAAATCTTGCATTCTCATGCGAGGTTGAGAAGAGAAATGGAGATAAACTGAGTTTAGCGTGGATTTGGGTTTGCATTCGCATGTTGTTTTTATTTTCATGCTTGCTCATACTCTATTGTGCTAGTTAGGATTTAATATATTGCTATTTTAGTTTTATATAATATTTTTTCTCTAACTACAATTAAAAGTGCTTGATATGGCATGATTTACATAGATTATATGTGCTTGATATGATGCAATTTGAAGAGATTTAAATTGCTTCATAAGGCATGATTTAAAGCACTTCATATTGTGCCACTTGAAAAATAACAGTTTTAGATGAGATTCAACAACAATTTATATGGTTGCCTCTACACCAAGGGATGCCTTTTGCCTACCTCAATGAACAAATGTGTGGGATTTAAAGGGTAATAAATTTACTAGACTTGGGTGATTCACTTGGCCACTCAAAACAGATGTAAATTTAGCCTTGTTGTTGTGAATTAGACAACCCTCACCTACGTTAAAAAGTGGCACCCAACTTAATACAAACGTGGAGTTGTTGCATATTTGGATTTGCCTCCCAAATGGGGGGCACCGATGGAGAATATTTGCTTCTACTCATCCAAACTCAACACATTCACGACTCTCCATAATGTTGTGTGAGATCTCCAACGAATCTCAATTGTGTAGGCCACCTTGCCTCTCCAAAATTCCAAACACCAAATTGTAATAGGGGTGGGGTCGATTCAAACTAGAAAAAAAAATCACCTTAAGGCCTAAATTATCTCCACCTAAAGCTCTAATACCATATTATAAATAAGAATATTTAGGAGATGAGAAATAAGCACAATAAACAACTAGGAGATAGAAGACAAACACAATGAACAACATGCAATATTGTATTTAGATGACCCAATTGAGTTAAAGGTTGATTACAAAGGCTTGAATCCATGATAAAAAAATTTCTATATGTTGTATTTTGCACCTATTATTGAAGAATTCCAAGATTAAGAGCATGAAAAAATTCCACAAGTGAAAAAAAAAGAACAATAGTATGTCTATCAATATAAAATAAAGAGTGAGTAAATACAATGATCAAACCTTGCATGTATAGGAAAGAATGGGGAGGTTAGAAGGTAGGAGGGTATGTGCAGGATCATGATGGGCTAAAAAGTGGCGATATGATGGGTATGTGGCTGACGATTTTTTTTTACCCAAAATTGATGAAACGAAAAAGGTTTTTAGAGGATTTCATCGGCTTCCACCAATATAAATTATGTTTGGTTTTGAATTTAATAAATAATTATTATTCATTTTCTATTTGAATTACGACTAAAGTCCTAATTAATAGGTGATTGAAAAATATGTTTAGCTTTCAAACAGTATCACATGTTTTGAATTTGAAACATGTGTCACATTATATGCATTGCATACTATAGGATTAAAAAAAGAAAAATTGAATTTCATGAAGTTTTGACCAAGTTAAGGTGGTCAGATATACAAGTTTTTATATTTTTTAAAAGTTGTAATAAAAAATTCATAATTAATTATTTACTTGGAAAAAAATTACAAAAAAATATGCATCACATCGGGACATGATTCATATACTTATATTTAAAATCTTATAAAAAAATATTATCATTTTATTGTGGTTAGGGCGGTAAGACATACACCTATTTCTTATTTTTTCCCTGAAATTTAAGTGCTACTGCATTCAAATTTCAAATTTTCACCAAATAGATTTTTCTTCATTTGAAATAAACCTAGTAGATTAGAAACTAAATTCAATTTTCTACATATTATATTCTTACATATTTTTGAAATAATATAGATAACTTATTCAAATTTTTACGTCAAGTTGTCTAACTCTGATTTTTCTATAAAAAATTGCCACTTAAGGGCATGTTTTTTCCATGTTGATCCTACACATACCCAGAAGTGAGACTCTGACTACCCCTCCAAAGATAGGACACTTGTGAACTCACTTGAAAAGTGTGTGAGAAAGATCAATAGGTATGTAATAGGTGTCTCGAGTTATGAGGACACATATCTTTACTATATGAAGTGGCATAAAAGTAAAAGAAACCTAAGTAAACTTAAGCTATAAGTGTGAAAAGGTCAATCCTAGAAAGGTGATTAGCTAAATAGGTAAATAATGACTCTATTTACACTAACAACCCCTTAAGTACAACTTAGGGAGTAATGTATGTAAAATAATGAGTCCTAGCTACTAGGCCATGTTAGGTACTCTTGTACAAATTTCTAATAAAGTGGACTAAAAGAGAAAAACTTAATGGGAAATAAAAACCCCTCTCCAAATGTGAAATGATGCAAATGCAATGAAATAAAATGTACAAGTGAAGAAAATAGAAGGACTCATGATGACCCCCCAAGGACTACTTCTACCACATAAGTACAAGAAATTTTTCCTTCATAGGAGAGAAAAAGAGAGACCATGGAGCCCCCATAAGATCATAGAACCTGCAATACTAAGTGATGCTCAAATAAAATGTGATCCTTGGATATCAAAAAATATTTATTCCTCATGGAAGAAGATGAGTTGTAGATAGGTGAATGATATCTTACCATGCATGAAGAACCAAATCCAATGAATGATGCACAAGATTCAAAATACAATAGTAAAATCTTAGAAAGTTTCTCAAATGCTCCATGTGAAGGATAATATAAAACAAAATTCCAAATATGTAGATGGGTTGACAATAGCTTTGATGTGGCTTTCATCAAAGGTTCCTGCCAACTTTGTAAATTGGGATTCACTAAACAAGTCTGATATGTCATGTAAATAATCATCCCAATCAACTATAGTAGAAACACAACTACAAATATTTTGCTACTTTAAATCATAAGAAATCAATGACATAGGAACACTCAATACTAAAGAAGTAGAATATGAAGGAGATATGATATCAGTGTAAGGTGAAGAAACCAGTGTGTAGGATAGAATTTGAAGGTTCAATTAACCTAATTGTATATCCTTATGCATGTTGAAGGTATCAGTGTCATCTATACTCAAACCATCATCAAAGTCACCAAAACCAAAGGAAGAAAATGAATACAACCTGGAATCATGATTAGCATGACTTGTGGAAATGATGTCTCTACTCTACATGTCTCTAATGATCACAAAATGTGGTGTGAACTTAGCTCAACTATTTTTCTTAGTGGATAATGAAGCTACACAAAGTACATCATTGAATGTTCCTTCTCCAATTTCAATATATCCTTTTCCAAGAGCTTAAATAAAGGTTTTATTTACCATCAATAACAAGGCTCAAATATAGAGAATAGTTCCCTAGATGCAGCCATGTGCAATGCTCCAAAATTAAGAAGCCACTTGTGTGTGTAATATCGTAGAATTGCACCTAGGGACAATTTCACATTTTAGCACTTTTTCTAGCATTTATGACATCTAAGAGCATTAATGACAAAAATCCCATGTGGACCATTAGCGAAGCAAAAAAAGCCTAACAACACATTTCCCAAAAATATAGGCCTTGGATTCCTACGCGGTGCACAGACATTTGCACGACATGCTAGCATCCTGGCAGCTTTACGAGTTTGATTAAATGGGGAATCTTGAATCTTGACTCTCTTGACACGTGTCCTAGTAGTTGGATTTCAGGTGTAACGACTCTTTTCTACCCTTGCATGCAACAAAACCCCTCATTTTCTATCATTTTAGGTTTCAAGTCATTCAATCAATCTCCCTCTTCAGTGGTCACTCTTGCGTTCTCCTCATTCTTTATATCAACACTCTCACAAGCAAATCCATGCCGGACTGAGGTCCCTCCAACAGCTACAGCTCTCAAGAAAGCACTCAATGGTGCATCTATGTGCTCTAGAGGGGGTCTAGGCCCATGGGTAACATTCTCTCTCCCTCTCACTCTTTCCTATCTACTTGTTCATTTACTACTTAGTGGTGCGGGTTCTACTCGTGAAGCAGGTTTTTCTTTCACCACACGCTTTGTTTATTTCATTTACACTCCTTTCCTATCTAGCTGTATGTGGAGGTGGGAACATCAAAACAGGGGTTTGACTGAGGTAGAACCCTATACATCCCCAACCTTTCCCCCTCATTCTTCTATGTGTAGGTCCCAAAGTGGAGCTTGGAGTGAAGACTCAAATGTCTAGTTGAGAGTAAGTTTTCTCCAAGTTCTCCTTGTGCTTTATTTAAAGTTTATGTTCTCTATTTGATCATTCTATTCAGAAGACCTTAGATCCAAGTTAGGAGGTGAGAATTTATTCTGTCCACCTGATCTCTTGAGCTTTTTGTTTCTTAGGATGTTTGTGTGCCATTTAAACTACAGCGTTCCGCACTGGCATCCTGAATTTGGATTGTTGTCCTTTGGCCAAGAGCTCCTCCATTAGAGGTAGAAATCCTAAAGTTTCACTCCCTTCGGATTTGAAGTAGTTTTATGTCAAATTTGACACATACTTATTTCCTTTGAAATTTCTTTATGTTGAGGTGGATAAGGGAAGTTCATTCCTTGGCGATCTCTTGAGAGCAAAGAGACCCGTGTGCAGCGAATCCCTCTTATCTCACATTTTGGTGAACCTAACGTGAACATGTCAGATATATTTTTACAATGTGTCCATGATATCAATGTCTCTAAGGAAGAATTTGATATGCTAGATGATGTTGTAAATGACTTCTTAGAAGCACCCTCCTCTATCCGCAAACCTTCTGAGCAAACTTCATCTTCACAAGCTAAGGAGTTAGTAAATGTAGTTGTGGTTTTTGTGGCTCCTCCAAGCCCTAAGAAACCTATCATTTACGTGACCCCAACTAGCCCTTCTTCTAGGGAGGATTATTCTATCTACGGGGTTTCATATCAAGATGAATCACTAGACTTATACTCAAGGCTCATAAAAGCTACAAACTCCACTTCCTATAATGCTATTGGGCACACATATAATACAAGAAGAAACAAACAAAACTTGGATCACTAGCCTTTGTTTCCTTTGTCTCAACCCACTCAGGTTCCTACTTCTTAACTACCTTCTCAACCAAGCCTTCCTTTGACAACTAAACCTGCATTCAAAGCACCAGGCGATTATGATCTTGTTGACCAACTTCATGTTACTCCGGCTAAGATCTCATTTTGGGATTTGCTTCAAACCACTCCAGTTTATCAAGAGATGCTTCAGGAAGCCTTGCAAAAGATCCTCTTGCCAAACTCCACTAGGAATACAAATGTTAATGCACTCTTGGCTCACATTTGAGCAGACTCACTGAATATCATGTTCCACCCACAAGAACTACCACCTCCGGATGTGTAGAAACAAGCAGACCCCTTGATGATTATAATTAATGTTAATAATATTGGTATTAGGCATACTCTTGTTAACACCGGTTTGGCTCTCAATGTTTGTAGTATTGACCTACTACCTAAGATTAAAGTTGATTAATCTTCTCTAGTTGCTTCTTCCCTATACATTCATTGGTTTGATAACACCGACCATCAAGCTCTAGGCACAATAATATTGCCTCTGTAGCTAGGCCCCATTACCTTACCTACTTTGGTTTATGTGATTCCTGGCTCCTTACCTTACAATCTTCTTTTGGGGAGACCCTGGATTCATGCTATATTGGAAGAATGAAGAAGAAGAATGGCTAACTATACAGTTTTGTGTTTTCATTGATGTCACCATGTTATACGAGTTGTGATTACAAGTCTAAGTCATTGTTTAATTTGGTATTTTGGTCTGGTATCTAAACTAATATATAGTTTACATCCTCTGGTATTTTAGTCCATAATCCTCCGTGGTTGATAGTTGCTACTTGCGGTTTTGGGAAATAGTTTATGGATATCGAAAGCATGCATGCTGGAAGTCTCTCATGCTCTAGTGTATCGACATTATTATGTTGATTGCATTTTTCTATTAAGCCTATCTTTGGCCGACCTCATTGATAATTGGTGGTACGGTGAATTAATTTTTCTATGCGGATATATGTGTGACCTATCTTAGGTCTATGTTGACATGATGTAGTGTGCTACACATTTTTTTTAATTGTTTGGAAAGATTTTGTGAAAGCTTGAAGCTAACAGTTGGTATTTTTGGTAAATAAGGATTACATCTAATTAGGTCGACCTAATTGATAGTTGATATATCTTTGGTTGATAGTTGCTGCTTGCAGTTTTGGGAAATAGTTTATGGATATTGAAAGCATGTATGATGAAAATATCTCATGCTCTATTGTATCAACATTATTCTGTTGATTGCATTTTTCTATTAAGCCTATCCCTGGCCGACCTCATGGATAATTGGTGGTATGGTGAATTATTTTTTCTATGCGGATATATGTGTGACCTATCTTAGGTCTATGCTAACATGATGTAGTGTGCTACACATTTTGTTTTATTGTTTGGAAATATTTTGTGAAACCTAGAAGCTAACAGTTGGTATTTTGGGTAAATAAAGATTGCATCTAATTAGGCTGACCTAATTGATGCTTGTGAATAGGTCAGATATATATGTAGGACAATTTTGAAGATTGAAGCAAGAGAGTGAGGAATGACATTGATGCGAATGTGAAGAGGTGTGAAAATGATGAAGTGTATTAAGTCAATCTATTGAGCATTACTAGAACTGTATCAACACTTGTTAGGTGCACTCTCATCAGTTCATTTAGGTCGTGAAGCCAATTTTGTTTTGTGATCATTTTTGTAGGCAATGAGCCTCCTTGTGTAAGTAGTGGGATTTTGTATCCGAATAGTGAGTCCTATTCTGGGCAGTGAGCCTTATATATTAAATTTTTGGAATTACTTTATATTGTGAGTTAATCCTCACCATGGTTTTTCCCTTATTGGGTTTTCCACGTAAAATCTGGTGTTCATTGTGTTTATTTTTCTTTTTGTTATCCGCATTTCATGTTCATACTTAATAATAGAATAGTGTGGTTGTGAAGTTGATAAGTGTTTGAAGTTTTGTTTTTGAATTTGGTGACAACTGATTCACCCCCCCTCTTGGTTGTCCTGTGCCTTTTAACATGCTATGGGTGTATGGGTGTCATAACTTCTACTTTACATTGTTCCTTAAATTGTGTTGCAAATAATCGGGTGGTCAGGGTTAAAGCTAATCTAGAAGCTATTCACCTTTGTGAGCTAGCAACTGTCGATCGGGCTTCGGTCATCTCCACTCTTAAGAATTGTATTCCATCTTTAACCACTGACACTGTGATGTGTTCCTCGATGATACCCTCTGTGGAGGTTATCCCCGAAGTGAATGTCATTAAAGATGAGTCACCTAAAGTAGAAAGTACTAAGTCTTCCCCGTCTTCTCCTTCTTCTTCTGAGTCAAATGCTTTCCTTGGTGATGATTGTGGCTATTTATAATTCTATGAATCCTTCATTGCAGAATACAAAGAGAGCCCTGCTCGTATAGAGTTTCTGAATGCCTTTGATGTAAAGGTGGACGATGCTCCTATTAAGGAAGAGAAATGTGATCCTATCCAAGAGACCAATCCTTCCCCTACTAAGGAGAGTAGTCCCACTCTTGTGAAGGAGTTTAATGTTTGCAAACTAAGTGAAGAAGGAATAAAACCTTCTACATAGAGCCACCACCTCCTTAATTTTTGCAAACTCGTTATGGTTTTGTATATGAACTTGCTTCTTAGTATGGCTATGGGTAGAAAGGCCTAGGGTGTATTGAAAAAGGAATCCAAGTGCCTATCCAATTTAAGCCACGAAAGCACTATTTGGGTTTGGGATTCTCTATTGAACAATCCAAGCAGAAACCTTGGTGGAGTGTCAATATGATTTCAGCCAAACCATTGAGTTTGGTACATCTTAAATTGATAGAGGATAGGGTGCAAGCCAAGAAAATCCCTTTAGATGTCTTCTCTTTAGATGAAGAACTTGAGGAATTCCTAGGTGCCTGATAGCTCTCAAAAATGCAGGCAAGGATACCTCAAGAGGTTGCCAATCTCTTGGTACTTTTTAGGGTAACAGAACAAGGTTTGAAATAATTAAAACTTCTACTCTTCAGGTGCTACTAGACCTAGGCGGGTGTACCTATAACGGATGAAGCAGACTTAACCTGTGATCTTCCTTCCTACAACAATTTATCCACAATGGCATATGGAAGTGGACAAAATGGATCAAACTTGGAATAAATTTTATACTAAAATGAAGACTAAATCCTAATATGCTCAACTAATAGATGTAAAAAAATATGAATGAGACTGAATGATGTGAATGGTGAGACCAGTGCCTTATAGGGTATGCGGAGTCAAGAGAAATCTGAGATAAGTACTCTATTCTGGCAAGAATTCAAGCTGTTCAACATATGATTTGGTTTATAGCTTGTATAAACATGCAAGATTATAATTACCGAGTTCTTCTTAAATGATCCAATTGATATCTTCTAATTACTATGATCAACTTAGATGATTTAATCTTTACTAGAAAGAACCAATTAATTGATCACACAGTTACAACAAATGTGTACTGACAAACTGGAGGTAAACTTGTTACACCAATTCAAACAATCAGAGAACATCACAATTGGAGACAACTTCGATAATATTTTCAATAAACACGACCAACACCTAATACTAGAAACAATTGCAACACATCAAAAGACTTCCATTGATATCTCCATGATTTTACATATGCAACATAATCTCATTTTTTGCGAAACATTGTGTTCCTCTGAACTGTATCTATTCTATCCTACTGTTTTACCTACTACTTCATTTACAATTGAGAGTGATTATTTATACATCAGTATCCAAACAGGCACATCGTTTCATATTCCAATATCGGCAAACAGTTGCAATTAGGAATTTTCATGTCGGCCATAGTGCATAAGACTTCATCAATCATTCACTGTAACATCCCCGTGAGTATGTCAAAGGCAACAATATCGCTGATCATCCCTTTGGTCTTCTGTGCCTCGTCGTAACACATCCGAGTCATGAAGACATCATATCTAAAACCCCTAAAACCCCATTTGTCTCCCGCACATCGCTGTAGCATTTCGTTTGTCACAACGAAGCCATATAGTATTCTTTTATTCCCTTTCAGTTTCGTCTTCGCATTCGTTATAGCTCATCTGGGTCGGTGAGATATCACAGAGATTACAATACATTTTGCTGATATGTGCTTCTTGTGCCTTCCATTCGCTGAGACCCAAGGAGCCTCTCACTGAAATGCACCTTGTTCTAACTCACTATCACTGTAACTTAATGGTGTCGAGAAGACCTTATAGAGAATCCACCTTGTTCCGTTGAAAGTTCCTTTATCTCCCGAGTCTCCAAGACAACAGTAAACTCCTGCCGACAAAGTTCCCCTATGCTCCATTGGTGAGACCGGGCACCTCGCCAAGACATTTTAGTTTTCTTACCAACTGAAATAAGTCTTACTAATGAAGCCATTCATCGACAAGACAATGAGCCTTCGAAGAGACTCATACCGATGCCAAAAGTTACACCAAACCCATTCCTTCATCTCATTCGCTGAGACTTATCCCGATGTGCTCTATCGGTGAAATAGCCTGATTTCAATGAAACTCTCACTGAAGACCACCTCTCCATAGATCGCCAAGACATTTCAGTTTTCTTACCGACTGAGTCCACCTGTCACTAATGACCCCCTTCACATCTTATCGGCAAGACACTACTCCGATATACTTTAGTCTCATCGATGTACATTCCTCATTGCCAGTCGGTAAGACAATGCTCAATCGCTAAGACTACCTGCCAAAAACCTTTAGCTTGGCTGAAACATTTCCACATGTGCCAGTCGGAGAGACAAAATTTTTTCGCTGTGACCTTATGTCGATACTCATCAATTTGGCTGAAATGAATACTTGTGCACAGTCGGTATGACATGTGGAGATCGTTGTGACGTTATATCGATGCCTCAATCCTTTGCCAATAGAACCTTTGATACACCTTTCAACAAGACATTCATATTTCGCTATGACCTTCACCCAAACATTACTCCTATGTCAATATTTGTCTTTCAAACATGGGTCAGTGAAACATGATGCGTTCAGTGAAGCATTACACCGATGATCCTGACTCATGCTGATATGAAAACTCCTGTCGCTGAGATGATGAAACTGTTATGCCGATAACTGGTAGTGAATGAAATTCAGTCGCCATGACATTAAAACGTCTTGCTGATAGGCAACACAGACGTTTTGGTAGCAGAAGACACAACATGGATCGGGGAGAGTGTAATGAACTCACGTTAATAGGCACCAGAATGCAAAAGATGCGTGACTCAATGGATTCGATGGGCAACATGGGAAAAATATGAGAAAAATGATATGAAAATAAACCCCTACATTTATGAAAAGGATTCCAATGGAAACTTAAGGTTATGGAAAAAATGTGAAAAAGCTCAGAAATTTATAGTTCGAACAGTGGCTCCGTCTGGGGATGAATGATAGTCAAATCATTGCAAGGATCCAGAATCTTTGGGTGAGCAGACCAGACCAAACACAAAATGAGCCAGTGAGCAGCATGGAAATGGAAATGAAGCATGAAGGAATGAATGCAAGATGGAGGTGAATGCAAAATGGAAATGCACCAGGACCCTAAACTACTGTGCATGGAAAAGAAATTTAGGGAGGATACACAAGAGTTGTCCATGCACTGGCAACCCTCAATCCTCTGTGCTTCAATTTCACCTTTCCTGAGCTGTTACAATCTGAAACTCAAACCAAGCCTTCCCCTGTCAAACACCTGGTTTTGTGTTGAGTTCATCAAATTATTCCTGAAGATACTCATGCAATCCTTCCTGTCACTGTTATTGCAAGTTGTTAGAGTATCATCATGCTTGGTTTGGCCCAAAATCCCTACACCATCCTGTAGTTCAAATTCTTCAACATCTTGGGACAAACCCCTATTATTTTCAACATTCAAGATGCATGCATATGAAATAAAATATTCCTTATTATCTTTCTCACTGGTATGGATCATAAAGCATTCGCTCAGCTATATTAAAATTTCACAATCAAAGTGCCCCTCTTGAGAAACAAAAATTTTTGTCAGACCAACATTGTCTGAAACAAGCAAATCTGAAACCCTTTGCATTTCTTTGATACCCCTATGACTCAAACCTTCAATATTAAGCATATATGAACCAATCAAATTTGGAACATTATCATCCTTGGTATGCAGACAAATGTCTTCTCCACATGAGTTAGAAATTTCAAAAACACATACCTCATTCTGAATAGACACATGCATTTGGCCAACCTCAAAGGTTTCACTATCAACTTGAGAAAGGCACTGAGAATCATATGAATCATTGCACAAAAAAATTTCATTGTCAAAACAAATGCAAGTTGGATAAAGAACTTCAGGATCAACTTCATGTGTATATCTCTGATAGTCAAGAGTTAGCAAATCTGAAATTTGCTCATAGTTGAGTAAACACATTTCCACATTTTCATTATTACAGTCATACTCATCACTTTTGTCATCATCAAAAAGAGGCCCAGGATCAATTGAGAATGAAAAATTACCAGCACAGTCACGTGTTCCATAACTTGACACATCACTTTGTTTATCTAAAAATACCTTTTGCTCAACATCAAGTGGATCTGAAAATACCTAAAATTCATTCTGGGGAAAACCTTTGCAAAAAATTATCTGATCCTCTTTTAAATCTTCATCATGCCATGGGCCTGAAATTTTTTGGAAACCATTCTCAAATTTACAACCCTCCTCTTCATCGCATGTATCGTTGTAGCTTTCAACTGCAGCTAGAGGCATTGTAAATTCACTATCAACATTTCCCATTGCCTCTTCATCCCAATCCTCATAAGAGGTAAAAGGATCCCCTTGCTGCAGATCAAAATCTGAACACTCATTTGATCCCTCATAACACACACTACTCTCCCTGTCACAATCTGTCAAGCAAGAGAGATATCTTGTACCTTCATCTTTATTATGCAAGATATCACAGGAATCATACTGACTTGCACATACCTCATCATCTATTGGATGCATTGCTTGATCAATTCCTCTATACTCATCAGAAATACAACTATTGGAATCAACATTGGTAGTGTCCCCATACCCTTTCCTCTCCATGGCATCAATGAACTTATTCAAGTGATCACAAACTTGCTGTATTGATAATTCTGACCAATGAACTGAATTAGGCTCCCATACCCTTATGAATTGCTCAGTAAACATGGTCCTTGTAGGCCTATGGTGAGAAGGTAACTATATACAAATTTCTCTCATTCTATTGTATAGAGAAGTGAAATCTTCTCCACCATACCTCCTTATGTCAAGAAAAGCATCCCAAAGACTTTTGAAATATTCATCATCTCTAGATTGTTGGTTCTGATACATACCTTGTTGCAGATTCTGGCTAATATCTCCAAGTGAATCAGAATTGTGTTGCCCTTGACATTGATCACATTGACATTCTTGATAACTGCCAATTGCATTTGACACTGATCGCACTGGCATTCTTGATAATTTGCCAATCTTTGTCCAGACAGGATAAGCATTTTCTTGCTTTAATGGCTATGGAGGATAAGTGCTCTGCTGTGCATGATATGTATCACCTCCATTGTAGAAATTTCCATTTGTAATATCAGGTGCTTGAGGGGCCCAATATCTTCCTGCATCTGTATATTCATTCTGGTCCAATTGCAGCCTTTTCCTCTGCCATTCTTCTATTTCCTTTCTCTGAGACTCATACAGTGCTTTGACCTCCTCAAAAGTTAAAGATTCATAATCAACTTGAGGAGTGTCATGATCAATAGGTCCGCCCTGATTACCCTCCATTTTCAGATCATTGAGGATATTTTTCCTATCATATTTGAACAAATGTAATGTTTCTTTCAGAGTCGCCACCTACTTTTCCAAAAGTAGGAAAATGATTACTTTTGATCTTTTCCCTAGCGGAATCACCCCTTCTGAATCTTCTCAAATTATAACCTTTTCTTTAATGACTCTATAATGTGGTCTTCAACTGAATTTTCTGATATGTTTCCCCAGTAGAGTCACCAATTTTTTAGCTCTCAAAAACGCAGGCAAGGATACCTCAAGAGGTTGCCAATCTCTTGGTACGTTTTAGGGTAATAGAACAAGGTTTGAAATAATTAAACCTTCTACTCTTCAGGTGCTGCTAGACCTAGGTGGGTGTACCTATAACAGATGAAGCAAACTTACCCTATGATCTTCCTTCCTACAACAATTTATCCACAATGGCATATGGAAGTGGACAAAATGGATCAAACTTGGAATAAATTGTATACTAAAATGAAGACTAAATCCTAATATGCTCAACTAACATATGTAAAAAATATGAATGAGACTGAATGATGTGAATGGTGAGACCAGTACCTTATAGGGTATGCAGAGTCAAGAGAAATCTGAGATAAGTACTCTGTTTTGGCAAGAATTCAAGCTGTTCAGCATATGATTTGGTTTATAGCTTGTATAAACATGCAAGATTATAATTACCGAGTTCTTCTTAAATGATCCAATTGATATCTTCTAATTACTATGATCAACTTAGAGGATTTAATCTTTACTGGAAAGAACACATTAATTGATCACACAGTTACAGCAAATGTGTACTGACAAACTAGAGGTAAACTTGTTACACCAATTCAAACAATCAGAGAACATCACAACTGGAGACAACTTTGATAATATTTTCAATAAACACGACCAACAACTGATACCAGAAATAATTGCAACACATCAAAAGACTTCCATTGATATCTCCATGATTTTACATATGCAACATAATCTCATTTTTTGTGGAACATTGTGTTCCTTTGAACTATATCTATTCTATCCTACTGTTTTACCTACTACTTCATTTACAATTGAGAGTGATTATTTATACATTAGTATCTGAACAGGCACATCATTTCATATTCCAATATTGGAAAATAGTTGCAATTAGGAATTTTCATGTTGGCCACAGTGCATAAGACTTCATCAATCATTTGTTGTAACATCCCCGTGAGTATGCCGAAGGAAACAATATCGCTGATCATCCCTTTGGTCTTATGTGCCTTGCCGTAACACATCTGAGTCATGAAGACATCATATCAAAAACCCCTAAAACCCCATTTGTCTCCCATGAGTCGCTGTAGCATTCCGTTTGTCACAACGAAGCCATATAGTATTCTTTTATTCCCTTTCAATTTCATCTTTGCATTCATTATAGCTCATCTAGGTCGATGAGATATCACAGAGATTACAATACATTTTTCCAATATGTACTTCTTGTGCCTTCCATTCACCAAGACCCAAGAAGCCTCTCACCGAAATGCACCTTGTTCTAACTCACTGTTGCTGTAACTTAATGGTGTCAGGAAGACCTTATAGAGAATCCACCTTGTTCTCACAAAGTTCCTTTATCAACCGAAATGCCAAGACACACAGAACTCCTCACTACAAAGTCCTCAGGCTCCACTTCCATGTAGGACTGGCACCTTACCAAGATATTTTTAGTTTTCTTACTGACTAAAATAAGTCTTACCAATGAAGCCATTCATTGGCAAGACAATGATCCTTCGAAGAGACTCATACCGATGCCAAAAGTTACACCAAACCCATTCCTTCATCTCATTTGCTGAGACTTATCCCGATGTGCTCTAT
>VDFB02281492.1:867878991-868115090 GCA_007258455.2 Sequoia sempervirens | reverse complement strand
CCTAGGATTGGAGAAAGGAAAGAGATCATTTGTTGACACCTTTGCAAATCTCTACAAAAGATTCATGGCTGAAGAAAATGAAGTTCTTAAGGATGAAAAGCCTGATAACAAGGATGTCTCTACAACTGAAAAGAAGTCTGCTATAGTAGAAAAATTTGAGGAAGAGAAGAAGTTGATTAAAAAAAAGAAAGACAACAAGATTTCCCTTGCTCAACCAAACAAGAAGAAAAACACAAAAATAACAGATGATGAAGGATTCACAAGGGTGCACAGTCAAAGGAAGCCAAGGCCAAGAAGATATACTCTTCCAGCTCAAGGGAATGCCATGACCTAGTGCTCATCACACTTCTATGGGTATTGCTATACATGTAATCATTTTGGTCATAGGTCTAGAGAGTGTAGAGTCATTCTAAGGAGGAATACAAACTTTGTAAGAAAAATCCATTTACTCCCTTGGTTTATATGAATATAGTATGCTATAATTGCAACAATTTTGGTCATGTATAGCTAGAGAGTGTAGAACAAAGTTTATAAGACCAAACGTTTAGTTTGAAAAGAAGAAAGAATCACTCCTGAAAGAGACCAAAGGTTCTGAGATAAAGGAGAAGAAGACTGAAAAGAGACCTAACAAGGTGTGGAAGGAGAAGGGGCAGAGTTCCACTCAATATATGATTTCCCAAACAACACTACATGTAAAGAAACAAAATTTGTGGGTTATTGATAGTGGTTGCTCCAAGCATATGACTGGAGATAAGATAAAATTCATTAAACTCAAGAAGTGTAATGAAGGGACAATAAGCCTAGGTCATAATACTACTATCAAAATTTGTGGAAAAGGGCTCATGAGCTTCGATGGAAAGAATAAGACAAAAGATGTCCTCTATGTTGAGAGATTGAAACATAACCTTCTTAGTGTTAGCCAGATGTGTGAAAATGGGTACAAAATTGTATTTAACTTTGAACGATGTAAGATAAGAAAGAATGGTAAGAAAATTGCACAAGGAGTAAGGAATGATAGTAACTTCTACAATCTTTGTGAAGTAAAAGGCCACAATTGTTTGATTATCCAAGAAGATGAGAGTTGGCTATGGAATAGAAGATTAGGGAATGTGAACTTCGACAATTTAGTAAAGATAAGTTCAAAAGGACTGGTTAGAAATATGCCCAAGATAGCCAAGCCTGAAAACATAATTTGCAAAGGGTGTCAACAAGGAAAGCAAACAAGGTTTAAGTTTCCAACGAAGGATTATTCAACCACAAAACCTTTGGAAATAGTTCATGCTTATCTATGTGGACCCATGAGAACAAGAGGAGTACAAGGTGAAAAATATTTTATGCTGCTAATTGATGATTACACTAGAAAGGCATGGGTAACGTGTTGAACATCTAGAATACTAAGGGGGGGTGAATCAGTATTCCATAAAACCATTCAAATAAAATCCATCTAAAAATTATCACAATTATGTCTAAATCAACAAGAGAGAACATAGAAACAAATTAATGCAACAACACACATGAACACTAGGATTTTTACGTGGAAAACCCAAAGAAGGGAAAAACCACGATGAGGGTTAACTCACAATATATTATATCTGGATACAAGATATTATAGGACTCACTACCAGTACTCACTGTCTTTGAAAGGCTCATAGCTTGAATACAAAAGATGGATAATTTCCAAGATACAAAGATTGTGGCTCATTGCCAAGAGTATGAATTGATAGAATACACCTTTAATGTGTAGGGATTAGTTCCAATGAAGCTCTAAATAAGAAGAACTTCCTCTCACAAAAGTCGCTCAACAATTTTGTTTTGATCCTCAATTGATAAATCATTTAGGCTCACATCTTTACTTATCCCTTGATCCTCTTCACACTTCACCATACTTCTCTTCCTTTTTTTTCCATTTTCACACCTTACACTTCTTCACCATACACCACACACCCTCTCTCTCTCACTTTCTCTCTTCAAAAAATCTTATATATATACAAGTATATCTCATTCATCAATTAGGTTGGCCTAATTAGATGAAAGAAAAATAATCAAAAAACTCTTGTTAGCACCATATATGATTTAAAACATTTTTGTCCATGTACTGCATTATATCAATTCAACTAAGATCCATAAAGTATAACTAGTCTCCTTAGTATATTACATATGTTAGGTTGGCGAAGACTAGAACTTAATTCATAGAAAACTCCAAACCAACATACAATCCTCAAAGAAAACATCTTCCAGATCTGATATTACATTAATTTCTCATCATACTACCATCATAGAGACTACCAATAGAACTGCAACATTAGAATGTTCTCCTTAAGAAAATGCGAAGTCTCCCACACTAATATGCTAGGCAGAGAACAACATTAAAATACAAGGTTAAAATCTGTCAGTGATAACTCTCTGCTCACAACCCAAAACTTCTCAAGATCTAGGATATAGCTATCTAAATGAGACATGATAACATGGTTAAGAGATTAGAGTCATATCTTTTCTTATGGTGAATTTTGAATTCAAAAACCAACGCACTGGTTTAACTCAAAAACCAACGCACTGGTTTATCACAAAAGAACACTACAGGTAAACTACATAAACTTCCCGTACAGTTGTCACCATGTTGACATCAATGAAAACACAAGAACAACCAACACAAATCATCTATACTTCATGCTCATGTTGCAAGGCTCCATAATTCCAACATAATGTTTCTCAAGGAGAAGGCTAAAGCATTTGAGAAGTTTAAGAATTTTTAGGAAACTGGTAGAAAAGGAGACTGGGAGAAGAATTAAGTGCCTAAGATCAGACAAAGAAGGAGAATTTACATCAAGTAAATTCAAAGATTATTGTGAAAATCATGGAATTAAATGACAATATTCGACACCAAGAACACCACAACAAAATGGTGTAGTAGAAAGAAGAAACAAGACTGTGAAGGAAATGGCAAGAGCCATGTTAAATGAGGCAAATTTGGCAGATACTTTTTGGAAGGAAGCAGTTCATACTACTGTATATATTCAGAACAGAGCAATGCTAAGAGAAAACAGTGGCAGAACTCCATATGAACTGTGGTATAGAAAGCATGCATTAGTCAAGTACTTTATGGTGTTTGGCAACAAATGCTATATAAAAAGAGAAGATGAAGACTTGGGAAGTTTTGAATCAAGATGTGATGAAGGAGTATTTTTAGGATATTCCACTCAAAGAAAATCCTTCAAGTGCTACAATAAGAGGCTGCACAAGATTGTGGAAAGCATCAATGTCAAAATTGATGAAAATGCAAATCAACATAAGCCCAATAGAAATAATTTTGAAGTTGAATTAGAAGTTGATGTAGGTCCAACAGTCAAAGAAGAGGAACAATAAGAAGAGGAAGAGGAGGAGATTGAATGAGCCCCTGTAAAGTATGTGCAAAAGGATCATCCTATAAAAAAAATAATTGGTGACAAGAATGAAGGTGTTCAGACAAGGAGAAGACTTGAAAGAAGCAAGGAACAAGTGAATTTTTCTCTCTTGTTTCAGATTGAACCAAAAATATTTGTTGACCCAACAAGGATGAAAGTTGGATAAAGGTGATGGAGGAAGAGCTAAATCAGATTGAGAAGAACAAAACGTGGGAGTTGTTTGCTAGGCCTCCCAACAAAAATGTTATTGGTACCAAATGGGTATTTAGAAACAAGTTAAATGAAGATGGAGCTGTGGTTAGGAATAAGGCAATGTTAGTGTGCAAAGGATATGCACAAGCTTAAGGAATTGAATTTTAAGAAACATTTGCACTAGTTGCAAGATTAGAAGCCATAAGAATGTTTCTTGAATTCTCAGTTTACAAGGGATTCAAGGTATATCAAATGGATGTTAAATCAACATTTTTGAATGGAAACCTTGAAAAGGAAGTTTACATTGAACAACTAGAAGTTTTTGTACTTTTAGAAGAAGAAGATTATGTTTGTAGATTGAGGAAGGATTTGTATGAGCTGAAGCAAGCACCAAGAGCATGGTACTCTAGATTAGATCAATATCTTCAGCACCAAGGTTTCAAGAAGGGGTGTGAAGACAACAACTTCTATTTCAAATCTGAAGGTAAGCACATGATAGTTGTTATTTATGTAGATGATATAATATTTGGAGGTAGCAATGATAAAATGTGCCAAATATTTGGTACACATATGCAAGATGAATTTGAAATGTCTATGTTAGGAGAGTTGTCATTTTTCCTTGGTCTAAAAATTGTACAAAATGATAATGGGATATTCATATCTCAAACCAAATATGCTAAGGAAATGCTCAAGAAATTTGGTATGGAAGACAATAGACCAATCAGTACCCCCATGATAACTAGTTGTAAATTGAGTAAATCAGATGAGTCACCTGAAGTAAATCAGACTCTGTATAGGTTGATAGGAATTTTGCTATACTTAATTGCATCAAGACTAGATATTATCCAAGCAATATGTATGGTTGCAATATTTTAGGCTGCACCAAAAGAGTCTCATGTCAACGCAATGAAGATAATCTTTAGATACATTAAAAGTACTGCTAACTATGGGATGTGGTACCCCAAAAGAAAAGATTTTACCTTGAACACATATACTGATGTTGATTGGGTTGTAAGTGTATATGACAGGAAAAGCACTAGTGGAGGAGCCTTCTTTCTAGGAAATAGATTTGTGTCATGGATGAGTAAGAAACAAGAGTTTGTTACTCTTTCTACAACAAAAAAAGAATATATTGCAGTAGCTGTATGTTGTACTTAGATTTTATGGATGAAGCAAACCTTAAAGGACATCAAAGTGGGCTAAAAAAGAGCTTATTTCCATTCTTTCTGATAACTCAAGTACTTTCAACATTTCAAAGAATCCAATGATGCATTCTAGAACCAAGCATATATCAATTAAATATAATTTCATCAAAGAAAATGTTGTTGAAAAGGAAGTCAACATGGAGTATGTTCCTACAAAGGAACAAGTGGCATATTCACCAAGCCTCTTCTCACAGAGTAGTTTGAATACCTAAGGTAGAAGCTGTGACTAATTTCTCCCCCATCATATATCGCTAAGAATTAATAATACGACATACATCCAGGGGGAGCTTCATTGATTATTTCCTTAACCCTGGACAAGGAGAGCATGATCAAGTTAGGTAACTCTTGTTTTACAAATTTCTAATGACTTGATGGTTGCAGAGTTTAGAATTCCCTCTTTCTATTTGTATTGTTAGTCAAAAGGGGAGCCTATTCTAAGGGGGAGTGTGCCATTTTCCATTGATGTTAAAGGGGGGGAAATGATACAAATACTCATAATAGGAGCATGATAAGCAAAGAGGAGATGTATGTCATAGGGGGAGTTGCTGCATGAATAACCCTATTGGCACAAAGCTTTATTGTTACAATTTGTTTGAACATTTAGAGTTTTTCCATCAATGACAAAGGGGGAGATTTTTGGCATATTCTTGTTATTGATGTCAAAGGTGAGAACTATGGTGAAATTGAGGTTAGATTCATGATGGATTTTTTGAGAGCTTTCCAGAAATGTGCCTTACATGTTCATAAGTTGAAAGATACACTCAGGATGAATTATTTCTACTCTCGGGTGATGCTAGGGTTTATCACTTAAACCCTAAGGTTGCTGTAGTCATGGGGTTCAAATAGATTTCTATTTTGTCAGTGACTTGTGTCTAGTGGTTGTAGGTTGCTTAAGTGATAACTTAAGCCAATTACATTCATTCAATGATCGGCCTTGTGTGTCTAGCCTTCCAACTAGTGGTGTTCATACATTTGTTTCGAGGTGATGGTCAAATGTCGGCAGGATTCAAGCAGGAGTTCCTTCGATGTTGCGATGTGTGGATGTCGAGGTTTGTGGATCACATCGAGGTGACATTATGTATTTGGCATGACTGCTTTATCAATTTCTTCGATATGGCTATCTCTCGCTTCACATCCTTGTTGTGAAGTGGTCAGGGTGATAATTTTTTTTAGAGAGAGTAGGTTTTATGTCTCTTCGACACATGGTGATGATGGCTTGATCAATGGTGGAGATTTGACCTTGGAAATTCAACGACTACAAGCAAGAAGTTCAGACGGTGCACGAAGTCAATGGATCTTGGAGATGACATCAACTATGTACATGTGGTGATGATTGAAGATGTGTCATGATGAAATTGAAGATATGTGGTGGCATATGAAGAATGGTGGAGCTATCAACAAGACAATGATGATTTAGAGAGAGGCATTTTGGTGTCCCCTCGATATATCGATGTCTCTTCATTGAAGTTACTAGTGGAGTTCAAAGAGACCCTTTTATCGATCCCTTCGATATCCCTCTGGGGACCTCATTGGAGTGAAAGGTGAATCTCACTGGGAGCCACTTGGATGTCCCTTTGATACCACAATGCATGGACATCTCTTGGTGGGACCTGTCATGGGAATAATGAAGATATTTGGTGATGTGTGGTGAAGCTCAATTGATCATTTTGGAAATTCACACCCTTGTTGTGAATTACATGGAGATGATGTGGATACTTAGGTGGAAGACATCTTATTGAAGAGAATGGAATCTATCGGCATGACCCCAATGTGACTCAGACCGATACGGTAATGTGCTATAGACAAAGATCAACGATGCTTGTTTAAAGGAAGAATCATTCGACAGTAGTGTTTTGATGCAAGCAAGGTGGTTGACACTCACAATCAGAATCAAATTGATTAGACTTCAGCAAGACATCAACCCTTAAATCACAAATCACCCAACTTTACAAAACCACTCACAAGAGGCTTCTAGCTCTCAAAACACAACAAATGGACTTATATTTTAGAGAAGGCTGTACAATGGCCTACTAAACATCAATTAAGCATTTCCATAGACCCAAACACCTTATCTCAATAGATCACCTAAGGTTTGTTTGACATAACATGGAGATTTATTAAACTGCCATGTTTTGAGGCTACTAAATTAGCCCTATTTTTCGAATGAAGTACCTTCAAAACACTTGGATTTCACCCAAGCACTTTTGACAAAGTTAATTTTTGACACAAAACCACAAAATATTCAATCACTTCTAAGATTGAAGGCCTCTAACCTGCTGATCTACCAAACCTTCCATTTTCTTGCAAAACACTAGGGTTTTCAAGAACTTCACTATTCCGGGCTTACAAAACATAACCAATACATCAAACAACATCAATAAGGTTTGTACAGACTTTCTCAACCTTCACAAAACCATTTCCCTCAACAATTCATTAAAACCCTTCTTTGGTAAAACATTTCTTCAAGGGAAAACACATTTCCTAGCCCTAGGGCACCCCTCCAAATCAATAACTTGACTCCACTGACATTCAAAACAAAAGAAAAACAACTAATATAACTTCAAAAATTACAGAGAAGTTCTGAAAACACAAAAAACTACAAAAATAAGCATTATTGCTTTGAAACTTCAACACATTCTTCAACAACAGATGCTCGAGCCTTTTGAGGCCTTGAAATACATTTTAAAATAAAAAACCAATGGTCTAACTTCTCTAACTACCCTTTAAAATACTAATCTCTTCATATTCCCTAATCTGCTTTTTGAAAACTTTTGTTTAACAACATTTTGCATTTTTGTGCAACTTTTGATATACCGCCCTAAATGAATCAAAATCCACCCAATTACATAAAGAATGGTCTTTGAGACCTTATTTAACATAAGTGAACTAAACAAACCCCTAGATTCACCTACTGAAAACCTAAGAAGCCTTCAAGTATTCAAATTTTTGTTAACAAGGTGTAGGTGCTCCTGCACCATACACCCCCACAGAAAAAGAACTCCTACAACAAGAGTTGTGCCTTGTCTCTATTCTTCCATGCTTCATATTTACTCCATATGATCTTTGATTTGAAAAACACCTTCCACTGGTCCACATACCGAGTCTTCATGATATGCCCTGCTTCTTCATCATTCTTGACAATGTTTGAATTAAATGTGCCCTTATCTTTGTCATCAGTCCTGCTATCTGATTTTTACCAGTCCTTTGTTCTAACCTTGTTTGTATCTTTGCATTCCCATCCACAAACAAACATTTTTCAAAGTCTTCTTGAATTAAATTTACCCTTACCTCATCTCCATACTTGCAACTGCCCTTACTCACTTATCCATTCTGTCCCTACATCCCTGTCATTAGCCTTACTATTTTTTCAACCTTTTGTACCTTTGTATTATCAGACTTATCAACCATTGTACTGTCAGATTTATACCTTATTGTGCCTGCAAATTTTACTTTCTTTCCACCCTTACTCTCAACCAAAGGACACATAATGATCCTACCATAACATTCTTATTCAAATTCACTGTCAATAGACCGAAATCAACCTTCCTACCCACTTTCTCAGTATTCTCAAACCTTGAACTTTCTGAAGTACCCATTTCTTTTTCTTCTTCCAAAACATTCACAGGTTCCTTTTTCCCACACATAATCAATTTTGCTTTACCTTTGACATCTTCCACAAGTGGAGTCAAAACAAACTCACATCCATCCTTCACTATTGTGAATGTGTTCTCTCTTCCATCATACCAGGATCACCTATCATATTGCCAGGGTCTACCTAGGAGTAGGTGAAAACAATCCATGGGAAGAATATCACAAACTACACTATCTTTATAGCCTCCAATCTGGAAATCTACCACAACTTTTTCATTAACCAACAAAGACTGTCCATCACTCAACCATGAAACTTTGTAAGGCAATTCATGAGGTACTTTTTGCAAATTTAATTCACTCACCATCTCACTAGACACCATATTCTCTATAGATCTAGAATCAATGACAAATCTACATACCTTATTCTTGCACTTCCAATTAGTTTTGAAAAGACTCTTCCTTTGCAAGGGCTCCACCTCTTTTGCTGCCTTCAATACTATCTTCCTCACCATCAACATCTCCCCTATTTCAGGAGTAGCTCTCAAAATTGTAGAATGATTTCTCTCACATTCCTCTTCTTGGATGATTTGTGCTTTCCTATCAATCCTTTTTTCTCCACTTGATGAACTACCAACCCTTTCAGGACACTTCCAAGATGGATGGCCATATTCATTACAAGTATAACATATCCCTGCAAAATCATTAGTGTTTCTACCACCACTAAACCTTCCTCTACGTCTAAAACCTCCCCTAGTATCAACACCTTTCTCTTTACCTTTATTTTCTTCTTCTTTTTCTTCCAATGGCTATTTTGGTGTAGGGATTTTTCCTCTCCCTCTTGCACTAGTAGCACCTCTTCCTCTAACTGATTTCTCTTGTCTCCTTTTAAGTTTTTCCTCCACCTTAATTGCTAATTGAAAAAATTCTTCTATAGAATTTGGGTTAGCAACAACAAGTATCATATTTTATATTAAATCTCAAACCACCTAGATAAATAGCCACCTTTTTAGCCTCATCTTCATCCCTTCTTGACCTTATGCTTAGTTTGTAAAATTCATCAGTGTAGGACTTGACATCTAGATCTTTTTGTTTCAGACCTTGCAAATTTTTATACAATTGAACTTCCTAATCCTTTGGAAGAAACTTACCTTTCAGTTTTTGCACCATCTTGTCCCGTGAGGTAATCCTTGATTTTCCTTGTTTTCTTCTTTCTGCGTGTTCATAGTCCCACCATAAAATAGCATGACCTTTGAGTTTTGTTTTTTACAACTTCACCATCTACTCATCTAAAATGTCTTCACTTTCAAAGTAATTATCCATAACAACAATCCAATCAAGCAATTCTTCTTCATTTAAATTACCACCATACACAGGAAGGCCAACTTTTACCTTATGAGAATCACCTTTAACTACTTTGAGCATCTTGACCATCCTCTGATCTTCAGGGTCTAGTTCTTCATCTATGTCTTCATATTCATCATCATCTTCCTCTATTTCACTCTCTTCATTCTCATCTCTCCTTTTCTTTGTCTCCAAGGTAGCAAGCCTTGCCAACACTGCATTATGTGACTCCAAAAGCTTAGCATGCTTCTCTTTTAGATCCTGCAACTCTCTAGCAAAACCAACACCTTTCAGAGGCATCTTCTCAAACTTGTCTTCTCACCTTCTATCTTCAAACTTGCAAAATGAAATGAAAGAGACCTTGTCCCTAAACTCTGATACAACCTAATGCAAGCAAGGTGGTTGACACTCACAATTAGACTCAAATTGATCAGACTTCAACAAGACATCAACCCTTAAATCACAAATCACCCAACTTTCAAAAACCACTCACAAGAGGCTTCTAGCCCTCAAAACACAACAAATGGAATTATATTTTAGAGAAGGCTGTACAATGGCCTACTAAACATAAATTAATCATTTCCACAGACCCAAACACCTTATCCCAACAAATCACCTAAGGTTTCTTTGACACAACATGGAGATTCATTAAATTGCCTTGTTTTGAGGCTACTAAATTAACCCTTTTTTTTCAATGAAGTACCTTCAAAACACTTGGTTTTCACCCAAACACTTTTGAAAGAGTTAATTTGTGACACAAAACCAAAAAATCTTCAATCACTTCTCAGATTTAAGGCCTCTAACCCACTGATCCACCAAACCCTCCATTTTCTTGCAAAACACTAGGGTTTTCAGGAACTTCACTATTCCGGGCTTACAAAACATAACCAATGCATCATACAACTTCAATAAGGTTTGTACAGACTTTATAAACTTTCAAAAAACCATTTACCTCAACAATTCATCAAAACCCTTCTTTGGTAAAACATTTCTTGAAGGGAAAACACATTTCCTAGCCCTAGGGCACCCCTCCAAATCAATAACTTAACTCCACTGACTTTAAAAACAAAGAAAAAAAAACTAATCTAACTTAGGAGGAGTCATTCCACCAAGGTACAGATT
The DNA here is from genome assembly GCA_007258455.2 of Sequoia sempervirens. NCBI lineage: Eukaryota > Viridiplantae > Streptophyta > Pinopsida > Cupressales > Cupressaceae > Sequoia > Sequoia sempervirens. Next base: position 868,104,238 of record VDFB02281492.1, on the reverse strand, counting down.
AGACCGTAAGTGGAATGACTCAATTTATCATTTTTGTTGCAAACTGACTCCTCACTAGCTTGCTACAGGCAGTTACAAAAAAAAAGGAAATCTCCTTCCTAAATAACTGTTAGACCTTTAGAATGGATTCAAAAGAGAGCTATTTCAATTTCCTACCAGAAACAAAGAATTTTTGAGCATTTTTTATGTGTACGGGGTTGTACAATTACAGAGAAGTTCTGAAAACACAAAAAAATGCAAAAATAAGCATTGTTATTGCTTTGAAACTTCAACACATTCTTCAACAACAGATGCTCGAGCCTTTTGAGGCCTTGAAATACATTTTCAGATAAAAAACCAACTGTCCAAATCCTCTAATTTCCCTTTAAATTACTAATCCCTTCATATTCCCTAATCTATTTTTTGACAACTTTTGTTTAACAACATTTTGTATTTTTGTGCAACTTTTGATATACCGCCCTAAATGAATCAAAATCCACCCAATTACATAAAGAATGGTCTTTCATACCTTATTTAACATAAGTAAACTAAACACACCCCTAGATTCACCTATTGACAACCTAACAAGCCTTCACATATTCAAATTTTTGTTAACATGGTGTAGGTGCTCCTGCACCATGTTTTAAAGGGTGACAACGAATGGAGAACCTTGGATTGTGGCGTAGAGTGACAAGATCAACGGTCAGAATTCAATGGTGGTTTTAAATGGTTAAGTCCATGAAAGTGGTTTTTGACTGGCAACCGACCAAAGGAATGAAATCAATTGGTCTACCTACCCTCAAAATTGACTTCATTAGTGATTTGAGTTGCAGAACGATGACACAAAGTGCTACGTGAATAGAGATTGGGTTAAAATATTATGCACAAAAGAATTCATTAAATGCATATCCAATTTAGGATTTATAGATCGCCAATCTTAGAAGACTCTGTGAGATAGAATTTAATGTGGGTATGGCTCGATGTAGTGTATGCTTTGTAAAGAAGAAAGAATGAAAACCCTAATCGTTGCATCAAGTCACATTCAGTTAGTGGTGCATGACATTCAATCAGTGGTGTACAACTCAAGGTAGTGTTGACTAATTAAGCGAAGAAAAGAGACATAACTGTGTTGTTGAGATAGTGTGTGTAGTAGTCGATAAGGAGAGAGTGAAGCAATTGAGAAGAAGCATTGGGAGCGATAGAGTGTAGTGAACAAGATTGCAAAGAAAGAATGCACTATGCCTGAATAAGCTGAACCAAATAAAAGATAGGAATTCAACTTTGGATTTATATTTGGTGTAAAACCCTTGATTGTATTGTTGCTTTTTGTTTGGTGTATGCTTTGTAAAGAAGAAATAACAAAAACCCTAATCGTTGCATCAAGTCACATTCAGTTAGTGGTGTACGGCTCAAGGTAGTGTTAACTAGTCAAGCAAAGAAAAGAGACATGACTGTGTTGTTGAGATAGTGTGTGTAGTAGTTGATAAGGAGATAGTGAAGCAATTGAGAAGAAGTGTTGGAAGCGACAAAGTGAAGTGAATGAGATTATAGAGAAATAATGCACTATGCTTGAATAAGCTGAACCAAACAAAAATTAGGAATTCAACTCTAGATTTATATTTGGTTTTAAACCCTTGATTGTATTGGTGCTTTTTGTTTGGGTTCTGGTCATTCAAACTGTTGTATTACAAAAAAAGGGGATGTGGTGTTGAGCAAGTAGTAAATGTAGAAAACAAGGTGTTCAAATGTAGGACGGATAAAGAGGTGTTGCGTAGGAGTGTTGCAGAGCATGCAACATACATGTAAGTGCAGTTACAAATAAGTTGCAACATAGAACTGTCATTAAAATGGTAATATTCAACATTGTAAATTTGATTGGTGTGTGCCATCAGATATCTGGGTAGGTGTTCAGATTAGGGAGTGGGTGCTCCTAAAATAAGGAGATTGGTGTCTCCATAGGGTTGGTTCCCTTAAAGTATTGTAACTGAATTTCAAGCTTGTGAGGTTGGATTAGGATATTAGATCCTAGCAACATTTCTCATTGTAGTTTTTCCCAACCTTGGGTTTTCCATGTATATTTGGTGTTATGTGTTGACTGCATGTATGCTCTCTCAAGTGTTTTCTTATTAATTTTTTATTTGCACATTAAGAATTCACATAGTTATTCTACATTAAGAGTTGAGAGGTAAAAATTTCAATATCTATTGATTCACCCCCCTCTCAGTATATCGTTGTTTTCCAACATCCTCGTTCGGGGACATGTGTTGCGCTTGGTCATGGATCAACCATAGAACCCATCTGTCACCATGCTCTCTCATTTTGGGGTATTTCTACAAAATGAAAACAAAAGATTCAAGTTAGATCTCTCTAAATCAAAATCTTCTAACCTCTATAGCATATTTTTTCTAAGTGTGACCTTTGGGAAGTACGCGTGTCATGCGTGCCGTGCTTATGTCTGAGGTCCGCCATTGAAAGCTGGTTGGACACCAAGGCGTATGGAAAACCATAGCATGGCCAAAGGCCCCCAGCGTGTAGGCAGGATGCCAACATGTCGACAGGACGCTTTGATGCCACCAGGATGCTTGTGCTACAATTTTTCAAAAAGTAATAAAAAATTGCTATAAAATGCGAAAAAGAGGTTTTTCGGACTCACCTGATCAACTGTATGCCTCTTGACAACTGCCTGATGTAGTTTCTCAATATGTGGGTCCTCCAACTGTCATCTGCGAGGCATTTTGTTGGATTTTCTCTCATAAAAGATAACAAAACTCTCATAGTGAATAGTGAAAATGACCCTTCTAGGGGCCCATTCGGGTATATATAGCCCCCCCCAAGGCCCATTTTTTGTGGCGATCATGGTCCCGTCAAATTTTCAGCTTTTACCCCACCAAGCTGTGGGAAAAATCAGGAGGGGGAAAATACTCACTCTTCATCATATTTTTCTTTCGAACCACTAGATTTTTCTTGAGCATTCTTCTCACCTTGGTAGCTTCTTCTAATTTTTGAGCTGACTTAAATTTGAGTTTTGCAGAATGAAATCTCAGGTCAGATGTTGTGGTTTCTCAATAGGCTCAATCGTTGAGGGAATTATCGATACCTTCCTACTCGACCTTTGCAGCCTCTACAGTATCCTTTTGGCATGTAAATCTATAATTTTTTTTAAATTTTTGAGTTTTCTCTAATGTTCTACTTACTACTTTAGTGTAGCTGATTTTTCTCAAAGATCAGAGTGGGGGAAAAATATAATGTCATAAAATTGCACCCTGTGGCAATTCCACATTTGTGCATTTGACCCTTGTATTTATGGTGCCTAGCCACATTTCTGACAAGAGCCTTATGTGTTGGAATTTCATGATTTCAACCCCATAAAGACCAATGATGAAGCGACAACAGTCTATCACCTTGTTTCTTGTGAAATGACAAGTTGGATGCCTGTGCGGCATGTGGATGTCCGTGCGACGCACTAACATCCCTATACTTTTTTGTGAGTTCAAATGAGGAATTTTGGAATGTTTGACCCGTAACACATGTCCATATGATTAATTTTCGAGAGTAATGACTCCTCCCACCCATGCAGCTAAACAAAACATTTCTTTTCACTCTCATTCTCATTCATTCACCACTCCATGATTCTCTCTCTCCTCTTGCTCTTCCATTCTCTCGATCTTGTCTCTACGGGGAAGCTTTGCTAGATTGAAGTACCTCCAATAGCCAAAGCTCTCTTGCAAGCATTCAACATTGTGTCTACCAAGCCAAGAGTGGGCTACGGACTGTTGGTAACACTCTCTTGATTCTTGTCTATTTGCTATCATATTATCTATTGTGTTATCTTGTGGCTCGGGCTCTTCTCCCGCGAGCGGGGTTTGCTTTTGCCACTTTATGTCTTATCTTGTGATATAGGTTCTCCTCTCGAGCGAGGTTTTCTTTTATCATTTTGTGTTTACTTTACTTTGTGTCTATTATTCTCTCTATCTATCTAGCGATCTATGGAGGTGGGAACACCAAAACAGGGGCTTGACTGTGGCAAGCCCCAAAACTGCCCCAACATTTTTCCTCATTTGCTTTGTGTGCAGGTTGCTCATGCAGAGTTTGGAGGAAGGTTTCAAAGTGCAGGACCCTCTATAAGTTGGTTCTCTACCTTCCTTGTCTTTTACCACCATTTTTTTGCTTTTTGTTAATTTAGTAGATTAAACAAACCTTATATCTAAATCAGTTAGTAGATCCTTTGTAATTCTGTCTGAGGGTTACTAGTCCGTACAAGATGCCAACGCAGCGTGATGGCGTGCTGCTCCCACATTGTCATCCTTTGGCTGAGAGCTTCTCCCTTTGTGACAAGAATCTCAGTGATTCGTTCTTTCGATTCCTGAAGCTGTATGTTTATTATTATTTATGATATTCTGTTTTAGTTCTTTCTTTGCAATTTCTTCATCCCTAATTCCAATCCACTAACTAAGCTGAGGTAGTTTAGGGCAATTCATTTGTTGGGACTGTCTTGGTAAGCAAGAGGCTCGTGAGCAGCGAATGCCCCTTCTCTACACTATCAAGTACCTTGTTTTTAGGTCCCTTCCCCACTTGCTTCTCCTTTTAAAGATGATCCTACAATCCTTCTCTTTATTCTTCCTCTTCTTAATGATGGATTTCTTAGTTCAATATGAAACGTTGATTAATTAGAACAAACACAATTTCTTTCATAAGCATTCTTGTAAATACAACATATTTTAAACATACTTTGCACATTTAGCTTAAATATTTCATTTAAGTGTAAAATTTTATTTGATTTAATATTTCTCTATCATATCATATATGTTAAGGACATGCATAGATATTTGTATGCTAGCATAAGCATTAAATATATTATACTAGATTTCAGTGATTAAATGTTGCACTAGATTTTATCATGCTTGTCGGCTTCAACTTTCTAGATCCTTTATGAAGGGTTAAGCTTTTCCATTTTGGAGAAAGTCCCAAGAAGCTTATTTCTCCATGGTTGAGCATAAAATTACTTGATGATACTCTTTTTTCCTCATCAAGTTCTAAGATTTTCACTTTGAAATATTCTATCAAGTGATGTAATTTTTTTGTTATTTTTGTAAATGAACGTAAAAAAGTTATGTTAATTAACTTCTTGTAACATTTCATATTTAGATATTCTTTATAAATTGAAATATTTTTTTGTTAAATATCTATCTATACGATGAATAATAATGATGTTGAAAAAGAAGAAGAAAGAAAGGAAAGGAGGGGGAAAAGATATACCTCTAACTAACTTATGTCATTTATTTAAAAACTTTTCATTCTCTCATCATCCAGTCCTGGTGAAGACCTGTGGCACCAGCATCACCGGTCTCGTGAAAAAAGTTTATCGGATGCACTGGAATTTATAGAAAGAACACCCTGAAGTGTTCAAAATGGTGGTGGAGATAGAGAAGCCAAATCATTTAGATTCATAGCCAATTTAAAATAATTGCCGTTGAACATCTCCTTGCCCAACTTCTCCCTTGTTAAAAGAACTAAATACAAACACAAATCCCCCATACTCTGCAAAAACTCTGAAATTCTGGGTTGGGAGTCAGCTGTGGGCCGCCGCTGTTTATACGAGTCGCAGGAAAGCCTGAGCAGTGTTGAGTACCGAATCAGATCGGATCCTCGGGAGCAAAGCATGCCAAAAATTTCATGAGATTCGACCATTTTACCGCCCAACGTCTTTTCATCTCTCCGTCGCAGAGGAGGGCCTTTCATTCCGTAACGTACCGTAGGTAGAGAAGCAAGGCCAAACACATTCCGTTGGCGTCTTATACCTAGTACGCTACTGTTAAATTCGCGTCGGTGGACAGACATTAAAGTTCATTTGATATCATTTTTATTCTCGCCAGAGCGCACAAGGAAAGTGATTCCGTTACACGATACAGCCGGTCAATGGGTGGTGTTAACGAGTCATTTTCAGTCGGCAAGGAGTATTTGATGGGAGTCGGTCGGAGCTTTTCGCGTGGAGAAGTGGATGGATCTTTCTGTTAAAGCTGCAAGGACTTTTCTTTTCAGTCTTAATCGTACGCGTGTGTGGGAATTTAATGAATCTTGACGAGGTATCGTTGTACCAAATTTTGCTTTACGCAACGTTGCCTGGCATCTTCATTTTTATTAATGTTTTGTGTTTTACAATTGTTCTTTATTTCATGTTCTTTCAGCGACAAGGAACAGACCAGTAAACAATAAACACCCCTTATAAATATATCTCATATCAATAAATAGTGATATCTAATAATTTGTGTAAAGTTTTTGAAGCTACATTTAAAATGAGAGGCGGGTGAAAGTCATTTGCAAGTAGATTTGATGAAACAAAAAAATCAAAGAGATTTGATGAAACAAAAATAACAAATAAATACATATATAATAAAAATAATTCAAATTTTTGTATAAACTAAAAGAATAAATAAATAAATAAATAATATTTTTGATAACTCTGGACGTATTTTATATATATTAATATTTGATATATGTATGTTAGTTGATAAATCAATTAAAACAATTAAACAGGGATAAAGGACTTTAGATTGTAAGATTAAAAGTGAAAAAAATATTTCAATGTGATGTGTTGCCTTTGAATTTGTTTGATAAATATAGAATGTTATATTTGATTTTAGAATATCACAGAGAATGTGTGCATAGATAGATCCCTAGATTTTTGTTTTTTCAAATGAAATTGTACATAAGTTGAATTTTTTGAAGTATAGATATGATTTTATGTTTGATTGAAATTTTAGAAAATGTTAATGAATATTTTTGAAGATTTTTTATGAATTAAATATAGAACTTTTTAAATTTTTAGTTATATTTTTTTTGTAGTTTTTTACAAGTTCATAAATACAAAATACAATCATATAAATTTTGAGATATTACAACTATATATAATGATTGACGCGGTATCTAATAATTACTTACTAATATAATGGAAGAAGTTTCAATACATCTTCATTTATGATTTTTTTTAACTAATGTTCTAGGGCTTGTCTTTAAATATGACACCCTAGGTACTTAATTTAATTACCTTGATAAGAAAGTTATGTAGGTAAGAAAATAACATTTCAATTTAGGGAAGGAGGGTGATCCTACAGTTTACAATTTTCAGGAGATATTTTTGCTTTGAATCACTTTAGATCAAACCCCCTTGGATAGAACCCCGCTAGTTTTAAACCATACTTATAATGAAGTCTCCTTTACACCTATCAAAATGCTGATAAAAAACTACTTTTGATTTACCTTTTGGGGGATCAAATGAATTAATTTAAAATTTATTTTTTGTAAGTATGTATTCCTTATTATAAGCTTCCCAGAAAGTATAATTTTAAATAAATTTAATTTATTTATTATATTTATTTTTATTTCTCGTGAATGTAGGTTTTTCACCGAAAATTAAACTCTTTATTCTGCACATGTAGAAAAATAGTAGATTATAAAAAAAAATTGAAAAATATTAGTGCACTAGATATTGAAGTCCTTGATCCAAAAAAGAAGAAGAATTTTGATACATACAAAAAAAGTTATGTTGTATACAGTCCGCTTATGTCTGAATTGTAATTGGTTTGACTTCGAAACTTGATTAAGGAAAAAATATTCAATAAAACACTATGAAACTAAATGAAAGCATTAGATATGGTAGTTACAAATCTAAATTTAAAAAAAAAGAATTTTATCCTTCATGGAAAAAAAGTTATGTTGTATACGGTGATCATCACTCCTTAAAAAATGGTGTTTACTAAAAAAAAATAGTTTTCGAAGATGGAAAAAGAAGTGCAATTGAATTCCAATTTTTTTGAAAATAAAATAAAATTAGAATCTATAGACAAAATGTCACAAATCACTAGTTTGCATCATCTTCAAATTCCTAACGATTTAACCGCTATAGGTGCCCGAAAGTGAAGATTTAGTTAGAAAAAATTAGTTTAGTGTCGAGTTTGGCCAAAAATTGTAAACCAGTATTGTGGGATCACCCATAAACTAAATTAAGATGAAGGAAAACATATGAAATTGGATGATGTGACACACACAAGCTTTTATCCAAGGAACATAATCACACTCATATTAAGTATCAAGATATTGTATTTAGAATAAAACTAATATGAATGTAAAATGAGTGAGAAAAATGATAAATATGTATTTTCTTCTCTATAAAAAAATAAAAGGATACATTTAATCTACACCCAATTAATTTATAGGTATTGTAAGTTTCAATATTTTTTTAATATGTTTAAATTTAATTTAAATTTAAAATTATTTATGGTTTTATACTAAATTATAATTGTGCATATACATATTACTATGTTTAATATGATTTTAATAATATAATTAATAACTAAAAATATTTAATTTCAATACATAAGATCCAAATGTTGATAAAAAACAAACATAATTAAATTTAAAAGTAAAAAAAATTAAAGGTAGATCACTTTTAAAAGTTATTTTTTAGAGTACAGGTAAGATAAACCCATGGATAACTGATAGTGTCATTATAAGATCAATTTATATATATATATATATATATATATATATATATATGTGGAAAGTTCAAATTTATTTATTTTAATTAATATTTGAAAACTATAATTATTTATACAAATAGCAATAACATATATTATTTAAAATGATTGTTAAATGATGGTTTCAATTTTACTTTAATTTAAGATGTATTATGTTTATATATTATCACATAATCATCTTAACATGGATTTGATATGTCCTAATAAGCGTAAAATGTTTTTTCTATGAACTAAGTTATACACCTACATTTGCATTGTATAATGAATGTCAGCACAAATATTTTAAATATCTTTTAATAAATATTAAACATGGATATGTTATAATACTTAAATTAGGATATTTGAAATGGTTCTTCTTCCTTCTAAAGAAAACCCTAAACCATTTATTCTAGTAGAGGCATTGCATGGAGATTTTATATGTCTTGACATTTTTGGGTGTATATGAGAGAATAATCTTACAATTTCTTGCCCCAATGCTAATTTTTCTTTAGATCTTGATCTTATGATCCCCTCCTCTATTCATGCATTGAATTATCTAGTTACACCTTGCAAACAAGTTCAAGATGGTGGTAATGTCCATGAAATTAAAAGAGGCTTGTTCTTCAAGATATCAAACTCTTTTTGTATCTAGGGAGACATCTAAATCCCCTGCAAAGTGGGATGTTAAGGGGTTGGAAACTAAAAGAATCACATGAATATTGTTCCTTGCTTGGGGATTTACTTGTATCTTACACTAGGGTAGAATGTAATAATAGAGGAAGCCAAATATGAACTAGAATGTGATTTTTATATTAGTTTAACCCCTTTTGGTTAAGCTTATTAGATTTACATGCTTGACTAACTAAAAAATGGCTCTCAAGCTTTAAAGATAGCATCAAAATATTTTCTATTTTCTTAGGGTTTCTTTTCTCTTACTATGTAAATTATATGTTGATTGGGAATTCATATTAGAGGAAGACCCTTAGTTTTGGGACAAAAAAAATCTATTAGTGAAACCATGATTTCTAGACTTTAGTCCCATGAAATTAACCTTTTATGTTCTTCCTATTGGGGTTAGGCTACCATACATTTTTCTATAGCTTTTTTCATTGATTCTTTCTTGTAGAGTATTGGCAATGCTCTAGAAAAATTATTGGTGCTCAATTAAGATATTGATGGCCCAATCTAATCTATTTCAACTAGGATTCAAGTGGAGATTGATATCTCAAATGTCTTATTAGATGAGATATAATGAAATGCGGAGGATTGTGTATGAAAATAAGTTCTAGACTATGATAATATCATTCAAATGAAGAAAATGTTTTACTATTAGAAATTTGAGGGTGATTTCTAGGTAGCCAAAGTAAAATTATCTAAAAAATCCATATGCTAGAAATGCACCTTCTTGTTGAATTTATCAATAAAGAGGAATGAGCCTTTTCTATTTGATGATTCAACTCATTCATACCTTCTAGAGTTACATAACCCTAATTAAGTTCCAACTTTGATGAAGGTGCCTCTTCCCTCCCTTCCTTGATATGCAAAAATTGTTTGGGCTTTTCCTAGGAGGATACAAACACCTATGAAAAGTATGTAGAGGGATGATGCTAAAATAGACAATGGTGTTTTTTCTTTAGGGAAAAAGTTTCCCCAAACATGTACTTAGGATGTTATAGGCACTGATATGTTAGTTTAACTCCCTTTAACTAAGATTATTATATTTACATGCCTGCTAACTAAAAAAATGGCTCTCAAGACTTCAAGATGCCATTGCAATATTTCCTAAATACTTATGGTTTCTTTTTTCTTGCTATGTAAATTGTATGTTGATTGGACATTCATATTGTAGGAAATCCCTTTCTTCCAGGAAAAAACATATTCTATTCTAGTGAAATCATGGTTTCTTGACTTTAATCCCATGACATTTACCTTTTTATGTTCTCCCTATTTGGGTTAGGCTACCATAACTCTAGTTATAACTTTGGGTTGATTATTGTTGATAGGTTATTAGCAAAGCTCTAGAGAAATTTTTGGTGCTTGATGGAGAAATTTATGGTATGATATTATCTATTTCAATTAGGATTCAAGTGGAGATTGATATATCAAGTGGCTTGTTGGATGTGATATAGTGAAAGATGTAGGATTGTGTATGGAAATGGGTGCTAGACTATGGGAATATCATTCAAATGATGGAAATGTTTCACTATTATACATTTAAGGATTGATTGTCAAGTAGTTAAAGAAAATATATCTAAAAAATTCATATTGTGGAAAAGAATTTTCTTATTACACTTAATAGTAAAGAGGAATGGTCCTTGTCTCTATGATGATTTGATTAATCTAATGTTATCTAGAATCTTAATCAATTATAAAATTTGATGAAGGTGCCTCTTCCCTCCCCTCTTTGGTATGCAAATATTGTTTGGGCTTCTCCTAGTAGGGTATGAACACCTATAAAAAGTTTGTAGGGGATGAGGCTAAAATAGACATTGGTGTTTCTCCTTCAGAGTAGAAGTTTCCCCAAACTTGCACTTAGGTTGTTGGAGGCACTTCATTAATTACTCTAAAAGTCCTCATCCTTTATCCTTTCAAATCTGGGCATGATACATGACTATTAGGATTGACAACAATCAAGAGGAATGAAAAATGAGAACCATTATTCAAAAATTGAATTTGGAAACTCTTGATCAATGACCTGCTACTTCTAATACATCTTCAAATTATGAGGAGAAAGATGAAAATGCAAGTTGGATTAACTTGTTAAAAATTGAAAAATGGCATTGAAAAACAATCCCCTAGATATATGGTTCTTATATCTCACGAGAAAAACAATCTAGTTTAACATTGCCGAATTCTTTCGATCTATGATGCATAAATATGTTGAATATTCTTATATTGTAATTTCTTGCTTTTAGACTAGGCCCCTAGATAGAACACCAAAATTATATTAAAAAAATATTTTCTAATTATTTTACTATCAACATTTAAGAATAGACTAACAACCACTTAATTTTCATTGTTTCAATACACTATAATTTTTTTAAATGATTTATATTTACTAAAGTTGAAATCTGAGGTAAAGAATAAAAATATCTTACTTAACTTAACAAATAAATAAATAAAAAAAATTAAACTTTTCAATACACTATATTTTAAAAAAAATAAAAATAAAAATTATATCTACTATCAAAAGAAAAAAAATGTCCCACTCAACCCAAAAAAAATCTATTAGATTTTCCATTGATGTGGCACTCAATCCAAAATACATAATAATTTAGAATCACTTTTAATAAAGAAACAATTCAATGAAAATGAGGAAAGGTGTTTAGTGACAAACTGTGTGGATTTCTTTCAATTTTCCCTCATGATTTCGAATGAACTACCTCTCCAACTCCACAATCAGAAACCATGAAATAGTTGCCAAACAAAAACACAATTTATTTTCTGCTCTGAATTCAAAAGTAATAAAAAATATTTAACTACTATTTTCTAACTTATACGGTGCTTTCCTAATCTCATGGTGTTGGAGGGGAAGAGCTTTTTTGAGCACCGAGTGTGAGTTCCAGCTCCAGCTCCACCTCACTATTTTTCACAGAGAAAGCTTCAACTTCAGGGTTGAGGGTCTGAAATTTTTTATACTTCTTCTGACCACCCAAATCATCCTGGTGTTGTGAAGCAACAGGCGAGGATGAGCATTTCCCTTTGGCACTGCTAAAAACATCTTTTGTCCAAATTATATCATTGTCTTGGCTCGTTTTTCTTATATCAAAACCCCTGCCCTGGGTCTCGCCGCTTGAAATCTCAAGATCGGCAATGAATTCACGACGTTCTCTGAGATTGAGTTTAGCATGAGGATCGACCCACTTAAATTTGCCTCTGCCCTTCACTCTGTGCAACTCCCCCGCTATGCTTTGCATGAGGGCACCGTGCACAACGCGGTGCTCCTCATCGCATGGGTCAACTAGATTTAGGTTATTTTGCATGTCAACAGGGTACGATCCGTCAAGAACACCGTCCACTCCCGCCTGACATAGCGCCCAATTGCCAGACCAGAGGAGACCGACTGATCCGTAGACGGGATTCAGCAGCCTCCCACAGGCTTCGTACAGTAGAGACCTGAATAAAGCTGAACCAAAACCACACAGATTCTAAGCCATTGTTTTATACCTCTAGTTTTGACAAAGCAGGCGACAAGAAAATAGGTTTAATCTAACTAACCGGGCCTTGAATGTGGAGGGCCGTTGGCGATGAGAGTGATGAGGCCTGTGCGGCCGTAGAATTTGGCCAGGAAAACAATCGCATTTGCCTGAGATTGCTCACTCTTTATCCACTCCAAGCACGGCCTCAGAATGCACGACTCACTGCAGCCTTTTCGCAGGACTCGGCAGCCATTGCAGCTCATCCTCATGAGTTGAGGGCTAAACTGAAATCCGCTCCCCTTTATCTGCACAACACACAGCAATAACATTCATTTGATCTACCCATCATCACACACAACATGGTCAAGAATAAATTACTGCTAAATGCGAACTTGAGCAAAATATTAATTTGGGTTCTGATTTTTAACATAAGAGAGCTATATAGTGCAAACTTTTGAATTCAACTGTGTATATTTTTAGATCGACGTTTCGGATCACACTCAGTGATCCATAAAAGAACTTCTAACGTGGTGAAGAAATATAACTCTTATGAAGGAAAAAAAAGAAAGGGGAGATCTGGAAAAAAAAGAAAGGGGAGATCTGGACAGTGAAAGATGTTCCCTGCACCTATGCTTTCTCAGATGCACACATTACTGTTGAGAATGCGTATGAGTTCACTGCATTTCAAGGCCAGGGTGATTTCACATACCCGAATGAGGGTTAAAGCTCTTGCAGGGCAGCTGAGAGTGGGATGATTCAATTGTGATTGTTACTGCCGGTTAACATCAACGAGTAATGCTTCACACCTACTCACAGATATCATTACTGCTTGACGAGAAAGCTTGTTAAAATCCCGTGTGGGTATTATTGTTATTCGTTAAAATGCAATGGGCCTATACAATAAGCAATGAAGTCATGTTCAAGTCTTATGGACTTTACCAGAAACGATCCTTAAAAAAATGAAATTGATAAGAATGGGATACTCACAATCTTTACACATAACCTCTCTTTAAAAAAAGACAATACATCTTTTATCATATATTATTTCAAAAGAATAAAATCTTTCTTAAAGTGTAATAAATAATTCAATAAGCTGTAATCAACAAGTTAACAATTGATTTAAATTAATAAAAGATGGGATTTGATAAATAAAAATTCAATCTAGTAGATAGGGATATTTCGATAATAAAGAAATATTATTAACATTATATTGAATATATTTGTCCTTATCTAGCAACAAGGTCCTGTTCAAGTTTTAAGAAATTCACTAAAAAAGATACCTTAAAAAATAATTGGTAAGAATGTGATACTCACAATCTTTATGTGCACAACCTATCTTTAAAAAAGACAATATATAAAGAAAAATGGTTAGCATACATTATTATAAGAGAATAGAATGCAATAAATAATCAAATAAATGCAATCAATAGTTAAAAATTAATTTAAATTAATAACATATAGGATTTGATAATATAATAAGTAAATAAAAATTAAATTCAATTGATAGGGGTATTTAGATAATGTAGAACTATTATTTGATGTTATATTGAATATGATTGTCTTTATAGATCTGGGTATTAATTTATGATGAATGTATTAAAATTTAGATAGTGATTGGAATATATGTGGTTCATTTTTTAGTATTGTGAGGTTGATATTGAGAAATAGAAACTCGATCTAGCACATGTGGGATTAAATGTACTACATGGAAACAATCTAATAGAATGTGCTCGAATAAACCCAATTTCCTCCTATATTTTGATATTTGAATGTGTCATGATGGTGTCTAGGGACATCATTTAGGAGTGTATCGACACAATATGTGAACATGTTCTCCTAAATTAAGCCTCTTTGATGGACTAGATCAACATCAATGATAAATATTGAAGACAATATTTATCAACATATAAATGTGATTATTTTTACTTTAGAAAATAAAATAGTACTCTAAATGTGTTCTTTTTAAAAAAATCTCTCATATGTCTAGATAAAATTAGATGGGTATTAAATGTATTCACATACCATGTCATAGCAAAATGTCGCACAAATGTGTGTTAAGTTGGCTTATTTTGCCTAGTAGAAGGGGGTGGGAAAGTTTGAATTTAAATTTAGTGATTTAAAGTTTGGGTTCATTCCTAAACACCTCAATATTGAACTAGTTCAATCCCAATTGGTACAAAAATAAACCAAAGGTATAAAATGGTAGTTTCAAGGCTTGAAGTGAATGTTTGAAAGTAGGCGAAAATGAGATAGATTTTTTTTAAGTAAATGATACACATTGAAATAATTGTAAGTAGGGATAAAATAGGTACAAATAGGGATTAGAGCATGATCCAAACCTAGTACAAAAGTCTGAAACTTGTTAGTGTGTTATTGTATTAAGGGATTCCAACAAGGTGGGCATAAGACTAGATGGTCCAAAATTACATGGATACAAAATTTTCACCATTAAATTTTAGCTTCACTTTGATGTGCATGTGAATCTAACATGAGCATGAATTTAAAAGTATATGGACATTTTAATAGTCAACGCAAAAATTAAATACATGGAGACACTCATAAAATGTTACTATCTTTGAAAAATGATATGTGATAATTTTTCTCACATTCCTCCTGGTATAAGAACTCCATCAAAATTGAAAAATAATGAAAAAAATAGAGTAACCCCCACTTATTAATAAGAATAAACATAAATTACAAATAATTTCAACTAGCTACAAAAATAAGAAGATTGAAGGTTTAGAAAATCCTACATATATTAAAAGTGATACATTTGTTAGTTCACCAAATCTGCACCCTGTTTGCTAAGCCTTGAGTGGACTCAATAGATTTGGACTAACATGGGAATGCTTTCAGGTTGCGGGTAACCTGTTTGAAAGCATACCTCCAGTGATAAGGGTTGGCTTCCCCTTTTGATGCGACCTAACTACTTTAAACTCTGAGATAAGGGTAAGAAATTACATAAAATAAACCTAGCATTGAAAAAAACTAAGGTGATACACCAAAAAATCTACCAAAAAACCTAGACCTGCTAACAACTTTGCACATTCAAATTAATATCTCAAAGCTAACTCACACAAATCCCTTTCCAATGCAGTTTACATCAATAATTTATAAAGAAGTTTGTAACAGTGTTTTCAAAAGGAAAAAATAGACTTCACAATCAATAACACCATTAAACAACACAGTTTATAACCTGCAAACATACATTTTCTGTCAAATGGATGCATGAAACATGGGAAAAGTTTGTAAGGAAAATAAATTTTCACAAAATAGACTGATCAACCATTAATGACACACCATAAAACATGAAGAGAGAAGATAAAATACTCCAATCTATTAATTCAAAGTGCTTACTATATAATAGGCCTGTCTGAGTTGCAATGTAGCTCCATGAAAAACAACTCCTAGAAAAACAAGCTATCCTTCTGCTAGAAAAAAACTCCTCCAAATGATCCAAAACAACATACTTAAGCCAAAACCATCAAATACCCCCACACAAGTGTTTCTAGAAGATTCTGCTCGGATAAAACAAAAAAGGCCCCAAAAGAACCTTCTAGAACTCTCTAAAATGCCTTCCACATGAAGGAAAAGTAGGCCAAGTCAATAGTCACCCCAAAAATGTGACAAAAAATGCCTCCAGCTGGCCTCCCCTTCACCAAAATCAGTCCAAATAGTATCTCACACTTCCCACACTTTTGCAAGTCATCATTGGTCCTATTACAACATTTGACCACATTCCCCATCATGCAATATGTGTGTTTTTGAAAACACATGGCCTTTTAATGCATTAAAGTTAATAATTTTGTTAAGTGATTCATAAAACATCACTTAACAAATCACTTTACAATTAAGCCCAAATCAAAGGGCCCCACCATTAAAAGGCATTACATTTGCATTTGCAGCAACTAAAAGTGATTTTAAATCACTTACATGATATTTCAACATTGAAAATCAATGCAAACATATAATGATATGGCTAAAATTTTATAAAAGTCTCCAAGGCATTGATCACCAACTCACCATATTCTGCATTTTACCCACACATGTCATATACATTGTTTTGCAAAAGAATTATAACACTTGGCCCATATGGCCGACCTCCAAGTCTCTTGGAAAGCATATTCCAATTTGCATGGCATTGGAAAAACACAAGGCATCACATAAGGGTCACATGGAAAATACATTGTTGTACACTCCATTGTTGTATGTTTGGAAAAAACACTTAGAAATGATTAGAAATAAGGGGAACAACCCTAAGGAATCAAATGCCTAAGTGCTAACTTATGATGTAATATGGAGACTTAGCAAAGTTTCAAAAAAAGAAAGTTTAAAGGAATAGAATGCCTAAGGGAGAACATTTTTTGGCCCCCACATTTCTCATGTGTTTGATTTAAAAAGAAAGGGATAAAAATCCCATCGAAATTTCAAAAGGAAGAGGTCAAACCCTAATGATAAAATACCAAAATGATGAAAAATATCATCATTTGGTCTTCGAAGAATCTAGAAAATTGCTCTACCGCCATGAGGGTTTGGGAAGAACACAGAGAAATGGTGTTTTCACTGGTTCTCAGTTGATTTTTGACATTTTTTGCATAAAATCACCATGAAAACTCAGGTAATTGTTTCTTCTTGGAATAAATATGCACCTTTTTCCATTTGGGAGGCCATTTTGGGGCTCACAGGCCGCGACTTGTAGCATTTTGATGGACCTTTTTCTGACCATATTGCTTCATTCGTCCTATTTTTTGTTGTTACTTCTCCATTTAGCCGCCAATGAGAAGTTAATGAAGCTTTGAGAAAGTTTTTTAGTGACAAAAAGCTCTATGCATTCTGGTGTTTGAGCTCGGGTAAGCTCCTAGCCGACCTTCATTCACTGTTTTTGTTTTTTGTGTGAGCAAGAAAAGCTCGAATGGAAGATTAAAATGTCCTTCATTTTGCTTTCCACCTTTGTAATATCATTATAAATACTTCAACACTATAAGCTTGGTGCATTTTCTGTTGTTTTATGGCCATAATAGCTCTCTGGACGCGGCTATGAACATGAACAAGGTGCCATATACATTGTTTTGCAAAACCCTTCTGTATTCTCTTGATTTCCTTCTTGTTCTTCACAAATATTGATAAATGTTGATAACCAAGATGGGTTTTTGGAATATAGGAAAGGAAAGAACCAAATGTGGCTTGGCCTTCATTATGCAAACTAGGTCCTTTTGCATTTGTGGTTTTATGTCTTATTTCTGCATTTTGAGAAAAACCCCTGCTTGGGTTTCCTGTAGCATGCATTTTTGTTGAACTCTTCAACTGTTTGTAAAGAGCCCAAGTGGGTCACTGGATTTTCTTATAGAGCTCAGATTTTTAGCAAAATACAAATGATTTTTTACAAGTTCATTTCATTTTCTTGTAAAAAAAATAGCAATGTTGCTCCATTTGATCGAAACCCCAAGTGGGTTTTTCATATTTGCAGGAAAAAGGCCAATCCTCACCATGACCTGTCATAATGCATAAATGGCTTTTCATTTTTGTGATTCCTGTTCCTTTTGTGCAATAAAGACCTTTTAGTTCTTTTTATAATGATATACCCTCCAACATCAAATGAGCAAACACCCTCTTTAAGTAGCTCTTTATCAGTTAGACTGCTCAAGTAGTAAAGATTTGACTTCACCATGATAGGAATTCGACCAATTAACACTCTTTTCCATCTTTTATGGGCACTACCTTTTCCCTATTCCTTTAAAGCTCTGTCCACAACTCAACAAAATCATCACTTGCAGCTGAAATTTTTAGCATTTATCTTTGTTTCATATATGCAAAACAATACCCCATCTTTGCATTTTCGGGGTTTCCTTTTATATTTCTCTTCGTATGCAAATACAAAGACCTCTCTGTACTCTTACAACTATGATAACACTCTCCTTGTAGGAATTTAGAGGCTTTCATTTATCATTCCTATAGAATGTCTTTATTGTTGTTACCTCTGCATTAGCTTCTCATAATAAACCCAGGTGGGTCTTTTTGATTTGAAAGAAACTCCAGATTTTGTTGCAAAATAATTCAATGTCAGTGTGAACATAATTGAAAGTTTCAATATGGAACTTCATTCTTGATAAATTTTATGTTCTTGTAGACCAATTGAACTCCATGGAAAGCCTTGCTTGGCTGATAATCATTGTCTTTTCCTGTCTTCTCCTAATGTAGTGATTACCCTGCTTCCTTTGAGCTGCTCACTATCATTTTGGACCTGAATCTGCCCTCTTGATAAACTTTCACCTGTGACTATGATTTAATGTTCTTGTCCTTAAGTGGTTGTCATACTTTCTTATGACTCACAATCCCTTAACTCTACTCATAATTTTGTAGAAACTCCCACAAGAAAATGAGATATCTCTGTATATTTTGGAAAACCTTGCTTGGTGCCACTATGACACCTTTGCTTCATTGCATTTTCCTACTAGGCTATCATTAAACCCTTGGAAATACTGCTATGTGCACTGCTCATATTTCATGAAGCCTTCATCATCAAAACCAGTATCACTGCCAGATGGTTGTAGATGATCCCTATCCTCTAGAAGAGTCAAGAATGGCTCAACACTGCTAGCTCAACACCACTAGCTCAACACTACTAGCCCTTGTGGAAGACACAGTTCTAGAGGAACATATTTTGAGGCTTCAGAGAAAAACAACTTGAACCTTTCACTCCTCTTGCTCCATGCCTTAAGGTCATTGAATTTTCATGTAGAGATACCATCATAGTAGCATCCCTTTGATGGCAGTGTCATACATATTTTCATTATATAGTCATAAATGTTGCTATTGATTGTAAGAGTTTATTGTCATCCGTGTAATGAATTTTCCTTACATTGTATGGCCTAGTCCCAGTTTAAATTGAGATCTTCCAATTCAATAGCTTTTCAATGACTAAAACAGGAAAGTATGTGCAAGTTTTTTTCTCATGATGAATGAAAACCATTGCATTACTATGCACTTTGGTGTATGTTTCTTCATGTGCAGTCCACCTCCTTTAAGATGAGAATTAATGATATTGTTGAGTACCTTCCTTGTTTTGTTATTTGATTCATCCTTATCAACTGTATCATTATTACCTCATGTTCATGTAGCATTTAGCAAGGTGTTGTCCCATCCACTTATATCATAACCTTGTCTCCAAGAGGTCACTTTGTGTTGTTTCATGATTGATTCAACCATGTTTTCTCCATTTCCATCAATAAAGTTATTGTCAACTGCATATCACTTGTGGAGGTAATCTTTGGGTCTTAGCAACTTCAAGAAATGTAGATGAAAATTGATCATTATGTGACACTGAACATGGCATTTGAAACCATTCCTTTATTTTCCATTTGTAATGCCATCTTTAATATCATTCCTTTTTTTCCTTCAGTAAAGTCAAAAGACATTGTTGCTGTCCCGAATGACATGAGAATACATATTGCTGTCCCACCTGAATCTGCCATTTGATTCCACCACATTTGTTTCCTTTTTTCTCATGTGTGATACACAACTGTATCCTCATTTTAACTTTATTGGACAACCACATGTCACATATGTGGGTGACCTAACAACTCACCT
Organism: Sequoia sempervirens; assembly: GCA_007258455.2. Lineage (NCBI taxonomy): Eukaryota > Viridiplantae > Streptophyta > Pinopsida > Cupressales > Cupressaceae > Sequoia > Sequoia sempervirens. Next base: position 868,084,020 of record VDFB02281492.1, on the reverse strand, counting down.
TCCTATGTGATGTGTGACTGCCCCATAGGGTTACAGTGAGAGGGGCTTGACAACAACTTGAAATGATTCCTTATTGTTTAGAAGATGCATAATTAAACTTGATGCATCTGTGATTGGACTTGATGCATCTCCAAAATCACTTCTTTTTATAAAATGGATCAAGGGTCCACTTAAGAAGATTGAAAGACATATCCAACAAAGTGTGTTGCATCTTTTGAATCTAATAATGAAAGTTGATCAACTAGTGTGATTCCATATTGATTTAATGCATTGATAAAAGATAAATCTTTGATCAAGTTTCTCAATTTCCTTTTCTTTCAAAGCATGCTGAGCACTACCCTTGTGGGAGCCACATTTACCCCACACACTGTATTTGACCCAAATAAGAATAGTAACCAGACTTGTCCTAAATCTGCACATGAAGCAAATAGTTAGAAAAAAAATGCATATGTTGGATGTGTTTGATGAATTCTTCATTTTCCAAGACATCCAAGGTTTGCATGCTTATTTTATGCACTTATGGATTGGTTTATACATGAATAGGTAGGTGTGTATGTAAGGATTGAATCTTTCATTACTTAGAGCCTCGATCTAACATAATGCTTTCTTTAGATGCAGGGTGAGGAGCACTATGGAGCTAGGAGGGACACAAGCGGCTCGAGGCAGCAGTAAAGAGCAGTCAGGCAACCTACAACCAGTCATTCTCAGGAAATGACTAGTTCCATTCTTATATGCACATTTTCCTTTCTTCTACTTATTCATGCATGAATTGCTTCATATGTTCATTGAATAAGAGAGTTAGTCCCTTGGCTTGTGAGGGACATGCATATTTCAAGATTATCAATAAAGACTACATTTGTATATATGTGATTCTCTTTTCATTTGCTATAATGCAACATTGAAATGACAAAATGTAATCTACTTATTTGACAATCACTCCTTCATGCATATTGAAATTGACAGTTTTATGGTTTATTTTTTGAATGTTTAAACAATCATGAAAAGAACAAACACTAAGTTACCTGATTTCAACTGAAAGTTAAAAATTAGGTAACAACAATAATATTATGCATAATGTGCATTGCAATATAGATTTTTGTAATGTGAGGTCATGTAACATAACCTCATGTGATGTGGGAATGTGAAAATTATTAATGTGATGCAATCAATATGATAGTGCCTTGAGCAATGCAAGCAATATGATCAATACCCTATGTGATGGAGTACTATAGTTAATCTCCATATTAGTATAAGATTTGAAAAATGATATGTGATAATTTTTTTCACATTACTCCTAGTATAAGGAATCAATCAAAATTGAAAATAATGAAAAGAAATATAATGGGTAACTCCCACTTCATAATCAAAATACACATAAACTACAAGTAATTTCAACTATCTACAAAAAATGAGAAGATTGAAGGTTTAGGAAATTATACTTATATTAAAAGTGATACAATAATATTATACATGATGTGCATCACAATATAGATTTGTGTAATATGGTCATGTGACATAACCTATGTGATGTGTGAATGTGAAAATTATTTATGTGATGCAATCAATGTGATACTATCCCGAGCAATGTAAGAAATATGATCAAGACCCTATGTGATGGAGTACTATGGCTAATCTCCATATTACTATCTTTGAAAAATAATATGTGGTATTTTTTCTCACATTCCTCCTAGCATAAGGACTCCATCAAACTTGAAAAATAATGAAAAGACATATAATGAGTAACTCCCACTTCATAATCAAAATAAACATAAACTAAAAGTAATTTAAACTATCTATAAAAAATGATAAGATTGAAGGTTTAGAAAATTCTACTTATACTACAAGTGATAAAATAATACTATGCATGATGTGCATTGCAATATAGATTTGTGTAATATGGCTATGTGATATAACTTCATGTGAAGTTGGAATATAAAAATTATTTAGCAAGCAATATGATCAACACCCTATGTGATGGAGTACTATGATTAATATTTGCACAATGTAGGCCTACATTGTGATACATATCAATGTGAAGTGGCAACGTGATAGATCTCAATGCAATGTGGACATATAATGCGATATATCTCCATGCAATGTGGTAATGTGATATATTTCCACATAATACACATGTGTAATACAACAAAGTTATATTTGGATATGGTAATGAGTCTTTATGTAGCACTAGCCATTATTTTAAATCTCAACCATGAAAAAGTGTTAGCAACAATATATATGATCCCTTTAGTTGGTTGTATCCATGGATATAAGGAATTTTGAGAACATAAAATAATACATGATAATGAAAATGATAAGAAAAATAAGATAATTGAATTAAATTTAAGCATGTTATTGAGAAAAGGTGTGTTGTACACCTTGCATAATAAATTTATAAAGTAAAACTAGTATTTATTAATGGTGTACTAGGTAATCTAGGGATGTGTGCATCACATGGGTTAAATATTCTTGGGGCCAATTTATATATTGTATGTAATATTGGGGTATATATTTATTGTGGGTTGCACAATAAGAAAATATTTAATATTGGGGAAATTTAGTAAAAAATGAAGAAAATCTTAGTAGCAAGAGTAAATATGGGGGACATAATTTTGTAAGCTCATGGTATTAGGCACATGGTTTATGTAATACCAATTGGTGGTTTTGTAGAAAATATAAGTTTTCTCTTCGGGTAGATCTTCAATCATTTTCAAATTCAATTAGTTTTTATGAAATTTTTTTACATTTAGATTAATTTGGCCATTACCCATTTTTCTACTCCTGTTGTGTTTGTTGAAGTTGTGAAAGCCAACTTCACAGACCCCAAAGATCACCTGCATGCAAATAACCTGTCATAGAAAGAAGACATTTGAGACAAAAAAGCAAGGGTGCTCTGAAAGCTGAAAAATGTTAATCAGAGAAAGTGAGATATAATACAATGATCAATCCTTATAAAAGTAGATTGTGCAACCCTAAAAAAACCCTAATAGGTAGACATTTAATAATTAATATAATTATTAAATGTCACAATACGCAAACTAAAGTGAAATCTTAAGAGAGGAATAAAGGTAACTTAATTAACATAATTAAGTTAAAACCTTTACTCTAACACCCTCCCTTAAGATGAGCAAGAGTGCAGCTACAAACATGTGCAAGAAAGAAAAGGTAACTACAATGCATGAAAGCAAACAAGGGTCCCAACAATTAGGCCTGATCAGGTACCCGAATACAACCAAATCTCTGTAAAGTGGAGAAAGGGAGAAAACCTCACGGGAACAAAACTCCCCCCCAAAAGAGAGAAAGGAAAAGAAAAGAAATGAACTAATGAAATAAGGATAGGAGGTGGATAAGATGATACCCCCATAGACAACGTCTATCTTATAAGTACATATACAATGGTCTCCATAGGATAGATATAAAGAGACAAGAAGGCCCCCCCGCAATGAAGAAATGTCTGTTGCAATGGTAGATGCCTGATGTAGAATCCAAAAGGAGATCCTTAAGTGGTAGATAATATTCCTCCCCTTGGGAAGAAACGGATCCACAGGACGATGTCGAAGAAACCCTATGAAGAGTGATGAACCAATCTGTCTCAAGATGTGTGCCATGATAGGATGCTAAAGAATCTCTCTGTCTAAACTGAAACAAATGATGCCAAATCCAAACTAATGTGGAGAATCCTAAAATGAAACCTCTAAATGTATGGATAATGGTGGGTGTACAGTGATAACCTGACTGTCAAGGTAGAGGAGATGAATGTCCTCAAAATAATCCTCAAGATCTACAGTGTGAGACTCAACAAACAAGAATGTGTCTGCAAGATAAGAATCCCATGATGTAGCAAATAATGAATGACCAAGATGGTCATGATGCTAAAATGAATCCATAGGGGCCAATGTGGTGATACTGATGTCATCAGGAACACTGGATGATACATGTATAATCTTAGTCTGAAGAGTAGGAATCGTGAGACAAGCCTCTGATCCATCAAAACATGTAAGGGTGTCTAAATACTCAAGCTCCTCTAAAGTATCATGATCAAAGGGTGTATTATCTCTCCAAGCAATGGGTAAGAGACAATTTGAACCAGGATCCTCTAGGAATGGAGAGAGATTGGGGTCTCCATAGATCTCCCAAATATGTGTCCAAAGTGGGTGGGGACAATCAATGTCCGATATAGCCCACACAGTGTCATCATCAACACTAGACAATATAAGTCCTACTATGTGATCTCTAATGATATCCCAAGCTAGTTTTCCCTCTAAAGTGGCTGGTTCAAGTATGAGATCATACAAATAAGGAAAAATATTAAGCCACCTACAATGTGTAAGTATGCCCTTTGCCCATGGCTCATAATTACCTCGTTTTAGAATTACAACTGAAGGGTGAGTAGAAAAACCCATGATAACTCTTCAAATTAAAAAATATGAGAAAATTGACCTTACAACATGTAGATCAAATGAAATAGACCCTAATGACGCAAACAAGAGGTTCCCAAGTGCCAAAATGTCCAAGTAATTAACCAAACCGTGAAAACAAAAAATGCTAAATAAAATATACCTGGGGAAGAATTTGGGAAAATAATTGTGCAGAGCACTGACCCAGTTTTCCGACGCCTATTCGTTTGTGCAAAACAGAGCTTAGATGCAAAACTTTGACTAGAAAAAAATGAAGCAAAACTTTGACTAGAAAAAATGAAGCAAAATGGAAAAAATAGAAAAAAATACATGTATCACTAGAACGGTGTCAGAAGCAGCTTTCTAATGGTATCTCGTTTTCAAAAAAGGAAGATCGTATGCAAAAAATATGCCTAATTTGGTAAAAACAACTCCAAATTACACAATAAGGCCCTCTATAGCCCTCAGGGGCTAAAAAAAATGGTGGTCTAGCTCTTGGTTGGAGCCCTTGGTCACTCACGTGACCAGGATAGGTGCTATTGACTATGGAGGGCTGGAGCTCAGGCTCCCGGACTTGGATATGACCTTGGCTAGGGGCTGAAGTCCGACAGGGGGTTGAGGGGCGGTGTATGGGCAGCGGTGGCCATTGGGTGGTGCTGCGGTGGCTGCCGGGCGGCATTGCGGTGGCTAATTGGCGGCTCTGACCTTTTATACTGTAAGCACTTTTTTAATATTTTTTTGATTTTTTTTTCATGTTTTTCGAGAAATTTTGCCTCAAGAAGTGAGCTGGGGAGGCTGTACGACCTCTTTGGCTATTTTTTTTCCTTTTATTCAACTTTCTTCGAAATCGATGAAACGAAAGGCATTTTTGGGGTTTTTGGGCACTTTGAACGCGATGGAGACACCCATTTTTCCCAAAAATGCACAGAAAAATTGCATACCCCCAGATCCACAAAAAATCAGCCTGGCTTGAAACCCTCACATAGAAGAAAACACTGTGAGAGAATATCTTCAAAACATGAACAAGAAGCCACAGGTCTAGAGCTCTGATACCATGTTGAAGTTGTGAAATTCAACTTCACAGACCTCGAAGATCACCTGCATGCAAATAATCTGTCACAGAAAGAAGACATTCAAGATAAAAAAGAAAGGGTGCTCAGAAAGCTGAAAATGTATTAATCAAAGAGAGTGAGATAAAATACAATGATCAATCCTTACAAAAGGAGATTGTGCAACCCTAAAGAAATCCTAATAGGTAGAAATTTAATAATTAATATAATTATTAAATTTCATAATATGCAAACTAAAGTGAAATCTTAAGAGAGGAATAAAGGTAACTTAATTAACATAATTAAGTTAAAACCTTTACTCTAACAGTGTTATGAATTATTTTTATCTTAATTCCACACAAGACCTATCAAGTAGTTATTTACTTTCTTCTCTTCAACCATATTCCCAATAAAAGTACATCACCTAATCCCATCGACCATGGATGCCACTTTTTATTAGAGCATGTGCATCAACATGACTATGGTCAAGTAAGGTATTTAGAAAATGAGTTATGAAGAGCAAGTGCACCGCAATAGAAATGTACCACTTTTTGCATAATAGCATCAAAGGATTATCATCATCATCAAATTGATAATCAGGGAGGACATATGCCACCATAGTTTAATAACCAAAATTCATTCCTCGATGCTTGATGAGAAACTATATTGCAAAGAGTGAGTACACTACAATTAGCATGCCCCAAATAGAAATAGGCATGGAAACAAATAGAATGAGAAAATTCACAAGTGAAAAATAACTGTAGAGAAGGGGGATTCGCTACTCATGAGTCTCTTTTTTCTCAAGAGATTCCCAAGGGCATAACTACCCTAAACTACCTCAAGGAACAAAGTGAGAGTTCTAGAACCTGAAGAAGCAAATCACAAAGGTTTTTTGGATAGATTGACAAGCTCTTGACCAAAGGATGACAACCTAGAATTAGGACGACAGCGCAACGCGTTGGCGTATCATACAGACTAGAAAGCGAGAATATCATATAAAATAGCTAAATGATCACTAACAATCAGATTGCTAAGAGCTTGCAAAATGTGAGAAAATGATAGAATGTAATAGAACTAAAGTGAAATAATGTGCAAATGCTAAAGTTAAAGAGGATGAGAGATAGAAGAATCTTACAAAAACCCAAGTAATGGAGCCTCCAACAAATGAATGTTTTCAATGCCTACATGTGTAAAATCTAGAGAAAATGTTGGGGTTGTGTAGGGGTTTTCCTCAGTCAAACCCCTATTTTGGTGTGCCCACCTCCACAGATAGCCAAATAGATAGAGAGAAATGAATAAAGGAGTGATAAAAGTAATCCCCACTCGAGGAGGAGAACTTGTATCATAGGGATGTGATGAATCCCAAGATGCTTGCAAGCACAAAGTAAGGGAGGTGTCAGCTGCAAGGCTTAAGGACACGAAAGAGAGAAAGGATGAAAGAGAGGGTTGCGAGAGCCAAGAGAGTTACAAAGAGCATTGTGAGAGCATAAGAGTGCTATAAAATCTTGAGTGTGTTGCTAAAGCAAGCTGTAAAGAGTTGTGCAAGCAAGATAGAAAATTAAATAGGGGACTAAAAGATAGGATCCCAAGCTAGAAATATTTAGAAGACCAAAATAGATTGAAAAGATAACATATAAAGAGAGAACAAGAGAGAAAAGAAGCTTCTCGGGTGGTTACAAGGCGTCCTAAGCTGTTATCATCGACAAAGTTAGTTGAAAAGTGGAAAACATGCTTGGAAATGGTTATTTGAACTTTGAAATGTCGTAGGATGCTAGCATGGTGCACAAGCATCTATGTGGCGCACTAGTGTCCAAACACATCATGCTACAAAACGACGAGAATAGGAAAAGCACAAGGTTTGACACAAAGCTGACGCACAAGGGTAGCTATCAAAAATGGGTCCCTAAGCATCTTGAGAAGGGAAAAAGGCTGATGCATGGGCTAAAATGAGCCTACATAAATGCTAGGAGAGTGGACACTAAAATAGATGCAAGAATGTATGTGAAATTGCAAGGGGTGCAATTTTACGACATTACATTTTTCCCCCACTTCAGTGGGTATATGAATCTATGCTAATATGCACACTAAAGGAAATATACTAAACATAAATAACATCATGATGCCAAAAGGATACTGTAGATGAAGGAGAAAACTCTTCAAACTAAGGAAGCTTTCCCCCAAGTTGAATACTTGCAAAACAAACACATTAGACAAGAAAGACTTGCACAAGACAACAATGCTAGAACTTAAAAAGCCACTACATCATGGCGTTAAAACATCAAAAATACACACAAACACAAAACAAACTAAATGATTTGAGTCAGCAAAGTGAGAGACTTTGATGTAAAAGGTTGTCTCAGTACTATACGTCATCCCCAAACTAAAAACAATAACACATAGAAGAATTCTAAAATGAAGATAAGAATGTAAGGATGAAATCGCTTCAAGAGAAGAATGCACCCAAAAGTCAAGGAAGCAACCAATGTCGAAGAGAGAAAGAAGTATATACTTAGGATGAAGAAGATGCAGATCTTCGATCCGGTATACACAATTAAGAAGAAAGAGAATTTTAAGAGAGAGATGGAGAAGCTAGAAATGAATGAAAATTCCAAGAGAGATGGCTCCATAGGTCCTTAGACCTAAGGAGAGTTGAAAAAATGCACCATAGATCTGTAGACCTATGGGAGGTGAACAAAAGGCTCTGTAGGTACTCTCTCCTACAGAGTTGAACAAACTACCCCAAAGGCCCACAAACCAATGGTGAACAGATCTTGTAGGATGAAAGCGCTTTACAAGTCCTCAAAATTGCAAAGAAGGTGCCCCAGGTAATCTCTCCTAAGGGAAGCCAGATGTAGGGGACTCTATAGATTTGGATTGGGCCCTTACAAGTGCTCAGTCCTGCAAGGTTGATTGAAAAGCAACTTCATAAGCACACCCACAAAGCAACATGTTAATCCAAAAACTAAACATGTTAGGAAATCTTGATGCAAAGGATCTATACAGGTTCTCGGTCCTATAGATAAAGACTAATCAAAGAATACTATGGCTACTGCAAGCTGCATTGTAGGATAGTCATAGAAAAGATAGGTCTAGTCAGGCTATCTCCAAGCTAGACACCAATGAATTCATTTGAGAGAAGAGATTTCAAAGGGGATCCCTCGGGAACCCTTCAAAATAAAAAAGGGGGTCCACTCAAGGGATGCTTCATTTGAAAGGAATAGAGAGGAGAGGGTGTCTTTAAGAAGGACACAAATATTTTGAACAAGTTGTCACTTCCCCCAACACATAGGGGAGGAGAACCATGCAAGATACTTAGAACATACAGGATAGAGGTAGACCTTGATGTCACTTTTCATGCGAAGAAAAGGAAGGTGCATCAGTCAAATGGGAGTTTGATGGCACTAGAATCATAAAGCTATTGTATTTTATCCTTGAAGGCCTTAAATTCACTAGTGGAATGGCTAAGCACTCGATGGTATGCACAAAATAATATTTTTCTTTATCATTCTTATGGAGTTTATTATGTGTAGGAGAATGAATAGTAATTAAGTGGGCTTTTAGAAGCCTCAAAAAAATACATTCTTGTTCAGATAAAGAATAAGGAGTAGGAAGCAACCCTTTCTCTTATGGAGGAAAGCTTGACTGCTCACAAGAAGAAGTAAAAAAGATAGTGGATAAAGGAGGATGAATCACCTCAAGAGAATGAGGTTGAGTAGAATTCATGTCATTCAACCATGGATTCCACTTAGATTTTTCATTCAAGTAACCAAGTCCCAAATTACGTTTACGAGGTACACATTCTATAGGGACTTGAATGCCTTGTTCCTTACGCCCACAACCTTTACACCCACAACCATATTTAGCAGCAAGTTTAAAGCTAGGTCCATAACATGTCTGCAAATATTGATAAGGAGGAGGATCTTCATAGAGATCATTATTCTAGAAATGGGGATCGATATTGCTATCATCCTTCTTGACAGGACTACCAACATTAGCCTCTTTAATTGAATTGCGATCATCTTCTTGAGAAGGTGCACCGTAGAAAAAAGGAACCTTTGCTTGACATGGGATTAATTCATGATAAAATAGACTTGATAAGGTCTTAATCTAGTGTTGTGAGGAATTTTATGCATCCAAACTAGGTCTTGGATCCTTGCAAATAGAATAACATGCTTTTAACGACGTCTTGTAAAGGTGTTGTAAAGTCTTGTAAAGGAATTTCATGCTTTTCTAAACTTAATTAACCTATTTCTCCCTAATTCAACATTATAAAATGTTTTTAGTAACATTATCACATCAATCTAGAAGGTTCCTAACTTCAACTTGATGATAAACTAGTGTTGTAATGTGTCTTGCACATTCACATTGGTTCTTGTGCATTCCTAGGCCATGTGGACCTTATTTTAGTGTTGTAAAGTGTATTTAATCACACTTTCACATTGATTTTTGTGTCCCAAGCCATATTTTAGATTTACATCATCTCTAATAGGCCCCTATTAACCCATATTTTGCATCCTGAGGTTCAAATTGATCAAATACCTAACAAGGTTGCATTTTAGAACTTATTTGCTTATTCCTTGGCATTTGAGCTATCAAAATAGCTCCTATGGGACCCATTCACCATGCATGGAAAATTAGTCCCATCCAAGTGGGACCCATTCACCATGTGTGGCGAATGAGTCCCATTTGGCACCATTTTGACCTTTGAGCGGGAAAAAAGGTGAAATTTGAGTTTAATTTTACTTCATGTCAGCTTGTGATGAGGTATTAATGAGTAAAATAAGTGAATTTCTTATAAAATAACATCTCTAACTCATTTTTACATCCATTAACTTAATTCACATCCATTCTTCATTATTTATCCATCAATCTTTCACCTCAAGTCAAGCATCTTAGGGTTTTACATTGCAATTCATCAAGTAAGCTTCTAAGGACATTCAAGGGCTGAATCTTCCTCCATTACTATAGAATTTCAAGATCAAATCATCATGACAAGGTAATCAACTCCATTTTTGTATGTTTCATTACTTTATTTCATCATTTGCTTTAATTACCTAAAAAGGTTTTGACCAAGGCAAACCCCTATATCCTAACCCTCAATACTTTTCCCCCTTTGCATGTGTTTTTGTATGTAGATTTATTAAATGGAAAGGTGAGAAAATGTGTAAATATCTCATCAAAGTCATTCAAGGTGTTTCAAGCCCTATTTCAAGCTTGGAGAGAATCTACAGGTTGAGTTTTACAGATTCATATCCAGGGAATCTTCAGAAACAAAATTGCATATCATAAGCCACAAAATCCTGTCCAAAATTCTCTATTTTCTAGAAGAGGAATCATTCGCCATTGATGGTGAATTAGTCCCATTTCCAGGCTTGAAAAATGATTTCTATAGATTTGGATACCCAATTCCTCGAAACTAGTTTTGACACTTTTTGGCAAAAATAAGACTTATTTTCCTAGAATGGCGAATAAGTCCCAGTGAGCATTTTTGGTGTCTTTTGCAAGTTTTTAGAGCTTCATTTCATCCTCTTCTAACTTCTAGGTACTTATCTCCAATTTGGTTACTTTTTGTTACAATTTATTTACATTTCTAGTCAAATAGTTTGAATAAACATTGTGTTTTCCAACACTTTTGCATTAGGTTAGAATACATTCCTTGATCTACATTTTCATTAATTTTTCAACATCTAAACACATCCACACACACATTTCATATCCCTCTTTCCATTTCCTCTAATGAGAACATAAGCATTTTTGGCCCAACAAGTGAAAAATCCTAGGAGTGATAGAAAGCAAGTAGGAGCCAAAAATCTATGTTTCAGTTTGGTGAACCTGTTGTTTGAATTCCCTCCTTTATGATTTTGGATTCCATTAATCATTCTAGAGTTGCTTGCATTGCATTTTTCATTAGTTCGCTTGCATTCTAGAGTTTCATTTTTGCATGAGAAAAAGTGCATGATAGGTTGCATTTTTGCATCTTTAATCATTCAAAAGTTTTGAAATTATTCCTTTTTCACTTAGGTCTGCATAATAGCACTTAGAATTCATAAATATCAGTCACAAATTTCTGAAAATTTTGAAAAAATTCCATACTAGGACTTATTCGCCACCCTGGACGAATCAGCCCCTTCTGACCCCTGAAACAACATTTTACAGAATTCAAAATTTGTTTTTAGGCTTCTGTTTGGTGCCTTCACTTGTATATATTAGTTAGTTGCATTTCTGTAGCATGCATTTCATGATATTTAGCATAAAATAACTCATTTCATGCATTGTTCAAATTCAAAATTTGCATTTGCAACATTTCATTTGCAGCTTGTTATATAGTGTAATAAAAAAATTACTTTGTTTGAAGTCTGAAAATTTGCATTTCATTCTATGTCTTTATATTGCATCATTAGAATTAGACATTATTTCCATTCATGGCACTTAGACTTTTGCATTCTTCATTTTCTGCATTAGTTCCTAGCTCATTTAGGTCAACTTCATTACACAATGAAAACAAGCAAACACAAACATCAAAAGAACCAAACATAACATTTGAGCCCTTTAGTAGTGATGATTTGGCAATGTTAGATGAAGCTTTAGATGAATTCCTCTCTTTTAAATCATCCACTAAAGCTTTGCCCCAAAAGGATGCATGTATCAATAATCATGATAATCATAATTGTTCTTCTCCTGATATCTCTCCCATTGGTGATGAAGATATCTTGATGAAGGAAGACACAATCATTGAAGATCATGAAAGCCTTGCTTGTATTCCTTCTCCTCCCCCTTGTAACAACATTATAACACACATTTCCACTACTTTACCAACTCCCCTTTCATCTTCCAATCCCTCCCCTCCTTGTGACAATCCTTTAGTGAATATAGATACAATCCCGAATGATCATGACAAACACATTTGTGTGGAGGATATGATTAAGAGCTATGAAAATCCTACTTCCCACCAATGAAGACATTATCAGACATGCTGATGTAGATAATCATGACAATCCACCATTTTCTTCTCCTACTATCTTCTCTACACATGAAGAAGATAGTTTAGTGTTAGAAGATATCGATAGTGATACTCATGAACAACTTATTTCTCCCTTCCTTGATCCCATCATTAGTAACCATGAAACTCATAGTTTTCCTTCTCTTGATGCCTTTCCTATGAGTGATGAAGCTATCTTGCCACATACAATTATGACATGTGATGAAAATATTAGCTCTCCTCCTAGGGTCAATATTATTGCACATAAGAATGATATCTTAGTGACAACCGACAACCAAATAGAGCCTCCTATATTCACTTTTGATACTCCAACAAGTTCCACCCTTAATCATCATCCTATGCAAGCTCACACTATACCTACCCTCATTATTCCATTTATCATATTCTTCATAATTTTCCTTTCATAGCCATCAACCCATCCAACAAACCTTCACTCAAAATCCATACTATCACCAACTATTTTTCCAAGAAACCTTTCACCTTGTTACATCCTAAATCAATACATAAATAACATTAGTTGCTGCTGCTTGCCATGTAATAGTTGTAGGATCATAGCATTCTCACTATTACATTGTTTCACATCCCTTACAAGGGGCAACATATTGTCATCCACTTTAGGCTCACCCTCGTTCTGCACTAAGGGGGGGGGGAAGAGTTAGATAGCCTTATCCCTTGTATGTCACTTGTTGTTGTCTCTTTCGACTACTCGTTAATGTTTCATGAACATATAAGAGCAAGCTTGAGATGTGAGTGACATGCCTTAATATTGAATCGCTTGTGACATACTTTCTTTATTCATGATGCAGCTTATCAAAAACATATGACTTGGCATAGGGATTTTCGAATAAGCTCTCATCTCCTCTTCTAATTTTAAAGCAATTTCTCATAGTATTGGTGTTAGAAATTCCTTTAAAGTGGGAGGTATACATTACCATAATTCATGTGCATTCTTGGTTCCTAGTGTAGCCTTGTCATTTATATGATGCGTTCGTCACTTTGTGAACGACATTGGGCATGATGTCCTTCATAATTGTGATCTATCTCAGCATATTACATTTCTCTTGGTGGCCTGATGTGACACACTACATCCCCTAAGTTGTGAATATACCATTCTTTGATTGGTCCTCTCTTGGAGACATTAGAAACAATGTTCCCTAAGTGTCTGACCTTGCACAAACTGAACAATACTCCTTGAACATCTTTTACATTTTACACTTTTACTTTTTTCATTTTTACACTTTACACTTTTGCCACCTTGCATAACACAACTTGCATGACTATGGTACCTTTTCTTTTTGTTCATGATAATTTTATTTGTGGTGCCTTGTTAAAGTTATTAGGAGGTATAACTTTGACATGGTTGAGCAGGAAGCCCACCTAGCGGCATGAATTTTCCACATAGCCACCCTTTTGTTTGTGAGTGCATACCAACTAGTGTATGTATCTTACCTTTGGGCTTTCTCACCCCGCAGACAATCAAAAGTTCTGTGGCCGTAGAGTGAGTACATTTGGGTTTTCTTACCCCATGGACAACCAAAATTTCCATGGCCCCAGAGTGAGTACATTTGGGCCTTCTTACTTGGTGGACCGCCATGTGTTTTGTCACCCTAGAGTGAGTACACATTCTTTTTTTCAAACAAATAGCCTAGATCTGATCCACAACTAGCTGGACAAATGATCAAAGCTTGATCCATCCTTTTCGCCCCTTCTTCCTTTCCATTGAATGATTTTGTATCTTGGGGGCTTGAATTTGGATCTTTGATCCTGGGGGCTTGGCCACCTCCTTTGATCTTTTTCATTCTTTTTCATCTGCATCTGTGTATGAGGACCTCTCTTGAATGTCTACTTTAGTGTGTGTTTGAAGCAAGTTCATCCTCTCACTAAAGTGGGGGCTAAATGTGCCATAGAAAAAATGACCCTTTGCTTGACATGGGATTAATTCATGATAAATGGACTTGATAAGGTCTTAATCTAGTGTTGTGAGGAATTTTATGCATCCACACTAGGTCTTGGACCCTTGCAAATTGAATAACATGCTTTTAATGACATCTTGTAAAGTTGTTGTAAAGTCTTGTAAAGTACTTTCACACTTTTCTATACTTAATTAACCTATTTCTCCCTAATTTAACATTATAAAATGTGTTTAATAACATTACCACATCAATCTAGAAGGTTCCTAACTTAAACTTAATGATAAACTAGTGTTGTAATGTGTCTTGCACATTCACATTGGTTCTTGTGCATTCCTAGGCCATGTGGACCTCATTTTAGTGTTGTAAAGTGTATTTAATCACAATTTCACATTGATTTTTGTGTCCCAAGCCCTATTTTCCATTTACATCATCTCTAATAGGCCCCTATTAATCCATATTGTGCATCTCGAGGTTCAAATTGATCAAATACCTGACAAGGTTGCATTTTAGACCTTATTTCCTTATTCCTTGGCATCTGAGCTATCAAAATAGCCCATATGGGACCCATTTGCCATGCATGGAGAATTAGTCCCATCCAGGTGGGACCCATTCGCCATGTGTGGCGAATGAGTCCCATTTGGCCCCATTTTGACCTTTGAGTGGGGAAAAAGGTGAAATTTGAGTTTAATTTTGCTTCATGTCGGCCTGTGATGAGGTATTAATGGGTAAAATAGGTGGATTTCCTATAAAAGCACATATCTAACTCATTTTTACATCCATTGACTTAATTCACATCCATTCTTCATTATTCATCCATCAATCTTTCACCTCAAGTCAAGCATCTTAGGGTTTTACATTGCAATTCATCAAGTAAGCTTCTAAGGACATTCAAGGGTTGTATCTTCCTCCATTATTGCAAAATTTCAAGATAAAATAATCATGACAAGGTAATCAACTCCATTGTTACATGTTTCATTACTTTATTTCATCATTTGGTTTAATTACCTAAAAGGGGTTTGACCAAGGCAAACCCCTATATCCTAACCCTCAACACTTTTTCCCATTTACATGTGTTTGTGTATGCAGATTTATCAAATGGAAAGGTGAGAAAATGTGTACATATATCATCAAAGTCATTCAAGGTGTTTCAAGCCCTATTTCAAGCTTGGAAATAATCTACAAGTTGAGTTTTGTAGATTCAGATCTGAGGAATCTTCAGAAACATAATTGTAGATCATAAGCAACAAAATCCTATCCAGAATTCTCTATTTTCCAAAATAGGACTCATTTTCCATTGATGGTGAATTAATCCCATTTCCAGGCTTGAATAGTGATTTTTATAGATTTGGATACCCAATTCCCCAAAATTGGTTCTGACACTTTCTGGCAAAAATAAGACTTATTCGCCTAGAATGGTGAATTAGTCCCAGTGAGCATTTTTGGTGTCTTCTGCAAGCTTTCAGAGCTTCATTTCACCCTCTTCCAACTTCCAGGTACTTATCTCCAATCTAGTTACTTTTTGTTACAATTTATTTACATTTCTAGTCAAATAGTTAGAATACACATTGTGTTTTCCAACACTTTTGCATTAGGTTAGAATACATTCCTTGATTTTAATTTTCATTAAGTTTTCAACATTTAAACACATCCACACACACACTTCATATCCCTCTTTCCATTTCCTCTAATGAGAACATAAGCATTTTTGGCCCACCTTTCTCCTTCTAGGTGAAAAACCTGAGTGATAGAAAGCAAGTAGGAGCAATCTATGTTTCAGAAGGAAGAGGACCAACATTAAGGAAATTACAACTATTGTTCACATTATCCCATGATATAAAAGAATAATGATCTTTGATAGTGGGCGCAGATGATGTTATCGAAAGGCTTGAGTGGATTGGGTCAACTTTACATTCCCTAATGAAGGATTCTATAAAGTCTAAAGAACCCCAATCATCACCAAGACATGCATTATTTTGAGAAGTAGAAATAGTAGACTTAAGATTTCTAGCTTCAAAAGGATCTTCTTTAGGGACATCTATCTCAAAAGTATCCTTTGTAGTAGGTACCATTGGAGTAAACATTGACACATTGGAAGACAATGAAGGAATAAGAGTAGGCGTAATTGAAACCTGACCATCATCTGCCATCTCACATAAGTGCATAGCTTCAGGATCAACCTTAACTGTGACTACTCGATTATTACAAATGAACTTAATAGATTTATGGAAGGTAGATGGGACTATGTTGGAAATACAAGGGTAGACAACTGAGAGGGGGGGTGAATCAGTTGTCACATAAATTAAAAATTATTCAAAATATTAACCTTAATCTCAGATCTGATAATTAACCATGAAAGCATGAATCAAAAATACATTAGAAACACACATAACACCAATATTTTTTTACATTGAAACCATGTTAGGGGAAAAACCACGGTGGAGTTTAGTCCACAAGATTATACCCTATTAAAAGTATAAGAGAATGAAATATGGGGAATGCACTTGCATTCAGGTTCACTGCCTAGAGCTCACTGGTCAATTACGAAGGAAGACACTTTCTTACAAATAGATTTGGTTTATATCCATCCACAGGGATTTGAATTGATAAAATAGCATCTGCTAATGCCTGATCACATTTCTAGTTAAGCGCATGAACAACTCTTCACTCTTCTTCACTCTTCACTTTTCTTCACACTCTGCTCTGCCTTCGAATGATTAGGACATTATTCACACACACACACATTTGAAACACTTCAATTTGAGTAAACAACCACTCTTATATATCTGCAACAAGAAATTTCACTGCTACAAGTCGACCACAAAGAAATAATAAAATGAATATAAATGTAAAACAATGTTGGGATAAGGTGCCATTAACCTTGTAAATCCCAATATTTTATTTATTCCATTTATTATTTTTAATTTGTAATTACCCATAAGGGATGAATAAGTTTCACCGACAATTTATTACAGAGTTACTTTTACTGCTCAAGGAATCTTGGTAAATAGTAAATGAGGTGAGGTGGAGAATCTTGGTGCCTATCTTAGGGAAATGTATTTTTGGGCTGTTATGACGCATGTCATAAGTTTGTAAGAGCATATATGACAACTTACAATTGTCATAAGGTGTAAGAGATTCTATGACAACATATGACAACTATTATTGTCTTGTAAGTTCCTATTCTTGGTTCTAGGCGCCTATATTGGGAAGATGCCTATGACAAGTGTAAGGGAATATGTAAGAAGATGATTTTGGTGTATCCCAAGATAGAAATATTGGATTTTGTCCATCTCCCACGAATTCCTTTGGTGGGTACTCATTTTGTATAAATATGAGACTTGAGAGTGAAGTTTATGAGAGTGAGAGAGTAACAAGAGTAATAGGGTGCTGCAGGATTGAAGACTCAAGAGGAGATTGGAAGTGGATGTATTGTAATCTTGTTTTGAAGATAATACAACTTGGGCCTCTCTTCTTGGTGGAGTTTTTTCCCCGCAAGGGTTTCTCCACGTAAACACTGTGTTATGAGTTTATTCTTCTATTCCATTGCTACCTTGTGTTGTGAAATCTTGCATTCTTATGTTGCTGATTTGTGCCTCTTTGTTGCTGCTATCTTATGGTGATGTTATTGCTGTTATAAGTTCATCTAAGGTGGTTTTATCAAGCATGTTAGAGTGGCTGATTTTAGCATCATAAAGAAGTTGAATCTCTTAATGGTATTTCAAGGTTTAAGAAAAGTTATTTATAGATTTGCATACAATTTTCAGATTTCTATATTGTAGTAGTCAAAGCCTTGTATCTCACTAGTTGGTATCATATCTTGGTGACTTGGTGATTAACAATTGGTTTTGAGAGATTGTTCGTTTATTCCAACAAACAATAGATAATATTTAATGTGAATCAACCAAAGTTGGCCACAACTTGGTGAGGACCTAAATCAACATCTTCAACACAAAAAATCTTCAATTAGTTTCTCCTTGAAGATCCACAACACGCTTCAATACCATGTCAACCAGGAATAAGAAAAATATGAACATGCAAATGAAAATCACCAACCACAATCACAACAATCAATGCAGATGTGCAAAAAAGATAGAGAATGATATAGAAACATCCACAAGCATCATGAACCAATAGAGAAGCATCCAAAAAAACTGAGCTAACTGAAATAGCCTCATCTTCAATCAGGAACACCAACTGAAGAAACAAAAAAATTGTCAAAATGAAAATCTTCATAACTCGATCAAATCTTGATGCGGATCTCTAAAAATTGACATGGATAAACTAGATATACTCAGAAACAAACCCTTTAGTCCACAACCTCTGATCACCAATGTAAAAAACATACCACCATACTGAACATCACTTCACCACTGACAACCTGCAACTCACTTCTTTACAATTTTCTCAATACCCTCGACATATACAACTTCAAATGCATTAATACTAATAGTGTTGACATCAATGACAACCACATATCAGTAACACAACCACAACATCCAATAGACTACACCCATAGCATGAATCCATGGTCTACCTAGAAGAAGGTTATATGGTAATTTTTCTAGCATAACATATACAAGGGTGGTTACAGTAACGAGTCCCAACCTCAAAGGCAAGAGTATCATGCCTAGGGCTTGTTGACCAACATTATCAAACCCACAGATGACAATAGAAGAAGCATTAAGAGAAGATGAATCAATATTGATCTTAGAAATAGATTAATGCTACATACATTGAGTGCCAAACTGGTGTCAATGAGAGTACACCTAATATACTAATATTATTAATGTTAACTATGATCATTAGAGGGTCCACCTACTTTAACACTTTCGGGGGTGGATGTTCCTGTAGATAGAACATGATATTAACTGAATCCAGATGAATATGAGCCATCAACGCATTAACATCCGTTGGCCTAGTAGATGCAGGCAAGAGGATCTTTTGCAAGGCTTCTTGAAGCATACCTTGATAAACCAAAGTAGACTGAAGCAAGTCCCATAGTGAGATGTTAGCTAGAGTAATGCAAAGTTACTCGACAAGATCATAATCATTGGGTGCTTTATTTGTAGGTTTAGGTGCTAAAGGAAGACTTGGTTGAGAAGGTGGTATAGAAGTAGGTCGATCAAAATTTTGTTTATTCCTTCTAGTATTATAAGTATGGGCTACCTTTTTATAAGATGGAGTCATAGAAAGATCAGGAGAATCACTATCAAGTGGAACACCATATATAGAAAAAATCCTTTTAGGAGAAGGACTGGATGGATTAGGTAAATAACAAGTCTCTTAGGCCGTTGAGAGGCAAAAAAGACATATTATATTTATAAAATCATCACAACTAGCAGAATAATTATTTGAAGACATATGCTCAACATCTCTCCTTGGAGGATCCAATGTGAGTGGAGCTTCATCATTCGTTGATACATCATCTACGAAAGAGAGTGCACCAGAACAAAGATGAGATTCATCATTCATGAATGCAATGCCTCTAGAAGAGAGTACATTGGAATGAATAGGAGATTCACCATTCATAGATGCAATGTCTATGTTGATGCCATAAATTGGCAAGGTAATAGCCCTTTGTGGGAAACTCAGTTTATGGGGGACCTATTATGCTAAACTGAGTGACCTCAAGGTTTTTAAAGAAGTTGACTTCTTTTGTAATTGGGGTTTGGAAAGGGAAAGTGAAGTAGATATAAAAATAAAGGATCTAACTAAGGCGATGTGCTAGAATTTAGATAAAAAACATGATAAATCTATCTTTTGGATATGATCTAAGGGCCTGTTCAACAATTTTCTATGTCCTAGAATGACAAAAAATAAAGATTGAAGCATGAACAATACATTCAATGACATTAAATAATTTTCACACTTATTCACTGAAAAGAGGAGTCAAAAGACATGATCTAAATAAAAAAACTTGCATTAAAATTATAGAAGTTCTATAAATGAACCATTCAAAAAAAAATGGAACAATATAAATTTAATCAAATAACTTTAAGAAAAATAGAAAGACCAAACAATGGGATAGTCTGTGAGTCTTCTACAATAATATAATAACAATAAAAAGGCCCGGTGTCTCTAAAATTCTATATTTTCTACAATTCTTGAACTCTTGGAACTTGGAACTTGGAACCCCTCTTCAGAAGCAAAGAGCAATATATATAGTGAGAATTCCGATTTCCTAACACACAGTAATTGAAATGATTTGGTATCCTGAGCAATGATGTAATAGCAATGATTCCCCTTGGCCATTGTAATGGAAAAAGATTCGGACCATAAGATGTGGTCACTCCCCTTCTAGGTGCATCCCCTATGAATGATGGTAGTGGTCTTGACATAGTCCCATGCAAACAAGTGTCCCCACCTAGTATAAGTAGTTAGAACACGCGACATCATATCACAGCCCATAGTTTTCCCCATCCTTTGCTTTGAAGAAGTACTAATCGAAGAGATGTGTGGTAGTATTTCGTAGCCTATGGTTCATTCCTTCCCCTCATCATTGAAGGCTTCCGCTAGGAAGACACATGGAAGCATGCCTTTTTATTGGCACCAATTGTGGGGCACACCAAAGGATACGCGGATGAAGGCTATGTGGCACATGGTCAGGACCCCAGTCAAAAGTGAAGGGAAGCAGCCTTTAAGCATGTGCGATAATGACACATGGAAACATAGCGAGAGCTAGTAGAAGAGCGAAGGAAATAATCCCTTTGGTGAGCACTGAGCGAACACGTGGCAGAGGTTGGTGGTCATTTATCAAAAAGGGCTGATGATGTTTACCTAAGGCATTGGCTGACACTTAGCAAAAACCAAACCCGAAGGGAGCTTGATGAATTTTATATTCACAGCTTTTGGTGACTACCAGGGGTGTTTCGCTTAAGGAATGAGGAACCCAAAATTTTTTTCTAGCTCGTAGACCAAAGTGCCATCCATAGGACTATAGATTAAGAGCTTAGAAAGGGAGGCTTGTAGAGGCAACCAGTCAACCTTGGATGGTCTTAATATATCTAGATTCTCCTACGCTCTTCTCAGATCGAGCATTTCTTTATAAGGTAGCACCTTAGGAAAACTGGCCCCTACCTCACATTGGAAAAGTAGCCGCACAACCAGATGAATGACACCTTCAATGTTTGCTGCAGTAGGAGGCTAGTTGAAAATTTGGAAGATAGTTGGGTCTTGCTCCTCTTCAATTTTTTGTGCAATTTGCTTAGCTGTGGTGACTGACCAATCTTCAAGAAATGGGGATGGCATGCCCATCTCAGTTAGCCGGGAGAAATTTTCCCATATGCTATCTATAGTCCAGCTCAACGTAGCTACGCAGGCATTAGTACGCAGGATGACCGAGTGGTAGTGGATGAATTTGTTTGCCATCTTGGTAACAACATTTTGAACCTCGATCCCTGCCTTTGCTAAATTTTCATCAGAGACCATGTATATCTTATTTATCAAATTTCTTGCTTTAGGGACCCTTTCCGTGATGAATTGCGGAAACTACTCAATGGCTCTGTGGACCTCCTGGCTCAAGCTTGTTGCCTCTGACATATATTGGAGCATTGGCTGTAGTGTTAGGCAGAAGGCCTTAACCTTTTCCTAGTATGAAATATATAGTTGCTGAGCTACTGGGATGAGGTCCAATTGAGTAGCACGGGCCTGGGGAGCATTCCTTAGAAGGGAAATCTCTACATCCCTCGAGGTGACATCCTTTGTCAATTCTATAATTCTACTATTTGTGGATGCAAGTCTTCCCTTGATGTTGCTTAGCTCTTTGCACCAGTTTTCCTCAGCCCAGCTATGGTTTTCCAACTTTGTGTCAAGAGAATGCTTTGTCTCTTGAAGATCCTTTCAAATTTGGCCTTTCGGGCCTCAAAATATGCCTCTTTCTCTTCTAGTTTTTGCTCATGTTGAGCATGCTGAAATGCTAGCTCTTCATCCTTTTGTTGTAGATTCTGCTTTGCCAGGGCCAATTGGCTCTGATATTCTTGGTTCTTCATCCACAACTAGTTGATTAGGGTGGAATCAATGGATTGGGACTTCATGAGTTCCTCCTGGAGTTTATTTCACTCTAAATCTGCTGCCCGTGCTTTCTTTGATAAGCACACAAATTTTACTTCCAGTGATTTTTCCCCTGTCTCTAGGAAACTAAGCCTTTCCTTCACAAGTTTTAGCTACTCCTCCCTTTTCTTTAGTTGGCAGTTGGACTGGAGGAAGTCTGTCATCACCACCCACTGCATTTCCTCCATGAGCTCTACCTTGTATTGTGGTCTGGCTTCCCTTAGATCAAGTCCCATGGCATACATGTTGTAATCATTCAACAACATCTCCCCTTGCAGTTTGACCACATTTGAATACATGGTTGCAAAATTCAGCATTTCCTGTGCCTCATTGTACATATTATATACCTTCGGCTTCACCTCCATTTTCTCATCTTTTTCTTTTCACTTTTGGATCCTGAGGGCTCATGCTTCCTTTGTGGCTTCTTCTTAGGCTATGAATTGTCCTGGTGATTGAACTAGTCCACCTGCAATAGGTGCACTGGGAGGTAGGGAAAAAGGGAACGTAAGTGTAGCAGGCCCTTGTGTTTTCTTCGATGGGAGATTGACAGTCTTCAGGGAGAAATAAGGAACATGCTAAATTTTGGTTTGCAAATCGATAGAAGGGCTCAGTGGTAGTTGTGGTGATGGGGTAATCATTGTAGAGTCTATTTGTTGGGCATAGTGGGTCAGACCAAGGCAGTAGTAGCAATATGGGTATCGATGGCGGCTGGGCTTGCAGAAAGAGAGGCGATGAGAGATTGGGCAATGATAGCTGGTGTTAGGGTTTGCGGAGGCATTAAGATAAATGGACTTGTTTGGGTGAATTGGGAGAAACCCTCCACTACCATTGTAGTAGTGGTGGAAAAGGTAAGGCTGACACTTGTAGTGAGGGGCACCATGCAGATAGCAGAGGATACTAAAGATTGAGAAGTAAGAAAAGAAGGAGCGAACGTTACCTACTGAATAGATGATGGTGGTGCTTCACTTGTTGTTGGCTCCTCACTTACTTCAAACTCTTGGCTTTCTATAAGAACTTGGCTTGTGGTAGGTTCATGTGAACCTTCTCCCATGATAACTTCCATATGCTATCGTTTAGCGGGTGGGGAATCCCCCATTTACAGTCTCCGACTATTGCTGCCAAGACACTTTTGTTGTTTCTAAGGCCCAGGTGAGTGTTTGTGAGGCTCTTGATATATTCAATCACACATTTGAAGTGACATAGGTAGGCTTCCTTGTGGATTTTCTCCTTTGCTAAGAAGAGGAAGTCGATGTATCGACTTCCTCTTCCGCTTGCTCTTCTTCATCCTCATTGGAGTCATTGCCCTCGCTAGCGCTTGAGTCAAAAGTAGGATGCTCATCATCCCACAACTTATTAGACTACTCATCATCCTTCACGCTACCATAAGGGGCATCCAAATACTTTGTCTCTTGGCGATACACCCAGAAGGATTTGATCCTTTCCACACTCTACTCTTGTTCTTTTCTTCACTTATTGAACATGGTGGCTCCCATTTTGTGATTCTCATCATAATCTGCCACAATGAAGTAGAACTTATTCCATGGTGGTCTACTATTGTTTGTAGGAATGTGGATCAAGTCTACCAATAATTTATCTTCATCCTCCAGTGGGCTATGCCTCTTTTCCCAGTAAGGTTGAGGACTGTGAGTTACTTTGATATGCTCATATGGTAGATCATTGAAAGGGTTGTAACTCCATTTGTCACAGATCATTACCAACCCTAGATGAGCTAGCTTATCTTGCAATAGTAGGTGCACCTTCTTCTTTTTCATGACCACTATTTTAAAGCTTATCAGATAGATGAACAATCCCTTCATCTTGGATTTTCCTCCGTAGAAGGTAACATCAATAATGCATTCCTGCCAAAACATTTCAAGGGAAAGCACTCAATTTGTAACGCATGTTAGAAGGAAAAATGGTTCCTCCGTGAAGCCTCACATCAGAATGAATGTGAAGTCTGTTTCAAAAAACTAGTCACATCTAGGAATGAAGTTTTGTATATACCCTATCTGCGTCTTAGTGAGCCAGTTAATACCATTCTCTCCTTGCAAGTTTTGCAAAATCAGAGTCAAGAAATAATCCAAAAATGCATAATAGTCGAAAGTGGAAGAGAGGAGAGGAGTCTAGATAGAAATCAACTTCCTTCTATTCCTTTCATAAAAAAATAGACAATTTCACATGCTTATCAAAGAAATCAAAGTTCTGATGCAAAAACATATGGGAAAGAAAGGGAGGAAACCTAAAATTTCGTTAAGCTTGGTAATTCTTTATTTTCTTTATTATCTTCTCAGCGAGGTATTCTACAAAATCATACCAAAAGAAAGAGATTTTCC
Source organism: Sequoia sempervirens (assembly GCA_007258455.2). NCBI lineage: Eukaryota > Viridiplantae > Streptophyta > Pinopsida > Cupressales > Cupressaceae > Sequoia > Sequoia sempervirens. The sequence goes on along the minus strand of VDFB02281492.1, from coordinate 868,059,282 downwards.
TACAAAACTAGAATCCTGAGCCCAACTGAAATGTGTGCACTTCCTTGTCAGTGTATAGACCGCAAACGAATTGCAATATTGAAAAGGCCTCTTGCAAGTCTACGTCGAAAGCACCATGCTGCACCGGGATCCTTATTGGCTTTCAGTGGTCTACCTCAATACTTTTTGTTTCTTTGTTATAAAAGTATAGAGCCTTTTCCCTTCCTTTACATATATTTTCCCCCTTTGTAGGAGTGAATGCCTCTATTTTTTCCTTTTTGTAGGTATGATCAAGGATGCACAACATATTCCAGGTGGCTCCCCGGCTGATACTCACACTCAGAGTCTTGCCTTTGATAGTGTTGGTACTTGGGTTGAAACATTTGATGACTGCATCGACTAATTTTGGGAGATAATGCACATATGGGACCATATATTGTGGGAGCCCACTGAGCCATATCTTCTCTGTCATTGACAACGACTATTTGGATACCTTCATTCTTTTGTAGGTCATTTCCCTCAAAGAATTAGGGCTCTTTGTAAGATTAGGATCATGAATATTATCCCAGTCCTCCTAGATTAGGGCCTGGTTTCTATAGCTTTTGGGCTTCTCTAGTTCCTTTGTGTTTGCTTGGTATTGTACAACACAATTTCCTTGGAACTTGAACTGATGATTTGCTAGCAGCTTAAGCATTCGTATGCATTGGAATTTAATATCCCAAAAGGAATGATTAAGCCAAAGATGCAATCAGTGTTTGAAAAGATATGGGCTCGACCTTGGAGTTCACAAAACACCTAGAGAATGACACCTCAACATTTGGCCATGCATAACACCACCGATTACTACCACCAACTTAGGCTAATTAATTAACCCTTATTAGTTTTTCACACAACAAGACATACTCAACAAACGCAATTGGGTGGGAAATTTGAGCAAGCTCTGGCATGACTTTCAAGTTGGTACTTGATTAGCATCATGTTTATGGTAAGCACATTACCACACATTTCTTTGCTTTTTCTATAAATAGGCACCTAAGTAGTAGCAGAATCACATTTAGAAATTTGACCATAGTTGGTAATAGGTAATTGGCTTAGTAGTTTAGCATTAACAATTGAGTAGTATTTTCATAGGCTAAACTTAGGTGGTTTGTAGAGATAGTTCTAAGATAGTTGCAGAGCGCCTGCCAGCATGAATACCCCAATTAGGCTAGTTTTTCATAAGTCTCATACGACATTTTTAGATGAGATTTCAAGTAGGCACCTGAAAAGGATGACAATGAATAAGCACTCACTGGCTATCATAGGGTGATCCCACAAAGCTGGTTTACAATTTCTGGGAGGATATGATTTTTGTTGAAATCACATATTTTTAGAAAATATAATGATATAAGCCTTAAAAAGTTCCATTTAAATCATTCCAATTAAGGAGGGTTTGATCAAACTTCCTTAAATCAAATCCCCTTGGATAGAACCTTGCTAGTTTTAAACCATACCTGTAATAGATTCTCCTTTACACCTATCATAATGCTGATAAAAAACCACTTTTGATTTACCTTTTGGGGGATCAAATGAATTCATTTAAAATTTATTTTTTGTAAGTATGTATTCCTTATTATAAGCTTCCCAAAAAGTATAATTTTAAATAAATTTAATTTTATTATTATATTAATTTTTTATTTCTTGTGAATATAGGTTTTTCACCGAAAATCAAGCTCTTTGTTTTGTACATGTGGAAAAATAATAGATTATCAATTTTTTTTTTTGAAAAATATGAGTGCATCAGATATTGAAGTCCTTGATCAAACAAAGAAAAAAAATTTGAATCTCGATACATACAAAAAAAGTTACGCGTTATACGGTCGTGCTATGTCTGAATTATAATTGGTTTGACTTCAAAATTTGATTAAAGAGAAAATATTCAATAAAAAACTATCTAACCAAGTGGAAGCACTAGATATTAGAGTTATGAATCTAAATTCAAAAGAATTAGAATTTTATCCTTCATGGAAAAAACATTGTGTTATACGGTGAGCGTCACTTTTTTAAAATGTTGTTTTTTGAAAAAATATAATTTTTGAGGGAGATGGAAAAAGAAGTGCAATATGATTCCAAAAATTTAGAAAAAAATATATTTATAATCTATAGAAAAAATTTCACAAAACTCTAGTTTGCATCATCTTCAAATTCCTCACGGTTTAGCCACTATAGGTGCCCGAAAGTAAATATTTAGTTAAAAAAATTATTTCAGTGTCCAGTTTGGCAAAAAATTGTAAACACTGATGTGTGCTCATAGTTCGTTGCCTCTATGCTTGATGTTGGAATTTCCAAGCCACTGATTCTGCTTCTGGTTAAAGAAATTTTTCCAAAGAAGTACTTGAACGGCCTCAGAGAGGTAGTGGCAAATGCTACATTCGGTGGAGGCATTCCAAATGCAAGCGACCTTAGAAGGTTCATTGAAGAGGATGCGGTCATATCGTGGCTTCTGTTCCTGAGTGGATTTTTCCTCCAGTCATAGAATGAGCATTGAAAAAGGGTCACTCGTGCCTGTCACTTTCTCTTCCGCATATACAATGTCTTGCCATTCTATGATATTGACTAGTACATGGATTTTAGGAACCTGGTGTTCCCTCCGCCACTGGCCATTGCACCTGTGAATGATGATACTGCTGGTGATAATGCCCCTATTGATGATGACATTGTGGATATTGTTGTTGATGTGTTCATTGCCACCGCTCATGCTATGGATTGAAGACCTCCCCATTTTTTTCTTTTTTCTTTAAAAACTCATATCAATCATTCCGTTTTTTGTATATATGCCTGAAAAAGGGCTCTACCATATAATATATGAAAAGGAGGTAGAATATAGCTATATACTTTAGAAGTGTGGCCCTTGAGCCATTTTGGAAATGTAAATACTAAAGTATATATATAATGAAAATATAGCTTTATATAATCATCTTGTTTTATTTGCTTCTGGATTCTGTAATTTGGGTTATCTGTTTTCCTTTTCAGCATATATGTGTTCAATTTAATTTTGCATGTGGTTTTTTGATTCCTTTTGTCCTTTGAGTTGTGAATTTATTTTCCCTACTCTTTGCAATAATGGGTTATCTTTTTTTTTTCCACCTCAAACCATAGAATAAAAAGAAAGATCGATCAACAAAAACAAAAGGGAAAGAAAGGAAAAAGCACTATAGACATATTTACATCGGTAGGATATGTAAGCTTAATTAAATAATTTAAGGTGAATTCCATTGACCAGAATTCTGAGCGCTTCTCTTTCCATGGTTTCTAATTCAAATGCATTATGTTCCTGAAACAAAGGATTTTGGGACCTTATTTCTATCGCTTCTAGGGTTTTTCACCTAAAAGGAGAAATATGGGTCCAAAAATGTACAATGTTTCATTCAAGATTAATGTGAGGATGGATGAGATATTGATGTGAAGTGTGTGTAAATTATTACAAATGCAAATAAATGAATGTAAACTAACCTAATGCAAGATGCTGGAAAACACAATGTTAATTGCAAGTATGAACAAGAAACCTAAACGAATGAAGATATAAATGACTAAGACTGAACAAAGTGTACTTGGAGGCAGATTACTATTAATAGAAGGTTCTGGAATGTCCCAAAAATCACTATTAATGGTCATTGGGATTGATTCACCATGCATGGCGAATTAGTCCTCCTAGTGAAAAGTTCTAGAAACAAGTTTCTGACTGCCGAGATTTGAATTCTGACAAAACCAATTTTTAGGCCTACAGATGAGAATCATTCACCATGGGTGGAAAATTAGTCCACCTATAGGAATCTACAAATTCAGGAGTAGATTCTATGAAGCTAGATCTGCATTTTTTCTCTCTACAGGTGTCCGCTTATGAAACTGTCGGATTCGGGTCTAAAAGTGACTTTTTATTGATTCTTTGACTTAAATGATGAATAGATGACTTGAATGACTTTTCAACTTGATATTCAATGATTTCTAAGCTCCCAATAGACCTAAATTTGCAAACATACAAGAAGAAAAGATGAAATGTTGATTGTTAGGGCATGTGGGTTTGCCTTGGTCAAACCCCGTTTAGGTAATTAAACCACAATGATGAAATAAAGGAATGAAACATGAAAAAATGGAATAAATTACCTTGCCATGATTACAAATCTTGAAAATATACAACAAAACATGTATAACCTACCCTTGAATGTCTAAATATTGATCTCTTAATGCCTTGAAATGATAAAACACTAAGTTTTGTTGATGATGTTTTCTGCAAAACAACAACTCAGACATAATATAATATCCTATCTCCCTTGAAAGGTAAATATCTATCAGTAAGCCTCAAGAGATAACCCCAAGGTTTCTAATGTCATGTCTTGACAATGCATAGACAACTTAGTGATAAATGTGAAAATGTTGGTAATCATAATGGGACCTTACTACAAGCAAATACTAAATCTTTAATTTATCAGATCTAGCAATATGATGATACTTCAATCCTAAATCCAACCCAAATGATAAAATAAATAACAAAATATTAGGGTTTCAGAGAGATTCCTAAATTTAACACTACTCCTAAGATTAACATGCAAATGATGAAACACTTGAAATGGACCAATCCCTCAGAAACTGATTTCTACTTGACCTAGATGAATCTGCAATCTTACAAGAACAGTGCAATCTTCTAAGGTATGAAAGATTTTCAGATCATGAAAATTTATCCAAAGCAACCACATTGCAATTAAAATGAATAAACCTTCAAAATTGAACTAAGCACAATAGATATATGTTTCGGGCTAACTTTGCCAAGCAACTAACAATCAGCTAGCTACAAAAAGTATGGACCAGGGATCACTGCAAACACTTCAAGCATCAAATCATGAACACCATTGAATCAATTCTAAATCTAACACACATCTAATAACCTTGAGTAATTTCAAAAGATAGAATCATAAGAACCATGCAAGATAAGTCAACACAAAAGAGATCACCAAAAATCACAATGTCTTCAATTGTATTGAATCATCCAATAATAGCAACAATTCCAATGTTATGTGTTACAACATTTGCTCAAAAATTGACTAACTTCTAACCCTAATTCTAACTCTTTTCTTTACTACCCTACTTACTTCCAAATCTAATTCTCCTAGTCTTCTGATTTCTACTACCCCTTACAAATGAGGCGAAATGCCATATTTATAGAAAACCCCCAGAGCATGTCGGCCTAGTTAGATTTTACAATAATAATTGGCCACAAAACAAGTTGGCCCAAGGAGAATTCAAAACAAGATAAAATATGCATTAAATGCATGAACTCATCCAGGTCAGCCTGGGATTTACAATGTAACTCGATCCAATGCATGTGAAGGATGAAAAAAACTAGGCAGAAAAGGCTCTGGATAAATAGGAAGCACAACTCCCAATGCAATCAATCATTAATTGGCACCTTCATCCTTGTCTTGATCTAATTTATCTAGAATCATAAGAAAAATACTCTCCAGATCGGCCGTAGGTGAAGTAATAAATACTTTGAACCCTCCTTCAATCAAAGTAATCTCCTCCTCTCTTCTTTGACGACCCTGTTAAATTTGGCCTGCACTCAACAAAAACCACCATCAATATCCATTATGACATGAAGATCAAAATTATCCCATTACCAATAATATATTCATCATTCAAATAAATCCAAGCAAAGATCACAATCAACCCTGAAATACCAAAAATTCATTTTCTTCGAAGTTCAGTATTTTCACCCCTTCATAGAATCTACCAGAGAGGAATTTCAAAAAATTCCTAGCCAGGCAGATTCTAGTGAAATAAGCATAACAAGCAGCTAATAATAATTCAATAAATCATAATCAAATAAGAAACAACATGAAAAATGTGGGGATGGGTGGGATCCCTCCTCGCCCCCCACACAGACAATGGATGCCTAAGTGGCCGTGTGGTGGGGTGTGAGACGGACGAGTGGCAGTCGGGTCGGGCGTTGGTAGTCACACCAACCTACCAAATTTAGCGGTTTGCGAATGGCTATGGAAGGATTAATCGGCCGCCTCTTTGCTCGGACAAATTGAAGGGAGTCTAGAGGAATGATGGGCTCAATTATCACGACGTCGGCTGGGGGACACGTAGCGCACGGCCTACCTTATTCTGAGCGCGGACGTGCCGAGTGGTAAGCACCATAAATTGCATTGATCACAGGTTTGCGGGGGAGGAATTTCCTTTCATGCGAAGGACAGATTTGCAAAGCCCTTAATCTGTACCCGTATACGATGACTGACGGTTCATTATTGAGGTTTCATGTTAAATTTAGGAAGCCCATTCCTAAATTTAGGTTCGGCTCCCTGGTTTTTGCTTTTATGTTTTTGTTGCAGGGTGCTACGGGCGCATCTTCGGCAATGGCGAGGGTATCGAAATCGAAGTTCACCATTATTATATCGGCGGAAGGTCTTGAATCCTTCGGGGCCGACACCCCTGTTTCTTTAGTGGCAACGGAAAGGCAAATTGCCTTTCGGGAGGTAACGGACCAGCGCCTCAAACGAATCTTGCTCGAAGATGATCCGGTGACGGTTGCGGCAGTGAAAATGGTCCTTGGAAAGGAACATTTAGAGAGGAAAGAATTTGCAAGGGACAATGCCCAAATATCTTCCAGGTTTCTTGCTTCGCTCTTGGATATTGCTACCCCGAAGCCAATGGCTAAGGAGTTGTTGGTGCGACTGTTTCGGAAGGACTTGCTCGGGGGCGTCGACACTACTCTGAAGGCGGCTCTCTTGGGCAAGGGCATACCACGCCCTGCGGACTTGGCCACTATGTGGGACTCGGATGATGCTATCAAGATATATCCTTTTCTGTTGGATCTCAAAGGCTCCGAATTGTCCCGGCATCGCACACTAGCAGAAGTGGCAGTGGAGTTCTTGAAGAAAAGAGTGAAGATAGTGCCAGTGGAGGGAACGGACTGGGTGGAAGGTTTTATTTGTTTTGCAGATGTTAATGGCTTCTGGTGATCAAGTGGGGTACGGTTGTCTATCTGGTTTCTTGCTAGTTTTCGCCTTGTTACTCGCTGTATCTACGAAATGGAGTTAAGTTTTTGTAAGTTTGCTGAAAATTGTCTCTGTTTTCATCTTCTGATCGACGCTTCCAATATGGAACTGGGTAGTTATCCACCATGTCAGTTTTTGAATGTTTGAAGGTCATTAATGTAACATTCCTGCATAGCAGACGCCTGTAAACTTTTATTATTATAAATAAAATCAACACCTTACGTAATCAAATAAGAAACAACATGAAAAATCATATAATACACAATCAGTAGCTAATAATTCATGTAATCTCACAATTCTTCATTTTCAACAAAGTTTTAGAGAAATCCGCCTAGGACAGATTTCCGCAAAAACAATCAACAGTCTACAAATTCCAGAAAATGAAGAGACAACAGGAATTTTGGGAAAATCCGGAGGGAGTGGAAATCTATGAAGCAAGTAAAACTCTGAATTTTGGGAAAACGCATAGGACAAGGAAAATCGGGGAAATCTGCCAGTGAAGGAAAATCTTAAAATTGAAGGAAAACCTGGACTTCGACGTTCTCACACGATTTCATTCAAATTGATTGAAAGATCAAAAATTTGAGGACTTGGGCTCACCACTAGCTCAATTTGAACCTCCTACAAATCATCATTAAAATTCAAGGTTGATCCTAAAGCAAATCAGGGGAAAATGATGATACCATAAATATGAAACCCTAAAATTTCACCATGAACGCAAGGGAGTTAGCCAAAATTTTGCTTGACACCCCTATTAAGCTTGAGGATGGGTTATTAAAAGGAGACATAGGTGAGTTTCACTTAAATGAAATTGAAAACAAGCTCACAAACTCACCCAGAGCCGACAATCACACAAGCTCAAAAAACCCCAAAATCAACCAAAACGAAAACAATCATACACATAGGGTTGAGCTTGAAAACACAATAATAAGAATGCTAGGCACCATTGAACTCATCAATCAATAGGAGAATACAACGACTGGGCCATTAATATTCATAAAAATCTGATCGATGCAGAATTCTACGAAAGATCGAAATCTCTGGAAAATAGTGCAAAACATTAGCTGCTAGGCTTCGGGAAAATTTGGATGGGGTGGAAAATCTCGAGAAGAGCCAAAAACCAGAAAGGAGTTGAAAACATCAGATTTTCAAAGTGCTTACTAGAAAGGGGGCATAGGCATGAATAAGATAATAGTTCAAACATGCGCTAAGGCAACAAAGCCTCAAAATCTAAGGGCTAAAGCATCAAAATCCTAGCAAAAGAGGGTCCCTACTTTCAGTGGGGCATGTGTGTGAAAACTACAAAACAAATGGCGACTCTGTTGGGAAATTCTCTAGAGCATTTGATAATGAACAAGAAACAAGAACCCATAATTTTTGGTTTCGATCTCCATATTAGGCAAACAAATCAAAATGCAAGATGAAAGAAAATCAGAACCAAAGGTAGACTGAACCTTTCATAAACTGAAAAATCTGAGTGTGTGCACATGAGTTCATTTCCTTCCTTGAGCTACTGTAGAAACCAAGCTTAGTCAGAGCAGGATATGTAAACATTCTAACTTCAAAAGCAACCTAGATAGAGCCTCGCTGCCAGTCAGTTGTCCATAGCCCCGACGAGGTTATCGCTGTGACTCTCCCAAGCATAGTTCTACTGCCATCCAGGCACCCATAGCCCCGATAGAGATATTCAGATACTCCTGATAAGTTGAATTCATTCTTTTTATTTTCAATATTTCAATTTTCTTTTCTTTTCACTTTTTCATTTCAACCTGTGAACAATGAAGTTCATGCTCAGGGTTGAGAACCATAGTGGCACTAAAGCAGAAATAAGATTTTTCACCTACCATGACCTCACAAAGATCCCACAACAACCTTAGGATTCTTAAGATGTATGAAAGATATAAGATTTCAAAATACTTCAGGTTCAAATCAAACCAATGACCCATCCTCTTTGAATCAAACATTTATAGTGCTTGATGATAACAAAAGATCTCAACCATCCATTCAAGATACATGATTAAAGTCCATCAATGAAATACTTAGAACAGTCCTAGATAAGAATATAATTATTGTGCAGGAAAGACACTTTCCCAACCAGAAAATAGAAAAACCAAAGCCTGAGAATCAAAGCAACAACCAAACTGAAACCCAAAGCAAACCTAAACTAACCAAAGCAAACTAATTCTAAAGCAATCTATCCTAAAGAAAACAAAAATAGACTAAAGAAAAAGAAAAGCAGAGCAAGTTGCATTTATTCAAATCAGTAGTATGTACAAAGAGAATCAAAGTGACTCATGATCAAACAAGGTGAACTGAGTCCCATCCTCATATGGTTAATCAATGCATGGAAAAGCAACAAGGTGATGGCAATAGTCCTCAAGAATGCAAACTCATCTTTATATTCAGAAAAATAAGGCTCAATAATGCAACATTCAAACTCAACCTCATAATTAGGAATGATCAACAATTGAGGCAACTCATTGAAACCATGATCAATCCATATGCAAGTTGTCTTTCCTAAACCTCCATAATCAAATTGATAAGATTTATAATTTTTAGTAAAGAAAGAAACAACCTAATTTTGTACTGCTGTAAACTGAATGTTGTGTTCATCATTCTGCACTTGTGAAGAGCTAATATCCATGTCACCAGGAGGTCTCCACTGATGGTACAATATCCTTCTCATGCTTGAAACATGCAAGATAGGGTCAAAATCATTAGTAAGCATTCCGAGGTGAAATTCAGATTGAATAGGTTCAGAGGTGTAAACATGGAACTTTTCACCTGTTTGAATGTCTTTGTGAAGGTTCAATGATGAAAATGCAGAAGCCCCGTTATGTATAGTAACTTTCCTATCATGATGTTTGTGAGGAGGCCCCACAAACTGATCTTTAATCATGCCTTCACATACTGCAATGTGGTTAAGTCCATTATGAGCATCAGTCAAATTTTCCTGCACATCCGTATGAATCATGTCAGCTATCTCATCCTTAATACCTAAAATCTATGAATTTTCAATATTTAGTCCACCAACAGATAGAGTAAAAATAGAATTAGATGAAAAAGAAAACTCCCTGAATTATTTTATTGGTACTGGTTCAGGTTTGCAACTGTAACCATCAGGAACATCAACTCCTACAATTTACTTCATGGGACATTCATTAACAATTTGTTGAGGCTCCTCATCTGAAAGCTCAACCTCCTCCAAGGCTGCCTCAACATTAACTGCTATGACTTGCTCAAATCCAATGCTAGTTGACTCTTCTACTAGATACTCGCCAGTAGCTTGGTGAAATTATTTTATTAGAAGCTCATTCTTCGTAAGTTGATGCACATTCTTTGTATGATTTGACAACCATACTTGCTCCTCCACCTCTTCTATTGATTCTACCGATGCTTCAACACTGTCAGATTTATGAATAGGTTCCTTAGGCATATCATGTAACATGAGGATTTCCTCAGCCTCCCATCCTTGAGAGTCAACTGTCAGTGCATAATTTCCCAAGCTTGTCTCAGATAAGATTACCTCCTTCAAAGTATTTGTATCAGCTTGGCTTGAAGCACCCTTTTGTTTAGAAAGCAAATCTCTTTCAAGAGACCTTAGTACTGCACCCCTGATTGTAGGATCCCTTAACAACTCATGGGTAGAGAGACTTACTTTGAATTTCTTGAGTTCTTTCACCACACACTCTCCTAGTTGCTCCATAGTCATGGTAGAATAGTTGTCTTCAGAGCTAAGCACAAGTTTATCCTTGTTACCTTCAATACTTCCTCCTTTATCAACATTAGATTGTCATCCATTTAGGAAATGGTGGAGTGCTTAAACATGTTAAGTTGTATACTCTTCTTCATCTAGTGGACCATTGTCATTCTCCTCATTATTTCCAAAAGGTTGAACTATAGATTCTTCATTGTATGCATACCCTGTTTCAACACTCTTGTCTGGTTCTCTTTCTAGTCCATTTTATTCACCTCTTGGAAATGGGGCATGATTCACCACCATAACTAATATGTCATAAGGATTAGATGGTACTATCTCCATCCCACTTGAATAGTTGATGACATGTTGGACTTCTGGCTGGAAAATGGACATAGCAGTCTAGAATTCTCAAAAGTTTGATTTAGAATGCTAATTAGTGTTATGAAGCCTACACCAACTTGAAAGAGCTACTTCAGCTAGGTAAAATCCACCAGATCTTTTGTGATTATTTGGCTGATTCGGAGATGTTAAAGTTCCTCTATTATTCTAACATGGTGGTTTCCTTCCATGATCTTTATCAAGATGTTGTCCCCTATCAAAGTTTTTCCCTTGAGCTTACATCATATCCCTATTGCTTTGATCATAGTTGGACTGAATTACCCTTTGCGCTACCTGGGATTGACTATTCTGGTGCCTTAGGTAGGTGACCTTAGTGTTCAACTTCTCAACTAGCTCCGTGAGTGCATCCAACCTCTCCTTCTATGCACTGTTTGGTGGAGGAATAAAACTTGCTGAGTTCTGCACATAAACATTATGGAGCCCATGGTTTTAGGGTTGATTAAATATCTTAGAACTCTGCAAGTAACTAGGCATATTAGCTTACTAATGAAATAATTTAGGTTGGTTCATATTTGGAGGGTAATTTGGCATGGGTAGAACTTGATTCAAGGGATGACCTAGATGTGGAACCAAGGGTAATTGAGGAACTGAACTCATCATAGGTTTTTGGTTAGCCAAGGGTCCAGACAAGTGCTGTCTCAAGTCTGTACTCACCTTAATAGCCACATCATAAGCTTTAAATAAGCTATCAAGAGGGTTTGCTTTCCATTTCATGAAAGTAGATGTTAGACCATCCAAAGCCTCATAATAAACCTCCCTAGTAGAGGCATCATCTACAACATAAGGGGGTTGCAGCCTAGCATAAGCCCTATGAAATCTATTATTGAGAGCCACTATTGGTTCATTTTCCTCCCTCTTGACTCTAATAAACTATAGAAGTAACTCATTGGCACTGATTGGGGTCTCAAATTTATGTAAAAATGCAGTCTCCAACTGAAGCCAAGTAGTGATAGATCCAATAGGAAGATGGTTATACCAAAAAAATGCCTCATCCCCAAGGGAATATGGGAAAATTCTGCATGCAACATCCTCATGATTAATTCCCTTATCTTTAAGGGTAGTTTTAAAAATCCTAATTGTAACTAAGGGTTATTTTTAGGTTAGATTAGATGTTAGCAAATCAATACAAATTACGAAACCCAAAGAAATTACAAAGTACAATGGAAGTAAACATAAACAAAATGATTATACCAGCTAATCACTGAGACCTTCATGATTCACCTTTGTAACACCTTCTAACTTGTTGGTTGACGTGTTGCCCTCAGGTCGAACGTGCGAACAATTTGGAAATAAAAGTCTAAGTCCTACACCAAGCTTTGAAGGATTTGATCCAAGTCTATGTCTATGCCTAAATGATTAAAAATGCATATGCCTAAATATGCGAAACTTAATGAAATATGCCAAGAAATGCTACAATTTCAATTTCTGTGAAATATCTGAGTATGTCTGTGCGTAATCTAAAAATGAGAGCAAAATAGCATTTTATAGAAAATGCCATTTTGAATGAACGAACAGGATCGACTATTAACAGAGACCTAAAATTAGAGGACGAGATTAAATTTGATAATCCCTAATCAGGGTTAGGGAAAAATCCTTAAGTGAGCAGTCGAGAAGTCATCTGAGAGAATCAAATCGGTGGTGGAGAATAAATAAGATAATTAATTTAGAAAATAAAGATTTTCAAAAACCAAGAAGATAAAGACTGCCTGATTTGTGAGATTCAAAAAATCAAGAAGATAAGAGATGAATTGAAGATCAGATTTGGAAAATCAAGAATCTGCCCGATTACTTGATTTTTAGAAGATTTGTTACCATTTTGAATTAAGTTAATTCAAAATATGGATTTTGTGAAATAATAAATAATTATTTTTCCAATTATTTACCAAAATGCACTATCAGTTAAGATTGAGATGACATTTTAAATAATTTCATTTATTTAAAATTAGAGGAATATTAATTTCAATAATTAAATAATTAAAGATAATTATTTAATTTAGCATATATGATCAATAATTAAATAAATTAATCAATTCATTTAATTATGACAACTAGTGACATATTAAATAAATAAATAAAACTTATTTATTTAATAATCAGGAAGAAATGATTGAAGAGGGGTAATTAAATAAATTTAGAAAATTATTTAATTAGGGGAAGACTTAGACAATTAACGACGTATTTAATAAATAAATAAAATTTGTTTATTTAATAATCATGAAGAATAAAAGGACATGAATTAATTAAATAATTATGAATTATTTAATCAATAGTTGAATGTGGACCAAGGACATAATTAAATGTCATAATTATGCTAGGACGGAAGTGGTAAAATGGAGCTTGTAGGCCTAGGTCATTTTTAAGTGTCTACACTAATATGCTCCTCTGCAGTCCTTTTGGGATCATTAATGTGAAACTTTGAGCAAAAAAGCTCAGTATTTTTAGGCATCAGATTGTAGTTGTTGAAAGATAAGGGAGATGGGTTGTTCGCCAAGAATGCCATTGTTGGAGGTGGAGGTGGTAAAGGCTGATTTATGGTTGACTGAGGTTGTGGAATGGGGATGGCTTCAAAATCAGATGAGGATAGACTTGATGAAGACGAGGATGATGGAGATGATGGAAGTGTCTGAGTGGATGATGATTCTCCCCTTCTTATGGTCCTCCTTGACTTGGTAGGAGCTAGAAATTCTTGAAATTCCTCTTCTCCTGGAGTAGATCTAGTTCTTCTTCTAAATCTTTCAGGAGAGATGGTAGACAAAAATCGATCCAGATTGCTTATTCAGGCTCTCCTTCTCATGCCAATTTGTTGTTGATGTTTTGTGCACAGCAACAACTCAAACATAATATAATATCCTATCTCTCTTGAAAGGTAAATATCTATCAGCAAGCCTCAAGAGATAACCCCAAGGTCTCTAATGTCAGGTCTTGACAATGCATAGACAACTCAGTGATAAATGTGAAAATGCTGGTAATCACAATGAGACCTTACTACAAGAAAATTAGAGAGATTCCTAAATTTAACACTACTCCTAAGATTAACAATGCAAATGATGAAACACTTGAAATGGACCAATCCCTCAGAAACTGATTTCTACTTGACCTAGATGAATCTGTAATCTTACAAGAATAGTGCAATCTTCTAAGGTATTAAAGATTTTAAGATCATGAACATTCATTAAAAGTAACCCCATTGCAATTAAAATGAATAAACCTTCATAATTGAACTAAGCACAATAGATATATGGTCCAGGCTAACTTTGCAAAGCAACTAACAATCAACTAGCTGCAAAAAGTATGGACCAGGGATTGCTGCAAACACTTCAAGCATCAAATCATGAACACCATTGAATCAATTATAAATCTAACATACATCTAATAAACTTGAGAAATTTCAAAAGATAGAATCATAAGAACCATGCAAGATAAGTCAACACAAAAGAGATCACCAAAAATCACAATGTCTTCAATTGTATTGAATCACCCAATAATAGCAGCAATTCCAATGTTCTGTGTTACAACATTTGCTAAAAAATCGACTAACTTCTACCCCTAATTCTAACTCTTTGATTTACTACCCTAATTTCTTCTAAACCTAATTCTCCTAGTCTTCTGATTTCTACTACCCCTTACAAATGAGGCGAAATGCCATATTTATAGAAAACCCCCAGAGCATGTCGGCCTAATTAAATTTTACAATAATAATAGGCCACAAAACAAGTCAGCCCAAGGATAATTCAAAACAAGATAAAATATGCATTAAATGCATGAAATCATCCAGGTTAGCCTGGGATTTACAATGTAACTCGATCCAATGCATGTGAAGGATGAAAAAAACTAGGCAGAAAAGGCTCCAGATAAATAGGAAGCACAACTCCCAATGCAATTGATCATTAATTGGCCCCTTCGTCCTTGTATTGATCTAATTTATCTGGAATCTTAAGAAAAATACTCTCCAAATTAGGCAGAGGTGAAGTAATGAATACTTTGAACCCTCCTTCAATCAAAGTAATCTCCTCCTCTCTTCTTTGACGACCCTGTTAAATTCAGCCCGCACTCAGCAAAAACCACCATCAATATCCATTATGACATGAAGATTAGAATTAGCCCATCACCAATAATATATTCATCATTCAAATAAATCCAAGCAAAGATCGCAATCAACCCTGAAATGCTGTTAATGCATTTTCTTTGAAGTTTAGGATTTTCACCCCTTTGAGGAATCCAGGCCAGAGAGGAATTTCAGAAAATTCTCAGGCAGACAGATTATGGCGAAATAAGCATAACAAGAACTAAATAATCATTCAATCAATCATAATTAGATAAGAAACAACATGAAAAATCACATAATACACAATCAGTAGCTAATAATTCATGCAATCTCACAATTCTTCGTTTTCAACAAAGTTTCAGAGAAATCCGCCCAAGACAGATTTCTGCGAAAACAATCAACAGTCTACAAATTCTAGAAAATGAATAGACAATGGGAGTTTCAGGAAAATTTGGAGGGAGCGAAAATACACAAAAGCAGGTAAAACTCCAGATTTTAGGAAAATGCAGAGGACAAGGAAAACTAGGGAAATCCACCAGCGAAGGAAAATCCCAAAACTGAAAGAAAACCCAGACTTTGACGTTCTCACACAATTTCACTCAAATTGAAAGATCAAAAATTTGAGGACCTGGGCTCGTCACCAGCAGGATTTGAACATCCTACAGATCATCATTAAAATTCAAGGTTGATCCTAAAGCAAATCGAGGGAAAATTATGATACCATAAATATGAAACCCTAAAATTTCACCATGAACGCAGGGGAGTTAGCCTATATTTCGATTGACACCCCTATTAAGCTCAAGGATGGGTTATTCAAAGGAGGCACAGGTGAGTTTTACTTAAATGAAATTGAAAAAAAGCTCACAATCTCACCCAGGGCCGATAATCACACAAGCTCAAAAAACTCCAAAATCAACCAAAACGAAAGAAATCATACACATAGGGTCGAGCTTGAAAATGCAATAATAAGAATGCTAGGCACCATTGAACTCATCAATCAACAAGAGACTACAACGACCAGGCCATCAATATTCATAAAAATGACAAACCAAACCCCAATCTAGGAATTCAACAAGGAGATGAACTTTGGGAAAATCTAATCGATGCAGAATTCTATGAAAGACTAAAATATTTGGAAAACAATGCAAAACATCAACCGTTGGGCTTTGGGAAAATCTGGATGGGGTGGAAAATCCCGAGAAGAGCCAAAAACCTGAAAGGAGTTCAAAACATCAGATTTTCAAAGTGCTTACTAGAAAGGGGGCATATGCATGAATAAGATAATCGTTCAAACACGCGCTAAGGAAATAAAGCCTCAAAATCCAAGGGGTAAAGCATCAAAAATCCTAGCAAAAGAGGGTCCCTACTTTTAGTAGGGCGTATGTGCAAAAACTGCACAACAAGTTGCTTGGCTTGAGATGGAAGATTGGTGAATGAATAATGAATTAGGTGAATGTAGAAGATAATAGAAGATTGTCAAAATGAGGAAAAAAACACTTATGTATACACACTTGTGCCTTAGTAACCCGTTAATACCTCATCATAGGCCGACATCAAGCAATTTTGAATAAAATATCGAAAGGAAATTTAAAATATTTTGAATTTGGGGCCAAGGGGAACTCATTCGCCACCCATGGCGAATGGGTCCCACCTAGGACCTAAAAACAAGTGTTGGGAAGTATGTTGTATTTAATGTTGTTTGTCGGGCTAATACTAAGAAACACAATTAAGCATATGAGAGCATAAAGGGGTCAAATAAAGCATAATAAAAGGATAAATAGTGAAAATGTGCCTAGAAAATCGTAAAATATTGTTATAAGACTTTACAATACTTCAAAATAGGACTTGATGAATAAAAAGGTGATTTTTAGGTGAATTATAATTAATAGATTCTAGAAGAGTGTAGAAATGTCTTACAACACTTCACAACAACTTCACAAGACATTGTTAAAAGCATTTTATTTAGTTTGCAAAGGTCCAAGACCTAGTGTGGATGCATAAAATGACTCACAACACTTGAATCAAGGCCTCATTAAGTCAAATTTATCATGAATTATCCCATGTCAAGGAAAGGTCCTTTTATCTACGACATATTTCCTTGCACTAAATTATTTTGAACGGGCCTTCCCAAAGGCTATCAAACTTCCTGTGCTGACCCGACTTTGCAACCCTTTCATTAAACTTCAACACTAAGTCTCCACACTTTAGACCTTGGTCGGACACTTTCTTGTCAAACCACTATTTAACCACTTGTTGGCGATTAGTCATGGCTAGTAGGGATTTTCCCCTTTTCTCCTGCACTTCCAGCAATTCGGCTAGCTGCACCTCCATTGCGTTGTTTTGTTCCATCTCGAGAGATTTTAGAAATTGCAATGTCAGAATCTCCATGGAGATAGGAAATAGCGCGTATTTTCTATATACTAGCTCATATGGTGAAGTCTTGAGGATTTTCTTAGGAGTTATGTTGTCTGCCTAGAGCGCTGCTTGGAGGTTTTTATGCCATTCCCTTTGGTGCTTCGACCCAATCCTTTTGAGGAGTCAGACTAGATTTTTGTTCATCAACTCGGCTAAGCCGTTCCCCTGCAGGTAGTAGTTTGATGATGTTTTAATGAATATGCCATAAGTAAGTGTGAATTGACATACCTTAGAGCCTAGGAAAGCTTTGGCATTGTCGAAGATGATGGTTTTGGGTGGATTGAATCTCATAACTAGTTACTCAAGGAAGTCCACTATCTCTGCCTTTTTTGCATTCTTCAAGGGCATAGCTTCAGACCACCTTGTGAAGTAGTCAGTGGCCATCAAGATCCACTTGTATCCTACACTAGAGGCCAAGTTGATCATTCCAATGAAGTCTAGGCTCCATTGTGCGAATGGCTCATCAACCATTATCAGATTGAGAGGAATTACAAAATTCTTTCTTCTTCCTACAAATAACTGGATCTCCTTGCAATCTTTTACCAAGGGGTAGGAGTCATTGAATAGCGTTGGCCAAAATTATCCTACGCACATGATTTTGAAGGTGGTGGTATTTGCGGAGAAATTCTCACTCGCTGGATTACTGTGGAAAGTGTTGAGGATCCTTTTTGCTTGCTTTGTGGTAACACACCGCAATAAAACATCGTTAAAATTTATTTTGAATAGGATCCCTTCGATGAGCACATATCCACTATTCTGTAGGTGATAGAATCTTCTCTTATTTGAAGGAAGTCTTGACAGATATTTTCCTGTGTGAATAAACCTTGTGCCCTATCTACTAGCCAATAGCCTTTGGACTTGGATTCATTTGTCAGGACTAGCTCCGATGGCTCTTCTTTAGTGACCATTTCTTCATCATGCACAATATATTCACACAATCCTCTTCCTTGAATGGTCTTTGTAGGCTTGAACTCAATGTAATATTCAAGGATCTTGGTAATCCAATTGTCTCTTTTCTTGGTGATCTCTCCATCCATGATGTACTCGCGTACACTAGAATGTGCAACATAAACAATCACCTTATTGCAAGATATTAGGTGGTGAAACTTCTTGAGTCCCTTTACTATTGTAAACGCTTTCCTCTCTACAAAGTTTTAGTTTGTCTCATATTCCTTCAGGATCTGGGAGTGAAATGCTATCAAGTGTTCTCCCTTGCCCTCATCATCTTTCTAAGTTAAGATAGTAGCAATACTTGACTTGCTACTGAATACATACATTATGAAGTCTTTTGGTAAGTCTGGGTTGACCAACACAGGAGTAGAGGAAATAGCATCCTTGAATTTCTCAAAGGCTTCTTTGGCTTCTTTTTTCCATTTAAATGTTTGATCCTTTTTTAGCATCAGGGTGATTGGCCTAATTATTCCTGCAAAATTAGAGATAAATTTGCCTACAAATTTTACCTTTCCCAAGAAAGACTGGATGCCTTTCTTTTTTATCAGAAGGGGAAGCTCTTTGATTGCTTTCACCTACTTGGGATCAATTGAAATTCCTTCTTTGGAAACTATGTGCCCCAATAACTTGCCTTGGGGCACTCCAAAAACACATTTTTTTGAGTTTAGGGATATCCTGAACTCCTAGCATTTTTTAAACACCATATCAAGGTGATCAAAATGATCATCCTTGGATTTGGAGAACACCGTTAAATCATCTAAATAGATTAGGATAATCCTATTGATTAGTTCACTAAAAGCAATATCCATTTCCCACTAGAAGGTGGCTCTTGCATTTGAGAGGCTAGACGACATCTTAGCGTATGCAAACATTCCCCACGTGGTAGTGAATGTTGTTTTATGTTGGTCCTCCTCTTTGACCCAGATCTGATTATAACCAGAGAAGCCATCTAACAGGGAAAACATCTCTAATCATACCACTATCTACAAGATTAACTCCATTGAAGGTAGCGGGTAATGATCCTTCAAGGATGCTCTATTTAGGTCTCGAAAGTCCACACATAGACGGATATATCCATTCTTCTTTTAGATCGGGACTAGATTGGATAACCACATGCTATGCTTGATTGAGAAGACAATCTGCAATTGGATTAGCTTTGTTAATTCTTGTTCCATTAGTGCTTCAATCTTGAGATTCACTAGCCTCTATTTCTGGCGGACTGGTTTTGTGCCTTTCACCAACTATATTGTATGCTGGATGATATTGGGATTTATCCCTTGAGTTCATCATATGACCAGGCCACCACTCCTTTTTACCTTTTATAGAATTTGATGAGCCTTTCTTTATCATGGTGTGGGACATCCTGCCCGACTTTAAGCTTTCTCCCATCTTTGACCTGAAGATTTGCATAATCACCTTTTTTTGCTACAAACTTCTTGTCATTTATTGCATCATCACAATTGAAAAGATTTTTGAGAGTGACCAATCCCTTTGGAAGCTTGTTGGATTTTAGCTAAATGATTTGTCCTTCATAAGCTTCAGTGATCTTTGGTTGGAGTTGGTTGACAAATTCTCCTGACTGTTGGCTAAATGAGGCAATGTGTTCATCATTGTCGAACACTTGCTAGCTTTGGTCATTGTATGGAATGGCTGGTCGGACTATCACTCGTACAGAGTGTTTGTTGTGAATGAGGTTGGAGGTAGGGTCAAACTAGGATCTGATTGCTACCATGTGATCCACAACTGTATTTTGTTCTCTGGGCACCGTTTGAATGTTGAAGGCTTCAAATCCCTCAATCAGGTCCCAAAATCGGTGTCTATAGGATCGTATGTGAACATTCTTAGCCATAGAAATTCCTTAGAATTGATTGACTACTAGTTCAGAACACCATTAGATGTCTCATGCCCATTCGCTCTACAAGGCTTAAACCTTGCACCAGTCCTTCATATTTAGCTTCATTGTTTGAGCAAGCTAAATGAAAGTAGAAAGACCTCAGTGTATTTTCATTGTGTGGGGATATTAAACATATCCTAGCTCTTGTGCCTGTCTTTCACCTTGCTTCATCAAAGTGCAATGTCCATAGCTCCAAGGCTTGACCACTCTCAGGTTCTTTGATGACCTTCAGGAGTACTTGATCTTCATCATAGATGAAATAGGTGCCCAACCCAATAGAATGGTAGTTTCCGAAAGGATCAGTATCTATATGTTCACTCAAGAGAACATCTTCTTGATTGGTCTGATCTCCAGTCACTTTTTCATCTTCTAGTTTTATTGCTTGGTGATAGAGGTATGAGTGGCCTCAAAGTTGATCATGGCTTCGTTAGCCACATGTTCTGAATGTAGAGCTTCAAATTCTATCTTCATTTTTGCACCGTGCTTGGTCCTGAGGATCATGTGTGACCAATCGAGGGATAGGTATCCGCCTACCTTCAAAGTGAATTCTCAGGATAGGCAGAGGCCAAACATGGGGGGAACATCTATGATCATAGTATCTTGCATCATTGTGATGCTATGGCAGACAAATAGAGTTAAGGGGAGGTCCTTGATGAGACTGACAATTTTGACTTTGTTTCCATCAAGTTGCATCACTCCTATTTTTAAAGGTTCATAGTTGAGACCTAAAGCCTCAGCTATCTGTTTCAGCATAACTGTGATGCTAGCACCAGAGTCAATCATGGCATTGTGTAATAACTTCTCCCCTATAATGAGAGTTAAGAAGAAGGGTTTAGGCTTTGAATTATCTCTCACCTCAGTAGGGGCTTCTACTATGCTATTTGTAAGAACTTTGGCAGGAGATGATTGATCAACGATCTTTCCTTTGAATGATTGCTCCTTTGGTTCAATGATTAGATCCTCCCAGAGGGCCTTTTGTAGTAATGTATTCTATTCCAAAATGGCTAAGATATCCCACAGAGACACATTAGTGGATGATTTTTTTAATTGTTCCACTATATTGAATAGTGGCGGATTTGGAGGCTTCTGCTCCTTAGCTCTTGTTATAACAATTTTTTTTTGTGGCAAACATTGTGGCACCACTGCAGAGGTACTAGGCATCTAGTCAGAAGCACTTTTAGTCTACGGACTAACTAGTTATGAAACAACTAGTTCGCCTGTGAATCTCCTCTTTGAGTGAGTTTTGTAATCATATTGCACTTGTGGTGTTTTTTATATGGATGCATCATTTGTGAACATTGCCTCTTCTTCTTCCATCCATGAGAAGAGTGCATGATCAAGACCGATATCCACTTATTTCTTTAGTAACATCCCTTGCATTTGTGCAATGAGCACCACGTTGTCCATTTACGAAGAGGTATACACATAACCTCCTTGGTTTGATGTGCACCTTGGTTTTGCTGCTTTGCCACCTTTTGGTGTAGGTTTCTGCGCAGGAAGTTTTAGGGAATATATGAATTGCCACAAGGGAAGCACTAGGGGTTGGTGTCATCAATTGAATTGTTTTTCCCCATAGTTAGCTCTCTGTTTGAGCTTAGGTTAGCACTCTATAGTGGAGAAGGCATCAATACTATTTGATTTGTTGTTTGCGCCTACAGATTGGTGTGAGCACCTCCTTGGAACTAATTTGTTGGTAAGAAAACCTTCCACCTTGGTAATTTTGATAAGTTGGTTTTGGAGGCACAACTTGGTTTTTCTTGATGATAGTTATTTCATTGAAAATACTCTGCAACATTTCCTTGAACTCACTCATCTCTTTCTTTGAAGAGCCGAATGTAGAAGCAACCTTCTATGACACATTCAGATATGTGTACATAGATTGAGGAGGAGCCGACGTGCTGGTAGAAGGAATATCCTAAGTAGGAACCAATATTTCTTGAAATATAGGAATGATGGGCGAAGATGGCAACTTCCTGACGTCTATCAAATTGTTCTCCGCCTTGATAGTGACATTATAGGCATCTAGTAGTGTGGTCTCGCCCAAAGATTAGATCATCAAGGAGATGCCAGGATTGATAGATTTCAAGTAGAACATGAATGCTAGATTAGGCAATAGGTGGATATCAACTTGGATTCTCTACCATCTTGTATGGAAATGGGCATTGAAGTCAGCCATGGCTTCGTGCGGGGCCACTTTATGACTGTCAATTGATAATATAGTGAGGACCGGTCCTCATCATTCAAAAATATTTGATAGAAAGGATCTCTAAGCTCATCTTAGGTACTAATAGTGTTTTCTTGCAGTTTCCTATACCAATCTAATGCCTTGCCTCTGAAAGAGGCAACAAGCAACCTTAGTGCTATATTTTGGTCTATAACACTGTGTAGCAGATATGCATCTGCAACATCTTGCAAATGTTCGGATGGTGTTCTTGAGCCATCTCTGGTGATCTTAGGTATATCTTTTAAGGAAAATACTAGGAAGAAGCCAAAATGACAGGTGCTACTGGTGCAACAAGAGGACTTTTGGCGTCCCATGCCATGTAATTTCTGTTAGCAGTAGGCAACATGGCTAGTGGAAGGTGTAGAGGAAGTGAAATGTTCACTAATTGGGTCGTGGGCTATACTGTCCCTAATATTAACACTAATAAACTAGGGTTATTTTCTATTAGGGATCTAGTTATAGGCCGATGGATCATACACCCTCCTTAAAATCAGGTTCATTTAAGCTCAATCCCACTAGGTGTGCTAGGAAAAAGAAAAAATTGTTGATGCCAAAAATTGGCAAGGTAATAGTCCTTTGTGGGAAACTCAATTTATGGGGGACCTATTGAGCTAAAATGAGTGATCTTTGGGTTTTTAAAGAATCTAACTTCTTCTGTAATTGGGGTTTGGAAAGGGAAAAAGAAGAAAATATAAAAATAAAGGATCTAACTAAGGTGATACGCTAGAATTTAGATAAAAAGCATGATAAATCTATGTTTTGGATATGATCTAAGGGCCTGTTCAACAATTTGCTATGTCCTAGAATGAAAAGAATTAAAGATTGAAGCATGAATAGTACATTCAATGACAAAATAATTTTCACACTTATTCATTGAAAAGAGGAGTCAAAAGACATGATCTAAACCAACAAACTTGCATTAAAATTATATAATTTCTGCAAATGAACCATTCAAACAATAATGTCATAGTATAAAGTTAATCAAATAGATTTTAAAAAAATAGAAAGGCCGAACAATGGAACAGTCTGTGAGTCTTTCTACAATAATCTAATAATAATAAAAAGGCTTGGTGTCTCTAAAATTTTATATTTTCTGCAATTCTCAAACACTTGGAACTCGTGGAACTTGGAACTTTGAACCCCTCTTTAGAAGCAAAGAGCAATATATATAGTGAGCATTCCCACCACCTAGCAAGCAGTAACTGAAAAGATTTGGTATCCTGAGCAATGATGTAGAAACAATGATTTCCCTTGTCTGTTGTAACAGAAAAAGATTCAGGCCATAACATGTGGTCGCTCCCCTTCTAGGTGCATCCCCTGCGAATGATTGCAATGTTCCTGACATAGTCTCATGCAAAAAAGTGTTGCCACCCGGTATATGCAGTTAGAACATGCAACATCATATTGCAGCCCATTGTTTGCCCCATCCTTATCTTTGAAGAAGTACTCACCAAAGAGACACGTGGTGGTATTTCGCAGCTCGTGGTTCATTCATCCCCCTCGTCGTTGAAGTATTGCACTAGGAAGACACGTGGAAGCATGCTTTTTTATTGGCACAGATTGTGAGGTCTACCAAAGGATATGTGGATGAAGGCTACATGGCACACGATTGGGACCTGAGTCAAAAGTGAAGGGAAGTAGCCTTTAAGCACGCACAACGATGACATGTGGAAACATAACAGGAGTTGGTAGAAGAGTGAAGGAAAGAATCCATTCGATGAGGGCTGAGTGGAAACGTGGTGGAGGCCGGTGGTCATTTATCAAAAATGGCCGATGATGTTTACCTGAGGCATGGGCTAGTACTTAGTAAAAAACAAAACCCAAAGGGAGCTTGATGAATGTTATATTCATAGTCTCCAAAAGAGAGTGCATTGGAATGAAAGGGAGATTCATCATTCACGAATGCATTATCTCCAAAAGAGAGTGCATTTGAATGAGTAGAAGGTAGAGTAAAATTAAGAAAGGTATCAATGATTTCATCCTCTTGCACCAAAATAACCTTAGAAGGAATTTTGGGAGAGAGATAAACAAAGAATAATAAGAAAGGAGACAGGAACTCACTTTCACATGCTTGCAAGAGAGCTTCTTGAAGCTTGTTAGCAAATCTAGAAAGAGATAGGAGGAAGAAAGATAGAAAATAAATTTTGAAATAGATGTATGGACATGTCAATTGACCCAGAGCAATCCAGGGGTGACAGAACTGAGAAAAACTGAAAATCCAAATTTTCTATTTTTTTGGTATTTTCTAGGTTCTAGCAATTTGCATTTTCGGAGGTCTTTAGAGTAGAATTTGGGGTCAAAACTTGTGTTGGTCCCTAAAATTTGGTTATTGAAGGCACAATATTTTAGGGACCAAATTAGTCCTCTTGGATATCTTTGCAACAGTGTAAATGGTTTTGAATTTTGAGCACCGAGTCAAAAGTTATGACCCCACCAAGTTGGGGTAAATAAATTCCTAGTTTTGCCGATATTGGCATGGTGTGATGGTTTAAAGGTAGCATTTTTGTTCTTTCCACCAATTTTCAAAACTCATTAGGATGGTATTTTTGAGTGGTTGTATTCTAGTTCATAGCTCCAGTTCAAAAGCATTTACCCCTTGAATAAAAAAAAATAAATTGCTAGTTTTTTTGAAAAATATTATGGTTCACATCAGGTTCACCAAAATGTAGAGAAGGGGGATTTTCTACTCATGCGTCTCTTTATTCACATGAGATTCCCAAGGGGCGAACTTCCTTAAACTACCTGAAGGAACAAAGAAAGAGTTCTAGAATTTGAAGGAGTAAATCACAAAGGTTTTCTGGATAGACTAACAAGATCTCAACCAAAGGACGACAACATGGAGTAAGGACGATAGTGCGGAACACTAGCATCTCGTACGAACTAGAAAGTGAGAATATCATAGAAAAAAACTAAGTGATCACTAATAATCAAATTGATAAGAACCTGCAGAATGTGGGAAAATAAAAGAATGTAATAGAACTGAAGTGAAATAAAGTACAAATGCTAAAGTTAAAGAGGATAAGAGATAGAAGAAGCTCACAAAAATCCAAGTAATGGAGCCTCCAAAAAATGAATTTCTTCAATACCTAGATGCATAAAATCTAGAGAAAATGTTGGGGTTGTATAGGGGTTTTCCTCAGTCAAACACCCATTTTGGTGTGCCCACCTCCATGGAAAGCCAAATAGATAGAGAGGAATGAACAAAGGAGTGATAAAGAAATCCCCACTCAAGGAGGAGAACTTGTATCACAGGGATGTGATGAATCCCAATATGTTCACAAGCACAAAGTAAGGGAGGTGTCAACTTCAAGGCTTAAGGAAGTTGTTAGGTCTCAAAAACATTGGTTGGAAAACCTCAAGAGGTTTCCAAGCTCTTGGTACATTTTAGGCTAATGAACAAGACCAATTGGTGTATTTGAACCTTCTTCTTTTTAGGCTCTGCTAGACCTAGGTGGGTGTAGCTATGTAAATGAAGTAGACTTAAACTATGTGTTTCCTACTGTGAGCATGCTTTTCAAAATCTGCAAATACTAATCTCAAACAAGGGTTAGTACCTACAAATCCTTCAAGAAAACTCCTATGAAATACTTTGCAAATGTTCTAAAATGCCACAAAAGATAAAGGAAAACCACAAACATAATGAAAACATTCAACAAATTACCTATTCCATAGTGGATTGGTGTCACATGTGCTAGTGACCCTTTCCCAATCCTTGATCAAAGCTCAAGATGATAAAATGCAAATGGAGATGATGGAGTGAAATGGACAAGATCAAATCTCAAATGAAGAGAGTAACCTTGCATAAAATTGTGGATCCATGAATGAGAATGAAGGCCTTATTTTATAGATTTTGTTGATGAGAGATTGGCCAAGATGGTGAATGTGGGACTAAAGATCCTCCAATGAGAAGATGACACTTGTCAAATGATGAGTGGTCAATGGTTGTGCAAGATTTGGGAAGAGTGCCCATGAGAGGGAGAATTTGAATTCAAATTTGCAATAAATTTTGAGAGGGGGACAAGAAAAACAGCAATAAATGCAAATGTTTGACTTGTCATGTTGAGGGAAAATGAGTGTTTTAATAAATCAATAAATTGATTTATATGTGCAAGTGGCTAGATCTAGAGAATGCAAGTGGGTGAGATTAGCATTAGATCAGGATTAATTAGCTAGGATGATGATTATGTTAGTTTAACCTCTTTGACTTGATTTAGGGATTTAAATCAAATCAAAGGGAGATGAATGATGATTTGAGATTTAATTAAATAAATGATTGATTTATTTAATCAAAGAGATGATGATAGGATCAAGTTTGATTTATTTGATTTAAGTTGATGAATTTACCCTGATGAATGGATGAGTGTGATTTTGATCAAATGCATAATGCTAATTTTGCGTGTCTACACCTACTTGAGCAATCTATCCACAATGGAAATTGGGAGTGGAGAGATGCAAGCCTAATTTAGTATAAATTGTATAAGCAATATCAAGTTGAAGTTCATTAATATGTTTAGTTAACAGATGTAAGGTTTTGAAAATAGATTTGATAAAATTAGGTGATGAAATGGGTAAGACCAGTGCCTTGTTGGGTAAATGGAGTCAAATGAAGATCTAGGGTGAATGACTTATATTGGCTATAACTCAAACTATTTGGCACAATTATGTTGGTTTATATCTTGTATAAACGTGCAGGAAAGTGATTGAAAAACTCTACTTATTGATCCAACTAATACAACCAGATTACTTATGACTTATTAAAAGGATTTTAATCCTTCCTTGAAGGAACCAATTGAATAAATCACACAGGAACAATAGATGATACCAAATTGAAGACAAAATGGAAATCCTAATTATATGGCTCTTCTTACTAATCCATATGCTACTTCTAAGTTACTGCGATTAATTAAAAGGATTTAATTCATGAGGAGAAACCAATTAACTTAACCACACATGAAAAAAAAATGTGTCTAATGAATTTGGATACCAGCTTGGATATACAACTTCAAATTACTAAGAAATAACATAGTGGAGACAACCAGATAACCGTTTAAAAAACCAAACAATTGTAACCAATATGAAACCACAGAATCAAAGATCTTTCATTGATTTCCTCAAAATTATGCTTGCAACATAGTCTTTCGAAATGTAAACATTATGTAACTCTTTTGCTATCTATCTATTATCCCTATTCACTTTCTCCTACCTTTTTCTCTTTGGTCTTGGTCTCTCTTATATATACAAGAGGCAACAAGCTTCAGACCAAAAGACACGTCCTTTGATAACAAAACATGATTTTAAAACTAAGCATAATTAAGAAATTAACACAATCATAAATGTGTGCACCAATCTGTTAATCCTCAAGTAGAAGCCCATGATCATCCAAGACCTATTCAAGGATTTTACTATGTAATAGGGTCCACATCATCACTAACGGTCAATTTTGATTGTTGCTTAGTTGTGCCTAGAATGTCCATCGCCTGATTGATAAACAAATTGAATGATAAGAGGTGATGGATGTATTCCTATTCTACATGAGTTCCTACACTGGATATTACTTCTCTCATATCATACTCCATGTACATGAATTTCTCAATTTGTTTATTTGTATTTTGCAGGACCATATCCTCATTATTGATTTCTTGCAACAAAATTGTTAGAAACTCTGTAAATTCTGCTTTCCAATCATCCCTTTCTCGAAGATTCCCTGTATCATCATAGAGTGTTGGAATCAAATTAAAGAAACCAAGATCCTCTTCGATTCTACGATGATACTGGTTGTGAGACTCTACCAAGTTGTTATATCTCTACAGTGCTTTCTCTTTCAGAGTCTGTTTATCCAGAAATTCCCTCTTTTTATCAATTATTCTACTTTGAAATCGAACATTCTCCTCTATTTCTAATTGTATCTTCTTGAACACACTCCAATAATCATCAGCTTGCTTCATCATCTTATTGAACCTTTCCTTGATTATCTCAGACATAGTATTGTACTTAATGACTTTCATTTCCTTTTCTAGTGCTTTACAGTTTTCTTGGGCTTTCAAATGGGAACTTTTCCAATAAGATACATAAGCTAATGCATCTAATATTCTCTTATCCTTTTCGAGCCATGGGGAGTACAATTTTGAAGCAAAAGAGGAAGATGAATTCTCCTTTTGATATGATAGCTCCCTTTTCAATTTATCATTTTCTTTAACCAACTTTTCAATTTGTGCTCTAGTGAATTTTGCCACATTAACATTCAACTCTATAGTTTCCAAGGGATTAGTGTCCACAACTCTTTGGAGTAAAAGATTTCCAAGCATTTGATTTGGATTATCAATTACTGCCGACCTATTTTCATGGGGGTATAGTGACTAAATAAGCAAGGTAGCCTCATCTAGATTATACCTAGACCTTGAATACATCTTGTCACTAGCCTCATCCATTAGGTTCATTGTTTTATCCCCTCTTTTTCTAAAATTATCAAACACAATTGCTGAGCAAATGTCCCATCCTAGTAGAAGTAATACCCCATCCTCTTGAAGTAATTCTCTACCTCTCTCGGGGGTGATAGATTACATCTCCTTGTCAATTTCCCTTTTCAATTCCTCTAAAGCAACAACTTCCTTTTCAGGAGTAATATCTTTCTCCTTTTGTCTTATTTTCCTTCCCTTATATTCATAGACAAATGATTTGAATTCAAAAGTTTTAAAAAAGTCACCATTAGAAATGAATTCGTGACCAACCTTGACCCTAATGTCATCGAATAATTCATCTAATGCTTGAAATATTACAACATTATGTTCCTGAGGGGGCTCATATTGTGTAATCACAGTGGCTTTTATTTGTTCTACTTGTTGCTCCTCTTCACTACTCTTCTCAGATCACTTTCTTTGTTACTTTCATCTTCTTCACTCTTGTCAGTGGAAAAACATACATCAGGAGTAGGTTGAGAGGGTATGTGATCTAGAGGCTCCACATACTCAGCCTGTACTCCTGTATAACTTGCATGAGATGTATCAAAAACATATGAAGGTACATATTTTACTATTTCATTATGAGCAATAATTTCCTCAATCCTAACCAAGGGATCCTGTATATCACCAATTTTTTTTGACTACGATGGGAAATTATTTCTCTTCCACTCCTCTGTAAGCATAAATTTATTATATGAGACCATTCTATCATAGGTGGAAACTTCATCTCAGTTCCTGATCACATCATCAACCATAAACCAATGCTCATATTGTGACAACCCTTGTTGTAATCTTGCTTGATGAATAAACCCCTCTACATAAAATTTATCTCTTTCATACCCAAGAGGGAGGTTGTAATGAGCTATTTTAGCATCAATTTCCTCATATCTTTCATTTGAAACTACTGTAAAATCTCCAAAAAAAATAGTGTTGGGCATGAGTGATTGCTTATTATGACCCTTGAGGTGTTTAGCATCAGACTTTTCCAATTGCTGTACAATCTCCAGATAAGCAACTCTATTAGGAACTACTCGGGGTAGCAAATGCGGAGTCCCTTCAAACCCATAGACTCTTATTATTGTGCAGTCAGAGAAAGCATACCAGTCTCCCCAATTATGGTTTACTTTTACTTTTTGGCCATTCTCCTTTGGCCTTAGAAATATTTTCACCTCAAGGGATAAGTTGTGATCATATGAATATCCTAGTAGCTTCATTAATGGTTTAACAAAAAATTCTTCAAAATATAAATAATGAGACCTTTCACATCGACTATCCCATAGTGAAGTCCTCATCTGTACAGGTTTGAAGTTTCCATTTTCATCTGTATCTTTGATCCTTAGTTCTTTACTCCACACATTTCAGGCATGTCCCTCATACAAAAGTAAATGCATTAGCAAGGAATAGTGTTTGAAATGTATGCAGTCATTGTTATTTTTTATCCTTTGAAGCCCCTAATTTAGGGAATTAGCCTTGAAGTATCTTGCATAGTTGAATGACCTAGCATCCTTTCTCTGTTTATCTGTAGCTACAACCATCGGTGCAATAGACATAAGAGGTGGGACCTCTATTCCCAAGACTTGACCAACTTAATAATAGGTATATTGAAAGTATTCTTCAAACAAATCTACATGAAAAGGAGGGTTTTAATTGCTCAAAAACCTCCTAATCTGGCCTTCCTCATTTGTAGGTCTATGCAAAGGAAATTTCCATCTCTTGTAGCTAGTATCCATGTAGCGATATTCTGTCAAGAGATCTCTAATTGTGAATGGAAAATTCTGGGGATATTCTAACTGAAATAAACTAGAGATCAGGTCTTGGGAGATAACAAGCCTATCAACTCCACTCAGTGACTAGATAGTTCTCTTCTTGGTGTTATACCGACTGGCAAGAGGTTTAATTAATTCTACATTGATGAATATGTTTGACATCACAAGTCTTCCTAAGTTCAACCTCCATGGGTTACAAACTGGTTGAAATCTAAATTTCTTTCTTTAGTGATACATAAAAAGTTCATATCCTCGATGTGGCATCCAAACATCCCCCAGAACCTTATGTTTGTCTAAAAATTTACTTGTTTGAACACTTCTGCTGGGTCTTGGCCCTGACTCCAGACATTGGTCTATCAAATCTTGGTTTAAATTCCTCTTTTCAGTTTTTTGTTTCTTTTCCTTAGGTTTTTCCACATTTTCTTCCATCAAAATCTCTAAAAATACAATTTTATAGCTAAGAGTGATGTACTTACATGAATTTATGCCTCCCTTGGTTTTGCTGCATAAGAGCTTTGAGTTCCATGTTTTCTACTTCTGCCCTTAGCGTAGCCCTCCTGGTTTCTACAATTGTATGATCAACTTGTGGTGCAATTTACTTCTACTCTGGCTCATTAATATACCACTTGTTTCAGTCTTGTCATCAGGAGGAGAATTTATGATAAATATCCCAATGATGCTCTTGGATGTCGCAACAACTAGTAGTAATTGTTCATCATTGTATCATTGGAGTCTTGGTTCATTTTCCACTGATGGCCACCTTCTCCACTGATGAATGTATTTCTTTCAATCTATCACTGGGACACTAAACAATGCTACCCTGATGCACCTGAGCTTCACCATTGAGTGTTATACTTTTGATAATTCATGATTGTATCGGGCCATCGGGGGATCACAATCATTCGTTCCACCATTGTATTAGAGCTATGAAGATGTGATCATCTTTATTGCCTCTATCAATTTGCCAGGGAGACTACCTTGGAAGTTAGGTTGATGGAATGAGGTTACACCGATGTAAAGTTATGAACTATCCTCATCAGGCTATCGATGGGTGATAATGGGAGTTCCACAGATGAGGTATTGTTAGGCCGATGATATTAATGGGACTTCAAATTCTTTTATGAATGCGATTGTTAGGGTATGCTAGCTGCAAAATGGATTTTGTTACACAAATCTCAGTGATTTGTCTAAATCATAAGGTTAAGTGTGGTGAATTTTGTAAGGATTGAGAGGTAACTAGATAGAGGCTGATGAAAATATGTGGGATTTTTTAGTCCTAACAAAATCTAAAGAGAGAGGATGGAAGAGAGAGATGCGAGAGCCAAGATAGCTACAAAGAGCATTGTGAGAGCTTAAGAGTGTTGTAAAAGCTTGAGTGTGCTGCTATAGAAAACTATAACAAGCTATGGAAGAAAGATAGAAAAACCAATAGGAGACTAAAAGATAGGATCCCAATCTAGAAATATTTAGAAGAAAAAAATAGATTGAAAAGATAGCATATAAAGAGAAAATAGGAGGGAAAAGAAGCTTCCGGGTGGTTACAAGGCATATCAAGCCGTTATCATTGAAAAAGTTAGTTGATAAGTGGAAAACATTCTTGGGAATGGTCATTTGAAAGTTGAAATGTTGCAAAATGCTAGTGCGGTGCGCGAAGGTCTATGCAGCGCACTATGTCCAGACACATCACGCTAAAAAATGACGAGAACAGAAAAGCACAAGGTTTGACACAAAGTTGACGTGCAAGGGTAGCTATTGAAAAGGGGTTCCTGAGCATCCTAAAAAGGGAAAAAGGTTGATGTAGGGGCTAAAATGAGCCTACACAAATGCTAGGGGAGTGGACACTAAAGCAAATGCAAGAATGTATGTGAAATTGCAAGGGGTGCAATTTTAAAACATTACAATAACATATTTATTTATTTGAGGAGAAAGAATTAGATGATAATTTAAAGCAAGGGGACAATAGAATAATGAAAATTGAAACATGAATAAGAAAAATTAAATTAATCCTATGGGTTTGAGTAGTCACCAAAAAATAAGAACCTTAAGACTTATAGGCATGAGTTAAAGGCTTAAACTTTTAGGATATTTTACAAAGCCTAAATGAGTATGATGCAAGAAGTTGGGTCCACAAAAAGCTCAAAAATTGGAAGTGATTTTCTTGATTTTCAAAAATTGTGACAATTGGACCGAAAATTTGAAGCACTTACACAAATGTTAATAATATGAAATTTATTCTTTTGAGTATTTTTTAGGACCATATCATGCACATGTACAGATACTAGATAATTTGACTTAAATAAAATTAATTTCCTAATTCCCTTTGGGTAAAGATATGTAACAAATTGAAGATTGAGGAGGATATTTTTATAATTTTATAAAAAAAAATTATTAATTTTTATTATCCCTAATTGTTGTTTTTGAAAACCAATGTGTATGAACACCATAATTGACCTAAACTACTAATTTTTTAATTTGAATTGTTTTTAGATTGATGTCATATAAATTTTTTTACAAAAAAAAAGATTAAAAGTTATTAAAAAACAAAAATGCCTAATATTTCAAGTTATTCGACCAATTTTCTTATAAATAAATTAAAAAATAGAAAACATGATCTAATGATAAAAAATATTATATACTTGAAAACTAGACATCGCGATTTATAATGGGTTTTAATTTCATAAATTAATTCTAAAAAAAAGACCCATCAGGCTGCTATATTGCCAAAGCTAGATATTTCTCTTAACATTTTCTTAGTTTTTTAGTTGTAGGTCAAAGGCTAAGGGTCGAGTTACCAAACCTTTATAGAGCATAAAACCAAAGAAAAAATTTGGTTGGGGATTCCAAGGCATGCATTATGGATAGCATATTTTTTTCATTAATGGAATATCCTCTTTCATTGGTTCTCAACTTCCTACTTTCAATTGGTATGGGGTGTCCTTTTTGAGAGAGGACAATTCCAATTCTTTCACCATAAGCACCACATTCTACAACAAACAAAAGTGAGAAATCAGGAATTGCAAGAACCAAATAAGAAATAATTACCTCTTTTAGGTTCTCAAAGGTCCTTTGTGCTTCCTCTATCCATTCAAAGGCTCCTACTTTAGTTAGATTGGTGAGAGGACCACAGATTAAGAAAATCCTCTAATAAAACACTAGTAATAGCAACAAGTCCAAATAAACCTCTTAGCTGAGAGAATTTTGTAGGAGGCAACCAGTCTAGAATAGATTGGATCTTTTTTTGATCAACCTAAACTCCTTTAGCACTTATGACATGTCCCAAATATAATATCTCTATTGACCCAAACAAAGAGAGACTGTTGTTCTAGAATTCCCAAGACTATATCCAAATGCTTCAAATGTTCTTCCCATGTTTTGCTATAATTCAGAATATCATCAATAAAAACCAACACAAACTTCCTCAAGTGCTTACTAAAAACATGAATCATGCATGATTGGACTATTTTTAGAGCATTAATGAGACCAAAGCATATAACGAAGAACTAAAAATGCTCATAGTGACACAAGAAAGAAGTTTTCTATACATATTCTTCACTGATGTAGATCTGGTGGTATTTAGACCTCAAATCAATATTTGAAAAGTACACCAAACCATATAGCTCATCGATCATATCATCTATCCGTAGCATGGGGTACCAATTCTTAATGGTCTTATTGTTCAATGCCCAGTAGTCTATGCACATCCACAAAGTGCCATTCTTCTTTACCAACACCACAAAAGATGTGAAAGGACTAGAGATTGGTCTGATGTAGCCCATATCCAACAAATCCTTTATTTCTTTCTCTATCTCCTCCTTATACATCCAAGTATGGTAGTATGAAGTGGTCATAACCGAATTTGATCTTCGTTCAATTTTTATAATATAATGGAAACCTCTATCTAATGGCAATTTGGGATGCATATCACTGAAAAAAAAATGCTTATCCAAAATATTTTTCATATCAATATGAACTTGACCATTCTCACCTTCAAAGAGTCTTTTGAAATCACCAAACAAGTAGCAGTCCAAGTGACTTGGCTCTTCCTAAAAATCCTTTCCATTCTCCTAGCTAATACTACTTACTGACCTCCATTAGCCATTCCGTTTAGAACCACATCTTTCTCATTGGATTTGAACTTGAGTTCCATCATTTGGTAATTTTTAGTATACTATCCCAATGAATGTAGCCACTACGCACCCAAAGTTACATAATTAATTTCTCCCAAACCAATAACATAGAAGTAAAAAATAAACCTTATGATCTTTGAATGTTATGTCCAACTTTTGGACTTTATCCTTGCAGGGTAAGTTATATTTGTCTACTCCAATGACAATGTCAAAGCCTTCAATTTATTTTTCATTTAGTCTTCTTCTCTTCACAAGTCCTTGAATAGTGATTTTATGCCCTTAGCTCCTCCTTTAATTAGAATAGTCTCTCTTTGTCTAACAAGGACTCCCCAGATCTTGAAAGAGTGGTATCTATGTGCACTAGATAGAGATGCTAATATGCAACCATTGTATTTCTCCTTATATTCCTCCCCTAGAAGGGCATCTTCTAGATCATGAACTCTTTGGACCCATCTAATTCTGATTCTTTGTTAGAAAGGACTTCTATATAGAAAACTTTCCCCTTACCTATACATCTGTGTCATGGAACCCATGCTTCTCAACAAGAGAAACAAAGTTTCTTTCTTTGGAGCTCATTCTTAGTCTCTTAGTCTACCCTCTTCACCACATTAGGAGTTATATATTTGGGTGTCAGTAGTAGAGCATGTAGTATTCTTTTTTGAAAACAACCCTTATGGGGCCATGCACCAAGTTTAGATGAGTGAGAGAAAAAATTCTTTAAAATTGATGGCTCAAGGGATACAACCATTTTAATAGCCTCTTCTAAAGATATTGGTGAAAAATATTTCATAAAATTCCTAAGAGGTTCAGTGAGCCTTGAAATGAAAATGTGCACAATCCTATTTTCTGATAGTCCAAGTACCATCACCACCACTTTATGAAATTCCCTTATATAATCATCCATTGAGTGATGTTTTTTAATCATGTCTAGCTTGTTGAAATATTCTTCTTCATCCTTCAAATCAAATCTATCAAGAATCCTCTTTATGAATTCATCAAATCTACTCATTTTATCATGACCTTGAGTGGTATGGCCATTAAACTACTATTCATAGGCTTCCCCTTCAAGATGTAAAGAGGAAAACTGAACTACATCTTTTTGTGTCATAGGGTTGAGAAAGAAATAAGTTTCCATGTTTTGTAACCATGCTCTATCTGAGATCTTATTACTCCCATCAAAATAAGTTTTTGCAAGTTTTCCCAACTAATTGTTATGCCTTGCATAACCACCCCATCTTATTCTAGAATAAAATGGGTCCCCCCTTTCTCTTTTGGTTTTGTTGCCTTTGGTTATTTTCTTTGCTCTTTGGAGTTCTTCTGGTTTTCTGCCTGAGTTGGTCTTCAGGTTTTGTCAAATTCTGGTCCTATCTTAGCCTAAGTTGGTTTTCTTCTTGCTAGGAATTCAATGAAATAATTGTAAGCAGTGGTATATCTTATGATATTATATCTTATGTGCTTCTGAGGACTAATGGGGACTCTGTTTTGCAGGATGAAATCACACACATGATGATATTTGTCAAGAGAGGCCGGCTGAAAAGTATTCCTCAATTCAAGTGGTCATAAAATCTTCTAAGGCAAGGGTCAGTAGGAATTTCCTCATGTCTCACCGACTGGTGGCTTGGCTCTGTCTGTTTGAACTCACCTATAGATTCCTATCGGCAACACATCAATCATTGTCCCAACGACTGAGTAATTCCTATTGGCGTGAGAAATCATCATCGCAGTGAGGTCATGGCGATCTTTTCATGTCTCACCGACCGGTTCATGAGTGAAGATTTCGGCCAAACAAATAGTATTCGGCATGTGGTCTTGGCGAGATCTTTTGGTCTTGCCAACTACATATTGGTATGAGATAGAGGGGTCTCCCAGAGTGAAAAGATTGGCAAAAGGTTAAATTTTCTACATAATGTTTGGTTGACATAATAGGTCTCGGTGACATAGAGGGGATATTGCCATATGCCTCCCCGACCGAAGAAGGTCCCACCAAGTGTCTGAGCCCGACGATAATTTTGCCTTCAGCAGGAGGTTTGGCCAAAACGAAAGGTCTTACCGAAGGGTCAGTCTTCGATATGACATGAAGAACTCAAGGAAAGGTCTCCCCGATGTGGAATTCTCTCACCGACATGAAATGAAGGCCTCAATGGAGGGGATTCCATCGCTATAAGGTCTCGGTGAGATCTGTATGTATCACCAATAAGTATGCCTTTGGGGAGACTAGATGCATTCGGCATGGTGTCTGAGTGACTACAAGATGTCTTGCCGACTCGATCAAATGTCTCAGCGACGGGAGAATTCTATCAGGGGAGCTCACCAGGAAAGGTTAAATATCACCATGAGGTCTCCTCGACCATGTGATATCTTGCTGACAGAAAGGGGACCCAACCGAAAGAAATGGAGCTTGACAAAGGATCAGGCCTTCACCATAAGGTCTTGGCGAAGAAGTAAGTCACGCCAAAACAAAAAGAAGATGGCGCAAGAAGGGGGAAGCGAGGATGGACTCGGTGAGATGTCTCCCCGAGTACGATGGTCTCGTTGAGATAGAGGGGGCTTAGATCAAGGGTCTCAATGAAATGTAGGAGTCTCGACGACAGGGCATGAACTCGGGGTAATATCCCCCCGACATGAAGAGGTCTCCCCAACCTGGGTGTGCTCACTAAGAGAAGGAATTCACCATGTGGTCTTGCCGAAAGAGTGCAGTCTTTCTGATAGGTTTTGTGAGCTTGATATGACTTTTACAGCTCGCTGAAACGTCTCATCGATTGACCCATGTCATGTCGATAATTGCTGAAGGATAAAATCACATCGACAAGACACTGGTGGTGTCTCACCAACATGTGATGCCATTCGAACCACCTTTGACCGCCTGAGAAGCTCGTGTAGCGTATGACTGACCAACCAAAGGAAACTAAAGAGTGACTCATTGGCCCTTTGACCAATTGACCACCCTTGTGTAAGAAGACCAACACAATGCAAACCAGATGTATTCATTCTAAGATCAAGAGTTGATGAATCAACTTAGGAGCGATGGTATTTAGATATAAAGAGAGACCTGAGCCTCTTTCTCAAAGATTGGTCAACGTGCAGAAAGATCTAGAACATGAAGGAGGCCAGAAGAATGAAGAAATAACCATGACTCACAGGGATAGCTATGGTGACCACTGGCAGAGGCAGATCAGTATTAAGGGTGATATTCTGAAGCATCATGACGACCTCGATGGAGTTCAAAGATGGACACAGAGATAGAAGAATTAATGCTACAGCTACCCAAAGATCTAAAAGGTTTCTTCTGATGGTGGCAATCCTTCATCAGCATGAACAATAGGGATTCACATTGAATGCAGTATTGACTCTCCTCAGAAAGATCTGAGGGCCGACCCTCCTACAAATATTTTGTAAAAATCCTAAAATAGGAGCCAACGCACTCTTTTGGTGCACTCTGTATATATTCAACATTCTGGCCTCTTTGGAGGGGTTAGATTTTCCAAGGTTAGAAACTTTAGAACCGGTAGAGAGAAGAACAGTTAGGGTTAGAACTAAAAAGGTTAGAAGTTAAGAGCAGCCATAGAGTAGGAATTTTCTGAAGTAGGAGGAGATAGAACTACATCCTAATTCTTTGTAATAGGAGCTTCTTTTGTATTCTTAGTTTGCAATTAGATTCATTAGGAACCAATAATGTATCTTTTCAGTTTTCTTAATATAAATAGAAACAATTCAGAGTCATAGATTTTATGTACACTGGTGATTGTGCCAGCTTTGAAGTGTTGCTTATCTGCTTCACTAACAGTAGAAGCAGCCAGATTAAAATCTACTTCAGATTGTGTTTCAGAATGGTGTTTGTCTTGAGTTAATCATTTGATTTGAGAATCTTTCAAAGATTGTGGTCTTACTTTAATGTTTTTTTTAAATGATAACTTGCAAACTATTATTGAAATCAACACTGTAAATGAATGAAACTGTGTGTCAATCACAAGTTAATTTCATTCTGCAGTTTTAATTTACAAAATCCTTGAAAGATAACAAGTCTGGTTAAGATAGGTGAATTATGATTCTTTTCTGTTTTAAATCCCTGATCTATCTTTTTATGTTTCTTTAAAAAGACCTAGTTAGAGTAGGTTTAAATTCATGCTTGATCTTAGAACAATCCAGAAGCTCATACCAACAGGCCCCTTGAACATTACTGCTACATTGACCACTGAGGGACATCAGCACAGTTGAGAACCAACTATAAAGACCTTAGGAGCTAAGATATCCATGTGTTATCTTTCTCTTTCAGGAGAAACAAAATAGCAATATTTTGTTTAACTATTGCTATGCCATTTCGACCATCAACACTAATGCTTTAGATACTTGCTTTTGTATAACCATCTCTTCTATGACTCACTCTTCCTTTCAAATTCTATGTAAGTTTGCATAAGAATATCTGATTTTACTTTCTTAAGTAAAAATTGGTACTCTCCATACTATCTATGAATAGTTTCCATATTGAAGGAACATGTGCTCATAGGTTCACTCCTCTCTTGTTCAATTTCTAGAAAGAATCGTTGGGGTCCTTGATGGGATTTTATTCACTACGTCATTACTTCCACCATTTTTTGATGAGATCTCACCCTTTGGAGTGTTGTGATTTGAATTTCCACTTGACATCTTATCTACCAAAAATTTCAATACATCTCTTGTCTCCATTAGGATTGTAAGCATATCCCTTAACCCTCTTGTAATCTCATGAATTTTTGCAATTGTTTTCTTAAATATTTCTTCATCTTCTAAAATCTTTCTTTTATTTGGGTTTAAACTCACTTCTTGTTCCAATTTATTTAGTTTTCTCTTGTGTTACCTAATGCCCCTTTCACTCAACATAAATCATAAGGAAAACCCCACGGGTTGGTAGAATCATGCTCTAATACCGCTATAATGTCCCTCACATGAAATCTTAACATAAAGATTGATTTTTCAGGTTGAATTCATTGAACAAAAATAAACAAACATAAAGATCACTTTGATATATTGATAAATTCAAGAATTTCATCCACATATGTGATATATCAAACACAACTCAATAATTTACTAATCTCGGATGATATACAATGCTATTGTAGATCAACAACAATACTACTAACTTTCTTACAAAATCCTTGAAGCTTAGATGTAATCCTGGAGTGAGAATTCCCTAAGGAACCAAAGGGGTTTCATCCTCTGATCCTAGTGATCACTGGGGTTTCGTCCAATGATCCCAAACTGCTATGGGTTTTCATTAATAGAGGGAATTAGAACATGAGTGTCCCAAGACATAGAAGAAATACATAATAATCTAATACTTATTACAATAATTGAATCCCTATATTTATATGCTAACAATTTCCCTCAAGGAACATGTTAACCTTGAGCCAAAATGGTGCCAAAGCCCAAAATTTGAATTTCAACATGCTACACTAAGTCACCTTGGAGGCCAAATTAGATTCTTTTGGAGTTAGCATGCCACCCTATAGGCCTATCTAAATGCTTCCTTAGCTCATTCCTTCATATTGATACTTCACAATTGGCATTGCACATTTCAAAAGTGACCTACTCAATTCACCTGAGGGACTATTTGTTGAGGACCTAACACAATCATCTCTTGACTATGGCATCTTTCCAGAACCTGATCCATTCTTCATGAATTTTGGATATGATGTGCACATATCTTTGTAGAATGTGTGTTTTGATCTGAAACTTGAGATATTCTCTTGTGAAGGAATGTGAAGCAATGTCCAAATATGCCTTGGCACTAGAGAGGTGAAACTAGACTATTTCTCAAGGGGATCTTCTATTAGTGATACCTTTCCAAAAAATTATCCTTTTCTTATGAAATTTGGGTAAAATGTGCATGGTTCTTGGGTGATCTTAGTTCCTTGGCCATAGGAAGATTGGATCCTTTGCAGTGGAATGTGGAATGTTTACTAGATGGCACTTGGTAACTATATTTCTAGAAAAATCGACATGACATTTCGATAGAGATCCTTTAAGGATACCTTATATGGAGGGTGGAGATGCAAATCAAGAGCCCAAATTAGAGGACCTACAAGAATTTGAACAAGACCATAAAGCAATGAAGATGTTCGAATATTTATTTAGAAATAACCTTGATCATTATTTCCAAAATATTAGCTCAAGAGGGTACTTTAATACCTACTCACCTCATGAAGGATGTAGATCTCATTATAGCCGTCAATTGGGGAGAAACAAGTCAAGCCAATCCAACTCAAACATTAAGGGAAATGTTGGTTTCTTCCTTCATATATTCACCACCATCTCCACCTAATACATCAAAATTTCAATGGAAAACATATCAAGAGACACATCAAGATCAATTTAAACCTAAACCATCACCTAATTTTTCCAAATCCAATCCAAATATGGGTACCTTAAAAATACAAAATATGCACATCCCACTTAGCCAACCTTAACAAATTTTCATCCCTCAAATTCAACCTCAACAATATTTCATTCCTCCAATTCAAACTCAACAAAATTACATTCAATAAAATCAACATCAATGATAACATTACATTCCCATAAGTGTACCTCCATTGGGTATGTGCAAGATCATGAGGGTCTAAAAGGTGGCAATGTGAAAAGAGGACATTTTTAACTTGTCCAAAAATGTGAAATTTCAGCTTTGACTTTTTGTAGGCTTGGGTGGAAAGTACTAGTGCCAAACCTATTACCAACCCGAAACGAATATTCGTTAGAAATAGATATCCATTTAGTTTAAGTCAGAATTTTTAATTCCATCGGGTTCGGGCTTGACCAATTTATTTATTTTATATCTTATAATAATTTTTTAATATATTTATCAAACAACATATGCAAATTAAATTAAAAAAACATTATAATAATGGTTTTTTAAAAAACATTATAATGATGGTTTTTTGAAAAAAATTATTATAATGTTTATTAATTTAATATTATATAATAATATATTTAATATATTATAATATTATATTTTATTATAATATTTATATAATATTAAATATTATATATTAAATATAATATTCGATTTATTATACTTTATGATTATATAATGCTATATTATATTATTATTTATAATATTATATTATTATTTATAATATTATATTATTATTTATAATATTATATTATTATTTATAATATTATATTATTATATAATATTATATTATTATATAGTAATATATTATTTTATAATAATATAATATTATATAATAATATAATAATATATAATATTATATAATAATATAATATTATATAATAATATAATATTATATAATAATATAATATAATAATATTATAATATATTATATATATATTATGTTAATATAATATAATATTATAATATAATATAATATTATAATATAATATATATATAATATAATATTATAATATAATATAATATAATATTATAATATAATATAATATTATATTATAATATAATATTATATTATATAATATATAATATAATATTATATTATATTATAATATAATATAATATAATATAATATTATATTATATTATATATATTATATTATAATATTATATTATATATATTATATTATAATATTATATTATATTATATTATATTATAATA
This sequence comes from Sequoia sempervirens, assembly GCA_007258455.2. NCBI lineage: Eukaryota > Viridiplantae > Streptophyta > Pinopsida > Cupressales > Cupressaceae > Sequoia > Sequoia sempervirens. The sequence continues at coordinate 868,016,687 of VDFB02281492.1, read as the reverse complement.
TTATATTATATTATATTATATATAATATTATATTATATTATATATATATAATATTATATTATTATATATTATATTATAAATATATAATATATAATATAATATATTATAATATTATAATATATATATAATATTATATATATATAATATTATATTATATTATATTTATATTATATATATTATATATTATAATATTATATATATGCATATATATATATTATAATACTATATATATATACATATATACATATATATATTATCATTATATATATGCATATATACATATATACATATATATATATATATATACATATATATATATATATATATATATATATATACATATATATATATATATATATATATATATATATACATATATATATCTATATACATATATATATATATATATATATAATTTTGTGTTAAGTGAATCACTGCTAAGGGGTAGCACCCATATCACTTTTGACTAGATCTATGAACCAGTGAGGCCACATTCTAGGGACCTCATCCCCGCCATTCTGTTATGCCTACCAGCATTCCCACCAAGCTCCCTATAGGACCTGATGTCATTCTTCATCTGCTGTGCTTTCCTACATACTCGCCAAGCTCCCTGTAGGAGTTGGCGTCATTCCTCTGTCTACTTTGCCTGCCTTCAATAATCTTTCATCTAAACACCCCCGCCAGCTCCACCTCTCCATCCTTCCCTCCAACTTTGACCTTCTATCCTCCTCCATCCTTTGAGCACCACTCCTCCATTTTCTATCAACTAGTGATTGGCGAATGTTTGTCCCACCATCCACCGGTGGGATTTGAACACTAGATAGTACTTTCACTACTGCTTGCAACTTGCCGTTGCACTGTGGGTCATCCCAATATTATATATAATATTATATTATTTATAATATATATTATAATTTAATATAATATATATTATAGTATAATATAATATTTATATTATAATATAATATAATATTTATATTATAATATAATATAATATTTATATTATAAATAATATAATATATATTATACATAATATAATATATATTATACATAATATAATATATATTATACATAATATAATGTATATTATATTATAATATAATATATAATATATATTATGTTTTTATATTATACATTTGAAAAAAATGCCGCTGATTAATATATGGTCGGGTCCCAGACCTGACCATATATAAAAAAAAGTATAAAATAGGAAACACATATCTTTTTTGAAATGGATATCCATTTCTTGTGTTATAAATTGAAAAAGAAAAATCCGAGAGCTCATTTTTAGCTCACTGTGTGTGTGTTTCTCTACTTCCCAACTCGGATATCCATTCCCAAGGAAAATCATTTTGCTCAAAATCAATCAAATTTCAAAGGTATGCTTGTATTTTTTATGTTTTTATTTAATTTATATTGTTTTTGCATTGATTTTTTTGAATTTTAGTCAAAAATAGGGTAAATTTGATAGGTTTCTTATTGCATTAAAATTATTGTTAATTTTGAATTTTTTATCAATTAATAGGCTTAAAATGGGTCAAAATGAAAACCCTAACCCTGCACAAGATGAAAACCCTCCAAATCCTCCTTCAGTGTGACCATTGTTTCCAAACCAAATCATGCCAACAATACATGAATCTATTCATAGAAATTTAGATCAATTGAGAAATGTATGTCAAATCTATGAGACACTGACTGAGCTATCAGACATGAAAAACACTTTGGAAACAATCATTTCAAATGTTGAAACTTTGGCAAGAGGAACAAAGGAAATTTTATGCTGATGGGTTATCATATGATGAGGTGAGGGTACTTGATATTGAAAAAGCTCAATTAGCCCAGTTATTCATCGATCACAGAACAAGACATCCTGTTAATGTGCGAAAACCAAAATTCTCAATTAAATGGTGGACTCATAGAAGCATATTAGATAATTTTTGGGGATGTTAGTGAATGGTTTTTGATAAACCACCCAACAACAATCTTGATGTCCCTTAGTATTTTCTCCGAAAATTATATGTTGAGTTTGTTCTAGGGAAACATGTCAATTACTTTGACATGTGATATTTCTGGGGTGTTGGTAGAGGGATGCCATAGGATAGACCTAGAGCACGCCGAGTCACCCTAGTTCATCCTCCTCCACCTATTATTGCCCTGACTCCACTACCTTACCTTGAGATTTCTTTAGATGTAGGGACTCCAAGAATTTATGCCTTACATTCATTGAGTAATCATTTGGTCACACAGAGCCATCATGTTGCGTAGCCATTTGATGGTGCATCCCATCACGATGGTGCTGCACTTGATACATCCCAACATGATGGTGGTGCACCTACTAGATCAACTCCCACTAGTACACCGTCCTCTTTCAGACATATTTGTGTGCCTCATTATTGCATGAAATGCAAAAAATTATGTTTGGGTCCTCTCCGATGGTCCACCAAGGCTTCCATAGACACATCTGACTATGAGATTCATGATATGTTAGATGTAGGAGTTGATAGAGCACAAAGTGGACCATTTGCAGGAGAGACATTGACTACTAGGGATGATATGGGAAGACCAGTAAGACTTAAAGCAATTTCATAGTGTGTTTTATGTAAATTATTTCATATTTAATGAGAGATATTTGTAATAATTGTGTCACCAAAAATGATATACTCTTGAAGAAAGAGACATTTTTGTGATTAATTTGGTCCTATTTTAGACACCCTTGCATTAATCACCCCTTAAAAACTGCATCTATAGGCCCCTAATGCTCATTATTTTGGACTTTAAGGCCTATTCCACTCACAAATCATACAAATCCTGGCAAGCAACATTCAAACCACTCAAATTTCATGAAACCCACCTCAAAAATCCTTGGTGGAACTAAGTCGCCCAGTGTGTCAATTTAATCCCTTTTGAGGTATTTTTCACTTTTGAATGGGAAAATCACCGACTTAATTCAAATTCTTGAGGGATGTTAGCCTGCAAAGCTAAAATAATTAATAATTCGGTGTTAATGTCTACAAATACATGTTTTTAGGTCATTTTTCACAACATTAAGTAATTTTTCATCAAGCAAAATCAAGAGTCAAGAGTCAAATGTCTTTCACAAGAAGATTCATTAGTCTTTCTACAACAAAGTTGAAGCTTTAGTGCAACAAGCTAGGGTTTTTGTACGTCTTCAAGCTCACTTTTTGTCCAAGATCTTACATTGCAAAGAGTCAATCATGGATGCCTATGGAGAATCATGGAGAAATCTAGGTTGAGGAGATGCAACTAGCCATCAAATCAAGCCTAAAGACTTGTTTTCAAAGTGATTCCATCTTCCATTTTCTCTCTATCTTTAGTCCAAGGAAGGTTTGAATGTCATTTATATTCATTTCTAATGTGATTTAATGTCTCTTAGAGTGAGTCTTGCATTGTTTTAAATCCATTTATGTGTCTTATTCTTGCACATTAGAGTAGGGTTGCATCTTATTTTCAGACTTCCTAGTCTTAGACACACTTAGGGCTAGGGTTTTATGAAGATTTTATCTCTTCCAAGGTTTAAATACTAGCTAGGGGTTTGAAAAAGGAAAATCCCCCATTATAAACCAATTTATACTTTATTTTACAGGTATTTTTGCAGATTTAGATTTGGGTTTCCGTCAGAAAATAGAGTGCAGACTATGGGCTTCCATTTCCACTTTTAGATTTGTAAAAAATCCTAAGTGGAATAATTCACCAACAATGGAAACTTAGTCCCACTACACTAATTTTTCAGGGATTTTTACAGTTTTAGACACCCATCTGATAGAAACAACTTCTTGGATAGTTTCCTTAATCTAGGACTAAGTCACCTAGCCTAGCATAAGTGTCCTAGTTGATTCAAAAGTCAAGTTTTCCAAAATTTCATAGGTCTCTGCAATCCCCATTATGCTCTTCATTAGTTTCCAGGTACAAAATTTTAGTTTAACATCTTTATTTTGTTATTCATTACATTCGTTTTATCATTCTACATATCACAATGTGTTTTCAAACACTTTGCATTTCTTAGATATTTCATTAATAAGTCATTCATTTTATCAAATTTTCACATTTAGACATCATACTTATGCATATTACATCCATCCTTGCATTGATTTTGAGTGTAGACATTAGCATTTTGGGTCCATTTCTCTCCTTTTAGGTGAGAAACCCTAAGAGTGCAAGAGAACCTTGGATACCCAAAATTGGTGTCCACATTTGGTGAACCCAACTTTTGAACATTTTATTTTTGATTTCAAGTGCATTTTAATCCTAGGTTCAACTTGCATAAACATTGCATTAGGTATTGCATTGTTTAATTTGCATCCTAGGATTTTAAACATTGCATTAGTGAAAAGCTCATTTAAGCTTGCATTATTGAATTTCATTTCCTTTCACAATAGTAAAATTATGCATTTGAACTATAGATTTACATGGTATAGTACAAAACACATCAATATCCATCAAAAAATTCAAAAAAAGCTTAAAAAATAACCCTACTAGGACTAATTCGCCACCCTAGGCAACTTAGTCCTAGTACACATTTTGCATCTATGTTTTTAGCATTTTGTTTCCAATTTCTTCAATTACTATTTGTTATAGTTACTCTTTTGTTTCTGTGCAGTTATTTTCTATTACGTTCAAATCATTAGCATTAGTATCATTTACTTTAATGGAAATTATAGATAGCATTAGATTTTTACATTGTTCATTTTTTACATTAGTTCCTAGTTCATTTAGATCATATTCATTAGAAAAAGAAAACAAAACCCTCACAACATCAAATGAACCAATAAATACTATGATTCACTTTAGAAAAACTATATCCTCCAAACCTTTTTGTAGTGATGACTTGGATAAGTTAGATGAATCTCTACATGGTTTCCTCTCACTGAGTTCATCCACTAAGGCTTGTGATGACCAACCCAAACCATTCAACAATAACTTATCTCCCAAACCTTTTAGTAGTGATGAATTTGATATGTTAGATGAAGCCCTTGAGGACTTCATCTCACCAATACTATCCACTAAGTTTTTTTGTGAGCAACCTAAAACAAAAGATGCCAATTTAATTCAACCTCAACTTGTCCTTTACCCACCTTCACATCAACCTAAACCTCCACCTAAACCCTAGTTTACCCTTTACCCACCTCAACATGATGTTTTTGCACAAAAACATTACACTAGAAATAATCCACAACCACAACAACCCAATCCAACATCCTTAACTTTACCAAACCCCATATTTCCTAGTGCTCCTTGCTTAAATTCACAGCTTAAGAGTATGATCTCATTGAACAACTTAAGAATACTCCTACAAAGATATCCCTTTGGGATCTTCTTCGGAATTCTCCAAATTATCATTCAATGCTCCAAACAACATTGCAACAAATAGTGGTTCCTCTTGGTACAAGCACAAATGATGTGGTAGCTCTTATAAAAGGAATGAATGTAGTTAATGTAGACATTACCTCTCATCAACATGAGCTTCCTCCATTAGAATTAATGAAGCAAAATGAGGCTTTTATGATAATTTCTTAATATAATACAACAAGCATCAAAAGAACCCTTGTTGACAATGGCTCTGCCCTTACTGTGTGTAGTGCAAAGCTACTAGATCGATTACATATGGATAAATCACAAATCAAACTTGATTCCTTATCTATTAGAGGATTTGACAATAATACAAAGCAACCACTTAGTGTAATCACTTTTCCTATCACAATCAGAGTGGCTACCTTGCAAACTCCTATTCATGTCATGCCCTATGATCTTGCATATAATATTCTCTTGGGAAGGCCATGGATTCATGAGATGCATGTGGTGCCTTCGACCCTTCATCGAATAATGAAGTATGTCTATAAAAAAAAGTTTATCAAGTTGAAATAGACCCCGAACCTAAAAGTTGCTTAGAACTTGAAAACGGAGCGACAAGTCCTTTGAACACATTAATTCCAACATCTCATATAGAACCCTTTGAGACTAGCAAACAAGAAGAATAAACTGTGTCTAAATTGTTAGATGATGATTGGGGTACATTAGGATTCACACCTTCATTTATGGATGAATACATAATCACACGAAAAGAGGATGAAAAACATGAATTTTGACGAGATAGATTATCAACATCCTCCTAACCCAAAGGAAATGGAAAGAATTTATGGGAAAGGCTATGCACTAGTGAAACAATTGGGATATAATGATAAAGGATGTGGGAAGAATGAACAAGGCATTCAAGTTCCTATAGAACCTAATACACAAGAGACAAAGACTAGTTTGTGATATTCTTTTTCTAAGACAACAAAAGCAACTCAACGACCATCCTTAAACATCAACACCATCACATGTAAACCAAGAACCAATCTTATGCTAAAGCATCCTGATATTCTTGATATGGATTCACCACCATCATGGGAGTATGTTGAAAGTGATGAAGCCTTGAAAAAAATGTTAGGTTCTTTTGATAAGCCATTTTCTTGCAAGATAAAAGTTACCTGCACTATGATAAGTATGACACAAAAGGATATTGATACTAATGAGACAAACACGAGCATGGAACCATATGCTCCTAAATTCCCTAAGTCTAGTGCACTCCCCTTAGGAGATACAATTGATATACCAATGGACATAGGAGATAAAGAAAAAGTCATTAAGATTGGAAGTGCCTTGATGATGAAGAATAAGAGGACACTACAACCTTGTTTCATGATTTTCTTGAAATTTTTGCTTGGAAATATTCAAATATGCCAGGTATAGACCAGAAGATAGTAGCACATAACATTGTTCTTGCAAACAATGCTAAGCCTGTTCGACAAAAGATACAAAAAATGAACCCTAAGATAGCCTTGCATGTTAAAGGAGAACTTGAAAAACTCTTTGACGCAGGTTTCATTTGACCTATTGATTATTCTCCTTGGATCTCAAACATTGTCGTAGTTGCTAAACCTAATAATCCTATTAGGATATGTACAAATATTTGTGACTTGAATAAAGCCTCTTTAAAAGATGATTTTCTTCTTCCTAATATTGACATGATCATGGATTCAACTGCGGGACATGCTTTGTTGTCATTCATAGATGGATTTTCTAGCTATAATCAAATCTTCATCAACCCACAAGATCAATACAAGACAACATTTACAATTGTTTGGAGAACATTTTTTTGGGTTATGATGCCTTTTGGATTAAAGAATACAGGCGCAACTTATCAAAGAGAAATGGAATTGATATTTCATGATTACATACACAAAATCTTGGAAGATTATGTTGATGATAGCCTTTCCAAATCCTTTACAAGACAACATAATGTGAATGTCCTTCAAGAAATCTTTCAATAGATGCATAAATACAACATGAGACTCAATTCGAAAATGTGTGTCTTTGGAGTAGATAGTGGAAAACTCTTAGGGTTTATCATATCTCATAGAGGCATTGAAGTGGACAAAATGAAAACTGAAGCTATCATCAACATGCCACCTCCTAGGAAAATTTATCAATTACGCACATTACAAGGAAGAATTCAAGCCGTCCGTCATTTTGTGGCCTCCTTAGCCGATCAAACACTACCTTTCAAACATCTCCTCAAGAAGGATGTGCCATTTGATTGGAATCAGGATTGTAAATAGGCCTTTGAGAGTTTGAAGGAATACCTTACAACTCCACCCATTTTACAACTTGTTCCAAACAAACCATTCATCCTTTATATAGCTACAACTTCCCATGCTCTTACAACATTGTTGGCTCAACACGATGATAATGTAAAATAACATCCTATTTATTACGCTAGTCAAACTTTAATTGATTATGAAACATGACACACTCCAATTGAAAAACAATGTTTAGCTCTTGTATTCGCTACTAGTAAGTTGTGACATTATTTACTAAACTCAGAAATACAAGTCATGACAAAATTTGATCCTCTCAAACATCTTTTTAACAAAATAGACTTATTAGGACATTTAGCTAAATGGGTTATGTTGTTGACTGAGTTTGACCATTAAGTTTGTTTCACAAAAAAGAAATTAAAGGTAAATCCTTGACTGACCACTTAGCTGATGCTCCTTCTCCTTTGGCACTCCCTGGAAACGACTCTTTTCCTAATGATAGTGTGTTGAAAACAAATATTTCTACATGGGAATTATATTTTAATGGATCCAAATATAGAACAGGCTCTGGTACTGGAGTAATATTGGTTCTACCTAAAGGAAAGCCTCTTCCCTTGTTGTATCAATTGAATTTCCTATGTACAAATATCACAGCTGAATATGAGGCATTAATTGCTAGATTACATGCTGCTTTAATCACAGGCATTAAAGATATTAGGATCTTCAGTGAATCACAATTAGTGATCAAACAAATAAACGAAGTCTATCAAGCTAAACATGATAAATTATCAAAATATAAGGATCTTACAATGACCTGGTTGGGACAATTTGACTCATTCACCATTGATAACATCCCACAAAAAGATAATCGACACACAGATGCAGTGGCGAGTGTTACTTCTCTTATATCACCTCAAGATCCCTCAAAGAATGTTATATTCATTGTTCATTCGATCCTGAAACCTTCAATCGATGATACCACTATAGATGTGTTAAAAACAACCAAGGAAAATTTGAGTGAATGGTATGATGCCATATCTAATTATATAAAAGATGGTACCATTCCCGAACCTATAAAAAACAACACCCGAGCTCATTTAAAACAATTAGCCACCAAGTACATAATTCTTGCCGATGTGTTATATAGATGGTCATTTGATGGATTTTACTTAGATGTCTTAAGGATTTTGAAATCAATATGGCACTTGAGCAGGCTCATGGATGAAGTTGTGGAGGTCATTTTGGAGCAAATACCTTAGCACAAAAGTTCATTCGTATGGGCTACTCCTGGAAAAACATGGAAAAATATTGTAATGCGTATGTTAAGTGATGTCACAAATGTCAAAAAAATATCCATTTGCTTCATGCTTCAACTTCTACTTCTGAGCTCCACACCCAAATCCCTATTTGGCCATTCTTTGTATGGGGGCTAGACATAATCAGAAAAATCTCCCCACCATGTTCTGCTGGACAGATGTTTATTATCACTGGAACTGATTACTTCACGAAATGGGTAGAGGCTATTCCTCTTCGCTCTATAACACCTGAGGTAATATGTTGTTTCATCCTAGAGAACATTATTGCTCACTTTGGACTCCCTATTGCATTAGTCTCTGATAATGGTACACCATTTAAGAATAATAATGTGAATAAATTCTTGCAGACCTTTAATATCCAACATCATTTTTTGACACCTTATTACCCACAATCTAACGGTCAAGCTGAGTCAACTAATAAAGTCCTTGAATTTGTTTTGAAGAAGACTGTTAATAATAATCATAGGGACTGACACACACAATTACACTATGTTCTTTGGGCTTATCATATAGGTGTTCGATCCTCCACTAGAGCCACACCTTATAAACTTGTTTATGGTACTGAGGCAATCATGACCTTGGAGTTAGAAATCCCAACATTATAGATTGCTCTTCAAGGTCATGTTGATAACAACACTTATAATGCAAAAAGATTACACCAACTTGAAATTCTTGACGAACAACACATTAACGCTCTTGAGCATCTCCAAGCTTATTGCAAATGTAAACAATGCTATTACAATCTCAACGTTATCCCTCGCACATTCCACAAGGGTAACTTAGTTCTATCTGCAAATTAGCATAATGTCAATGCCGACCCAAATGAAAGAGGAAAATTTAGTCCTAATTGGTTAGGACCATATTTAGTCGACAAAAGGTTTGGGTCTGGCGTGTATGTATTAACAAAACTAGATGGCACACCCCTCAAGGAATCCATCAATGTCACGCATTTGCGTCAGTATGATGTATAACCCCTTTGAATAGTATGAAAGGTAAAGTAGTTTTGTTAAAGTTATGAGGTCATATCCTATATGCTTTCACATTGCTTCATTCTTGACAAACCAATTATGCATATGTCTTGAGCACTAAAGTGATTATTTAATTTATTACTTTAGGTTTCATACTATTAAAATTCATCTTGTGTGTTATGATAAGTTATAAAATTTAATTTAACATAACATACTTAATCATCATGTTGTATCTAAAAGAAACTATAATAAGTTTTAATTAGATCACATAAAACTCTATTCAATCATGTAGACATTAATTAAGTAATCTTATAAAGGTTATTTAATTAATCACTTAAACATCAAATGCTCATATATATATCCAAAGTTTTATGTACATATCATCATAATATACAATATCACTAAGGTCTATGGGAACTTGACCCCTCGAGCTTTGGTGCTCGTGATTCGGTAGTAGGACGTCGGGAGACAATCATATGTGATCATCACCGTGATCTGCTAAACTTGAGTGTAAACTCTAAGCCTTGAATCCATCCAAGGGCCACTTGATGCTCCCCTACTATCTGTTCCCTCTCCACCTATAGCCATGATACCTCTACCTATAATATCTCAACCTTTGCTAGAGTCTGGGATGACTGTATTTTAGTCTCGGCTCGGTGGAGGTGTCTCCTCACACTCTCATACATTGCCCCTAGCCTCACAAATGGTCTAAGTGACTTTGAATCATCCTCCACGATAGGTGGGGGAACATAATCCGAGTCCATCACCTCCTTGTTGATGGATGCAAACACTATCTCTTCAGCCGCCAAATGGTAGAACTCCTGCCAATTTCTTGTCAGTCCTACAAGGTAGAAACAAAACACAATGAATACACATCATCATGATATATATATAAGCACTAAAGTACATGCATAAAATCAAATATCATCACCTATATCTCTAGTAGGCTAAGAAATCTCAACATTCTCCTGTGCAGGGGGCATGGAGGATGTGTTAGCCTCTCCATGACTATGAGTACTAGTCCATGTTGCAGCTGTTGCTCATGATCTTCTCATATAGATGGGAGAGGGATCTCCCCACTTGTACCAATCCTTAGTTACTGCCTCATCACTCTCACTCAGGGGTGGCTCCTCCTTCTCATCCTCCTCCTCGTATTCCTCCTCCTCATCCTCCTCATCTCCCTCTTGGCCATCATAATCTGAAACTGCATCCTCATTGTACTCATCATCAATGACATTAGTGAATGTATCTGTAGCCTTGTAGCGTGTCTCCTTAGACCTACTCTCATATGGTAGTGGACTTGCATCTCCCATTAGATCATCCATCAGATATATCAGTTCTAGTTGTGCCACCATCCAACACTCCTCATTATCCCCTGTGGCACTGACGTCATCTGCGTTAGAGACTGGTGGTTGGTCATGATCAGAGAAGTCAGAGTCGCTCTTGGCCACATGGTCTAGAGTGAGCCATACTATATCACTCGGTCTCTAGGAACTTTGAACTGACCTCCTAAAAGAGGATTGTGCCTGGGGTGGTATCTAAACCTGTCCAAATTTTTGCATGAATTATTCATAGTAGAAAGGTCGTACTACATAGTCATGTCGGCCAACCAAAAATCTATCCAACTATAGTCTCCTCAACTATCTAGTATGATCTGGCCACTATAGCATTAGTTGATAAGGTCTCCATAAGATATCATCCACCTCCAGTCAGTCAAATCATACTCTCCAAAAATGTAAATCACCGTATTGCCATAATTGTCATAGAGGATAGCCAAAAGCTCAAGGATACCCTACTACTATAGTACACGAGAAGCTGACTAGTTTGGTACACGTAATATGCTCTAGGCACCACACCTATAGAAGTGTGTAGTGCACCATACTATCTACCTCCCAGAATACAAATTGACCAAGATCATAATACAAATGTGCCAGGATACACTGACCCTAGACATACACTATGCGATGGTTTGCCATCCCTTGAATTAAATGGACTAGTCCTCCCTCGAGATGTGCTACCCACTCATTAGGGATGAGAACTAATGCTACAGTATGCATCATAATCAGCCTAACCATTGGTGCTCGTGAGTATAGTAACATCGCCAGGTCTATCCACCCTCTCACCTGATAATCATGTACTGGACCACCTAGATATTACTACATATCCACCTTCTGCTCGTGGAAGGTCCGGTCTCTCTCAAAACGTACCCACTCTCCTCGATTCAAAAAATAGAAGGTAGGTGGAATGTACATGTATCCACATCCCAATGATCATAGAGAGCCATCAACATCGCATTGTGGTACCTCATGGGAGGCATTAGGTACACCTAATAGATGCCTATGGCCTGAAGGTGCTCTATCTCCTCTGCTGAAAGTGATGGGGCTAAATATCTCAAGAATCTCAACTATCTACCCTGTAGTCACTACAATGATTGGGTGAGTACCTATCAAAATCATAAAAATATGCCCTAAAAATTATTTAATATCTTTAATTTTTACATTATTCACCATGCAAGTGTACTAAAGTTCTTCTAGTGTGCTTTCCTAAAGGCCCTAGACACTTTAGAACCCTTTTGGGAAACTTTGCAAATAAGCGGGACACTTCGCAAAGAAATGGGACACTTTGCGAAGAAACAAGATACTTTGCGAACAAAAGGGACACTTTACAAAAGAATGGGAAACTTTGTGAAAAAAGGGGACACTTTGTGAAATTTTTTCTAAGATCCTAAATTAACCTAGATATGCATAAAAAAATCATTAAATAATTACATAAACACCTAACATAGGTAGTAGAATTGACTCACCTCGTCATGACACTCGATGTGTACCACTTGGTCCTAGAGAACGTCTAATCATGCAGGCCTGTATTCTCGTCTGCTCGACATCTTTCTGTCTTACTCATCACTCTCATGCTACAAGAAGATAAAATATAATAGTAAGTGACCAAATACTTCCCTTTCACCTCTTTTAACTCTTTTCATTCTTTTAACTCTTATGCATCCAATTAGGGTTTTTCCTATCTTGAGTTAATAAAGTGATTTTTATTCAAAACACCATAATAGGTTCTAGGGAACTCCATTTTCGACACCGTTTGATGCATTGGAATCATGATTATGCACCCGAAATAATCAATTATCTATTGTTATGTGGCATGCTACTTGGAAATGTCCTATGATATGATGTTTCTTATTCGATGTGGCTAGATTGCTACCATGATTCCACCTTTGTAAAGCAAGTGAAATCAAGGGGGGGCATACATCTACCCTTGAATTTTATTTCTAGAAGTTAGGAAGAAGGATTTTTGGACAACTAACGAATTTGTGTTGTAGGATGCGGTTCCTAATGTTGTGGTTTTGCTAATAACTACACTGGGGGCTTCATTCTACCATCTTTTGAATGAGTATCCTTGTATAGTAAAGTGTAATTTTTAGAGTCCCTTAGCTTACATATGCACATAGAGTCATATGGGTGCTAAAGTGGGGGCTTAATGTGTCACCAAAAATTGTATACTCTTGAAGAAAGAGACAATTTTGTGATTAATTTGGTCCTATTTTAGACACCCTTGCATTAATCACCCCTTAAAAATTGCATTTTTAAGCCCCTAATGCTCATTATTTTGGATGTTAAGGCCTATTCCACTCAAAAATCATACAAATCCTGACAAGCAACATTCAAACCACTCAAATTTCATGAAACCTACCTCAAAAATCCCTGGTGGGACTAAGTCGTCCAAGGTAGCGACTTAGTCCCTTTTGAGGTATTTTTCACTTTGGAGTGGGAAAATCACTGACTTAATTCATATTCTTGAGGGATGTCAGCCTGTGAAGTTAAAATAACAAATAATTCAGCATTAATGTCTATAAATACATGTTTTTAGGTCATTTTCACAACATTAAGTCAAATTCATCAAGCAAAATCAAGAGTCAAGAGTCAAATGTCTACAACAAAGTCAAAGCTTTAAGGCAACAAGCTAGGGTTTTTGTAGGTCTTCAAGCTCACTTTTTGTCCAAGATCTTACATTGCAAAGAGTCGATCATGGATGCCTATGGAGAATCATGGAGAAATCTAGGTTGAGGAGATGCAACTAGTCATCAAATCAAGCCTAAAGACTTGTTTTCAAAGTGATTCCATCTTCCATTTTCTCTCTATCTTCAACCCAAGGAAGTTTTGCATGTAATTTAGATTCATTTATAATGTTATTTAAAATCCATTTATAATATTATTCTTAGAGTGAGTCCTGCATTATTTTAGAGTGAGTCTTGCATTATTTTAAATCCATTTATGCATCTTATTCTTGCGCATTAGAGTAGGGTTGCATCTTATTTTCAGACTTCCTAGTCTTAGACACACTTAGGGCTAGGGTTTTATGTAGATTTTATCTATTCCAAGGTTTAAATGCCAACTACGGGTTTAAACAAGGAAAACCCCCCATTAGAAACCAATTTATACTTTTTTTTATAGGTATTTTTGCAGATCTAGGTTCGAGTTTCCATCAAAAAATAGAGTGCAGACTATGGGCTTCCGTTTCCACTTTCAGATTTGTAGAAAATTCTAAGTGGACTAAGTCACCAACAGTGGTGACTTAGTTCCAATGCACTGATTTTTAAGGGATTTTTATAGTTTCAGGTACCCATCTGACATAAACAACTTCCTGGACAATTTCCTTGACCTGGGACTAAGTCACCCAGCTTGGCGTAAGTGTCCAAATTGACTCAAAAGTCAAGTTTTCCAGAATTTTAGAGGTCTCTGCAATCCCCATTCTTCTCTTCACCAGTTTCCAGGTGCATAATTTTAGTTTAAAATCTTTATTTTGTTCTTCATTACATTCATTTTATCATTCTACATATCACAATGTGTTTTCAAACACTTTGCATTTCTTAGATATTGCATTAATAAGTCATTTATTTTATTAATTTTTCACATTTGGACATCATACTTAAGCATATTGCATCCATCCTTGCATTGATTTTGAGTGTAGAAATTAGCATTTTGGGTCCATTTCTCTCCTTTTAGGTGAAAAACCCTAGGAGTGCAAGAGAACCTTGGATACCCAAAATCGATGTCCACACTAATATATATTTATGTGCTAAAATCTTTAACAGGTGTTGACAGAGGAGCAGATGTTGCAAGTGCAAGAGGCTATGCAGACTGCCTTTTCATTTTCCCTAGAGAATCAATATACGGTATTATTTAAATTGTTATTTTAGATGTTAATTTTTGAAATCTATTATGTTTAAATACATGTACTACATATATTGATAGTCTAATGTAATCTTGTCCTTTTATGCAACAACTTGGTTATTATACAACCTTGTTGACTAGGTTTGACCCATTGGATGAAGTTGCATAATAGGTATATATTTTTTTTATTCTCAACATTATGATTATATGTGCATGTGCATTTAAAGTGTGTTACATTCTTGTCATTTTTTATATAGGAAACCATCTTAGCTGCTTCATCCACTATGAGCCCATCTAGTGTCGTAGCATCATAATAGGTATGTGTTTATTTTATATTGCAAATATTTACATTTAGATAGGAGTAGATATGTGTTTAGTAGATATGATTATTTTCCAACAATTATATGTTAATTTGTATTATTTTTATTTTACCTGTTATAGTCCTATGCTCGACTCAACACTATGATGAGTGTGAGACCATTACTTTATACGAGGACTCCCAATCATCCTAAGGGACAAACATATGTAGAACGTCTTGCAAAAAAGAGAGCAAGACTTGAGGTAAACAAGAATTGCATTATTGATATAATATAGTACATGTATACTGATTTTGATGTTAAATTCATAATTTATAAATGATAGTATATAAGTTGTAACGTCTAGAAAATGCAAAAGAAAGGTTAAAAGCACAAAATTAGTGTGATCAAAGATCTAATGCAATCTAAGCTAAACAATATAGAACAAAGGAAAGCTAAAATGCAAATAAACTAAACAATCTCACCCAATAACTATGTAATTCCATGTATAACCTCGATTGTCCTTCTCCATTTTTCCATTGTAGTATAATTTCCCTTATATTTCTTTTGTGCAAGTATAGCCTATGATAGTGATTTAGCAAAACATCAAAGATTCAAGTAATAGATATGCTTCCAAAAGTCATAAGATTTTGGGAGAGATTGAAATGATGAAAGACAGATCAATTTATAGAAAATTGATCATTCGAATGACAAGCCAGGATAGAAAGATCGACAGATGGTTGAGAACGAAAGATTAGAAATGCATTATGATAACTGTTAGTAGTGCCATGAGTGATAAAAACTAGAAATAGAAATAAAGATAAAGTAAATGATTTAATCTTCGAGTTTAGTATTCGAAAATAGAAGAATAGTCTTTGCATGACAAAGATAAGGATGGATTAAAACAACTCTTTGTTCGAATGCACACACAAGATTTAATTAATTAAATAAAGATAATTAATTAATACGCATGTACATGCAACTGAGTTAGAACTATATGATTGAATGATATGACAAAGAGATTACTCAATAAAGCCACCTAGACATTAAATCTTGAGTTAACTGAGCAATTTAAATAGATGTCGAGTGGAGTCAAAGTGAATACTTAGATCACTCACACAATTATCCAAATATAAAGAAATGCGTTAAAATAGAATTTATGAATTAAATAATTTATTTAATTCAAGATTTGATATATGAAGAATAATTAAATAGATAAGATTTATTTAACTAAGTGACGAAAGGATTAAATGAATAATTAAATAAATAAAGGATTTATTTAATTATAGTTGACATATGATGAAGGGTAAATTAAATAATAATTTATTTAATTTGACAAGGATAAGGTTAATTAGTAACATAATTAAAAAAAATAAAATATTTAATTAATCAAATAGAATAAAGAAAATGTGAATCAATTAAATAATTAAAATTATTTAATTAATAGAAGAATTAAAGTTAAAGTGAATTAATTAAATAATCAGATTTATATAATTAATAAAGAAATGAAGACTTTAGAGAATAATTTAATAATTAACATTATTTAATCATGACCATGAAAAATACGAATTATTAAGAAATATTGAAGTCGCAGGCTTAGACCAAATTTTGGTGTCTACATTTGCCTCTCTTTGATACAATGTCATTTCAGCGTTTTGTCAAAGAAAATTGATCAAAAACATGCCCTAGTGTAAAAGTAGGATGAGGAAAGATGATGAGGAGGTATTGGTATGCCCCATCGAGAGGACAAACGAGTTCAAAGAGCATGAGTGTGCTCTCGAAATCGATGAGAGAACTAGAAGATAAAGGACAAAAGGATAGAGGAAAATAGATAAAGGTGGTGAAGATGTAGAAAAGAAGAAATGTTAGTGCGAAAATAAAGATGAATAATAAAAGACATGGATGTTAGTATTAGCAATCTTTGATATTTTTCCGTATCACAAAAGACTTTGCACTTATCATCATTGGGTGGGACTAATACAAATGGAGAAAAACACCATGATATGACATAGATAAAGGTGTGAAAGGTCATCCACTTGCTAACAATAGACAGTTGTAGAAAGGATTGTCCTAACTCATACCAAGGGCACAATTGCCCCAGTCCTTTTGTCCAGATAAACCGAAGACAACAAACAAAATAAAAGGCAGGTCATGAGACGTCATCGCTCCTCTAAATCCTTCATGGGACATGCTTGAGGAAACTAGTAACATGACTCAAAATCAAATTTAACAAACAATAGTAAAAGAAAATAGAATTCTGATACATTGTTGTTTCTCTTAATCCTTCATGGGACATCCTTGAGAAAGCTAGTAACATAATTCCCATCATAAAGTTACATGAAATGATATGATAAATAAGCCATAAAGTCAAAAAGCCAATAATGTATTTTCCAAAACTTGATCTGTTTGTTTGATTTGTTTTGATTGATAAAAGGATTGATTTATAGAGCCTGATTTTAGGAGATACACATACCAAATAAGACTTTGAGTCTGGTTTCGATGTTATGATTATCTGTATAGGACATGACAAAGCCTCGTTTCATAAAGACATGTATCGTATAAGACATTGAGTCAGATGTCGTTAATGTGATAACCTATGTAAGGCTATGTTGATTTGATTGACATTTTTTATATGCAAGAAGAACTCATCCTATATAAGACATAAGTTGATTGTTTTGCTGATATCGGTATTCAGGAAGGACCCATCTTGAATAAGACACAGGTTGATTGTTTTGATGATGTCTGTTTCCAGGAAGGACACATCCTATAAAAAATATTAGTCGATCTGTTTTGGTTGTTGTTTTGGCAATTTGTTTGATTTGACTTAGAGACATTGCTGACTTGTTCACCAGATTGATGCGTGACTTGATATGATGTGTTGAAAATTGATTGTGTGTGACTACAAACCCTAAAGTATTGACCTAGTGCGGCCTTGGGGGCTCATCAATTGATGGCCTTGCCTATGTTATACACGTAGAGACCTCGTAGTTTGACTCGAATTTGACTAACAAGACTGAATACAAGTAGAAGATGTGTGTGATAGTAAATGTGATGAAACCTAATGGATTGACCTAGTGTGGCTTTGGGGGCTCATCGATTGATGGCCTTGCCTACACCCAGTCGCGGAGTCTTCGTAGTTCGACACGACCAATGACCTTGTCATATAGACATATGGATTGAATCATGATTTTATATAGACAAACCTAAATAGACTGACCTAATGCCTTAGGGGCACATCAACAAATGGCCTTGCCTACGTCCAGTCACAGAGGCAACGTAGTTTGACAAATGACAAAGACTGACAAGTGCGACTGACTTTGACTCTATTTTTGGATTGTCAACATGTTTTGATTTGTTTTGTCTTTTTGAAGTTTTTGGATGTTTTTGTATTTTCTCAGGACATTTTGTGATGTTTTTGGATTTTTCTATGGTTTTACATCTTCAACACAACCAATGTAAGAACCAATATGATGCATGCCAAGTGTTTTCCCCCAGTCGAGTATAAGACCAATTGATTATGAATAGGATAAAATGGGGGATATGAAATGCACTCAATGTAAATCGTTCTAGGTTATGGGAAATACTACCACTTATTATGAATGGTATGTACAAGCGATGGATTGGAAAGATAAGTGATATGTATAGGGATAGGTAGTATGTATAGGGAAGAGGACTATGTACAGGGTAGTGGACTATGTACAGGGATAAGGACTATGTACGAGGATAGGGACTATGTACGAGGGTGTTAGATTAGAATAATAGTAGATAAAGGAGCAGAGTCAACTACACATGATGCCTGTTTGCCAACTTTTCACCATGTTACTTATCCAAAGTGCCACCGAAGTGGTTTTCACAATTGGATGAATTATTTCTCTTTAATATTTTCTAGATTTTCTATTTTTTTGATTTTACCAAGATGTTTGTTTGCTAGGTTTTCACCTAGGTAACAATGTTTTTTTTGTATTTTTGCATTTTCTGGATGGCCTCAATGCTTTAGATGATCACTGATTGTGCTAAATTCATTGATGGTGCTGATGTAGAGACTCGTGCCATGATATGCCAATAATGACCTTGATGAAGTAGTTGCCTTGTCGGGATCATAGTACTTGCATACAATTGATTGATGTCATTGTGATCCTTGTTGACACTAGAGTTGGCCTTATCAAAATATGCACATTGCGATAGAGTGCCATTGGAGTCCTTACAATAAAGAGTTGTTGCCAACATGTAATGGATTTGTGATGTAGGATTTTTAGACTTTAGGTGAGATGTAGGATTATGACGGATGATGGTAGATGCATTTGGAAATTTAGATGTAGGAATTTTCATTTTCCAAACTCGGGGTGATGGATGATGAAGAATGGGTTTCAGATTGGGATAATGTTTGGAACCTTGACTTTTATATGCCTTGTATGATGACCATTTTGAAGGAGGTGGAAATTTATTATATGTGGGAGTCCTCTTTTCTTGTGGTCCCATATTTTGATTGACTTTTACTTTTGAACAGTTTTCTTTGCTTGATCCATTTTTCTTTGGGATCCATTTTAACTTTATTTTTCCACTTGAATTTTTGATTGATTCAATGGCCTTTGTTATTTTATTTTAAACTTTGAATTTGTAAGACTTTTGTTTTTGTTGGTTCCAAATGGAAGGTCTATTCATGTTGGAATGAAAATTTATGGTATGGATGGAAGGAGTGTTGGCAACAACCTTATGGTAAGAACTACTCATGGCCTCCATTTTGATGTTTTTATCAGAGAAAGTTTTCCCCAATATCGAGAAGATACCATTAACATCATTAGATTTGCTAATTGAAGAATAACCAAGACCTTGATTTCTAGGATTTTCCTGAAATTGTACTGGTTCTAGAATTCCTTGATATTGCATGCTCTGACAAATTCTATTTGTGATGGGGTATTTTTTGTTTTGAAAGAAAGATGCTAACCCATCACTATGCATGTGGAAACTGTTACTTGGAATCTTCTCCTCTACAAGAAAGCCTGATTTGATAAAAGTGGATGATCCTAGTTGATAGGATGTCTTAGCTTCATTGACATGTTGGATATCTTTGGTATGATTTTGTGACATTAGATTCAGAGGATTCTACTGGTGCTTCCAAGTCGATGTTGAAACTATCTTTATGGTCATTTTCATAGAGTCCAATGAACTCAGCTATAGCTTGATCATTTGCAAATATGTCTAGAGTAGGAGACTCTCATTCTAGAGGAATATCATCTATGTGTCCAAAGGAGGCAAGTGTATCATTTTGGGAAATGGATGCGTTTGGTACTTGGATAGGGTCATCTTCAAGTGTTTGATCATGAATGGCATAAAGGTCAAGGAGTGGATCATTTTGAACTTCTTTCTCAATAATAGTGTCTTGATCAAAGACAATAGTAGTGTCTTGATCAAAGATGGGTTTTTCTTGAATGATATGGTTGGGATTTTTTTTTTGATCAAGGATAGGTGTATTTTGGATGCCATGTTTATCTAGAAGGACTTCTTGGATGGACTTAAAGATAGGGTCATGGGATAGAATACTTTGATCTTGACATGAAGGTGAATCCATGAAGTCATGCTTTGGACTTTCCATTTGACATGTATCCTCAAGTTTAGTAGATGGGATGTGACTTTGGAGACCATGACTAGATGTATTTTCATGACTAAATGTAGATTGAGATGGAGTGGCTTGGAAGGTATTAGTGGATGAAGGACTAGGATAGGACATGAAGGCTTGGAAGGGATTAGTGGAAGGTTGGTTTCCCTTGTCAAGGTTAGGATAAGGGTGATAAGTGGATGTTCGTTGTGAATTAATAGAATGGATTATGCTAATGGACTCTTGATAATGAGGGTAGATGGATGGAGAACTAGGACTTATCGATTGTTGGTAGGAAGGGTATGTGGGTAGTTGACTATGGGTTGATGTTGATTGACATTTGGATTAGATAAATTGTCTCTTGAAGTCTATGGCTTGTTGGCATTGACTATTATGGAGTAACTAGTATTCAACTTGACTAGCAAGCATATCAATGTAAATTGTATACATGGTGGTGAGGTTATGACAAAATATGGAGTATGACTAAGGTATGTGATATGAGGTCTAAGGTATGACAATAAAAAGAGTGACTTAAGTCTAAGGTATGAAACCTAAGCTATGTTTTTGGGATTTTCTAGGTGCAAATAAGGAATGAATGCAACTATTTTTTTGGTATTTTCTTGCAAATAAGGTATGTCTAAAATGATGCTAATATAGGATGACAGTATCTACATATGCAAAGTCTAAGCAAGCTTCAAAGGTAATGAATTTTGTGAACCTAAGACGAGGTTACCAACTACCTAAAGTCTAACCAAGGTGTCAATTTAGTTATGTCAAGGAAACTATGTAGGACTAGGACCAAATGTAAGGTGAGCTCCCTAACTAGACTGATGATCTAGGAGAACTCACTATAGGACAAAATATATGATTACGGGACTAGGTTTAATGACAGATTTCGTTGATGCTATGGTTTTTCCAAAGTGTAGAAAGTGGACCTATTCTAAAGTTTGTAAAAGTGACTTTCCTAATATTTCGATCTAAAGGTAATATGCACTCTAAGATGAAACTAAAACTTAGAATTAGGATGACTATAGTTATGACTAAATGATACCTAAAGGATGCAAAATTGAGCAAATTATTTCAGGTTTCTATCCAAGGACTATTGTGAAAAGAAAAATCAAAGACTGGTATGACTGTGTCGACTAGACTGTGACTATGAATTTTGGTTTTCTAATACTTAAGCAAATGCGTCATAGAATTTGACAGTTGTAGTCTTATGTCTCAATTGTGGTTTTCTGGTGATCAGTTGCACGTTTCTGGTAAAATTTTGTATCTGGTATTAGACAGATGTGGTGTAGTTTCTCACAGATGCAACTCATGATGGCAATTGCGACTTAGACTAATAGATGTGGTTTTCTAAACCAGTTTTGTGATAGTGGCAAATGCGTCGTTCCAGATTGTAATTGTAGCTCACCTTTTCAGATGTGTCACAGAATGTCACAAGTGTGGTCTTTTAAATCAGATGTGGTTTTTGATAGAGCAAATGCGAGCTAGTCTGGTAGATGCACCTCTAGGGTAACAAATGCGACTTGACAGAACAATTGCATGTTTTCAGTGAATGGAGATATAAAACTGACGCTAATTTTCATGATCAAGTTCTAGAAAATAAAGACAATCATAAGACAAAGTGTTTTCATTTTGATTTTGGACTCAAAAAATGTTTAATTTGACAATAGACAAGCACATCCTAGGCTGTGTAAGATAGTATTTAGTATTTACTGATTTCTCACTTGGGTTTCCCCAGCTATGCTTATTCAAGGTGGATGATTAGTAGCTTGACCCCTCTGGCTCCCCTCCATGACTCATTAACGTCATTCGAGGTAGCCAAGCTGCAGTACCCATGAGAATCCCATGGAATACTTTCATCTCTACACATGAACTGAAGAATTTGAGATGACTTCATAGGTCTGACCTGCTGCACTAGTAAATAGAAGCATTTTGGACACTACAAACAAAGGTGTTTAATTCGAGCATTCCGTTCATAGGGCATGATCCATGTGGCGAGAGTCCCCTTTTGAATCCATCTCGTCAGAACCATATGCATGATTCTTGGGCTTTCCCCAAAAATCCACTTTTATATACCAGTTGGAAGTCCCTCAGGTTCAAGGTGCTACCGGTTTGAGTCATCCTAAGGTGAGTAATTTTTCCCGCTAGGACAAGCCCAAGTTCTAGAGTCAGTAACCAATTCTCTTACACCCAGGATCACATGGATGCACAAGGGGAGATGATACTTCGATATACCAAATTGTGAGGGTAATAAATAATTTGTGCTTTCACACCAAACACAGTAGACACTTGTTAATTTTAATCCAAATGAAAGATTTTCTACACTACCAAACAATCTATTTCAAAAATTTAACTAGGGTCTTTGACATGCGTTCTATAGAAAGATTCATTAGTAGTTTTGATATTGGTCTTCAACTATCGATCTGTAAAAACTTTGTTAACTCCTTAAGACACATGCTGAAAATAGAAGATTAGCGAAAATAAAAACACAAAGAAGGTTGTAAGTTGAAAATCTAAACCTAAAAACTTTACTAGTCAGATGTGTCATTTTTCTCTGCAGATATGTCTCAGGATTTTTACCAGTTAGTTGTGGCTTGGAAAATCATAGATGCATCAAAATTCGTCAGATACTTCGTTTCTTTTGGCAGATGTGTTTCAGAATGTCAATTGTGTCATTTTTCCATGCAAATGTGTCACTTTATCTCGCAAATGCGTTACTTTAGCTTTTTTGCAAATGCATCACTTTATATTGCAAAATGCGTCACTTTAATTTGCAATTGCGTCACTTTATCTTGCAAATGCATCACTTTATCTCACAAATGCGTCACTTTATCTTGCAAATGCGTCACTTTAGCTCGCAGCCGCAAAAAATCATGTTTTTCTTGTAAAAAATGCTTCCTTTTACCAAAATATGCAGTATAATATATGAATTTTCGTCTCTCGACCCTTCTTGACACAACCGTGCTATTTATTTGACCTCAAAAGAATCCCAAAAGTGTGATTTGCAAGATTTTTCAAAAGTACCTACACCCTTCAAGAAAAAAAAAACACCAAAAACTTCCAAACAAAGAATACCAATCAAGAGGGTTAGTAGTTCACGTCATATTCGCCAAATGTAACATCTAGAAAATGTAGAAGAAAGGTTAAAAGCATGCACTCAATGCGATAAAAGCTCTAATGCAATATAAGCTAAACAACAAGGAACAAATGAATGCTAAAACATAAATAAATTGAACAATCTCACCCAATATCTACGTAATTCCATGTATAACCTCAATTTCCCTTCTCCATTTTTTCGTTGTAGTATAATTGTCCTCAGATTTCTCTTGTGCAAGTATAGCTTGTGATAGTGATTTAGCAAAACATCGAAGATTCAAGTAATAGATATGCTTCCAAAAGTCATAAGATTTCAGTAGAGATTGAAATGATGAAAGAAAAATCAATTTATAGAAAATTGATCATTCGAATGATAGGCCAGCATCAAAAGATTAGACATGCATTATGATAACTATTAGTAGTGACATGAGTAATAAAAACTAGAAATAAAAATAAAGATTAAATAAATAATTTAATGATCTTCGAGTTTGGTATTCAAAAATAAAAGAATAGTCTTTGCATGACAAAGATAAGGATGGATTAAAGCAACTCTTTGTTTGAACACACACAAAAGATTTAATTAATTAAATAAATATATTTAATTAATATATGCATGTACACACAAACAAGTTAGAACTAGATGACTAAATGGTATGACAAAGAGATTACTCAAGAAAGCCACTTAGACATTAAATCCTGAGTTAACTGAGTGATTTAAATAGATGTCGAGTGGAGTCAAAGTGAATACTTAGATAACTCACAATTATCCAAATATAAAGGAATGCATTAAAATAGAATTTATGAATTAAATAATTCATTTAATTCAAGATTTGATATATGAAGAATAATTCAATAAATAAGATTTATTTAACTAAGTGATGAAGTGATTAAATGAATAATTAAATAAATAAAGGATTTATTTAATTATAGTTGACATATGATAAAGGGTAAATAATAATTTATTTAATTTGACAAGAAGGATAAGGTTAATTAGTGACATAATTAAATAAAAAGTGTTTATTTAATTAATCAGATAGAATAAAGAAAATGTGAATCAATTAAATAATTAAGATTATTTAATTAATAGAAGAATTAAAGTTAAAGTGAATTAATTAAATAATTAGATTTATTTAATTAATAGGGAAATGAAGACTTTAGAGAATAATTAAATAATTAACATTATTTAATCATTACCATGAAGAATACAAATTATTAAGAAATATTGAAGTCAGAGGCTTAGACCAAATTTCAGTGTCTAAATAAGTTTCTATTTAGTAGTCTATCTTGTCAACCATTCACATAATTAATCTACTTTGTGGTTTGAATTGTTGTTGTGTAGGAAACTTTAGAGAAACTAACTTCTTTAAGGAGGCTCGATTTTGATGGTCCAACACAAGATTAGGATATGATATAGATTGATATGTACTTAGGGTTTAATAGATCTTGAGATGACATATATGCCACAGTTTGTAAAACTGGTTGTAAAACTTGTTCTAAGTAGGCATATGTGAAATTTGTATATGCAAAAACATTATTATTCTACATTTTGATATATAAGAATTGATATTTGATCTAATTTTTTCCTCGTGTGCATGTCTTTCTACTTTGAATTTTCAAAATGGAATGTATAATTATCTAAGAATGGTTTAAAGTTATGATCGATAATGTATGTTATAAATTAACAAAATTGTATTTTAATAGAACTTATGAATTACAATTGGTAATCCATCTATGTTAGAGTTCATTCATATTAAGGTTCACATACATTACATTCCATGAGATCACATTTATTTGAGGAGTCTTTTCAAACAAATCACTGCCTTTTCTATTGTACCACATTTTTCATACATGTCTACCAATACATTTTTATCAAAAACTCAATTTGAGAATACCCATGATTTCAAGCTCTGTTGAATGAATATACATTTGACATTATTTTATTTTTTGAACTTGTGTAATGACGTGGGTAGCTGATTTTTATTTCAAAAGAAGTTAAAATTAATGAAAAATGGTATGAGAAGCACTGCATAATATTTGTTGAGAAGAACTATTTGAAAATATGCCTCAAATAATTATGGTCTCATAGACAAGGAAGAAAAGATGAAAAAAGCAGGTGATAGTCTTATGGCATTGATTCTTTTGATTGATTAAAAACTTCAAACAAATGGATACAACTTAATGAAATATATGTCATGCTACTATGTTCATTTGAAAGCAATATAATCATCTTGATAAAAATAAATGCCACTTAATGTTCATTCAAGCTTAATAACATGTAGAAGGTATAAAATCATCTTGAATAAGAATCACTATCTTTCAACCATATGGGTTTGATGCAACCTTCAAACAAAGTCCTTACAACAGAAAAAGATACATGTTCATTAGATTGTTCATGTGAAATCGATACAATAATAACGATCAACAATTAAGAAATCACTCAACCATGAATTAACCACTAAACAGACCAAATGAGTGTGATACTACCATTAAACAAACCAAATAAAACTCCATGACATGCAATTTGTTTGACCTTCGACATGCAATTTGTATTATTGTAATGCATAAGAATGAATGTTGCTAACCATAATGCATCAATAAGAAAATTAGGCATACTATATGGGCTTGATGCACACTAGTAATAATGCACACTTTGCACAAAAGAAATAACATTGATATGATATTTTCATCTATGTAAATCAACCTTGGCCCACAACAAACTTGCTATATCAAAATTGTTGTCATATATGCCATTTAACCTAATGCAATTGAAGTTTTTTATTTGGTAAGAATTTGTGTAGTAAAAGAAAGTGAGAGATGATGGTTAAGGTGGATTTGAACAAATGAAGTTGTTGCCTAAGCATTGAAAACTCTATCAAACAAAGGGATATTGTTTTCCTAAGCATTGAAATTGAAGCAAAACAATTGAAGACTAAAATTAACCACTTACAAAAGGAATGAAAAGATACGAAAAATATTTTATCGTCAATGAAAATGAGGCTAGTTTGCTCTAAAAATAGTTCCAATGTGTGTGGATGGGTACATTTAGGCTAGGCATGGCCTTGTTTCGAATCCAAACATGTCGAGACAGTTAGAGCTACATTGGATCGGTGATATCATTAAGAGTCCAAAGTGCAAAAAGGTAGCAATCTTTGACAGGCTGTTACTTACAGACCATGATACTTTAAAACTCTTCATTTGAGGCTATGAGATCATGTTGTGACCCTCTTCAATAACCTTTCTCAAATTTTTCTATCTTAGAGGTGTTCTTCTGTGGTGACGAGTTTTTAGTTGAGGGAAAATTTGTCAGATGCAAGCAATGTAAAATTGCAAAGTGGTGCAACTTTCATTCTACAACTCGTACGATCAAATAGAATATTCCAACATGTCTAGATGGGTACGCTTACACTAGGAATGGTCCTCTTTTGCACCCAAAAACACCAAATCACTCCAAGCTACATTGAATTGGTCATTTCCCTTAGGAGTCCAAAGTGCTAAAAGACAACAATCTTTGATGGGCTATTACTTGGGAACTGTGATGCTTACAAATTCTTCATTTAAGGGTATGGGATCATGTTGGGACCCTCTTCAATAAAATCTCTCAGTTTTTGTTATCTCGGAGGCATTTTCCTATGGTGATGATTTTTCAATTGAGAAAAAAGTTATCAGATGCAAGCAGTGTAAAGTTGAAAAGTGGTGCAATTTTTGTTTTACAACTCATATGACCAAACAAACTATTCGAATACGTCTAGATGGGTACGTTTAATCTAGGAAAGGTACTTTTTTGTACCCAAACATTCTAAATAACTCTGAGCTACATTGGACCGAAGATTTCCCTTAAGAGTTTAAAGTGTAAAAAAACAACAATCTTTGACGAGCTATTACTCAGAAACCGTGATGCTTACAGACTTTCTGTCTAAGGCTACATGATCATTTTGAGACCCTCTTCAGTAACATCTCATTTTTCACTATCTTGGAGGTATTTTCCTGTGGTGACGAGTTTGTAGTTGAGGAAAAAGTTGTTAGATGCAAGTAGTGTAAACTTGCAAAGTGGTGCAACTTTCATTCTATAACTCGTACAACTAAATAGATTGTTCCAAAATATTTAGATGAGTATTTTTACACTATGCATGGTCCTATTTTGTACCAAAAAATGTTGAATCACTTTGAGCTACATTGGACTGGCGATTTCCCTCAACAGTCCAAAGTGCTAAAAGACAACAAACTTTGACAGACTATTTCTCAAAAAATTTAATGCTTATAGACTCTCCATCTGAGGCTATGGGACTGTATTGGGACCCTCTACAATAACCTCTCTCAATTTTTTCTATCTCGGAGGAATTTTATTGTGGTAACGAGTTTTTCAGTTGAAGAAAAAGTTGTTAGCTGCAAGCAGTGTAAAGTTGCAAAGTGGTGCAACTTTTGATCTGCAACTCGTAGAACCAAATGGACTGTTCCAACACATCTGTATAATTATGTTTATGCTAGGAATGGTCCTCTTTTCCACCCAAACATGTTGAACCACTCTGAGGTACATTGGACCAATGATTTCCCTTAAGAGTCTGAAGTGCTAAAAGACAACAATCTTTGATGCTCTATTACTCAGAAACCGTGATGCTTACAGACTCTTCATCTGAGGCTATGGGATCTTGTTGGGACCCTCTATAATAACCTCTCCCAATTTTTGCTATCTTGTAGACATTTTCTTATGGTGACGAGTTTTTAGTTGAGGAAAAAGTTGTCAAATGCAAGTAGTGTAAAGTTGTAAAGTGGTGTAACTTTCATTTTGCAACTCGTATGACCAAACAAACTATTCAAAAATGTCTAGATGGGTATGTTTATGTTAGGAATGGTCCTCTTTTGCACCCAAACATGCCAAATCACTCTAAGCTAAATTGGATAGGTGACTTCCTTTAAGAGTCCAAAGTGCTAAAAGGAAACAATCTTTGATGAGCTATTACTCGAAAATCATGTCACCTAGAAACAATTTGTCTAATTCTATGAGATCACGTAGAGCCCCTCTACAATAACCTTTCTTAGTTTTTGATATCTCTAAGGCATTTTCTTGTGGTTTCGAGTTTTCAGTTGATGGAAAAAGGGTCAGATGGATGTGATGTAAAGGTGCAAAGGGGTTTAGAGTTTGTTTTGATCCTCGTGAGTAAGTGAAAAAGTGAATAATTTACTCAAATACACTTAAGTCATGAACTACACACATGAATATAAAGCATACACATAAAAACATGTAGGTCATAAAGTATACATTGGAATACTCATAAGTGACAAAGTATACACATAAGTTGTAAAGTATACACTTGAATACATAAAGTATATACAATACACATGATATGATCATTCAAGAATTGCTATCAAATATAGGATTTACAAAATTCCACATAGGCATACAACAAATGACCCTAATACATAGTCATTTCCGAATAGGGGAAGGAAATAGATCATGCATTTCCTTCGCAGTTGGCATAGTCTTCCACAATAGTAGCATGTTGACATTCTAGAGTGACAAGCACTTGTAAAAACCATCAAAGTAGCAGCTAAACTACATACAATAGAAAATATGCTTAGAATAAAAAATATATATTATTCTAAACAACCTAAGTGATGATGAAATGGTAATGCAAACTAGAAAAGATGCTTAGAATAAAAAAATTGTATTATTCTAAACAACCTAATTGATGATGAAATGGTAATGCAAACTAGAAAATATGCTTAGAATAACAAATCTATATTATTCCAATCTGTCGCATACCTCTGCGAAAGGATTAGAACTAGCTATTGTTGTAGCAGCTACATAATCAATCGTGTCAAGAACATTGCAATATACTTCAAATGACAAATCTATATGGTCATAATATAAAAGATGTTTAGAATAACAAATCTATATTATCTTAATCAACCTAAATGATGATGAAGTAGACACTTAAAAATGACCTAGGCCTGCAAGCTCTATTTTATCACTTTCGTCCTAGCATAATTATGACATTTTAATTATGTCCTTGGTCCACAGTCGACTATTAATTAAATAATTTATAATTGTTTAATTAATTCATATCTCTTTTATTCTTCAAGATTATTAAATAAATAAATTATATTTATTTATTTAATACGTCTTTAATCGTCTAAATCCTCCCATAATTAAATAAATTTCTTAATATATTTAATTACCTTTATTCATTTATGTCCTCTTGATTATTAAATAAATGAATTTTATTTATTTATTTAATATGTCACTAATTATCATAATTAAATGAATTTATTAATTTATTTAATTATCGGTCATAATCCTCTAAATTAAATAATTATCTTTAATTATTTAATTGCTAAATTTAATATTTCCCTCATTTTAAATAAATGAAATTATTTAAAATGATATCACATTCTTAACTGTCAGTTCATTTTGGTAAATAATCTGAAAAAGATTATTTATTATTACATAAAATCCTTAATTTGAATTAATTTAATTCAAAAAGGTAATCTTCCAAAAATCAAGCAATTGAACAAATTCTTAATTTTCCAAATCTCTTTTTCAGTCCAACTCTTATCTTCTTGATTTTTCGAATTTCATAACTCAAGCAGTCTTTATCTTCTTGATTTTTCAAAAATCTTTATCTTTTTGACTAATTATCACATTTATTCTCGACTGCCGATTTGATTTTATCAAATGGCATCTTGGACACTCATTTAATGATTTTTCCCTAACCCTAATTAGGGGTTTTCACACACAATCTTGACCTCTGATTTTAGGCTTTTGTCAACTTTCATTCTCGTCTGTCTGTCCAAAATTGTATTTTCTATAAAATGCCAATTTTGCTCACATTTTCGATGACACACACACGACTACGCATAAACTTGCATTTTCTTAATAATTCATGATTTTGGCATACTTAATTCTAGTATTAAGTATTATAGTCATTTTTTCATAGGCATAGGCATAGACATTTACATTTTATTTAGTCACTTCAAATCCTTCAAAGCTTGTTTAGGACATTGTCTTTGTTATCAAATTGCTCACACACTCAATCTGAGGGAAACAATCAACAAGTTAGAAGGTGCTATGGAGGTGAATCATGGAGGCTTTGCAGACAATATGGTATAATCATTTTATTTGTTTTAGCTTTCATTGTACTTCATAGTTCTTTGGTTTTTATTATTAATCTAATATGCTAACCTTAATACCTGAAAATAATCCATTGATACATTGGAAAACCTGACTCCTTTATTTTTCTGTTTTTCATACAGTTTTTTTTGTTTTCTATCATTTTTGTAGGTACAGGTACGAAAAACACCGCATTTGATTTTTATCAAGCCACATATGATGTGTCATGACACATTCAAAGGTTAAAACGTCGCCATCATTCTAAGGTGCCACATACATAGTTTTAAAAGATGCATTTGACAGACCGAGCCACATCTAATTCTTCAAACAACACATTTGATATTTGAGATGCATCTTCCTGTCAAACTAGAACATGGGACCGTGACACATTTTTTTCACAGAGAGACGCATTCGGTCTGCTATGACACATTTTCTTGGTAACTTTTTCTTCTATTTGGCATTCGGGTTTTTTCTATTTTTTATTCTTTTTTGTTTTTTATTCCAATTTTTTGTTCTGCTTTCTACCTAGCATAGGTTTTTCGTGTTACTAATCTTTGTTTGTAGCATGTGGCAGTTACATTTTGTGGGCTTAAGATTTTTTCTAAGATTCCTAACGTGTGATTTTGCAGGGTCGAGTGTCTAATATTCATTCCAAAAAAACATTGTGTTTGCTATTTTTTTAGATTAAAACACATTTCTTTTTGTTGCATGTAAAATTAACATGTCTTCCATATTGTCTAATTTTGTTTGAAAGTAGTAGGTGAATATGCTCTCACCCTGTGCAAACTAGGTGATCAGAAAGCTAGACCCACTTTATTTCTGTGTAACCCTGATGCAATAATCCAAGTATCCTCTCCCCTTGTGCAATCATGCGATCTTGAGTGTAAGAGAAATGATTATTGCCTCTAGAAATTAGGCCTGTCTGGGGATTTCATCACCCCAACACGACTCAAACCAGAAACGGAG
The DNA here is from genome assembly GCA_007258455.2 of Sequoia sempervirens. Lineage (NCBI taxonomy): Eukaryota > Viridiplantae > Streptophyta > Pinopsida > Cupressales > Cupressaceae > Sequoia > Sequoia sempervirens. Next base: position 867,984,557 of record VDFB02281492.1, on the reverse strand, counting down.
CTAAAGCCAAGCTACCCCCGACCGGTATATAAATGTGAATCTTAAGGGAAAACCTAAGATTACAAGTGAAAATGTGTCATACGGACTAAGCAGTACTCCCCAAAACCCTATTGATCTTAACCTCTTCAGGCTGGAGTGCCTCCTAAATGAAGATTAATCTTGTGCCCCATGTATGGCCACTAGAATGGGGGTCCCGAATTAAAAAAATCTTGTGTAGTAAGCCCAAAACCTTCTATTTTCTAGTACAACACCGATCGGTGTGAAGCCTTCCACATCTTCGTAGTCTTTAATAGAGGTGATCAATCTGCCATGGGAGTTTCATGGCAGTTGGAAGCTTGGTTGGCATAAGAAGAGAGTGCACTGTAAGATGAAGCCCATACAACCAAGCTTTTGGATTCACACGCTACTGATATGCGGCTGGGGAAACCCATGTGGAGTCTAGCGAATACTGTCCTGGCTTAACCATAGGATCGTACTTGTTCTCTTATGTGTTTGATTACTTTTCAAAATATCTTACTTGCCAAGTGTTTCCTGGTTACTGAAACGAAACAAACAACACTCAAACATTTGGAAACAAATAGTCAAACTTTCAATAATTTGCTAGTCATTTAGTCCCTTTAGCAAGTCCTTTTGATAACCTAAATTGAGACATAAGTCAAGCTTAGATTGGTTAAAAAAAACCTTTCTCCAAATATTGTCTAAACTTAGTCCTCATTAGACTTTGCATTGTCCATCTCTAGGACTCATTTCACACCTAGACTTTGTATTAATCATCTTATTCCTTCATCAACATTATATCTTGGTCCTCATTTGAAACTTTGGCTTTGAAAAACTTGTCATTTTGCATCAATTATTTCCTTAGTCATTACCTTGCATTGTCATCCTTTATTCTAGAATACAAATTTTTTGTCATAACTTGTCATCCTAATCATCATTTTGCATTAGCCATTTTTTTTAGGAAACACAGTTGCATTGTCATCCCTCATTATTAAAAATTCAAAAAACATAGTCTTGCATTGCCATCCTTTATCACAAAAATACAAAAAAATAGGCTAGTATCATCCTTTCATTTAGTCATCATTTTCATTATCCTCATTTGAGCAATTCCCTTTTATGGTGGAAACTAGACTCCAAAGAAAGAAAAGAAAAATGACAAACTTTGGACAAGATTCTAATTCCAATGTCACCAATCACACTTATGACCCAAATTGGAATTTTGACGACCCATTTAGCAACACGAATACTCAAAATCTCACGACCATACCATCCTCATCAAACAACCCCTTTGAACCATTCTTACATAAGGATGAATATGGACAAATACTTGAGGAAAACCTAGAAGTAGCAGCACAAGATCCAGAAGCGGCCTACTTTGTAGAAGAAATGGTCTTATATGACAGAGACAAATATTTGGCCATACTTTTAAGTCAAGGAGCTAAATTACTGCATGGGTTTGACACTAATACCTTGAGATTGACATCTCCTGCCAATAATGTCAACAATACACATGTCAAATAGTGGTCAACCTCCAAGCACCACAAGCAATACATTTTTTGATGCTACCTCGCAAAATGTCACAATGACCATGAGTTCTCCCTCAAACATTCCAAACAACTCCAATTCAATAAATGCTACATCCATTGGAGGAACACAATTCATTACAGTGCCCACAATATCCACAATATCGTCACAATCAGTTAGAGGCACCTTTGGGTCCTCGACAATGTGCGCAAGTTATTCCAATCCTCTCTTTACCACTATGGTAAATTCCATGGGGGAATCATCAAGCCATACATATCCTCCATTGAAAACTACATCTACTACCATGAGTGCATCTTTATCAAATCCTCCTATTGGTACCTCACTTAATCTTTTGTGAGGAAGTAAACGACATATCTTTGTTCAAGGACCACAAAAAAATGTTAATGTGTCAACACAGTCTAATGCCATACTCCCCAAATATCAACCCAAATGGCTGGGGGACACATCCCAACATACTCATCCCATATTTATACCCACCAACATGTCCCCAATCCAAACTCTCAATACCATCAACACACAAATCATAACACATCGTACATGTCACAACAACATGTACCTAAAAAACGCACCAACATCCACTCAAAACAAACGAGGACCTATGGTGTACCAATCAATCCAATGTATAGGGCCACAAATGACCCTATAATCGATGCCTTGCAAGCAAAGCTGATGGGTCTAGAGAAGAGCATAGAAAACATACAAATATCTGACCAAAAATTAGAAATGTCATACAATTTATTTGTATATCCCTTTGACACGAACTTATACATGCCACCATTTCCTTCAGGATATGTGTCACCAAATTTTACCAAATACAGAGGTAAGATAAACCTTATCGAACATGTCCAAGAATTCACAACCAACTGTATGGATGTCGCATATGAACCAACATACTTGATGAGACTCTTTTCTAAAAGTCTTACAGGTCTTTCCCTTGAATGGTTCTCCACTCAAAAGGATATCCAAACATGGGATGAACTTAAATGCAAATTCATAAAAAATTACTCGTACAACATTGACATGGACACCTCTATTACTAGCTTATGTAATCTCATTCAAGAGGACGCTGGTGAAACGTTCATCCCATTCTTCCAAAAATGGAGAAGTCTAGCTAGTCATTGTCACATTGACATACCCGAAAAGGAAAAGGTGGACAGGTTCGTTCAAAAACTTCTAGAACCCTTAAAATATGCATTACAAGTGCATTGTTGCACAACCTTCACAGACCTAGTCAAAAAAGGTGTCCAGATTGAGAAATCCCTTATTGCAAAGGGAGAGCTAAAATACAATCCTAAAAACACAAACACAAATCTGCCCACTAACAAAAATAAGTACTGGGTCAAAAATAAACATGTACCAATGACAGTGTTGTTGATGCCAAGGCTGTAAACACTATGGGTCCTATATTGGCTCTAAAAGGGGTTCGACCACAAAACAAGCCAACGACGATACTAACACCCCCCACCAATGCCACCCCAAACAACCAAAATGGTCAAAATAGTCACAATCAAGGACAACACCGTCAGATAAGACAATTCCCCAAGGGTCGCACATACACTCCCTTGGGTGAGCCCATGGAGGAATTCGTCAAGAAATTCCTTCAGAATGGTCTCATCACACTTGAAGAACCAAAGTCATATGACCCAAGATAATTTGAACCATCATGGTGGGACGATAATGCTTTCTGTGAGTACCACCGGGCTAAAGGACATAAGACATCGTCCTGTCGACAACTCAAAAATATTGTGCAAGACCTTATCGAGAGTCGAATAATCAAATTAGGTGGACCAAAATTTCCATCAAATTCCAACCATACCATTCATAAGAACCCATTGCAAGACCATGGCTCTAATAAAGCTTCTACATGAGGTCTTAAGACAAACAATAATCAAGCCAATTATGCCCATGCCAAGTATGACTATTCAGGTGGACCTACTATAAACAATGTCTGAATTGATGATGAATACATCAACACCATCACAGTCAAATGAGAACTCCAATGCAATGCCACTACTCAAAGTGGCAAGATCACCATAGTTGGTCCACCTTCTGCTAGGAAACCTAAGATCACCATACCTAGTCCATCTCCTAGGCAGTCACAACCCACCTCGACCACAAAGCAGTGGAAACCTAAGAGTTAGTTTAACCTTATGGAATAGCTTGGAAAAACTCTTGCACAAATTTCCATACTTGAGCTGCTTCATATCTGTCCCACGCATAAGGCTATACTAGATAAAACCCTGCAAGAGTTGTTAGTCCTTAAGGATATTGATGTCAACCAATTTGAGACCATGGTGGGATACCTCACTACACTCATCATGTCACTTTTTCTGATCAAGATTACTCATCACCCAAGACCAACCATAATGACACATTACATATTGAAACTTTTGTCCATAAGCACAAGGTCAGAAGAGTTTTAGTAGATGTAGAGCAAGATTGAACATATGCTCCTTGAAACTGGTTAAGGCTCTAGGATTTTTTAATGCATGCGTGGACCCTACAAAGAGTATAGTCATAAAAGCATATGATGACGAAGAACATTCTTCACGAGGTGTTATTTATCTTCCTATCAGAGTGGGACTAGTCATTGTGGATACAACTTGCCAGATCTTGGATCTAGAATTACCTTACAACATCTTGCTCAGTCACCCATGGATTCATGCCCTAAAAATTGTTCCCTCCACCTATCATCAATGCTTAAAATTCCCATTTGACGACACAAAAATCACTATATATGGGGATCCTAACCCTTTTCAATATTGTACCAACCTAAGGGGTATTTCCAAAAATTGAGTTCCCATCAACCGAGAAGCTCCTAGCTCCTCTTCTACTAAATATGTTGAACCATCCACACTCGCATCATCTTCCATGACCACTCCATCCACGTCTTCCACCACGGCACCATCTTCCACACTTCCTAAGGATGAATCCAATGTCAAGATCCAGGACCTAGGCTGTGGAGAATTCAAATTGAATATGACATACAACATCACAACAATACCCAAGTGTTTGAAGGTCTATGGTCGACCATGTTTTAGAATGGAACCCAAAGAAATTTTCAAAGTTCCACCAAAAACGGTTTTCATAAAATGGGGAGACATGAGTAACGAGGACCTTGCCGATATTACAGGATGGCTCTATCAATAAATGGTTGACCTACCCCCATTACCAGTTAAGAAATATGGCAAGGGATATGAAATGATGAAGGATAAGGGCTATGATGGAACTAGTGGCCTAGGAAGAAATAAAACTAGACGAAGAGAGCCCATAGAATCTTTCAAAATACCAAAGTATCTTGGATTAGGGTATGGATTGCCCGAAAATGACAACCGATGTACCAATGGACTTTTGAGTGAGTGCGTGCATGCTTCAGAAAGTGTCAAGACTATTAAGGAATCCCTTTCTGAAACTGACTCCCAAGAGTGGGAATTTGGCTCCCAACGATCCTTAAGTGACTGTTGCCTCGATGATTTTTTCATTGAAATGAGGGAGCTTACCTCTGAACAAATTTTTTGGCAAACATTTAAAATCAATCAGGCACCAAATAGTCATGGTCCTATTTACCTTCCCTAGGACATACAAGCCCCACCGTCTAAACCCCATAACCATCAGTCGAATCCATCTGAATTACCAGATGACACTGACAACCATGACTTTGAGTCATTTTCCCCCTACTTTGATAATGAATATGAAACAAGTGAAGGGGAATATTGGATAGAGTCTGATGTAGAATTGGATGATGATAATTTCATCTACAATGTCTCTGAATTTGTCTGCATGCCTTCTGCATCCTCCCCTCAATTCACCAACCTTGATGATTGCATTTCCCTAGTCTATCAACAATTAATCGATTGGGACCAACAAGGCCCGCTAGTCCTGGACACCTTTCCGAATGATGAGGCTATCGCAAAATTTATGGGATTACGTGAGGGCATACCCAGTGGTGATCACAAGGCAGGATTCACCATTGACCTAGATTGTGTAGCCTACTTCAGTGAGACTGCTCCGTCCTCCAATCACAAAATTAAAAATAAGAATAAAGAAAAAAATTAAACGTCTTTAGGTGAAAACTAAAAGGAACCTTCTAACAAAAAAAAATAAAAACAAAGGATGTATCTGCGGGTGAAAACCTCTCTGAGGTGCCCAAAGATGGAGGACTAGACTTTCTTCCCGTGACTCAAGAGAAATCAGCTATGCTCATAGAGGACACCATAGAAGGTAACATATCAACAACATAAGATCCAAAAATGGTCCTCTTTGCTACATCCTTGACTGAAGAAGAGAGACCAAAATTTGACAAATTCTTTATAGAACGTAAAGTCAACTTCACATGGTCCTATGTCGACATGCTGGGACTAAAACCAAAACTAGTTTTGCACCATCTCCCACTATTACCAAATTCCAAACCAGTTAAACAGAAGTTACACAAAATGCATCCTTAGGTTGCTCTATTGGTCAAGGCCGAGTTGAAGAAACTTCTAGACGCTGGGTTCATACGGTCTATTGATTATGCTGAATGGATATCTAACCTTGTGCCAGTAACAAAGCCAAATGGAATGATCCGAGTCTGCACATATTTCAGAGACTTAAACAAGGCATGCCCAAAAGATGACTTTCCTTTTCAGAATATTGATATCATAGTCAACCTCAAGGCAGGATACGAGATGTTGTCCCTCATTGACAGTTTCTCAGGCTGTAATCAGATTCATATTGCCCCTGAAAATCAACATAAAACAACGTTCACTTGACCTTGGGGTACATGCTGCTGGAATGTCATGCTGTTTGGTCTTAAAAATGTAGGCACCACATATAAGAGGGTTATGACCAAAATCTTTCATGACATGATGCATAAAATAATGGAAGATTATGTAGACGTCCTTTTGGTTAAATCAGTAACAAGAAAAGATCATCTGAAGGTGTTAGAAAGTTTTTTCAAGAGACTAGAAGAATACAAAGTCCGATTGAATCCTAAGAAATGTTTCTTTGGTGTAACATCTAGTAAACTCTTGGGATACATAGTTTCTCGAAGAGGCATTGAAGTTGATCCAACAAAAGTCAAATCCATCATGGACATGCCTCCTCTCGGAGGAATAAGTGAACTCAAGACATTACAGGGTAGGGTACAATCTATCAGATGCTTTATAGCATAATTGGTTGACAAGTGTCAACCATTCCAATATATTCTTCGCAAAGACATCACCTTTGTGTGGACAGATAAATGCCAAGAGGCCTTTTAGAAAATAAAAGACTACTTACTGTCACCGCCAGTCCTCGTGCTGCCCATTCACAAAAAAAATTTGATCTTATACATCTCTGCCACTACTTCAGCACTAGGGGCATTACTAGCACAAAATGACCAAGAAGAAAAGGAAAGGGCCATCTATTATATCAGTCAGACACTGGTTGGGTATGAGCTGAATTACACATCAATTGAACGTGCCTGTCTAGCCATGGTCTTTGCAGCTCAAAATCTAAGACATTATATGTTGAGCCATCAGACATAGTTGGTAGCAAAGATTGACCCCCTCAAATATCTATTGAGTCATGCAACATTGACAGGGCGTCTGGAACAATGGGTCATGATTCTGAGTGAATACAACATTTAGTATGTAGAAAGAAAAGTGATCAAAGGACAAGTGATTGTAGATCAATTGGAATACGTACCTATACAAAGCAATCACCCCTTAGTGGTAGATTTACTAGATGAGTCAATATTCCATATAGAACCAAAGTCACCCTGAAGGCTATACTTTGATGGATCACATACTAATCATGGATCGGGGGTAGGGATATTGTTTATCACCCCTTAAGGAGATTCCATTCCCAAGTCTTTCTGCATAGCTTTCCCATGCACAAATAACGTGGCAGAATATGAGGCACTGGTTACGAGACTTAGAATGGCAATAAAATGGAAAATTAGAGCACTACATGTCTATGGGGATTCTCAGTTAGTCATCAACCAAGTTAATGATGACTATGACACAAAAGATGAGAAGCTAATGCCCTACAAATGAATGGTTGACAACTTCTAGACATACTTTCACATGGTGACTTTTGAGCAAGTTATGAGAACACAAAATAAGGCAGCAGATGCCATAGCTACAATAGGCTCTCTCCTTGACATTCCAAGCAATATGCCTCAATTGGAATTCCTAATAGAATATCTGTTGGTCCCTACCTATGATATTCTAGAATCAGAGATGGTCTGCGAGCTTGTTGGTCCCGATTCTCCCTGGTACCAAGACATCCATGACTACCTTAAGTCTCAAACCCTCCCCCCTAATTTTTCCAATAACCAGAGGAAGTCCATCTAAAAAGCTACAAGATATACCATCGTTAGTGACACCCTTTACCGTCGTAGCTTTGATGACACCCTCCTTAGATGTCTCGACACCAACGAAGCACACACAACCTTATGAGAAGTACATGAGCGTATATACGGGTCTCATTTGAGTGGTCCTACTCTGGCCAAGAAGATAACGAGACTTGGGTACTATTGGCTGACCATTGAGAAAGATGCACTAGAATATGTTAGGACTTGTTGCCAATGCCAGATTCACAGTGATTTGATTCACGCTCCAACAGAAGAACTTCGGCTGATCACGTCTCATTGTGCCTTCACACAATGGGGACTCGACCTTGTGGGAAAGATCCATCCTACCTCATCCAATGGCCACAAATTCATCATAACTGCCACTGAGTACTTTATTTAGTGGATCAAAGCCATCCCCCTGACTTACATAGCTGGCAAACAAATCTCCAAATTCATTCTTAACTATATCATTTTCCAGTATGGCCTTCCACAATCCATCCTCACTAACAATGGATGTCCATTTAAAAACCAAGACGTTTGTGAGTTATGTGAGCGATTTCATATCCAACAACATTTTTCCTCTCCGTACTACCCACAAGGAAATAGTCAAGCTGAGGCATCAAATAAAACCATTGTTAAAATCCTTAAAAAGACTGTCAATGACGCTGGCCGTGACTGGTATGTTCAACTCAACCCTACTTTGTGGGCCTACCGCACCAGTATTCGTACGCCTACAGGAGCCAGTCCATTCACCTCAGTCTTTGGAGCTGAGGCCATCTTGCCCATTGAGGTTGAAATTCCTTATGAGTCTCCCTGAAGGGTCTGACCAATGATGAGGAGTATAGATAGTCGCGTCTACATGAGGTGGAGATGTTAGAGGAAAGAAGGCATAATTCCCTAAACCATCTGTAGGCATATCAGAATCATCTCTGTCACAGTTACAACAAGAGAGTCATGGTCAGGAAGTTTGACATTGGTGACCTAGTGCTCATGCAGAACCCTAAGAATCAGGTAGAGAAAGAAAAGCCAAGCAAGTCTGAACCAAATTGGCTAGGTCCCTACGTCATCATATCCTCCTTTCATTCTAGAGCTTATCAGCTGGTGACTCTAGATGGAGAACAACTGACAGAACCTATCAATAGTGTACATCTCCAGAATTTCTATGCATAGCATTAGAAAGTCGAGTTGAAAACTTTAAAAATACAAAAAAATTGAAAAAATGATAAAAAAAATTATTGCCTTGATGAAAACTTTGCAAACAGGCATCTTGGTGGCACCAAAAAAAGGAAAAAATGACAAAAATAGTAAAGAGAAATAGTTTGTCCAATAGTGAAAACCTAACAAACAGGTTCTTTGGATAAGTACCATGGCGAAAACCTTACAAATAGGTGCCATGCGTAGTCAATCATTGCTCTGCCATCTACTGTTACTTTATTTGTCTTGGCCAATGATGAAACACATTTTCTGTCACCACCACAACATCTTCCATGACATCATATCCTTCCTTTCATGGTCGAAAAACCACTGACATCAAGTCCTGCATACTATCCATCCGACACCCCATGCATATCCCTTTCATGTCCTTTAAAATTGGCTAAGTCTTGGACTTGACTAGGGGAAAAAAAATTATTATGTGACTGCAGTGGGTATCATGCATGGTTTGGGCAATTGAAAAAGTCCTAAAAAAAGTCAAAAACATCACAAAAAGTCCTAAAAAAAGACAAAAACATCACAAAAAGTCCTAAAAAAAGACAAAAACATCACAAAAAGTCCTGAAAAAAAGAAGACCAAAAACATCATAAAATGTCTTGAAGAAAGACTTAAAAATAAAAAAATGTCCTAAAGAAACCACAAAAGTGTCAAACTATCTCGAAAACCCAAAACCAGAGAAATTTCTTGTCAAGTTCATCAAATCAGTCAGTCTTTGTCATTTGTTTGAACTACATTGTCTCTGCGCATTTGCTACATAGGCAAGACTCATTTTCGAGTCCCCAACACATTAAGTCCGTTCTTTTAGGTTTGTCAAAATAAAATCATGATGCAATCTTTGGTCATCAAGACAAAGTCATTGGTCATGTTGAACTATGAGGTCTCTGAGTGTATGATGTAGGAAAGGCCATCTGTCGATGAGCCCCCGAGGCCGCATTAGGTCAGTCCATTAGGGTTCATGACATTATACTGACACACACATGAAAAAGGCTTCAAGTCAAACAATTCATCTCAAAATCAACAAATTACTACAACAAAATTATGGCAACCATTTATGCAACGTGGCGATTACACTAGCATGACAAAAATTGATATATAGTCGACACAAGTCAATTCAGTCAACTTTAGTCAACTTCAGTAAAATTTGGTCAAAACAAGTCAAATTATCATAACCAGCCAAAACTATCAACTCTTGGTTACCTTTCAGATGTGTCCTTCTAAAGAACAACCTTTGTCATTTATGCCTTAGGATGTGTCCTTCCTAGGCATTGTCACCATCATCTGAAATTTCAAGGGATCCTCTTGACATCTAAGGATCACTCCTCTCGACATCAAGGTTCTTTTAGATGTGTCCTGAAGAACAACCTCTCTCACTTATGCTTTAGGATGTTTCCTTCCTAGGCATCATCATTGTCATCTGACATTTTTGAGGGATCCTCTTGACATTTAAGGATCACTCCTCTCGATATTAGTATTCTTTCAGATGTGTCCTTCAGAAGAACAATCTCTATCATTTATGCCCTAGGATGTGTCCTTCCTAGGCATCGTCACTATGACTATCACTAGAATTTCAAGGGATCCCTTTTGACATTTAGGGATCAATCCTCTTGACATCAACATTATTCAGGATGTGTCCTTCCTAAATTTGGAAATCTTCAGCATTTTGTCATCTTGGCATTGTCAAAACCTTGACACCCTGGCATCTCAACATCATCAAACCTGACATCTTCACATTAAAACACTTGGCATCCAGACACACTTGTAAAACACTTGGAACTTATCTTTGGATTTTTCATCATGTTACTGGTTTTTTAGTGAGATCTCGACAACAGGATTTAGAGAAGTAGTGACGTATCATGACATTTGTCTAGTCTTTTGATACTCATGTTACTAGTTTCTCAGCGATGTCTTGACTACGAGATTTAGAAAAAATGACATACCATGATAATGGCTTTATTTTTACATTTTGGCAATCATGCTGCTAGTTTCTCAAGGATGTCCTGGAAACAAGATTTAGAGAAACAACGATGTTTCATGACTTGTCTTTGTTGTCTTTGTTTGTCTTTTTCTGCTTGTGGCTGGTTATGACAAAAAGACTAGGGAAATTGTGCTCTTAGTATGAGTCATGACATCCTTGTTTGTGACTTCTTGTCTTACGTGATGGTACGACCTTGCACACCTTGATTTATGTCATATAATGGTGTTTGTTGGCCATCACAACAATCTGCCCAATGATGATAAAGAGCAATAAATATAAAAGTCCTATGGTAAAGTTTTGAAGGATTTGGTCTAGGAACTAACATGCTTCTCCTTTTTTCCTATCATCTTCTCTCGTCTATCTCTCGAGGACATCCTATGACATACAAAAACATAAGTGCATACATAATCATATAGACATTGCATTAGGTCCGTATATACATCATCCATAGCATTAAATCATATACATATTGCATTATACATAGTCATGAATTAACAAAAACATAAACATAGCATCCATTCAAATAAATACATCATATCATCATCATCCATGGCACAACATTGACACAACATATAAATAGGCATAGCATTATCATGGCATCACATCATAAGTAACCATCATAGGACATACAAGACATGACATATAAATAAATAAATACCATCATCCATCATAAATGCATATCATACATAAATCATCCATCATACATCATAGTGCATAAATCAAATAACATCACATAACACACATGTAGGCCGCATCAAAACTACATCATATAGCATCATCTCAAAAAATATAATGTCATAGGATAGAGTCATGAGATATCCCAAAAATAGAGCACGTAGGCTCAATAGTCAATACATAAAGTGTCATAACATAAAGAATGAAACATGAATGTAGTAAGCATGGCCCTATAAAATTCTCTCCTTGTCCCCTCATGGTGAAGAGTGTGGTGATTGAGGACCTATGCTCGACAGTGAGGTAACAAGTGGACCTATAGCAACCTCTGTCTATGAAATCAATGGAATTGACACTGATGGCATCATCTCCACAATAGCATGCACCTGTGATGACACTGCAGCCTGACTCTATGAAGCTAAAGGATATGTCACTAGAGGTAGACTAGGTACTGATCTATGGCCTGAACCTGATGACCCATGTGAGTTCCCTAACATGATGGGACATGTGACTTGAAGTATGCCCTGAAGAGGTTGAGCCCCCTGCACTACTCTGACTACCACTACCACTGCCCGACCTACTACCACTACCTGTCTTTGTCCTAGTCAGAGTGGGATCTCTCATCTCATTTGGCATGACCTACTCATATAACTTCTTGTATTTTGCAAGCTGTATGCTAATCCTACCAAACTCCTGAGCTAGATCTTCTGATGGTCCTGTACATAGTCGTGCGAACTCTATACACCACTGTGTTGCCTCCTGCTGGCAGATGACTACCTGATCTCACTCTACCCAAGCAACCTCTAGCTTTGAGTGTAGTGCTTTGACCTATGTGGCACTCTCATCTAGTCTCCTCTATAAGTCTGCAACCCTCTGGTCTATCATGGCATCATAGGGCAATGTTGAGCTATATGGTATCTCCTCCTCTCCCTCCACCATGCTACATCTCAGTAGTCTCTTGACCTCGCTAATGGCCTCATCCTCATCATTCTCCCCAATATCATCCTCTCCTCCAACTACCTCCTCTCGCGATATATCGACATCCATCTCCGCCTTTGGTTGAATCTCATCCTCCTCGACCTCCTGATCCTACCTGGTCTCCTCCTCGGCCACATGCTCCTCCTCAGCCATGTGATTGTGACCTACATCCTTCAGCTCCTGCCTAGGTCCCTCGCCTACCTATAGGATGGCATCTAATGCCCCTCTCACTGCACGTTGCCTCACCCTCCTGCCCTTCCTCCTGCCATCTCTCCTATGTCTCTGGCCATTGCCTCCATCATCTCCGTCATCCCCATCATCTCCATCCCTTCCTGCATCCCTACCTCCATCTCTACCTCTACCTCTACCTTTTCCTCTATCACCATCTCTACCCCCTCATCTAGCTTGTGCCACACGGGGCATCACTGATATCCTGTCAATCGGCGCTGGCCCATCTAGATCTGTCAATGGCATTGGTCGACGTTCCTATCACCACAAGTCATAATCAACAGTCGTCCATAGATCTGCAATCCCACCCCTCCATCCCCACTGTTGTGCCACTAGACCATCATTCTGTTGCTTGGAAAATAGTATAGGAATAGGTGGACCCTAGGCTCCCTCCCTTGAGGATCTAGCATACTCGGTTGTGCCTACCGGTACACCCTACTACTCTCCAAACTGTCTCAGGACACATTGTTGAAGATGCATCTCTAGGATGAGTTGAATTTGCACTATCCTCCCAATCAGATAACGGTACTATCTGTAGAAACTAAGGTGGTCGTCCTCGTCATCCCACTACTCACAGTCTCTATAGGGCCTCCAAATGAATGTAATCATGGTATCAATATGATGGTGCCACCAACCTGTCTCTCCAACCCTCGTCTACTGTAGAGCACCAACATAGTAATACGCATATGGCATACCCTCGGCTAGCTGTGGTCTCTAGATAGGAGGTCAGAATATCGCCACATGCTCCCAGGCCCATATCATCAGTAGTGTTTTGCCACACCCAATGCTATGTGCCCTCCTATAGGCCACCTTGTGAAGCTAATGGTAAAGCATTCCTAACAAATAGGGCCCCTAGGCATAAACTGTCTTGTCTCACCTCATGCCCACTAGTACATCACCCCAACCAATGGGAAACCTGTGTCTGTGGAAGTTAGGAATCAATATCCCACCGATCAATGTTGCTAACAGTGCATCAAACCGGGCATAATGCTCCGCCATTAACTCCCAGCGGATCTCGTATCTCTCGATGCCGAGTCCTACACCTTAATCGTGATAATAAGTCGTAAAGGTTTGATAGCCATGCTAAGGGTAATAGATGATCCTCTCTCCTTGAATCAACAAATGAAGAATATGGTAGACATCCTCCAATGTCACGGTAGCCTCTCATGTTGGAAAATGGAATGAGCATATCTCAAAGTGCCATCTCTTACACAATGCAGTCAATAGTCCCCTATTCGCCTGAATAATGGCTATATAGGCAACATAATACAGACCTAGTTGCATCAACCATCGTCGCTCTCATAGACTTAGCTAATCTTGGAACCAAAAGTTCGATGGCCTGCTCTCTCGAGTATAGATAGGTGCTAGCTATCTCTGCACATGATAAAAAAAATGCGTCAGCACCTTATGGACAATCGTCATTATCATCATTATAACTCAAAATAATTTAAAATTTGAAAAGCATCAGAATCAACCTTAGTCAAAGTCAAAGTCAAATGCATTGTGTTGACTTCATTTGCGTCATGAAAAAGTGGTTACGTCATTCCGTACTTCACTTGCGTTGTGACACATCGATTGCGTTGTTTTGTCCCTTAATTGTGTGACATCGAATTTTTTGCGTCATGCTCTATGGCACATGCGCCACTTTATTCGAATGCATCACAAAATGACATATGCGGTGTAATAACTCTCAAATGCAGCACGATATTGCGAATGCGTTGCACTTTTTAGAAAATGCAGTATGATATTGCGACTGACCTAATTACCCCTTACACTTGCATTGTGACACATCAAATGTGTCAAATGCGAAGTCAAATGCGGCTTACGCACATGCATATCCGTCGCAGCACATTCGTTGTTGGCCCTAAAAACCTAAATTTTGCATGCAAAATGATGAAATGACAAGGTGAGTTAGAGGTACATACCATTGGCTTTAAGCCCTCTGGTCTCCTGAAGGTTCACACGATCTCACCGCGATGCTCAGTCACTAGGATCACAATCCTCACATAAGTCCTCTTCACTCGTCGCTCTCAAATTTGCTAAGGTGAATAGTGAAAATGAATTGACTTTTACCCCTTTGTCAACCTATTTATAAAGTCAAAATGACATTTATCAACTCTTTTATTACTAGAGGCCCCTTTTGACCAACTTTGACCACCCTTTTGGCTGCTCTAAACACGCTGGAATTCGAAACCGACCACGTCATTGTCTTTCTGATAATTAAATTGACTTATTGGGACACTTTCCAAATTTTTGTCACTTGGGCAAAATTTGAAAATTTTCCCGAGGGGGCATTGATACGCTGTACCTTCGCTGGGGCATGACTTTAACTTGTTTCTTTTTCACAATGCGACATGCTACATTATGACAAAGAGGGGTAAAATGTAGACACTTAAAAATGACCTAGGCCTACAAGCTCTATTTTATCACTTTCCTCCTAGCATAATTATGACCTTTTAATTATGTCCTTGTTCCACATTCGACTATTAATAAAATAATTTATAATTGTTTAATTAATTCATATCTCTTTTATTCTTCATGATTATTAAATAAATAAATTATATTTATTTATTTAATACATCTTTAATCGTCTAAATCTTCCCACAATTAAATAAATTTCTTAATTTATTTAATTACCTTTATTCATTTATGTCTTCTCGATTATTAAATAAATAAAATTTATTTATTTATTTAATATGTCACTAATTATCATAATTAAATGAATTTATTAATTTATTTAATTATCGGTCATAATCCTCTAAATTAAATAATTATCTTTAATTATTTATTTGCTAAATTTAACATTTCCCTCATTTTAAATAAATGAAATTATTTAAAATGATATCAGATTCTTAACTATCAGTTCATTCTGGTAAATAATCTGAAAAAGATTATTTATTGTGACACAAAATCCTTATTTTGAATTAATTTAATTCAAAAACGTAATCTTCTTCCAAAAATCAAGCAATTGAGAAAATTCTTGATTTTCCAAATCTGCTTTTCAGTCCAACTCTTATCTTCTTGATTTTTTGAATCTCATAAATCAAGCAGTCTTTATCTTCTTGATTTTTCAAAAATCTTTATCTTTTTGACTAATTATCACATTTATTCTCGACCACCAATTTGATTTTATCAAATGGCATCTTGTCCACTCATTTAATGATTTTTCCCTAACCCTAATTAGGGTTGTCACATGCAATCTTGACCTCTAATTTTAGGCTTTCGTCAACTTTCAATCTCATCCGTTTGTCCAAAATTGTATTTTCTATAAAATGCCAATTTTTCTCACATTTTTGATGACACACACACGACTACGCATATACTTGCATTTTCTTAATAATTCATGATTTTGGCATACTTAATTCTAGTCTTAAGCATTATAGTCATTTTTTCATAGGCATAGACATTCACATCTCATTTAGTCACTTCAAATCCTTCAAAGCTTGTTTAGGACATTTTCTTTGTTATCAAATTGCTCACACACTCGATCTAAGAGCAACAATCAGCAAGTTAGAAGGTGCTATGGAGGTGAATCACGAAGGCTTTGCAGACAATATGGTATAATCATTTTATTTGTTTTAGCTTTCATTGTACTTCATAGTTCTTTGGGTTTTATTATTAATCTAATCTTCTAACCTTAATACTTGAAAATAACCCATTGATACAGATGATATGGTAATGCAAACTAGAAAATATGCTTACAATAACAAACCTATATTATTCTAATCAACCTAAATGATGATGAAATGGAAATGCAAACTAGAAAAGATGCTTAGAATAAAAAAACTATATTATTCTAATCAACGTAAATGATGATGAAATGGTAATGCAAACTAGAAAAGATGCTTATAATAATAAATCTATATTATTCTAATCTTGTGCATGCCTTTGCCAAAGGATTAGAGTTGGCTATTATTGTAGCATCTCTATGATCAATCATGCCAGAAACATCATAATATACTTCAAATGAGAAATCTATATGGTCATAATAGAAAAGATGCTTAGATTAACAAATCTATATAATTATAAACAACCTGAATGATGATGAATTGGTAATGCAAACTAGAAAATATGCTTAGAATAGAAAATCTATATTATTCTAAACAACCTAAATAATGAACCTTAGTAGATAAATAGTATCAAAATTTTATGAACAATATCATACCTGTCCCATACAACAAATGATCCACTACTCAAGTGTGCCTCAAGGGTCATCTCTCACCTTTAGAGTTTCCATTAATGCTTCATGATCAGTACTACTAATTGTCCATAGTTATTTTTGTTTTGGTCTAGCATGATGTCTCAATAACTTAACATTTGTTGCTATAACAAGGTGTGAATACATGCAAATGGTTTTGTGTTTCTCATAGTCTTTAAATACAGGTATGTCATTCTTTCTAATCATAGATGTTCACAACCAAGTTCTGGAAACAACAACTATACCTGTATGATCATAAGTCTTTTATCAACATCTAAATATACTTAGAATAACAAATCTATATTTCATCTAAATAACCTAAATGATGATTAAATCGTAATGAAAACTAGAAAAAATGCTTATAATAACAAATCTATATTATTCTAATTAACCTAAATGATGATGAAATGGTAATGCAACCAAGTTTGAGAAACAACAACTGAACTTGTAGGATACATGGACCCATCATCATCTATCATCGGTTGTGTTAGCTTTTTCTTTCCTTATACACATCATTACAACCAATAGTCTAATCCCTCTTCATTCTCATGTGGTGCTACAACTACATAGACATGTCCTGGTTGTACAAGATCTGAAAGATGGTAGTAGTCAAGTGAACTTTTCATTACATCATATAATGAGGATTGTGCTTCAGATAAAGGGGTTAGGTACTATGGAATCCATTTATCTACCCACTCACTTGACTTGCACTGGTTCCAATCACATTGAATACAATTATGACAAAAAAAAGCCATCTCTCATGTCCATATGGTCCATGCACCCACATCTAAGCTTTGAAATGAATGCATCTTTGAAGAATCTCTAATTGTTTGACATTCCATTTTGTCTCCCATTGTGCCCTCCTCAACCAATTAGAAGAACTTACACACTTGTGAATCAAGTGTCCCTCCTCATGATAGTGCATAAGTACACCAATCAATAATAAAACGTGCATCATTGAATGTTGCACCACCTCTAATCTTCATTTGTTCCTTAATAAAAGCTCTCTTGACACATAAACCTACGCCATCATGCTCATTTTTTCCATGCCTAGCTTTGAAAAAAATATAAATATGTGGTACACTCCTCTCTATATGCATCCTACTCAACCAATAAAACATGTGAGCATTCTTGAATTTCCCTGTGCAGTTATCTAACCAAATCAGATGTTGACCCATTGCAATTCCTTTTTCTTGCAAGAACTCAAAAAAGTCTTCAAAACAATGTTGTACAAACATAGATGAATGAGATCTATCATCAATCATGTAAAAATGGAACTCCCTGATTATCTTCCTATCCTCTTCTATACTATCAGGGGCATGCCTATATGTTATGTGGACAAAAATATCAATTTGAATAGAATTATAATATTCTGATTGAATTTCATTTTGTGGTTGCAATGTGTAATTTTTAGCAAAATCAACTATAGATACAATAGTTCCAATGGGGAAAGAGTCCTTACACATCTTGAACCACTACAACCTGTGGATATGTCGTGCATACTTATAGAAAATATTTTTCTTAAAATCAGAAATAAAATCAACAATACTTACCTCTCTTGCAACCAACTCACATCTAGAACCCTCACCTCCACTCTTCAATGTGTATTTGACTGTCTCAAACCTTTTTTCTCAATAATCTTGTTACCAAAATCATGATCACTACCCTCATGAAAGCATGCTACAAACTTCAATAAACCACCACATTGCAAAGATGTTTCATTTAAACAATCATTTCTATAAAATGTATTACCATCACATCTAATGCATAAAAATGAATCTAGCAACTCCCTGGATGACTTGAGAAGTTGCACTGCATGACACTCCTGCAACATTTCGTCAGTATGCATAGTAGAATGAATATGGCATAACAATTCATGATACATTGAAAATTCAACATGGTATTTACAACATGTATTACGAGAATTCACAGGTACACAATAAAATGGCTTGCAAGACTCAAAAGCCATTTATGAGATTTGCAAATTTGGATTTTCTTGACAAAAGTATTTGTAATTTTTTTTTTGGGTACATTTCAAATTTTTTTTAGGATGCGGTGTACGATCTCGATTACCAATTCATAACTTTAAAACATTGTTTACATTCGGTGATACTGTAGAGTGAGAATTCCAAATTGTTCAATTTGTAGCTTTACATTTTCTGTTAGATTTTTATCAACACATAGAAGCCTCCCACTAAAATCCCACATAAATTTTAAGAGGACTATCGTGTCTTCCTCTTCTTGAGAGTGCTCTATTCAATGTTTTATGATTTAATTTAAAATCAATACAAGTTTGTCTCATTAAACAAGCCTTTCTCGAATGATGGCTTAGTAGTGAGGTTGTGATCACTCTTCGAGCAACCCTTTTATATTTTTCCTTACTAAAATTTCCAATAGTGTTTAGAGAGTTATAAAGATTTTTTACAATAAGACTATTTTAATTTTTTTTTTTGTGAGACGAATCTTCAATTTTTTTTAATAATGGTCTCATTTTGTAAATCTTAAGTAATTGCACAAAAAGTTGACATTGTTTAGTTAATGTCTTATTAGAAAATAATTCATTGAACATTTTGGTAGCCCACAAACAAACTGTTCATTGCGACCTTTTTCCTTTAAAATTATCAATTATGTTCTCATCTATTTCAACCAACCATTTAGGGGTTCTCTTGTAATTAGGTGTTACATAAGGTTCATTTTCAACATTTTCATTTTCAAGTTCAATGTTATTAACATTTTCATTCTCACTATTTTCAATATTTTCAACATTTTCAACATTTTCACTAACAATTTCATTTTCAACATTTTCAATAACAATTTCATTTTCAATTTCATTTTCAATTTCATTTTCAATAACATTTTCATTCTCAATGTTGTTCACATTTTCATTTCAATTTCCACATTTTCAATTTCAATGTTTTCATTTTCAATTTCAATATGATCAATATTTTCAATTTCTATTTCATCTTCACTTGAATTAACATTTAACGATGCAGAAGAAGCTTCAATTTGAATATTTTTCATACCTTGTCTTCTTTTCCTATGAATTCTCTATCTTTTTCTCTATATGCTTCAATTTCATCTGTTGTAAGTTTCCTTTTACCTTTTCTCTCACAACGACTACTGCTCCCCATTGCACAAACAAAAAAACACACACAAATGATTGAAATTGTAAAAAATGTGTAAGAGAATCTTTCAAAAGCTGAATTTCATTTGATGCAGACAAAAGGCACGTGAATTTTGTGACAGAGAGAATGTATGGACCGTTGAAACACTCAAAACAATCCCATTTTTTTTTTTATATAACTTACAAAACATATATCCCTTATGTCCTCCACTTGACATGCCTGCAAGTCTACCTTCACAATAAAAAAAGAAATGAATATTTGTTTATAATGGATAACCATTATCTTTATTGTTATAAATTACAATATGTTATAATATATATTTATTATATATTAATATACTATATTAATTTATTATATATATTTATATACTATATATTAATATTATATTATATTTGAATATTATATTGATATATAATATATATTAATTTATATTATATATTAATATATATTGTTGCTCATGCAAGTGTATAACCTATAACAAACAAAATGAATATTGGGTTGCTTGAGTTTTAAGAATTCTTATTTGTTATGATATATATGATATATATATATATATATATTATATATTAATATATATTAAATATATAATATATATTATCCCACTCTCCTCTCTCCCTCTCTCTCTCCCTCTCTCTCTCTCTCTCCCACTCTCCCTCTGTCGCTCTTAGGTCTTTCCCTCTCTCCCTCTCTCTCGCTATCTCCCTCTCTCCCTCTAAGGTCTTTCCCTCTCCCCTCTCTCTCTCCCACTCTCCCTCTCTCCCTCTTAGGTCTTTCCCTCTCTCCCTCTCTCTCCCCCTCTCTCCCACTCTCCCACTCTCCCTCTCCCTCTCTCCCACTCTCTCCCTCCTCCAAGTCTTTCCTCTCCCTCTCCCTCTAAACCCCTGCAAACCCTAAACCCACTCTCTCCCTCTCTTCCCTCTGCCTTTCCCTCTCTCTCTCCCACTCTCCTCTCCTCCCACCCTCTATCTCCCACTCTCCCTCTCTCTCTTCCACTCTCTCACTCCCACTCTCTCTCCCTCTCTCCCACTCTCTCTCCATCTCTCCTTTTCTCTCTCATGAATTTATCTCTCTCCCTCTCTCCCACTCTCCCTCTTGGGTCTTTCCCTCTCTCTCACTCTCCCTCTCTCCCACTTTCTCTCTCCTTCTCTCCCTCTTAGGTCTTTTCCTCTCTATCCCTATCTCCCACTCTCCCTCTTTCCCACTCTCTTTCTCCCTCTCTTCCTCTCTCTCCCTCTCTCTCTATCCCACTCTCTCCCTCTCTCTCTTCCTCTGCCACTCTCCCTCTCTCCCACTCTCCCTCTCTCCCACTTCCTCCCTCCCTCTCTCCCTCTCTCCCTCTCTCCAGCTCTCTTTCCCTCTCTCCCTCTTAGGTCTTTCCCTCTCCATCTCAAATCTTTCCCTCTCTCCTCTCTTTCTCTCCCACTTTCCCTCTCTCTCTCTCTCTCTCCATCTCACCCTAAAACCTAAACCCTAAACCCACTCTCTCTCCTAGTCTCCCTCTCTTCCTCTTAGGTCTCTCTCTCTCTTGCACTCTCCCTCTCTCTCTCTCTCTCCCCCTCTCTTTCCTCTCTCTCTCCCTAAAACCCTAAACCCACTCTCCCACTCTCCTCTAAGTCTCTCCCTCTCCCACTATCCCTCTCTCTCTCTCTCCCACTCCCACTCTCTCTCCCTCTCTCTATCCCCTAAACCCTAAACCCACTCTCTCTCCCCACTTCCCACTCTCCCACCTCCCACTCTCCCCTCCTATCCCCCTCTCTCCTCCCTCTCCCTCCCCTCCTCTCCTCTCCCTCTCTCCCTCTCCCTCTCCCTCTCCCTCTCCCTCTCCCTCCCTCTCTCTCTCCCTCTCTCTCTCCCTCTCTCTCTCTCTCCCTCTCTCCCTCTCCCTCTCTTTCCCTCACTCTCCCTCTCTCCCTCTTAGGTCTTTCTCTCCCCCCCTCTCTCTCTTCAGGTCATTCTCTCTCTCCCTCTCTTTATTATATAATGATTACATATATATATTAAAGATCTGAGAGGGAGATGGAGACTTCAGAGGGAGACTATATATTAAATATATTATATAATATATTTAATATATATTATATAATATATTTAGTATATATATTATATAATATATTTATTATATATTATATATAATATATACTATAATATATTTAATATATAATATATAATATATAATAAATATTATATAATATATAATATAATATATTTAAAAAATATATATATATATATTATAACAAACAAATATTCATTTATAACAGATATCCATTATTAATTGCATTGGATTTGAAGCCTTGTGGGAATATATAATATAGTGTTACGAAATGGATATCCGTTTCATTGAGGACTTTATAACTCGACTCCTGCCTCATTTTCATGACGCTACTAGTCAAGCAATGATGTCCATCATGAGAAGAAAGTTCCAAGTATGTGTTTTTTGCATTTTTTCTATTCTTTTGCTAATTAGTGATTAATTTAGGTTTTTTTTTGCATTCTTTGTATTTTTGTTGAATTTTTTCATTTCTATTTAAACTTACAAAAGAAACATCAAACAAAAAAATTGAACCTTCATTATTGGACAAAAAAAACATAAAATTGAACCTTCATCACCCCCTTTCTACATTTATTTAAACTGTTTTACATTCTTGTCTATTTTTCCATTCTTCTTTGTCACTTATTCTCATGTTTCTTAAATTCTTGCTTTGTTGCTTATTCTTAAGTTAGTATTGCTAAACAATTTTTTTTTTCGTTTTTTAATTGTTTTGACTCTCCTCAGCTGTCAAAATAGAAATGATCCTTGTTGGAAGTGCTCTAAATTGCCAATACTTAGTGAATCTGGATCCATTGTTAGTACTGGCCAAAAAAAACTTGTCCCTACAGCTATAGGGAAATGGATGAAGTTAATGGATTATAATTGATGGGCTATGTAGGAGGCTTCATATTGTATTATAGCCTCCTACATAGCTCATCAATTATTACCCATTAACTTAGCCCATTTTCTTATGGCTGCAGGGACAAGTTTTGTTTAGCCATTACTAACTATGTATACAAATTCACTAAATATTGGCAATTTGGAGCTTAACACTTCCACCTTTGTTGAATAAGTTTGGAGCTTAAAACTTCCACCTTTGTTGAATCAATTTGGATTTTAACACTTCCACATTGCAGCAAGGTAAAAATTTAATGTATTTTTAAATGAGATTTCACATCACTTTAACAATTATTTGTTTTTCATTTATATGCCTTAGACATAAATGAGTTTTACAAATTTTTTCATTTGTATTCAATTAAGTCATTTATATTGAATGGTTTAAGGGGATTTTTAAACATGTATCTTTCATTTTGAAATTATAAATTTAATGCAGGTTCACTTATATCTAAATCATGGATCCACACCCTCTAGCTCCACCCATTCCAACTCGCAACCCCCCACCTCCACCACCTACATCTGATGGTGCTCGCTTTTGAGAACAAGTCAATGTGAAAGTTAGAACCATTTAGGATGAAGTTTATGCTATTCAAAATGAAGAATGTGTTCACCCATTATTGAGGCGTTTTGCATCAAATATGCAAAATGTTGTTGATGCAGTTAGGTCCATGGAAGTGGAATTAGATAAGCATCAACGATGGATATAAGAAAGGAAACAGTCCAATTATAAAGAGGAAAACACAAAGAAATGAAGAGATGCAATAGAGAGCCACAAAACTTTATTAAAATAATGATCTTATTTTTTATAAAAAATTTGACCTTGGATGGATATTTTATAAAGAATTTGGTTGGATGGATATTTTTAGTGTTGAATTTATGAATATAATAGTATAATGATGAGACAAAAATTTAGTAATAAATATTAAATAATCTATTAATTAGTTGATAGGCTTTTATTGTGGACTTTCCAGTCCATAGGCCATCGACATATCTATCTCACACACTCTACAAACAATTTGAAAACTGGTAAACCACTTGATCACCTCTATCTACGACCCTCTCTAAATCACTGTATGCATACCTACATGATCAAGAACAATTTTGATAGAAAAAAATAGAAGTTAATGGATACATGCATAGTATTTGACTGCGCTAGTTTTCAGTGAGCAATCAAATCAAAAGCTTTTGTCTAATTGAAACATTCCTTGCCTCATGTGCTTGAAATTTTTTTTAACAGGCACTCAAAATTTTTGTTGTAAAGGCTACAAAAATATTGTCTCGAGCTTAGGACGCTCTAAAAAACCACACAAAAACATTTATTGGTAGTCAGAAAATTTATTTCCTGGCATAAAAAATCTATTAGATATCTTTTCTCATAGAAAAATCTTCTAACAAATTTTTGGCTATCAAATCGTATCAAATCTACCCATAAATGCATGTAAATTTCTCGCTCACTATAGCGTTGGTGATATATCAGTGGACATGGAAAATTTGAAGGGTGGAATGCTATATATACAAATAGAGACTTATCTTGAATACCATGGTGGTATCAGAGCCAAGAAAAAATTGACATTGAATTGAAGTGCAATTGATAAAAAATCAAGTGAGAAATGGGTTGGAGAAAGAGTAGGAACACCCATGCTTTCTTCCTATTGAATTATGCGAGAATTTCAAGAGAATATACAACAATTCTTGTGTAGAATCTATCTGTATTGACAACAATTGCAATGCTATTGGTATCCCCTGTTTCAGTTGCACTTCTTGTCTGCTACACCCTCTTTTCCCACACTTATATCACCAACAATTTGGCACTAAAAATATGAGACTCTGCTTAAGGAGAAGGATTCCCCAACTAGTGCTATACCCATTTGATGTATCACAAGCTTCTAAGACAATGATTTATTTCCTCTATTTTCCTGTTGTCATCACATTTTCACTTATTGCAGTAGCCCACATAATGGTTTCTATCTATGTAGGGGGAAATAGGCCTTCATGGAAAAAGATAATTCCAGCCCTACCCAAGCTATGGAAAGGATCGGTGGTGACTTATATATGAATGGGTGTACTGGTAATTGAAACAAATGCTATGATTTTGTATTAGTTTCTACATTTTTGAAAGTGGTTACATTCTAGGACTTGGTTTTAAATGGGAAATCAACGCTACTTTGGGAGGAGGGATTGTTTATTCCATTATTTTTGCACATGCCATGATTTTTTGCAATTTGGCCACAATTTTTTTTGTAATGGAAGAGTGCAATTATAGGATTCAAGTTGTTATGAAGGCCCTATTCTTTATAAGGGGGAAGACCCAGATTGCTCTAGTTATGGCGGTGATTGTAAACTTGAGATAGGGCATTTGTGGAGAGGTTGTTTGTATAAGGAGTGATAAGAGGGTTTGGTGGAAACATGAGATGGGAAGCCCCTCTGATCATTTTGATGTATTCCATGGTGGCTCATCACAAGGTTGTGTGATTTGTCTCCACTTACCCTTAGTGTGAATGCACATAAGATGAAAAGGTGCAATTTCTGAAGTTATGCCTACAAAATCAAATTGTTTCCATGGTTCTAATAAATTAAAGCCAAATAGAATAGAATCCAACCAAGAAATTCAAAGACCTAGCTTCCTTCATCATATTTTTCATTCTAACACACTTTGATAGCTTGGGTACATTATCAATTCAAAGCTTGGAGATTAGAATGATTTCATAAATTTGTACACCATTAATTTTAATTCTAGGTATGAGTTCATTTTCAATTCATGGAGTCTTTAAGTCTGTAAATGCATCCAATATTGTAAGATGATAATGTTTATGTCATTGTCCATTAAGTTACTAAGGAATGAGACAACTCATTTCATGTAAAAATAAGATACGTTAAAGTTTAATCTATAATTTCCTATCAGCATATCTCTTGAACCTCTTATAGGTGCAAGTGCTAGTTTAGTGATTTTTATATAGTGTTTATTCTGTTGGAGTTATCAACCCAAGATCTTCAATCCACAACACCAAAGAACATCCACAAGAGATAGAGAGAAGCAACAATGGAAGATTCTATTCCACCAAACAAGGATTGCAATATGATACAATATGATCAATGCAATACAATACAATGCTATGCAATTCAAAATATGCTAGAGATGCCTTGCTTATAAAGGAAAGGATGAGAGATAGGATAAGGAAAGATCATGAAAAGTGTCTTAATCCTATCACATGAGACAAATAACTCATAACTACCTAGGAAAGTGGAAATTCTAGATAAGACAACTAATGCTTATCTAGATATGACAACTAATATCCTAAGTAAACTTAATAGGTGAATTAAGTCCCCTAAGTCCCTAGTAAAGGAATAAACTAGGTACAAGACTTATTCACACCAACACCCCCCCTTAAGTGCAACTTAGGGAGGTACAAATCAATGCATACATGCAAAATATGGGTCCCGAAAACTAGGCCTGATGAGGTACCCATGTACAAAACAAAAAACTCTCACAAGCGGAGAAAAGGAGAAAAACCCTATGGGAGAAAACTCCTCTCCAAAAGAGAGAACAAGCTGAAAAGAAAAAACTAATGAAGGAAGGAGGACTCCTCAAGACCCCCCAAGGACAACTTCCTTCACCCCAAGCATCGATTGCAACTGAAGATAACAAGGTGATGCCAAAGGTTTAGTGAAGATGTCTAATACCTGCTGATCTGTAGGAAAATACTCCAAGCTGAGAACACCATCCTGGATGAGCTGCCTGATGAAGTGCATGTGGATCTCAATATGCTTAGTCCACTGATGCTCCACTGGGTTGCGAGAGATATGAATGGCACTCTGATTGTCACACCAAAGAGTAGAGGGATGCGTGGAAGGGAATCCAAACTTAGTCATCAACTGACGAAGCCACAAAACCTCCTAACTAGCCAACATGACACCTCGATACTCAGCCTCTGTCGATGATAATGCAATAGCAGTCTGCTTCTTTCATGACCATGCAATCAGACCAGAACCAAGGCAAAAGACAAAGCTAGAAGTAGACTTCCGATCATTGACATCACCAGCCCAATCTGAGTCAGTGAAGCCCACAATCTAAGATGCACCTGAAGTGTAGTGAATGCCAAAATGAGTAGTGCCCTGAATGTATCTAAAGATATGCTTGGCGACCTTCCAATGAATCTCATGAGGCTCCTGTGATAAGCGATAGACAAGTCCAACCGCAAAGGAAATATCAGGACAACTATGTGTCAAGTATAAAAGATAGCCAACCAACTACCGATACAAGGTAGGATCAATTGTAGGAGTAGTGCAACTGGAAGATAGTACAACACCAGACTGGAATGGAGTAGGGGTAGGCTTGCAATCAGCCATGCCAAATCTTTGAACAAATCAAGAGCATACTTCTACTGGAAAATGAAGATCCCCTCAGAAGTCTGATGAACCTGAAGACCAAGGAAGTAATGCAACAAACCAAGGTTAGTCATATCAAATCACTCCATCAATGCTCGCTGTGTACTCTGAATCATGGAAGTGGAACTTCCTGTGAGAATCAAATCATCCACGTAGAGCACAAGTATGAGTAGATCCTCTCCATGTCTCTATGTATAAACTATGGGATTGGAATGGCAACGAGCGTAGCCGGAAGCAAGCAAGAAACTATCCATCTTCTCATACCAAGCCCGAGGGGCCTGTTTGAGACCATACAATGAACGTCAAAGCCTGTAAACAAGTGAAGAGTCCTACACAAAACCTAGTGGCTACTCCATATAGATCTCCTCATGAAGATCCCCATGCAAGAAGGCACTCTTCACATCCATCTAATACACTGACCATCCCTGAGATGCAGCTATAGCAAGGACAAGGTGAATAGAATCCATCTTGGCAATAGGAGCAAAGGTCTCAGAATAGTCAATTCCTTCAACCTGAGAAAACCCCTTTGTAACAAGACGAGCCTTGTACTTGTCAATGGAACCATCGGCTGCATACTTGGTACGATACACCCACTTGCACAGAACCAACTTTCTTCCCTTAGGAAGAGGCACAAGATCCCAAGTATGATTCTTCATCAAGGAAGAATACTCATCATCCATAGCACTATCCCACTCTGGAATACCTGAAGCATCTAAAAACTTATGGGGATCATTTGAAACTACATGACTCAAAAGACTAATTCTAGAAGTTTTAGAATGAGTGCGGTGAGTGTCTGTGGGATCACCAACAAGAGGACCAACCTCCTTAAGAGTAACTCGAGCCCATCATGGCCTAGTGGGTGACTGAGGAGGTGCATCAAGACCATCATCAAAATCTTCCTCAAGTAGCAAAACATCATCAACTGAAGAAGATTGAGTAGGTTGTGATGAAGAAGAAGCCGAAGGAGGATATGACTGGGTGAAGGTCTCAGCAAACTGAACATCATGTCGAAAATGAACCTCTCGTGTGTTAGGATCAAACAATCTGTATGCCTTCACATCCTCACAATATGCAACTAAAGTGAAATCTTAAGAGAGAAATAAAGGTAACTTAATTAATATAATTAAGTTAAAACCTTTACTCTAACACCCCTCCTTAAGATGAGCAAGAGTGCAGCTACAAACATGTGCAAGAAAGCAAAGGTAACTACAATGCATGAAAGCAAACAAGGGTCCCAACAACTAGGCCTAATTAGGTACCCAAATACAACCAAATCTCTGTAAAGTGGAGAAATAGAAAAATTCCAAAAAGAGATGAAAGACATGAAGAACATCACTGAAGCAGGAAGAAGCTGCAAACAACTGTCAAGACATGACTGTTATGGTGCTGAAGAACCTCCTCTAAAGATAGGATGATCAGGATCAAGAAGACAACAATCTGCATGAGTGCCCCAAACGATACTACTCGAATCAGATGGAAAACAAAGGGAAACACCTAGAATGAAGATACAGATGGCACAAGTACCAATAGTCTGAAAAAAATTGATCAACTGAGGATGGAAGATTCATTCCAAGGCAAAACCAAGGAAGCATTAGCACGAACAGTATAATACCCCCCATAATGCTGACTGGAGAGCCTGACAGATCCATTGAAATGCTGTGTAACACCCTGTAGTACATGAAGGAGAAGAAACAACATCTAAAAGTGCACAAGAAAGCACTTGCAACTGAAAAAGTGGTGTGCAAAACAAAACACACATACATGAGGCTGGAATCATATGGATCCACTGTCGTTGTGGAGGGACACTCACCGGACAAAGGTGTGATGGAAAAAACAAAGGCACTACACAACCCCCCCATGACACTTTATAATACAGTGCAAGTACATAAATATGGCACAACCTTATGTGCAAAATCCCCAAAATACATGTACAATAGTGTGGCACTTTATCTCAGTTCATTTACATAAAAGATTGCTTACAGAAGATGATCATAATGTCATAAAAAGACACAAGCTGGAAATACATGAAGAATAGCCAAAACCAAAGCATCCTATGCAAATGAGAAAATGCAAACCAAGTGCATGCACAAACCAATGTTCACATTTGCCTCCATGATTAAAAGGACCTCAAATTTGATTTCTAAAAAATCTATTTATAATGAGTAGACAAAAATAGAAACCCAAAATTTTTTTGAAGCTAAAAATAAAACCTAGAAATTGTTTTTTGATCCAGCAAGTAGAAGATGAAATACATTTTTTAAACTTTTAGCCAGGAGAAAAAAATGACACGTGACAGTTTTTGTGCAGATGTTTTCTTCAGATCCATGAAAGAAATCAAAAATGAAAAGATACCCAAATTGGATTTCGACCCTGGCTACAAAACCCAGAAATTGTTTTTTGATTCAGCAAGCAGAAGATAAAAAAACAAGTTTTTTTAACCTTCAACCAGTAGAAAAAATAATGCGTGCCAATTTTTGTACTAAAATTTTCTCCAAATCCGTATAAGATATAAAAAATCTAAAAGATACCCAGTTCATATTTTGACCCTGGCTACAAAACCCATAAATCGTTTGTCCTATAATTAAGTGGAAGCTAGATTTCTAAAGAAAAAATGAAAAATGACTTCAAACCCTTGCACAGAAGAAAACTCTGTAAGCTGATATCTTCAAAAAAAGAATAGGCAATCGCAGATCTGGAGCTCTGATACCATGTTGGAGTTATCAACCCAAGATCTTCAATCCGCAACACCAAAGAACCTCCACAAGAGATAGAGAGAAGCAACAATGGAAGATGCTATTCCACCAAACAAGGATTGCAGTATGATACAATATGATCAATGCAATACAATACAATGCTATGCAATTCAAAATATGCTAGAGATGCCTTGCTTATAAAGGCAAGGATGAGAGATAGGATAAGACAAGATCATGACAAGTGTCTTAATCCTATCACATGAGACAACTAACTCATAACTACTTAGGAAAGTGGAAATTCTAGATAAGACAACTAATGCTTATCTAGATATGACAACTAATATCCTAAGTAAACTTAACATGTGAATTAAGTCCCCTAAGTCCCTAGTAAAGGAATAAACTAGGCAAAATACTTATTATCACCAACATATTCATGCATCATGGTTGACTGATGTCTTATTTTTTGATCATAATTATTGTATAGATTTCACATGAACAATCTAATGAACATGTATCTTGTTGTCTTGTAAGGATTTTGTTTGAAGGTTGCATCAAACCCCTATGGTGTACATAATTTTCTTGTTTATGTATCATGATTGAAAGATTATGATTCTTATTCATGATGATTTTATACCTTTTACATGAATGATCTAATGAAATTTTATTAAGCTTGAAGGTTTTAATGACATGAATGTTGAATTGATTTGTAATGGATTTGTTTGATGGTTGTATAACTTCTTATTCTACAAGGTCCCAACATGGGAAAAAACTCTTCCTCTAAAATCTCTCTCTCTGTCTCTCCCTCTCTGTCTCTTTGTCTCTCCTTCCCTCTCTCCATCTCAACTCTCTATCTCTATCTCTGTCTCTGTCTCTCCCTCTCACTCTCAAGTCCCTCTCTCTCTCTCTCAAGTTTCTCAGAGCTTCCTCTCTCCCTCCCTCTCTCCCTCTTAATTCTCTCTCTCTCTCTCTCTCTCCCCCTCTCAAGTATCTCTCTCTTACTCTCTCCTTCTCAAGTCTCTCTCTCACTCTCTCTGTCTTTGTCTCTCTATATCTCTGTCTCTCTCTCCCTCTCTCTCCCTCTCTACCTCTTTCCCTCCATCTCAAATCTATCTCTCTCTCTCTCTCCCTCTTAGGTATTTCTCTCTTTCTTTCTCTCCCTCTCACTCTCAGCCCCCCCTCTCTCTCTCTCTCCCTCTCAAGTCTCTTTCTCTATCTCCATATCAAGTATCTCTCTCCCTCTCAAGACTCTCTCCCTCTATCCCTCTCTCCCTTTCAAGACTCTCTCTCTCCCTCCCTCTCTCCCTCTTGACTATCTCTCTCTCTCTCTCTCTCCTTCCCTCTCTCTCTCCCTCTCAACTCTCTCTCCCCATCCCTCTTAGGTATTTCTATCTCTTCCTCTCTCTCAAGTCCCTCCCACTTCCTCTCCCTCTTTGTTGTGAATTGGTCGCACATCAATAAATATATAATATATAATATGTAGTGTATAATATATACTATGTATTAAATATACATAATATTAATATAATATATAATATAGTAATATATAATATAATAATGTATAATATAATATATACTATAATATATAATATATAATATATTATTATTAATAAATATTATATAATATTATGTATTATAAATAATACAAGTAAAGGATATCTGTTTTGAACAAATATCCGTTATTTCTGTCATAATCAGTAGGCTCGAGATTTGGGTCAAGATTTGGTTTGAGATTTCCTAACCTAGAAAGACAACCCAAAAAATGTGTTTTGAAATTTCAAATTTTCTCAAAAAAGATTTACTTTTCCCAAAAAGGACTAGTAGCCTAGAAACTACATTCAATTTTCTACAACTTTGTTCTTACATATTTTTCAAATTATGTTAATAACCTATTCAAATTTTTATCTCAAGTTTCCTAACTCTGATTTTCTAAATTTTCATCGCCACTTAGAGGCCTAGTTTGGACCCCCATGATCTGATAATGACCCCATTAATACCAACAAATCACTTGTCTCAATAAATTCAAGATTTATAACAAAAGATGGAAAACATGGAAATGAGAAAAAATAACTCTAAAAAGAGCTATACATTGGAAGAAATATGCCCCTATCCTTTTGACAAGTCTTTAATCATGATACCCTTTCCTAATTTTCTCAAATACAAAGGAAGAGGTGATCCAAGAGTGTTAGAGTTATCATATATTAGAGAATAATTAATTAATTTTTTAATTTATTATTATTCTAATTCTCATGCACTAAAGCTAAACTTAGGATCTTGATTTATTAGTTAACTCAATGGTTTGTTTATGTTAACTATAGAGCTAATATTAGATCATTTAATCTCATCTCACATGATGTTGACACCAGTCATGATATAATCCATTTATCATTAGGTTTCTCTTATAAAGCATTCATTAGATGGGTGAAGCCACAATAGTGGTTTACAATTGAAGTGAGGAAGGAAAATTCACAAAAAATGAATGCATGGCAAAAAATTTGATTTTAGGGGTTCGTACGAACCTATTGGTTCGACCGAACCCATTAGGTGTTTGCTAGAACCTAGGTTTAGGAGAAACCTCTTAATAATTTCCTGCCAAAAAATCCATCAAAACACCCCTTATAGAAGGGGGTTTGAGTGAACCCCTAGGGGTTCACTCGAACCCCCTTTATTCCTCATCCCCCCTGAGACACAAAAAAACCCTAAATTTTTGCACTTTGGAGCTCGTGTTGAGGATGAAAATGGAGGAATCTTCACAAACCCAACTAGAATAAGGTATTCCTCAGAATGAGCTATCCAATGAATATAATTTTATTATGTTTTTGTTTTATTATGTATTTGTTTTTTTAGTTTTATTAAGCATAGGTTTTTCATTGAAAATGAAGGTCTCTGTTCTACATATGTGGAAAATAGAAAATTATAATTTTTTTTTTGAAAAATATGAGTGCACTAGATATTGAAGTCCTTTATTCAACAAAAAATAATAATTGAATTTCGATAAATACAAAAAAAGTTATGCGTTATACGGTCACACTATGTTTGAATTGTAATTGGTTTGACTTCGAAACTTGATTAAAGAAAAAATATTCAATAAAAAATTGTCTAACCAAGTGGAAGCACTAGATATCAGAGTTATGAATCTAAATTCGAAAGAATTAGAATTTTATCCTTCATGGAAAAAAAGTTATGCGTTATACGGTGTGTGCCACTTTTTAAAAATGTTTTTTTTTTGAAAAAAAAAGTTTTCGTGGGAGATGAAAAAAAAGTGCAATTTGATTCCAAAAATTTTGAAAAAAATATTTTTAGAATTTACAGACAAAATGTGATGAGACTCTAGTTTGCATCATCTTCAAATTCTTCACGGTTTAGCCTCTATAGGTGCCCGAATGTGAAGATTTAGTTTAAAAAAATAATTTCAGTGTCCAGTTTGGCCAAAAATTGTAAACCACTATTGTGGGATTCATTCTGTAAGTATTTTCTTTTTGAGGAATAACAAATTTTTATTTTGCAGAGATCTTGAGTAGAAGGTTTTTTGTTCGTTGTTTGATCCCATGTCTCATGTTATTCACAAATCTAACATGGTATCAAAGCAAGGATTCAATGAAACCCTTCTCTATTTTTTTCCTCATCTAGGGTTACATGATCGAATCTGGATTTTTCAGAGATTTTGTAATTTTTGGAGGTGGGAAATTTTTTAGAGTACTTTGGCACAAAAGGGACCTTTCCATCATGTTTGGAGTGGCCAAAAATCTAAGAACAACTATCATTTTGCAAAAAAACAAAGAAGTTGATTTTCTTGAGTTTTTTTGAAGACACAAAAATCAAGGCTCAAAAATTTGTACAATCATATGGATTTGTATTCCGTACTACACCATTAATGAGTTTTGCAGGAAAGAACAAGTAGTTTCCTTTAAAAAATTCATAGTTTTTTATTTTTTATTTTTTTAAAATTAGAATTTAAAAAAAAAATACATGAATTTTTTTTGGAAAAAATATTTCCAACAACGGCCTTTTGATTTTGGTGGTAGTTTTAGGGAGCATCTTTTAAGAATATTTCTTCAGAATATTTTACAGTGCATGACTTTGTGGCTTTGAAAAATTTTCATGCAAATTTTTTGGTGAAACTTTTTTGAAGCGCCCCTTTCTAGAATATTCCTTGGGAATATTCTTAGGAATATTCCCTATGCCCTTGTTCCTATCCATCAGACACCATGTGACCAAGAGCTTGAATTTTTTAGCCCATGGATCACCTCCTAGGGCCTAATTGTGCCATACAAACTCCATTTTTCAAAAACTTTATATATATCATCGAAAATCTGGTTTTGAGGCCATTCTAGATCTATAGGTATTTTTCCTGATTCTTTTCTAGAAATTTTCTATAGTTAGTTGGAGTCAACCCTTCTTTTCTATGCTTTTGAGGCCATAACTTGGGCAAACAAACTCCATTTTTGTGAATGAATAGGTGTTGGAAAACTCTTCCAATGCTCTACACAACCATGCAGTGCATTTTTAAGAATATTCACCATGTACACAGGGATCTATCTAATGTTATTTTTTAATTTTTAAGCTTTTATACTCTCAAATTTGTATTGGGGTTTGGAATTTCCTGTTGTGGGGGATATATTTCTCGCTTTTAGTATCTATATACATCAAAGATCAAAAATCCTATACCACACATTATTTTGGAAACCTCATCCATCATGACAGACACCTTTGAATGTCTTACACCACACAACTATCATACTTGGAAAGCTCATATGACCATAATAACATGTCTAAGGGTTTATGGTCCACTTTAGATGAATTCCAACCAACAATGACTTGAATCAATTTGAGATATTTTAGCATAGGAACACAATAGGTGAGGCCATGGGTTTGATTTCACTGCATGTTTCAGATAGGCTCTTGTTTCATTTAGAGTCTTGCAACACTCCTAGGGATATGTGGATGAGATACCATGATATTTTGGGCACCATCAATGAATATAGAGATCTCTAGATTGAGGAAGAATTAACATCAATTGTACCTGATTCTTACCCCTACATTAAGGACTTCCTATAGAGGTTTAAGTCACTCAGATCTCTTTTTTAGGGTCGCGGGAAGAATAAAATTGACAAAAGATGTATTTTCCTGATTCTATCTAAGCTTTGAGGGTCATTTCAAGTGTTCTCTTCTAATTTCTATTCTACTATGGATGCATTGGGTGATGTATTTACCATGCCTAATTTTGAGTTTTTTTGTGACCGTTTGACTTCTAAATAGGTAAAGTTGGTTTAGTTTGAATCTATTTCTAGTTCCAAAACCTAAGCATTGGTATCATAGACATCCAAAGGGAAAGACAACTAGAAATAGACGCCCAAGATAGATTCTTCATCTGGTAGTAAGCGTTCCTCCAAAACATCTTAGAAGTTAGAAAAGAAACCTCAAACCAATCCTTGGTATGATAAACCTTCTAAGTATGGCGATTCTTCCTCCAAGAAAAAGAAGAAATCAGGTGAACCTTGTAGCTTTTATGGTAAAAAGGGATATCTAGTCAATCGATGTTGGAAGATATTAGAGACTTTGGAGGAATCCATGCAACAGTATAATATCTCCACTCTTAAATCTTCTTCCTCATCTACAAGTAAATTTCATGCTCTTTCTATATGAACCTTACCTGAATTGCAACTCCATCGATACTTGATTCTAGTGTGGCACATTACATGAAAAATTCTTAGGATTTAGTCTTATCCCTTTTAGACTGCATTAATACTTAGATTCTAGTTTTGGATTCTACACAAATTATAGTTTTGGGCTTAGAAACTATCACACTTGAGGGTGGTTTTTCTTAGGAGGTACTTGTAGTTCCTGATATCTCCACCAACCTTCTTTCAGTGTATCATATTTCTCAATATCGTACTAGTAGGATAGTTGAGTTTACCCTTCATGATGTAGTTATTCATGACATTTATGATTCTAATATTATTTTGACTACTAGGAGTGTTGATAGTTCTTCTTATTTATATCAATTTGATGGCTTTGAGAGTTTAATTGGTTTAGGTTCATCTGGTGCAATCACATAAGGATTATTCAGAAATAACAATCCAAATTGTGTAGCTTAGAGTCAACACAGTGGAAATAACACAATAAAATGATCTGTAAATATGAATATTTATTTAATTGACAATCCTACATGCAACATATTCCTCATGGGAAAATAACCAAGACTCACAGGCCTGCTGCAAGGGAATTCAACATTACAACTCGCCAAAGGTTTTATTATAGTCCCCCAAGGGTTGATGAAAAAATATTACTTATATAACTACTCACGAATAACTAACTGAACATCTAGAATTGATTAGAATGATCTTAAATATTCTTTTCAAGCTCCAACATAGGTTCGCATTGGCCATAAGAGTTTATAAACCCAATGATGAACAACTATGAATGTTGGCCTCAAAATATGAAAAGATAATCCTTCATGGAAGGAAATGAGTTGAAAATCTCCAAGATAGATCCCATTGGACCCAAAATGATTGTATGATGTCCCATTAGGCTTCACATAATTTGGAATAGGTTTGCACTAAGAAATTTGGACCAGGTTGGGCCCAAATGCTTTGAATGGTAATTATAGTGAAATTTTGAGAGCAATAAAATTTGGTAGACTAATGCAAATGAAATGTGGATATTCTAGTTTGCAAGCTAAGAAATGGTAATGCACTAAAATGTAGAATGAAATGTTGAAACTACTACTAGATAAAATGAAAAAAAGAAATGTTTTTGGTTGAAATAGGATTGCTTTACAACTAAGGATGCTCTTGCATTAAACACTCGGGGTTGGAAGAAAAGTGAGTCCCTCAATTTCTAGGACTAAGAGGAAAACCAAGATGGTCCACCTCAGCCTAAGAAATCCATGACGAATCCTCCATTGGTTTTTCTTTCTACTTCACCATATATTCTTTCTACTGCTTGCTTCTAGTGCTCCTTCTAGTTCTAGTATCCAAAATCTACTCAATATCCTCTAGTGCTTGATATGGTAACTTTTCCTTCAAATCTACTTCACTACTATTTCCACTTGACTATTATTCATGATACTCATATATGTCTGCTATATTGAAAATAGGTGAAACTCCACTTCATGTGAATTTCTAGAATCAAGCTTCCTTAGAATCATACACGGTCAAAACTTCCTCATCTTAAACTTATTGTGTGTTCCACTTGGAAATCTCTCCTTCCTTATATACGCCATCTCTTTATCTCCAACAATAAATTCCTTATGTCTTAAGTTATCATCTTGATTCCCTTTATACTTACTAGTCATACTCTCCAAATGCTTCTAGACTTGATTATGTAATGTCTCCATGAAATCTACAAATTCTTCTGCCTTCACACTCCTTTTATTCTCCATATTGATGTATCTTAGTTTTGCAACTCCTCTAGGATGTACTCTTTTCACTATCTGAGATGGTGTCTTCCCCGTACTTTGGTTCATTAAATTATTGTATGCAAATTTTGCTTGCGGTAGAACTCTATCCCAATTTCCTACCTTATCTCCAACCAAACATCTCAACAAGTTACCCAAACTCCTATTTACCACTTTTGTTTTTCCTTTTTTCTATGGGTGATATGCTAAATTGAACTTCATGTCTATCTTCATCTTCTTCCATAATGTCCTCCAAAAGTATCCAATTAATTTGGTGTCTCTTTCTGAAACTATACTCTTAGGTAATCCAAGCAATCTTAGAATTTTTTTGAAAAATAGGTCAACAACATACACAACATGATTAGTCTTCTTACAAGGAATGAAATGTTCCATTTTAGAAAAAATTTCCACTACTACCATAATTGAATCATATCATCTCTATGTTCTTGGAAATCCCAATATGAAATCCATGCTTATATCTTCCCAAGGTATCTTTAGTACTATCATAGGTTTGTACAATCTAGTATTCTGTCTACTCCCTTTTGCAACTTGACAAATTCTAAAACTTTGAACATAATTCCTGACATCCTTATATAACTACGACCAAAAATAATGTTCACTCACCAAGGCTACTATCTTATCTACTCCAAAATGTCCTTCTAGTACTCCACTATGCTTTTCTTTGATCAAATTCTCCCTCATTGGACTCCTTGGTATACACAACTTATTTCCTTTGAACAACATATCTTCTCAAATGAAATAATCCAACCATTGGCTTCAGTTTGTTACTACTGGTTCCCTACATGATTTCCAAGCTTCACCAAAATCTGCATCCTCTTCGTACATATGCTTCAACTCTTCAAATCCCAATACTTCTACTCTCATCTCTATCATAAAATTTCTTCTTCTACTTAATGCACCTGCAACTTTTTTTGACTTTCCACTCCTATGATTCAATGCAAATGTATAACTCTACAAGAACTCAAACCATCTCATATGTCTCTGATCCAACTTCCCTTGATTGTTCAAATACTATAAAGCTTGATGATCTGTATACAACACAAACTTCTTAGGAAATAAATAATGTCTCCACTTCTTCAAGGCTTGAACTATGGTATAGAATTATTGATCATAAATTGAATATTTCCTTTTGGTATCATTCAAATTCTTATAGAAATATTCTATATGTCTTCCTTCTTGAATCAAAATTGTTCCTATTGTATTTACACTTGCATCACAATCAACTTGAAATACTTTTCCAAAATCTGGTAATGCTAACATTGGTTTCTCTGTCACCTTTTGTTCAACAATTCAAAAACTTCATTATGCTTTAGATGTCCACTTAAAGTCCTTTTTATCTCCCCTCATTGTCATAGTCATTGGTGTACAAATGCTACTAAAGCTCCTAATAAACTTCCAATAGAAACTAGCTAATCAATGGAATGATCTTTTCAAATATTTACTAGTGTAGGCCAATCTACAATTTCTTTAACCTTCATGGGGTCCATTTTCAACCCTTTTGTAGAAATAACAAATCCCAAGTGTAGACACAAATTTTGGCACCATAAGACTCACCAACACTTCTAGGGTTTTTCACCTAAAAGGAGAGAGGTGGGCCACATTGTGCAATGTCCCCACTCAAAAAAAATTCAAGTATGAATTAAATATGCCTAAATGTAATGTTCTAGATGCAATAAACTAATAAAATATGTTGATTATTAATGCAAAACTAATGAAATGCAAATTGTTTGAAAACACAATGTGATATGAAAAATGACCTAAGAATGCAAACAAACTATAACAGAAAGAATGAGACTAGAGAGGTGCACCTAGAATATGGAATGTGATACATAGAGGCTCTATAATCTTGCAGAATTTGTTGAAGCCAATTAGGCAACTGAGTCCTGTTTCAGGGAGATTTTGCTGGAATAGGTTTAAGCCAAAAGGGTATCTAGAAATGTAGAAAACACTGACAGGGGGATTAATTCACCATATATGGTGAATTATTCCACTTGTGAATCTCAAGAAATTTGGGGTGGGAATCTATAGCCTTCAATTTGTTCTTTTGTTCTTGACAGGTGTCCGGATATGAATTTGAAGAATTCAGTTTGTAGATGGTCTCTAAACTTCTCTTAGGGGTTTGTTGACTTTGATGAAATGATGACACCTTTTAACACCTTTCTCTTTAATAAATATGCATACAATACTTGGAAAACACACATGCAAAGAGCATAAAAAGGGTTAAGGGTTAGTGAATAGGGGCTTGCCTTGGTCAAACCCCGGTTTGGTAATCAAACCCTTGAAAATGAAATGAAATGGAAAAAGAATGATGAATGAACAACATGCAATGCTACAACTCACCAAACCCTTGATGTAGAAATCTGAAGACATGCAAGTGGAAGCTCCAATGACAACTTGATAATGCCTAGAATACTTGAGAATGATTAAGTGAATGAGTGAATGAATGTATGAATTTATGTGAATTAATGTATTGGGGGAAAAATGAGAGGAAAAACCTTTATTTACACTTAATTATATAAAATTTCTTGAAAATAACAGATCATAGGCCGACCTCAAGGTTAAGAGAATAATATCTTGCTAGAATTTTGAAATAATTTTGACTTTTGTGCCTTGTAGGACTAAGTCACCCCAGGTGGAAACTTGGTCCCACTATGGAAATTTTAATGGGTGTTGGGAATTAAAGTGTATTTAATGATTTTTAACAAGATTATTCTCTAAAAAACACTTAAGTAGGGCTAGAAGGTGTATTAAGGGGTCATTTAAACATAAGAAAGGGTCAAATTATTGATGACAAGCCTAGAAAAGAATGAAAGTTTGTTACAACTCTTCACAACACTTTTAAATAAGGCTTGGTAAGTGATAAAAAGAGGTTATTTAAGTGAATTATAATAAAAGGGTCCTAGAAAAGTGTGAAAGTGGGTTACAACACTTCACAACACTTTTACAAGACATCATAGAATTCTTATTGATTCACAAGGGTCCAAGAACTAATGTGAATGTGTTGACCACATTACAACATTAAATCTAGGAAAAATTAGGCCAACATCCATAAGAAAAACCCAAATGAGCATAAAAATGTCCAAAGATACATTTTTTGTGACACATTTAGCCCCCACTTTAGTGAGAGGATGAACTAGCTTCAAAGTCACACTAAAGTAGCCCAACATGCATATCAAGAAGGATCTAAATGCACCCATGATGGTAAGATGAGACAAAAAAAATCAAGAGGGGTGATCAAGACCCTGGGATCAAGATCCCATGGAAAACCAAACATTAGCACAAAGGAAAACACATGAAAATGATGAAAAAGAATGAAAGGGAGAGAAGGAAAAGGAAAAAGAGAGATTCAGATCAAGCTTCGATCATTTTTCCATCCCAATGTGGATCGGATCTAGGTTTTTTGTCTAGAAAAAACATATACTCACTCTAAGGCGACGAAACTCATGGTCTTCCACTAGGTGAGAAGGCCTGAAAGGTGAGAAACATACACTCATGGATGGTATGCACTCACACACATGCAGGTGGTTATGGGGAAAGTCATGCCTCAGAATGGGATTCCCGTTCAACCATACCAGAGTTATACCTCTTGATAACTTTAATAAGGTGCCACAAAAGAAAATGACTTTTCAAGCTTCATGAGATAAGAAAAAATTTGTATGCTTGGAGCTCATGAAAAAACATGATGCCACCATATGCATGCAAGCTATGTTATGCAAGATGCCCATATAACTAATGAAAAATGAAACATGCAAAATATGTTCAAAGGAATCTTTCTTAGTTCATGTGAGGTCTTTAACTTAGGGAACATTGTGTCTAATGTCTCCAAGAGAGGACCAATCAAAGAATAGAAAATTAACAACTTAGGGGATGGAGTGAATCACATAGAGCCACCAAGAGGAATGTAATATGCTAAGATAGATCATGCTCATGAAGAAAATCACATGAAATGTCATCCACAATAGAAACAAACACATTGTATGAAGTAAGAAGGTTGCACTAAGAACCAAGAAAAAGGAAAAAAATGCAAAATGAATAATTCCAATGTATGCTGCCACTTTAAAGGAATTGCTACACATTGTGAGAAATTACTTTAAAGTAGCAAATGAAAGATGCAAATAAGACATGAGAGCCAACTTGGAAAGCCCGTATGCCAAGTCATATGTTTCTGAGTAAGGCTATGTCATGTAAAGGAAAAAGAAAAGGAAAAGAAGGGGTTTCCCCCAAGATGAAAAAACCAAACACATAAGGGATCTATGGATTTGGGGTCAGTATGTTCTTTGCTGCAATATGTTTAGAGAGCTCAGAACTATCATCATTCCAAAAATACATAGAAATAGAAGAATGACACAAAGAGAGAAAAAACAAAGAAAAAGAAAGATCCTTTTGGGTCAGCATGGAAGAGACATAGGATGTCTTGACACTTTGCATCATCCCCAAAAGGAAAACGTAAGAAAAATGAAAAATAAAAGGCAAAAGGAAACATGAAGGAGACATGAAATGTCTCAATGCCTTGCGTCATCGCCAAAGGAAAACACAAGAAAAATGAAGGAAAAGAAAAAGAAAATCCTTTTGGGTCAACATGAAAGAGACACGAATGTCTCAATGCCTTGCATCATCCCCAAAAGGAAAACACAAGAAAAAGACAAAGGAGAAGAAAAAGAAAAGGGCCTTTTGGGTCAAAATGAAAGGGACATGGAATGTATCAATTCCTTGCATCATCCCCAAAAGGAAAACACAAGAAAAATACAAAATCGATGGACGACATAGAGAAGATTAAAGGTAAAAATAGAGGAATGACACAAAGAGAAAGAACATCAAACAACACATCATGGGGGAACACGTTACACACATGAAAACACACAAAAGAAAA
The DNA here is from genome assembly GCA_007258455.2 of Sequoia sempervirens. Taxonomy (NCBI): domain Eukaryota; kingdom Viridiplantae; phylum Streptophyta; class Pinopsida; order Cupressales; family Cupressaceae; genus Sequoia; species Sequoia sempervirens. Next base: position 867,942,019 of record VDFB02281492.1, on the reverse strand, counting down.
AGAAAAAGAAAATGCAAGAGACTAGTAATTTTTTTTTTATTCAACCATCAAGCAAGTCATCCACCTCCCAGTCTTAGTCAGTATAAGTAGAAGGTGAATAATGCAGCTACGAGACAATGAAAAATGCATTACTGGGAGAAGGCTAGCAACTTCTTTCCCCCACTGAGCGAAAGGAAAGAATGAGTTGGGGTAGGTGATGGGAAAGGTCATTTAATAGTGAGAAGATAATTTTCTACAACTATTACATAATAAGGTGTTGGAGAGTGGTTTATCAAATTATTGGATAGCAATTATCACCATCGAAATGATACTTAGTATTTCTTTCAACTAACGACAATAATCACTTCTATTTCCAAGAATGCGATGATATGCACAATGGGGAATGTTAGAATCTTTAGGATATATCACCAACTTATTCATAAGTGGTAATAGTATGAGTCCTTTGTTTAAAAGAATTTGTAATTTATTTTCACATTAAGGTGGTGGGTGGAGAGGAAACTTGAGTTTTTTTAACTTGTAAGGTCTTTTTTGTTTTCTAGATTCACCCTTTTCTCGAATGGAAGGAGGATGAGGATCCAAAGTGATCCTTTCATCCTTGTAATTGTTATCAGGTAAGGGTTGCTCATGAGGCAGAAGGAAATTTAGATTGAGAGGAGAATAAAAAATCACCGTGCCATCATCACAAAGTCTCCAATATTCTTTAAGAGGCTTACTATTATGAGAGGGATGTTGATAACCTAATCCCCTTTTGTTTTCATCTTTTGGATTTTTCTCTAAGAGTTGATGAATGTCATGTTTAGTTTTTGTGTCACATCCTTGTTTTCTCAAGATGCTAAAACCTTTTCCATAGGTTTCTTCAAGGTTGATTGGAGTAATAGTGACTTTGTTATCATAGAAAGGTTGAGGGGTTGCTTTTTTAGAAGAACTAGATTCACCTGATGGAGGGTACTTAGGCCCTTCATTCATTTTGGAATGTAAGTAACCAAACATTTTAGGAGGTAGTACTATAGGAAGGTCTTGTTGTTTCATGGATGGATAAAAGGATACATTAGCTTCAAGGTTGTCAAGGAATTCATTTAGGAACTTATTCATGCTATCATCATCTTCTCCAATGATCTCAACATCATGAGGAATAAGTTCATGAGAGTTGAAGGAGCATGAGGAAGTTCAATGTCATTAGGATCAGTTACAAAGGCACAACTTGACATGTCAACTAAGGATTTTAATGAAATCCAAAACTTATTAGCCATAATGCAAATGAATGAAAGGAAAATAAGTGCAAGAAATTGAATAAAAATACAAATCTAGATACTATAATTGAAATGCAATAACAAATATATATATATATAAAATTATCTGGAAAGGACAAAAATTACAGTGCAAAATGTGCAGGTGGACTAAGTCACCTAGTGTGCCGAATTAGTCCAAGTAGTGATCTTTTTAATAATTTTCAGAATTTTTTTATTGGATTTTTATGCTTTTTAGGTGTGCATATGCATATATAGTATGAAAATGCAGAATTTTGTTGATTTTCAATGAAATGCAATGCAAAAATGCAAGCTATATGAGCTTTTCACTAATGCAATTTTTAAAAACCTAGGATGTAATGTAAACAATGCAAAACCTAATGCAATGTTGATTGAAGCTATTCCTAGGATGTAAATGAACTTGAAAGAAGAAATATAATGTTCTAAAGTTGGGTTCACCAAAATGTGGACACAGATTTTGGCACCACAAGACTCCCTAACACTTCTAGGGTTTTTCACCTAAAGGGAGAGAGGTGGGAAAAAATGCGCAATGTCCCCACTCAAAACTAATGCAAGTATGAATGAAATATGCCTAAATGTAATGTTCTAGATGCAATAAACTGATAAAAGATGTTTATTAATGCAAAACTAATGAAATGAAAATTGTTTGAAAACAAAATGTGATATACAAAATGACCTAAGAATGAAAACAAACTATAACATAAATGAATGAGACTAGAGAGGTGTACCTAAAAACTAGAATGTGATGCAAAGAGGCTCTGGAATCCTACAAAATTTATTGTTGAAGCCAACTGGGACACTTACGCCAAGCTAGGAGACTTAGTCCTAATTCAGGTAGATTCTACTAGAACATGTTTCAACTAAAAGGGCATCTAGAAATGCAAAAAATAATGACAGTGGGAATAATTCATGATAGATGTTAACTTAACCACATGTGAATCTTGAGAAATCCAGGTCAGGAATCTATAGCCTTCAATCTGTACTTTTGTTCTTGACAGGTGTCCATATATGAATTTGCAAAATTCAGTCTATAGATGGTCTCCAAGCTTCTCTTAGGGATTTGTTGACTTTGAATGAATTTGATAAAATGATGACACCTTTTAAAACCTTTCTCTTTGAAAAATATGCATACAAGACCTATAAAACACACATGCAAAGAGGGTAAAAAGGGTTAAGGGTTAGTGAATAGGGGTTTGCCTTGGTGAAACCCTGATTTGGTAATCAAACCCTTGGAAATGAAATGAAATGGAAAGAGAATGATGAATGAACAACATGCAATGCTACAACTCACTAAACTCTTGATGCAGAAATTTGAAGATATGGATGTGGAAGCTCCAATGAAGACTTGATAATGCCTAGAATGCTTGAGAATGATTAAGTGAATGAGTGAATGAATGTATGTGAATTAATGTATTGGGGGGAAATGAGAGGAAAACCCTTATTTATAGTTGATTATAAAAAATTTCTTGAAAATAACACATCGCAGGATGACCTCAAGGTTAAGAGAATAATATCCCATCAAAGTTTTGAATTAATTTTGATTTTTGTGCCTAATGGGACTAAGTTGCCACACGTGGTGACTTGATCCCAATAGGGAAATTTTAATGGGTGTCAGAAATTAAAGTGTATTTAATGATGTTTAATGGGATTATTCTCTGAAACACACTTAAGTAGGGCCAAAAAGTGTATTAAGGGGTCATTTAAAGATAAGAAATGGTCAAATTATTGATGACAAGCCTAGAAAAGCATGAAAGTTTGTTACAACTCTTCGCAACACTTTGAAATAAGGCTTGGTAAGTGATAAAAAGAGGATATTTAAGTGAATTATAATAAAAGGGTCCTAGAAAAGTGTGAAAGTGGGTTACAACACTTCACAACACTTTTATAAGACATCATAGAATTCTTATTGATTCATAAGGGTCCATGACCTAATGTTAATGTGTTGACCACATTACAACATTAAATCTAGGCAAAACTAGGCCAACATCCATATGAAAACCCAAGTGAGCATAAAAATGTGCAAAGATGCATTTTTTTGCGACACACCCAGTATATCAATTGTTTCTTCATAATCTACACTTCTTGAAATTAATCAACAATTCCTCTTCTCTCAACCTCTGTAAGACTTGTCTAATGTGTCACAAATATTCTCTAGTCTTATTGAAAATTAGAATGTCATCCAAGTAAGCAATGACCAAATTTCCCAAGATTTTCTTTAGTACCTCATTCATTAATCTCATGAAAGTGCTTGGTGCATTGGTCAATCCAAAAGGCATCACTAACCATTCATACAATCCTTCATTAGTCTTAAATGTAGTGTTTCATTCATCTCCTTCTTTGATTTTGATATGATGATATCCACTCTTTAGGTCAATCTTTGTGAAATACTTTCCTCCACTCAAATATTCCATAATGTCATTCATCCTTGGTAATGGAAATCGATACTTAACAATGGTCCTATTGATTTCTCTTGATTTTGTACACATTCTCCACTCTCCTTCTTTCTTTTGTGCAAGTATGATAGGTACCACACATGGGCTCAAACTTTCTTTGATCAATCCTTTCTTCAAAAACTCTTGTATCTGTCAGTTTAACTCTGCATTCTCTGCCAGTTTCATTCTATGTGTTGCCTTGTTTGGAAAACTTGCTCTTGATATAAGATCTATATGACGACTGATACTCTAGAATGGTGGTAAACCATCTGGTACATTATTTGATATGCTATCTACATACTCTACTAATATTTATTCTACCTCTTCATTCTTTGCACTAGGGTTCTCTAGCTTGAGATGTTCTCCCTTCTTTTGAATCAATGCAAAACACATATTCTCATTCCTCAAGCCATCCAAAAATTTCCTTCCATCTACAAAACATAGTTTGGTACTGCCAAAAACTTCAATAGTCTCCTCTTCCTCTAAAGGTATCATCTTGATTCTCTTTCCATTTGAATTTTTAGTGTAAGTATTCCTTCTTCCATCATGAATTTCTTTCTTATTATATTGCCATGGTCTTCCTAACAGTAAATGGCAAGCATCCATATGCATAATATCAAACAAAAATTCATCCCTATATGATCCAATATGAAATTTTACCAAAAATTTCTTGTTCACCAATATTTTATGCTCATCTTGAATCCATGATATCCTATAAGGGTTCAAATGTTTCAATCTCTCCAATTTCAACTTGGTTACCATCTCCTCTAAAACTAGATTATTAGTGCTACCACTATCAGTGATAACTTTACATACCTTTCCTTTGGACTTACATATGATTCTAAAAAAAGTCTTCCTTTGCAGTGGTTCCTCAATTAATCATTCATGCATAAAAGCTCTCCTCATCACTAATGATTCAACTTTCTTTGATTTTCCAACTGAATTAGGGGATTCAACATGTTCTTCATCTACATAGGCTACTCTTCTAGTATGCTTAGGTCTCTTTTTGGTACTTCCTTGATGACAGTAAAATTTTCTCTCTATTTCACCTTCACACTTGAAATAAGTTCCTGTTGTGTGTTCTCACAACACACCCCAAGAATGTAAGACTTGGGGACCCAAGTGAAAAATAATAATAACTCTTATGGTAGGAGCTAGCAAGTTGAAAAGATCATCGGAAGTGAAAAGTAAAGAGAAATTTTTAATCAAATAATACTTCATAATGTAAGTGTTTCGGGTACCAGATACCAGGAACTAGAAATGTTTGAAAGGTAAAAGGTGGTGTGAATATTGAGCAGAGTGTTATAGTTCGATATTTGGGGTTTGGTAAAATGGAAGTTCTGGTAAAACTGAAGTTTGGGGAAAGTTCATGGGTAAAGTTGAATGCCAGGTACTGGGAAACGATGTGAAATGATTTTTTCTTTTAAAATATTAAGGTTATCTAATGATTCCAATAGTCCAGTGATCCGATATATATAGAAGATATTTATGCAAGAATTTATGATATGCTAGAAAGCGTGTTATTTATGAGATTTATGTACTAACATTTGAATAATGTTTTTATTTACATGAGATGTTAATAAATGGGTTTTTTTTAAAGGGATTTAATGTGTGGAATTTGTGATTGTAGGAGATGCAGATTGTGATGCAAAGTTTAGGTATGGATGGTCAGGGAAACTTGAATCACATATAGAATTATATCCAAGTTGGGTTGCTTATTTTGGGAGGTTCTAAGGAAAAGGTCTTTGAAACTATCGAAGTGTTGGAGATCCCGGTATTGTACATGCAGTGGAGACAAATGCTGATCTTTGGGAGAGCCCATTCTTGAGAGTAGAAGACCCAAAATAAAATAGAGTAGGGGAAAAAATTCCACTTGATCATTCTGAATGTATGGGAAGTTCCTACACACTATCCTGATTCAAAGTATCATCCTGGTGATGATTAAAGATTAAAACCCAAAGAGCTTCAATGTGTAATTGGAGTTGACCTTCATTGACTTTGATTGAAATTCTCTTATTAGTCACTACATTCCACATGCCTTGATGTAATTGGTCCCTTGGATTTCCTCTCATGTATTTGTCTTATCCTATCTATGCCTTGTGTTCTATACAAGGCCAGAGGATCTTTCTTTTTTAGTTAAGTTCATAATTTGTGGATGTCGGAAGAGCAATTTTTTTTTTAAGTTTTGTTATTTTTTCTAGTTTTGTGAATCATTCCGGTGTAAAGTTTGTATGCATGTAGACATTAATTAATATTAGATCCAATTAGATAGCTACCTATCTCATGAATCTTTTATAGCTGGTTTTGTTAGTTTAGTTGAACAAGACTATGTGTTGCATCGTTTAAGGGTGCATGCAGAACCTACTCAGTGTTCAAACCAAAACCCCTCTCTTTAAAATCTCACATCATTTTATATGTAGCTGTGAAGCAATTTGGTGAAGTATAAAGCAGTTTGCTTTGTTTTATTTAATTCTTTGGGGCATGCATGGAGAATAACTGAGAGAAAGTTTTAATTTTCAATATTTTATGCTTTATTTTAGAATAGATGTTTAAATTTCTTGAAAATGTTCCAAAAATAAGTGAATGGATGGAAATCTGTTGAAAATATTTCATTTCCTATGAAATTGTTGAATGCTTAATGCTAAATCTACTTAAGTGATAGTAAAGAAATTGTTGATATTCATTAAATATTGTTTCAAATCTTTCAATTTCATGATATTTTTTCTTAAGTTCCAAATTGAAACTTAGTGTTTGATATATATGATTTCAATCAACCATATTCCCTTTGAGATTAACAACAATATCACATTATACCTGAGAGCGAACCTAGTACAATCAAGACCTAATTACTAGAGACTTGGGATTGAACTGAGCCAATCTTTTCCTGTTAAAGCAAAATCCCCTTTTAGATTGTCTTTGTTCCATATCTTTCAAGAAGGATAGGCTCTTTGTGGTTTATCTATGAAGAATTTATTTTCCCTATTGTTGTGAGTAAAATCATCATCAATAGGAATTGGTGCTAGAAGGAGGGCCTATATTTGAATTTTATATTAATTCTGAGTTTTAGAAGGAGGCTTGTCAAGTGTAATTGAGTGCAAGCTGGTTTTTTAGTATGGAAGTCAAGAAATTTTTGAAATTTTTTAACCAGAGATTACATCCTTTGAGTTTATTCACCTTTGGTAGAGTCACCGAGTGTAGAATTCATGATACAACTAATCACGATGAACTCGAGTGTGAATTTTTTATAACTAGGGTAAGCTTGGCCATGTGTAAAGCGATTCCATTAACAAAAGAAGTTCTAAATACTAGAAGAAAATTACAGTTAGTGAGAAAAATGTTTAGCCCTAGTGGAAATGGAAACATTAAAAAATTAACCGATACATCAAAACAGTTTGAAAACTACAATTATTATAAAGAAAATCCTAACATTTTGCAGGAAAATAGGTGAGAATTCTGAGATTCAGACACAAATAAGGAAAAGGAGCAGGAGGCACGTGTATTTTTCTCCAAGTTGAAAATTCACAAGTTAAAAAAGGAAATTTCCTTGATTTTATGCAAGACATAGAGTATCAAACTTTTACTTTTTCTCTCTGATAACAATATAAATTGTGATATATATTGGTCTAACAAAGTGCAAAGTGAAGGTAGGACTGAAGACATGAATATTTCGGGAGGAGAATGTTGAGAAATGGACACAACCATTCATAGAAATGAACTAGGGCTAGAATAAGGTAGAGTATGGTTGCATCAGATGAAGTGCGTGTAATTGACCTTTAACGAGGTCATTTTCATACATATGAGCCAAGTCATTGGTAAGTACATTTTTGAATTTATGATTATTAAATGCAAAAATATTAAGATAATTCATTGTTATAGTAGTGTGGTTGAATTTTTTTTGAATGAATTTAAGGATAAACCTACTGTAATTCGTACCAAAAAAATAATAGAAATAGTCATAGAAATTAAAATAAGTTGTTTTGTTACGGTTAATCACTTGATAGATTATAGATTTGGTTAGTTAGGGTTAGTTTTCTTTTTGTAGGGTTTTCTAAGTTTTGTTCACTTTTCTTTCTTTTTATTTTTTTTCTTTTTCGTTTGGCCTCTGTATTAGCAAATTCTGCTTAACTTATCTTACACATAAGATTTAATTCAAACATTTGTAAAATTGTGAAATGAAAAATGATAAAACCACACACAATAAAACATATTAAGATGTACTAAAAGCTATATATTATGTGTGTGCGTGTATCACATATATACATGGAGTATCAAAATTCTTGCTTCAAAAGATCAAGAAAAAAACCAAAAGGAGTGAGTAAAGCTACAGGTAGTAGTAGCCATTCAGTCGATATGGGACGCCTCATCTATCAGGGTTAAATACCCTATGTAGGTGAGTTCCCTGTGAACTTCAAAGTCATGAATATGGAGGTCAATGAGGAAAGGCCGAAGTGGAACCACTTCCCCATGTTCTAGGAATTGAGGAATATTATCCATGGAAAGGATTCTGATGGTTGGGTGAGAAACAAACAAAATAGTATCTAGATTCTCCAAATATTCAGGCCTTACTATCAAATTGATAGTCGAGAGAACATCTTCAACAAGTAGCCCAATATCTAGAAGCAATGCTACAAAATGAGAAGCCACGTTGGAGTAAAAGTGAAAGTAGTGGCTGGATTCCACATACTTTTCTTGGGGAACTTTAAGCACAAATTTGGTATAGTGAAATTGGAATTCCGAATGAAGAAAAACTTTTCAAGCCTTTGTAGTGTGATGCTTCCTAGGAAAAAATTTTGGTGACAAGAGAAACTTAAGAAAATTGGAGTATCCATGGCCTAGAAGCAAGAGAAAATAAACAAAGCAAAAAAAATGTAGAACAAGAGAAGAAAACTAAGAAAAAGTGTGGAGAATTCAGGAAGAAATGCGGAATTTATAGAAAGTCATGAGGAAGTTGCGGTACATAGTTGCCTCGAGTGAAGTCTTGGAAATCACAAGCAAGGTGGCAACTGGACAATTATCTTCAGAGTGGAATGTTAAATCAAATTAATTCTTTGCACATAGTTGGTGATAAATTGCTTCAAATTTGAGCAGTACGAAGATTGCGAATCAAGAAAGTTGAATATATCAAAGTAAAGGGTGGTCATTTCATATATTTTTTGAGTTGCATTAATTATGGAGGTGCTTATGTGTGTAGAGTAGAAAGGAAAATGAAATAGGTAAGGCAACACACATCATCACCTAGGTAAGTTGAAAGAAATAATATGTGCGAAATAAGGTGTGCGAATTTAATGTAGAATACTGTGATCATGCTTCAATGTAATAATGACATTTTTGATCCATTAATGAGGTGCAACACCATCGAATTGGGAGTGTTGGCCAAATATTTAGCAATTTCCATAAAATTTAATCAAAAGGGTGGTAACTAATTTTTCTAAATTTAGATTTAAATTTGGTGATTAAATTATCCATTGCTAAATTTTAATTTATGCATATTTTTTAACTCATAGTGAGTCACAATTAGCTAGGATTTGGCATAAAATAGTAAAATTTAGCTAGAAATACCCATCAATAGGGAATTATTAAATAATTTTTTTGGAAATGGTGAATTGATGAAGGGATTTGCATTGAATGAAAATTCAAAAGGTAACCTTTGCTACCACTGTAATTCCCAACCTAATAGTGGGCCTCATTGCTTGCAAGTTGAAAATGAGTTATCATTGAAATATCAAAAGAGAAAAATGAGCTATCATTGAAATATCAAAAGAGAAAATGAGCTATTATTGCATTATCTAAAAAATAAAAAGGGAAATCAACTCTTTAGGCTATCCAAATAACTCTACCAGGGCTATAGACACCTAACTAGCAATAGAGCTATGTTTGGGGGGAATTACAAAGATAACCTTGTCGGGGCTATGGATGCTTGATTAGCAACAAGGCTCTACCCTTGGTTGGATTTGGAGGATTGCCATATTATGTAGTTCAATGTCAATGAACTGATTCTTTTCACTAATTTCCAAAACTGGAACTAATTAGAGCACACACAAATGTTTTTGATGGAGTTTTACTTTTTTTTGCTAGAATCTAGGTAAAGGTGAAAGTTATTGTTTTAAAATATGTATAAATTATAATTTATAGCTGGTGATTTAAATTCAAGTTTGGTTTAAATTTGGTTTTATTGGTTTCAAGTTTTTGTGTGTTCTCACAACACGCCCCAGGACTATAAGACTTGGGGACCCAAGTGAAAAATAATAATAACTCTTATGGCAGGAGCTAGTGAGTTGAAAAGATCATCAAAAGTGAAAAGAAAAGAGAAATTTTTAATCAAAGAATACTTCGTAATGTAAGTGTTTTAGGTACCAGATACCGGGAACCAGAAACGTTTGAAAGGTAAAAGGTGGTGTGAATATTGAGTAGAGTGTTTTGGTCCGATATTTGGAGTCCGGTAAAATGGAAGTTTCAGTAAAACCAAAGTTTGGAGAAAGTTCATGGGTAAAGTTGAATATTGGGTACTGGGTATCGGGAAACAATGTGAAATAATTTTTTTTTAAAATCTTAAGGTTATCTAATGATTTTGATAGTTCGATGATTTAGTATATGTAGAAGATAATTATGCAAGAATTTATGATATGCTAGAAAGCGTGTTATTTATGAGATTTATGTACTAACATTTGAATAATGGTTTTATTTACATGAGATGTTTATCAATGTTTTTTTTAAAAGGGATTTAATGTGTGGAATTTGTGGTTGTAGGAGATTCATATTGCGATGCAAATTTTGGGTATGGATGGTCAAGAAAACTTGAATCACATATAGAATTATATCCAAGTCGAGTTGTTTATTCTGGGAGGTTATAAGGAAGAGGCCTTTGAATCCAGCAAAATGTTGGAGATCCCAGTATTGTACATGTGGTGGAGACAAATGTCAATCTTCAGGAGAGCCCATTCCCAAGATTAGAAGACCCAAAACAAAACAAAGTGTAGGGGTGAAAATTCCACCTGATCATTCTAAATGTATGGGAAGTTCCTACACACTATCCTAATTTGAAGTATCATCCTGGCGATGATTAAAGATTAAAACCCAAAGAGCTTCAATGTGCAATTGGATTTGACCTTCGTTGAATTCGATTTCATTTCCCTTATCAGTCATTACATTCCATGTGCCTTGATGTAATTGGTCCCTTGGATTTTTCTCTCATGTATTTGTCTTATCCTATTTGTGCCTTGTGTTCTATAAAAGGCCAGAGGATCTTTCTTTTTTAGTTAAGTTCAAAACTTGTGGATGTCGAAAGAGCCAAAACTTCTTTAAGTTTTTTTCTTTTTAACTATTTTCTGAATCATTTCGGTGTAAAAATTTGAATGCTTGTAGACATTGATTAATATTAGAGACAATCAAATAGCTACCTATCTCATGAATCTTTTGTAGTTGGTTTTGTTAGTTCGGCCGAACAAGACTATGTTGCGTTGTTTAAGGGTGCATGCAGAACCTACTTGGTGTCCAAACCAAAACCCCTGTCTTTAAAATCTCGCACCATTTTATATGTACCTATGAAGCAATTTGGTGAAGTATAAAGCAGTTTACTCTATTTTAGTTAATTCTTTGGGGCATGCATGAAGAATAACTAGGAGAAAATTTTAATTTTTAGTATTTTTATGCTTTATTTTAGAGTAGATGTTTAAATTTCTTGAAAATGTTCCAAAAATAAGTGAATGGATGGAAATTTGTTGAAAATATTTTGTTTCCTATGAAATTATTGAATGCTTAATGCTAATCTACTTAAGTGATAGCAAATAAATTGTTGATGTTCATGAAATATTGTTTCAAATCTTTCGATTTCATGATATTTGTTCTTAAGTTCCAAATTGAAACTTAGTGTTTGATATATATGATTTCAATCAACCATATTCCCTTTGGGATTAACAAAAATATCACATTATACCTGAGATCGAACTAGTACAATCAAGACCTGATTACCAGAGACTTGGGATTGAACTGAGCTAATCTTTTCCTGTTAAAACAAAATCTCCTTTTAGATTGTCTTTGTTCCATATCTTTCAAGAAGGATAGGCTCTTTGTGATTTATCTCTAAAGAATTTATTCTCTCTATTGCTAAGAGTAAAATCGTTGTCAATAGTTCCTCTGAATAGTCTTCTCTCATATCTTCCTTCATCTCTTCAGTATCCATCATCGCAGTAAGAATTATCACCTCCTTTGTGACTATGGTAGAGATTTCAATCTTCCCTTCCTTTGTAGTATGAGTTATGGTCCTTTTCTTCACTTTGGTGGGGTTTCAAATCTCTATTCTCTCTATATAAGGGATTCTTTCTCAAGATTGTGATCCGCTCTTCTAAAATCTTTCTCTTGCACTTCTCTACCTTTTTTCAAACTTCATGTTTAGCTTCTATTCCACCTTCAATGCAAATTGATAAGCTTGTTCAACTATAGTCATCTTCACTAGGCTCAATTCTTCTTTAATGTTTGTTTTGAGTCCATTGATGTATCTTCCAATCTTTTCTTTACTTCCTTCACTATGACCAGTTCTAATTATCATCTTGTAGAATTATTTAGTGTATTCCTTCACACATGTCTCCTTTTGTCTCAGTTTTTCAATCTTTTCAACAATTCAAGCTCATAATTAATAGGTATAAATTGGTTCTTCAATTTTGTCACCATTCTATCCCATTTGATGATTTTCTCTTTTCCTCTTCTATTCCTATCCAATTGAACTTCCTTCCACCATAAAGAAACATGGCTGTTTAACTTTTTTTTTGAAAATCTAACTCTTTTTTCATCTTCAATTTCCTCATATTCCAAGTATTCTTCCATTTCATTGATCTAATCAATCAATTCGCTAGGATTCAAATTTCTCGCGTAATTTTGAATTTCAACTCTACGTCGCTTACCAATTTTTGAAATCACCTTCAACATTTTCATATGATCAGATTCTTCTTCTTTGCCTAGTCCTTTTGCAAATTGATTCACAACATGATATGCTTCATCATCACTTTCATCCTCATGCCTAGGGTTTAGGCCTCGCCTTCAGTCTTGTTTTACTACATCTAATCAAACTTGTATCTCGTGCATCATTTCCAACATTTAATCCATTCTTCTAGTAAAATTTTCCATATCAGAAACTCTCATTGGTGGTATATATCCCCTCAAATTGGTGCAATTTCCTCAATTCGATGATCTGGCTACAAGGGCTTCAACTACCTCACAATTGACAATCAGTTGAAAAAACATGCAGTCTGCCTCAGGTCGATGATTTGTTCACCTCAAGTAATGTCTTCAAGACTCATAAACTCACTCTGATACCACTTGGTGTAGTCATGAAAGGAGGGTTCAAAAAGAACATTCCAAGTGATGCAACTTAGAGTCAACCTAGTAGAATTAACACAAGAAAAACATCTATAAATATGAATCTTTATTGAATTGGAAATCCTACATGTAATGTATGCCTCATGGGAAAATAACCAGGGATCATGGATCTCCCGCAAGGGCATTCAACATTACAACTACCCAAAGGCCTTATTATAGTCCTTGAAGGGTTAATACAAAAATATTACTTATCTAACTACTCATGAATAACTAACTAATGATCTAGAATGAATTACAATGATCTTAAATATGCTTCTTAAGCTCCAATAAAGTGTCGGCCACAAGGGTTCATAAACTTGATGATGAACAGCTATGAATGTCAACCTCAAAATATGAAAAGATAATCCTTCACGAAAAGAAATGACTTGTGAATCTCCAAGATAGATCCCATTCAACACAAAATTCTTGTATTATGTCCCGTTAGGCTTTGCATGATCTGGAATAGGTCTGCACTAAGAAATTTGGACCAGGTCAGCCCCAAATGCTTTGATAGGTAATTACAGTGAAATTTTGAGAGCGATAAATTTTGGTATACAAATGTAAATGATCTAAAATCAAGATATGTGATAGATTTCAATGTGAAGATGCTATATTTTTCTTTGTGAGCTAAGAAATAGTAACACAATGAAATGTGAAATGAAATGCTGAAAATGTTACTAGATAAAATGAAAGAAAATAAATGTTTTTGGTTGACACAAGATTGCTTTACAACCATAAATGGTCTTACATCATCATCCTTCATAGCACTTCTAGACACTATGAGAATGTTGTGACATGAACATTTTGATCATGTTAATTACAAATATCTATACACATTTTTTACAGTATACTCCCCCTTACTCCAAAAAGATTTTCTATATACTTTGCATATTTACATATCAAAAAGTTACAAAAAATAGATTGAAACACATACTAAAATCTAATGGGAGGGAATAATGTTCTTGTATATTGACTTAAGTTGATTTAAGGAGCTATCCCATTGCAAATTTGTAGAAGTACTAATCTGTATTTGAATCACTAGATGTCAACTTTATGTTTACATTCTCTTGCAGCTATTTCACTTGGCTTTTTATTAGCTCCCTTTGATCTTGTACTTGTTATAGCTGGGAGTGTATATTTTCAACTTGTGCCCTGATGGCACCATCACTGTTCTGCACCAGATCATAAGTAGTAACCACATTTGTGATCTACACTTCCATTGTATTGACCTAATCTGATGAGGGCTACATCGCTTGAAACCAAATAGACACAATAATAGATACCAACATAGAAGATACAGGATAGAAGATAACCCACTTTCAATTATTTTCAAGAAATTAATTTACATATTTAGATCTTACATGCTACAATCTTATGGGCTTGATTCATATCATCAAAAAATTAACTTTGAAAAAAAAAATGTTATTTGAAGCCACAATATGCACTAATGGAACGACCTCCTACAACTCCCTCATATCCCTTTTTATTTTACCCAATAACCATCATAGAATTTTCTAGAAAGTGAAAATTTCCCTTTTTTTTTTTGTGCCAAAAGTCCCGCCATTTGATTTCTGGCGTAGGAAGAAATTTTAATGAAATTCACTTTTTAGAGGGTCAACTTCGCAGGGCCATAACTTCTGATCCCGGTGTCTGATTTACTATTATTGCATATCATTGGAAAGCTCTTGACAAGCTCTATAGTGTGTGAAACCACTATAGGTCAATTCGACAACTTTTTTACTTGTTTCAAGGCCTTTAAAGTCTTCATATATGAATTTGAAGCTGCATTGGATAAATTTCCCAAGATGGAAAATTTAATTTCTCCCAAATCATGTAGGGTATTGAGGTGATTCTTTTGTGACCAATTTTTTTTTTCAACTCTGCTCCTTTTGGTAAATTATCAAGTCCATACGAGCATGTTTAGGCTGACTTACTAAAAATAGTTAGTGATCATTTTTTGCTATTTTTGATGCTTGATTGTCTTACACCCCTTAAGTGCCATCATGGAACTCAAAAAAACAAAAGAAAATAAGGAAAAACAATTTTTTTTGGGTGATGCAATATTGCCCTACACTATTGGATGCTCCTACATCAAACACCTAGGATAATTTGAAAAGTGACCTTGTCACTTCTTAGAAGTTAGAAGGAAACCAAGATGGTTAACCTCAACCTCAGACAACCATGATGAATCTTCAATAGGCCTTCCACTACATTTCACCAAGTACTTTGCATATTTCTTGTATCTTGTGCTTCTATCCGCATGACTATCTAGATTTCTTCTATCTCTTCCTTCTCTGAAGTAGGTGCTATAATTTTCCACTGTTCTTTGATCGACCCCTCCTTTATATCACCTTCATGATACTTTTTCAAATTAGAAATGTTGAACACAAGATAAATATTTATTCTACTAGGAAATTCTACCTCATAAGCATTTCCTGAATCATGCTTCTTCAAAATCTTGCATGGTCCAAACTTGTTCATCTTTAACTTTTTTTATGTACAAAATGGAAACCTTTCCTTTTGCAAATAAACCATGACTTCATCTCCTACCTATAACTCCTTATACCTCCTTTTATGATCTACCTGAGCCTTGTATTGTGAGTTCATCTTATTGATAGGTTTCTTCACCTCTTCGTGCAAATTCTTTAGGTGCTCAACAAAATTTTTAGCCTCAGCACTACTCTTTTCCCCCTTGTCCATCTTCCTCAGTTCAGAAGCAGTCCTTGGACTACTCCCATACACAATTTAGAATGGTAATTTACTAGTCTCCTGTTTGGAAAATTATTATAAGAAAAATTCTCTTGTGGTATAATCAAATCCCATCCCTTAGGCTTATCTCCTACTAAGTAACTTAGTAGGTTACCCAAACTCCTATTCACCACCTTTGTTTGTCCATTAGTCTGGGGATGGTGTGCAAAAATGAACTTAAAATATTTTTTCAATTTCTTCCATAATGTCCATTAGGCAATGGGCTTACCTTCTTAACTCAAAACAACTCCTATGGCAGTTCCACTAGCACCACAATCTACTTGAAAAACCTTATTGAAATTTGGAAGTTCCAAAACAGGTTGCTCAGTAACTTTCTTCCTCAACATGTCAATTTTTTTTTCTACTCCTATAGTCCACTTAAACTCTTTTCTATCCCCTCTCATTGCTTTAGTTAGAGGTGCACAAATACTACTGAAATTCTTAATAAAGTTTTTGTAAAAGCTTGCTAGACCATGAAATGATCTTAACTCTATAACACTCCTTCGAGTAGGCCATTCAATGATAGCTCTCACCTTCTCTGGATCCATTTTTAGACCCTTTATTGAGACAAAAAATCTCAGATACACCAACTCTCTCTTCACAAAACTACATTTTGTTGTGCATGTTTTGCTCACACACCCCGCGTTAGGAAAAACCCCCCTCTTTCGCCCCCGACAGCTCGTTCCTGCTCTTGTTGGGTCATTTTTTCTCCTACCTCGCTTTGCATGCCCCTTTCTGAGAGTTGAAGTGGGTCACATGCATTAGAATGATCAAATTCCCCTTGACCAGATTCACCCACCTAATTTTCACTAAGTCCTTTGCTTTCACGAAAATGCCCCTACAGGTTTCCCTTTGCCTCTTGCCCTGACATCCCTTAGGCCTTATGGATTTGCAACTACAGGTTGCCGCTCATGTTTTGTGGTTGAGTAGTGACTGACACCCAGCTTCCACCCGCATGGTAGGATCCACACTTAGTTTCTCCATCTGAGCCTTGACCAAGCATCCAAATGAGTGTGAGTTTTCGCATCTCACCTAACCCAGGTTCACAATACCAATAAATCAATGCATGCCATTAATGAAAATTGGCCTATAAACGTTGCTCCCTACCCTTCATTTTAACTTGGGGTATTCATATCTAAGAAGAGAAATATAGTCCTCCTCCCTTTTTCTGCTTTTTCCTTGCTCCTATTGACTTGGTCCCTGCTCTCTTGCTTCGCTTTTGCCTTCATTTTCTGACTTTGGGGACAAGTTTCCTATGGATTTGGGATGTTTTTGTGATACCTAAGTGAACTACCAAGGTTTTCTTGAGTTTTAGGAAGTTGCAGAAACTTCCTTGTGGTTTGTCGTCCCTCTGCCGCCATCTGCAGGAATTTCCTTGCGGGTTGTTGTCCCTCCTTCACCATCCATGGGAATTTCCTTGTGGGTCGCCATCCCTCAACTGCCATCCAAGGGAAAAAATTGTGGGCCATCATCCCTCTGTTGCCATTTGTGGGAACTTCCTTGTAGGTTGTCGTGTGTAGGCCACGGTGTGCTGATTGCTGCTTTTAAAAGGGTGGCAGACGCTCTGGCTTCCCCCTTCCAAATCTCTACATTTCCTACAAAGGGTACAAACTTCAAGTTTTCATCATCTAGGGCCCATAAAGTGAGTGTATTCACATGCCTAAAGGGGTTTGCATTTAATTTTCTATGTGTTTAGACATTGTGGAAATTTCAATGTGGAAGTCCATCCGTGGAAGTCCGTTTGAGCAATGCTGTTACAAAAGGGTGGAAGACCCTCCAACTCCCGCATTCCAAATTTTCACATTTTTTCAAAATGAGTTAAATCTTAAGGAAATAAGTCTTGGCATTCTTTCTACCCCTTTTCCCACATGCTAAAATTGAAAATTCTAAAATTTACTAAGTTTTGTGAAGTCAAGAGAACTTCCTTGTGGGCCGTCATCCCTCTGTCATCGTCCATGGGAACTTCCTTGTGGGCCATTGTCCCTCCATCACTGTTTGTGGGAACTTCCTTGTGGGCCGCTATCCCTCCATCACTGTCTGTGGGAAATTTCTTGCGGGCCACCATCCCTCTATTGCCATCCGTGGGTTTCCATGTGCTCAATGTCATTTTTAAAGCAACAGACCCTCTAGCTTCCACATTCTAGATTTTCTCATTTTTCTAAAAGGGAAAAATCATCGAGGAATAGGTCTAGGAACCCTTCTAACGCATCTTCCATGTGCTTAATTTGGAAAAAATCAAAATTGCTAAGAGTTGTGGCTTTGCAGACCACCATCCCTCCAACACCATTCCTAATGGAAAACATATGATGGAAGCCTAGTAGCTCCCTCCTGCATCTCCTAAATTGGTCAAAATTTCACATGTATCCCTTAACGTCTAAGGCACTCATGGGTCCTGCAGTGCAGACTTCTGCCTGCGGGTTGTTGTGCTCTAAATTTTGTTGCTTAGTGGGAGAGACTCCAAACATCCATCGACCTTCCTACACTTGCACCCCTAAAATCACATTTATGTTTATGGCCCAAATGAGTTCCAAATGTGGAACAATGATGAATATTATGATCTTTTAATGATGCATGGATGGATCTAACAATGCGTTTGTAGGGATTGACTAACATTTTCCTTGATTTATGTATGAAAGAACTTACTACATCTATGGGTGTAGGATTTATGGAACCTATTGAGGGGCCATCGAAGAAGCACACAAGAGCCCCTGGAGGAAAAGGGGAAAAGGATGTCTACGTAAATAATGAAGGACTGAGCAACATATGAATGCATGCTAAGGAAGTCAATGTTAAAACTGCAAAGGGTGACCTTCAAATGAACAAGGAGCTATTTTATTTTCCACCTAATGATGATGATTTTCAGGAGCTGTTCACCGAAATCAGGATAAGCACACCTGCTTCTCAGGGACACTAATTGTAAAAAAGGATGCAATAAATATATCAGGCAAAGGGCATCTTCCGACAAGTTTTCAGCTACATCAAAGAAGGCAATCACTATAGGACAAAATTGCTACAGTGCCAGGCCAGTAAATGAAAAAATAGGGAAGAGACAAAAGATGTATTTTATATTCCTTTATATTTGGGGTAGGTGAAACTCTAGCATGTAGCAAATCTAGGGCACACATTGTAATTAAATTCTAGCCATTCATTCTCCTTTTGGAAAACTATAAATAGGGGCTTGCCCCTCATTTGTAAATGGTTGGAGAACTGGTGTAAAGGGAATTTTGTAGCAATGATAGGAAGTATTGCATGATTTTATGGATGTTTTCTTTGAGTTTGCTCATCTTGCATGCATGGTTCAACTTCCATGTTAGCTTTAGATTATAGTTTCTTGAATGGCTTTGATAATGGTATTTGTTGTTATGGTATTTGATGAATTTCCAACACATACTTTTGGCACTTGTTGATGACAAGCTGCTGTGTAAAGTTAGCCTGGGCTTCTTTATCTCATTGTTGTAACTTAGTTCAAATGTATGTTCATGAAGTGCATTTACAATCTTAAAATTATCAGACCTTAGAAGATTGCACTAGTATTGTGTAGATGTAGGTTTCTCTTGGTCAAGCAAAACTCAGTTTCAGGAAGTTTGTCTACTATAGTAGCCTCCATTGTTATTGTTCATTCATAGCTTATATTTAGAACTCTCTTACCCTTTCCTCTTTTTCTATTTCTTTTAGTCCTTTGTTAGAGTAGGATTCCAAGCATCAAAACAATGCCAAATTTGAGGAACATGGTGAGTTTCAACTTGCTATTTTGAGTGGACAACCACTGTTCATTCATTTCCAACACCTTGAAACTCCATTTGCAGACCCAACTTCCCATTCTTTGTAAACCATAAAGGGAACCCTATTATTACTAAAAAACACATCAACCAATTGAACTATTCCCAACACTATCATGACCTAACACCCGAGAGACCTTGGGGTAGTAATTTGTAACTTGTTTGTAAATGTCTACCTTTCAAGAGAGGTAGCATACTTGTGTGTTGCATGTGTTGAGAAGGTGAAAAAACACATATCAATAGAAATGTCGCTAGGAGGGCATGACTGTGCACAAGGCTACAAATTTGGAAGTTGAAGGAACTTTCAAGTAAAAATATGAGATAAGGAGATCTCATTATATGCTAGAAATTTAAAAATCAGAAAATTTGAAGACAAGGAAAAGAAGAGAAACAATTGAGCTAAAATGGAGCAACAACTTCAAGTCAACATCACTTAGTTGCAAGAAGATCTAAATAGGAGATTGAGGAGACCATTGCAACAATTTGGATTGGAAGATAAGTGTAGAATCCATTACGCTCACAGACACAATGAATTGAAGTGTTTGACATTCTTGGACAAAATTGAAAGAGTATTGCAAGGAGAAATATACCAACCCTTAGACCCACCACACCCAGAGGAAGAATTGATCAACAAGGCAGCCAAGGCTTTCAAGGAGTTGATCCAAGAGTATTTTCTAGTTGGTGTAAATTCCACAATGCACCACATTTAGAATTTGCTTGTCCATCATTTGAAGACATCATTACTCAAGTCAAGGGTTGTTTAGGAAAGTTAGAGAAACCAAATCTCATTGAAGGGGATTCATCCCATGAGGCAGGAGAGTTGTCAACATTTGGGGTACAACACATTGGAGTTGAACTAAGAAATTTGACAAAAGTTAGTGCTAGGACAGCAGACACTAAGGCTGAAGGTCAAGAGGAAGGAGCTGATTTCCTTGGGACAATAGGAAGCTTTGGTGAAAAATCACTTAGAAGGGAATTAGAAAGCCTCTCCTTCATTGGTGAATGGTAGTCCTCCATGATGAGCCTAGTTTTGGGTCTATTTTTGGGAAGAATATATAGTCTATTCACTCATAGATGTCATGGTGTTAGTATTGGCATAATGTTTCCCTCAAACCATTGACATTTGAAATTACCCTATCTCTGCAAGCTTTAATGATATTTGGCATAATATGTGGGTCATCCATATTGATTTTTCATGTGATTAATGAATGTTTCTTAGCATGGTTATTGATGTGCAGTTATTATGTGTACTAACCTTAGCCTGTAGAATTAATATGCCAAGTTATGGAAGACACCGCCAATTGGGCATACACCATAATGACTAGCTGAGAAGTCGCTCCAAGTCAAAGGAAACTGACAAAAAATATTCCTCATGCAACTAAACGTAACTACCTTGCAGTAGACCTTAATGATCGAGCATGCATGGGTGTTATTTTTGTGCTGGATCTACGCTTGACTTGCATGTCAGACCAGATTCCATGCATGCATAACTGTCATCACTCCACTTTCCCCTATTTTCCCTAAATGGCGTCCTCCCAGTTGTGGAGTTAACTACCTTGTTTAGCTGTAGTATAAATAATAATTTGATGCTCATTCTTCAAAAAAAGGAGGTTGCACGATTGTACATTGTACTCTCATTTTCAACAATACAAATACATTACTCTTTGTTTGCATGATTTACAGTGAATAAAATAAAGTTGTGAGTTTGAGCATCTGATTTATTGTTAGTTTAGATGATACTTATCCAAGGGGGATCACTTGGTGAGTAATTTGTTCTCTTAGTTTAGCATTAGCTTAGTATTACTTGATGTTTGATACTTAGTTTGAAATATGGCATTGACTGTTCCTATAGCCACTAGAAGTCCATTATGTGTCTGTTCTTGCAGCCAAAGCGGACAGAGTAGTCCCTGTTTGTCACACAGATTTTCATTCTTGCTTTGTATTTCAGCTTAAGCATAGTTTTTGGTTGATGTTCAACATTTTCTTTATTTCCTTTCAACTATTTACTTTCAACATTGTGTTTCTTAGCTGTAGAATGCAATGACTACTTGAGCCCCTAGTGCACATACAGTGCTGACCCATTTCAAGTTCACGTCCTTGGGTTGACAAGTTAAATGCACCTTCATGATTATTGAATGGCTATTCATGTTAGATGTATAGTCTCTGAATCATGGTTGTAAAGGCTTGGTTATGAGATCATTGTAGGAGGTCAACATTTTTGGTGCCATTGCTGGGGATGGTGTCAAGCTAGGAAGTTTTTGGAGTCATTGGTAGTTTTTGCTGTATTATTTTTGAAAGTTGTTCTTAGCATATCCTCATTTAGGAAGTAATAAACCCCTTGATTCTTTACCAATTCTTTGTGTGAGCTGACTAATAGTGAGTGATACCGTATGCATAGAGGAAGGAGAAGGGATGCTTATGGGAGATTCCTTCCTAACAATCCTCATCCATTCCAGCTAGTTAAGTACCAAAATCTCCCAGAAGAAGAAGAAGAAGATCCACACGCCTTTGCAGATGCATATCCTATTCTGACTAGTTCTGAAGTCTCCTTAGAAGATCAAAATCAGCTTGATAACCCCTTTTTCTTTGAACCACATCAAGTAGGCATGTCTAATGCAAGTAGGAATAGACAAAACCAACCAACTTTTCCTTTCCCCATTCCCCATCAAAATGAAGTTGACAACATCAAGAACATCCCTACCTCAACACTTCCTAAGTTTTATGGACTTGTGACAAAAGATCTTGATACCTTCTTATTTGAGTTTGACATACTATGCAGGAGTTATAATTATATTACTAATTCCCATAGGCTTAAGTTTTTTCCCATCACTTTGAAAGAGGCTGCATTAAGATGGTTCATGAGCCTAGGAAGAGATACTATGGAAACTTGGGAAGACATGAAGACAAAATTCCTTGAGAAATACAAGGAATACTGTAGGGGTAGTGACATGAGAAGAGGAGACATTTTCAGGATGTAGTAGAAGGAAGATGAGAGCTTGGAAAATTACATTGCAAGGTTCCTAGTTTGCTTGCAAAAATCTCCACACCATGAACTTAATGAGGACTCACAAAAGTTTCTTTTCCTGAGAGGAATCAATGATATCTATACTGATGCTTTGGATCTCATGGTAGGAGGAGATATCTCCCAAGTTCCTTGGGAGGATATCAATAAAATATGTCAGAATTACTCTAGAATAGCTTCAAAGAAAGGGAGAGCTTATCAATTGTCCATGGGTAAGTCAACTACCGATGAAGTTTCAAGAATGGAAATCACTCATTTGTTGGAAAAATTTAAGCAAGATATTATCAACAATCTAGCTACTCACTAGATACACTTCAGGCCAGAAAGAAGCAAGAGGAGGCTGAAATAATGTTGATAGAGTATTTGTCCCCATTGTAGACAAAAGAAGAAGGACTGCAGATGTAAGATGGTCGCTAACTTGGAAAGTAAGCAGATTCCACCTGAGTTCAAGACAATTCAGATTGAAGAAGACCAATTCTACTATGTTGCACAAAGGAAGCCTTGGGCTCCAAGACAAGGTATTCCACTGGATCCACTATCCTATGCTGGACCATATTTTAACTCTTATTCATTTGGAAACCAATGGAAACCCCCATATCCACCCAGTTATGGAGGATATCCACCAGAGCCTTGGAGTAACCCTCCAAATGCTTGGCCTAGCCGTTAGAGTCCTCCACCTCAGTGGCAGCAACCTCAGGGGAATTGGAAGCAATTTCAAGGGCACTGACAACCACCTCCAAGAAATTGGCAGCAAAAAAATCAATGGAGAGGAGGACAACAATGGCCTACTCAGAACACCAACTACATGCAACCACCTTCTAAGCCCCAACAACCTACTATAATGCTTCCACCTACTAATCCAAGTTCTAATGCACCTAAACCAACTCAGCTACTAGCTTAGCCCACACCCAATCCTAATAACAAGCCACAACAATAGCCTATATATTCTACTAATTCAAATCAATTTCCTGCATATGTTGTGAGTGCAAGTGATATCCATTTGCATTCAGGAACCAAACTACTAGCCCCTTCCAAGCCTATAATTATTGAGCTTCCTATGAAAGAGGAGGAGGAGCCTCTAAATGATCCTATTCAGCCAAGTGCACCTAAAAATCCTAAACTAGTCCAAGCCAAGTAGACAGAGCAAGAACCACCATTTCCTTAGAGACTAGAAGTTGCCAAGAAGAAGGAAGAAAAGGAGGATACCACTTTTGACATCCTGGATCAACTAAAGCTATAAGTGTGGATAAAGTAAACTAAATACAATTAAATACACCTCTTAATGAAACATTGTATCAAGATTAAATATGAATAACACTAATTTAAAACAGAGAAAATATTGAAAGCATCTCATTATCTCCTATCTCCAAAGGTTTATGAGTCACGAAAAGGCTCTCAAATTTGATAAAGTACTATGATTATTAAAATGCCTATTCAGAGAATGGAATGATGTTAAATGCTGTGATTGTGATGATGGATAATAAAACTAACAGCTATGATGCTACTGTAAATGAAGCCTGATGGATGAAAACTACAGTAAAAAGAAACTATGATGCTATCATGATGTGAAACCTACTGATGCCATGATGCTATGATGATACTAAAATGCTAATGATAATGCTTATGATTGTTTGGTTGCTTGGTTGTATTCTTGTAGAGTAATTTTGCATAAATTGGAATTTCTCGGGGTCATTTTAATGCTTCAAAAGGTTGTATATATAGATTTTTGGCAACAGTTTTGCACAGGGGTAACACAATAGAGGCTGAGATTAAATCTAGAGATTTGAATGGTAAGAGATGAGAATGTGGAGCTGATCATGGGGGATTGTTCCTCCCCATGAAAACACCAGGCAAGATGAGAGGAAATATTTGAGGAAGAAGATTGAGAGGATTACCTACAGGTTTTTTCTCGAGGCTTTTCTTGTGAATTCCAGTTAAATTGATTAGATTTGAAAAATCTAATTTTATTGGTGAGTGAATAGAGGGATTTGATTTATGCTTTTATTTAAATATTTTTGATTTTTTTAAATTAGCAAAAAGAGAGATAAATAATTTAATAAAACAAACTATGGAGGTTGTTTATTAAATAAATATAGAAGGTATGTGATAATTAAATTAAAAAAATTAGAATATCTTTATTTAATTAAGAAGAAATGTGATGAGATAATTAAATAATACCAACTATTGAAGTTGTATATTTAATTTAAGATAGAATTTAATGGATAAAGTATAGAAGAGATCATAATGATAATAATTAAATAAAACAAAGTATTTAATTTTTCTTATTTAATTAAGAGGAAAATAATGTGATAAAATAGAAGAATTAATAATGAACTTAATATAAATAATTTTTTCTATTTATTTATTAAGTAGATGAATTTAGGATTAATTAATCAAATAAATCATATTTAATTAATTATATTCTCCAGACCATTTTTAGGTGTATACATTTTCCCCCTCTTTGAAGTGATGTGTTTACGCATTGCTTCAAAGAAAATTTTGTTGGTGCTCCTAGTATCGACAAAAAAAATTCAGTGTGCCCCAGATGTGCCCTAGACATTGTTTTTAGTTGATTATGGATATATGGCCCCTCAGGAGATAAATGAATGATTTTTTTTTTTTATAAAATTTTTTGATGATTTGATGTAGATTTGATGAAGATTTGGTGATGAAATAATTTATCTCCCGAAAAAGAAAGATTGACTCTGCAAAATTGATGCCCTGTTTTGCCTCCTTGTGTTTGATGATTGATAATCACTTCATTCAATTGTTTGATTTGATGATAGGATGATGATTGACCTCATGATAGGTGAGGATCAATGATAGATTGATGATTGACCTCATGATAGGCGACGTTCAATGATAGCTTGATAATTGTCCTCATGATAGGCTAGGATCAATTGATAGCTTGATGATTGTCCTCATGATAGGTGAGGATCAATAAGAGATTTTTGATTGTCCTCATGATAGGTGAGGATCAATGATAGCTTGATGATTGACCTCATGATAGGTGACGATCAATGATAGTCATTCATGAGATTTGATCAAAGTATCATTAGATCCGATTAGATTGATAGGCTGATTGATTGATAATATTGTTGATTTGCAATATGTTAGGATCATAGGAGAATTTTAGAGTTCTTTCCAAAGACGTGGGACATGATTCCACATCTGGTGTAGGCTGATATAGATATCATCAGTCGATGTGGAAAATCTATAATGCAGATGCAAAACTAATATGAATGCAATATAATTTAACCATGCAAATCTACATATGCAAGCATTGACATCTTAAAAATAATTTTATTGTGCTTTATATCATCATAGATCCTTAAAAATGTTGAAAGTGAGTACAAGAATCAATGGTATAATGTAAACCAATGATGACCTGAGTACTAATCTCATGATTTTTGATATTGCAAGTGAACACAAGCATCAATGTATAATTAAACTGAGATGACCTGAGCATTTATTGCGTAAACAGACAAGAATTAATCACTTTCCTATGTGAATTGGAATGTCATCAGTGATACTTTGTAGAGTACGTCTTGCGACAATTCACACAGTAATGATGATTAACTCACAGACAACAGAAAAATAAAATACCATACTTCTTCCTAGCTTCTCTAGTTCAATACATCATCGAGTTGCTCCAAAGAAATGATAACAATGATCAAAGTACAACATATCTAAATTTTGCTTAAAGTATTTCAATCATTATTCAAATTAGATCATCCATCCTTATTTTTTGATTTTTTTATGTTTTTGAGTTTTGGATCAAACTAACCTAAAGACCTATTCTAGGGGCCTCGGGGGCTGATCAAAGATTAGCCTTGCCTATGTTATACATGTAAAGGCCATGTAGTTTGAGTGACATAGACTCATGTTTTTGGATTTTCTGATGTGATATGGATGTTTGATGCATTTTTGATGTTGATTGATGTTCCATGTTGGGTTGTGTTTCGATCATTGTTTTTGTTGCTTTTGTCCAACTATTGTTTGTCTATTTGATTAAGATCCATGTTTATGTTGCCCCCAAGCTAGGGTGAGACATGACCACATGATGTGATATGATAATGGATGTAAAATTATGGTGGAAGTAACGACCATGACATGTGTCCAAAATAGATGGGAGAGCTGATTTGAATCACAAATAGTGCCCATTACCAGGTTTTCACCATATGTTTTTATTGCACTTTTTCATTCTTTTTTAATTTTTTAATTTTTTTGTATTTTTGTATTTTTGTCTTTTTGATTTTTTTTGTCACCAAAATGCCTATTTTCTAGGTTTTCATCAAGGTAGCCATTTTCAGAAACTAATTCATGCACTAAGTGATTCAGGTATAGAACTTTCTGAGATGGATACTGTTGATAGGTTCATCAAACAGATCCCCTTCTGGTGTAGACAATTGATATGCTCCTGATCCATACACTGATATGATTACAAAGGGACCTAACCAATTAGGTTCAAACTATTAGCTCTCAAAAATGCTGGTAAAATACCTCAAGAGGTTGCCAATCTCTTGATATGTTTTAGGGTAACAGACAAGGCCAAATGGTTACTTCTACTCTTCAAGTGCTGCCAAACCTAGGTGGGTGAACCTATGTTAATAAAGTAGACTTAAGGTTGTATGACTTGATTAATTTGATGGATCTATTACAATGGCACAAATGTAATAGATAAAAACTTATAGACTACTCCTACTCCTAATATTGAAATTGAGATATGGATGTTTGAATAATGTTTTATAAAATTCTAAAATAGAATTAGTGTGACCAGTTCCTACTTTTATTGGGCTAATGGAGTCAAGAGGTAAATAATATGTGTTTCCCCTTTTGGCTTAACTCTAGTTGCTAGGCACTTTGAGAATGAGGTTCTATGACTGGCATAAAACTTCACTAAATTTATGACTTGCATAAATTGTGCTGGAATATTTTCTTATCAGGCTCTTCTTCAATTATCCAAAAGAATTTAAATCTGACTTGCAAACACCAATTGATTAATTCACACAAAATGGGAATACATTTTGATAAATCAAAGATATACTTGATACACTGATTTAAATGATTAAAAGACCTCAAGTTGGAGACAACCAGATCAAAATGTAAATAATTTCATCACAACAACTGAACACCAAGAAAGGATTTCACCAAATTTATGCATTCTTCTCCATTAAATAATTTGAAAGGATTTTACAATATACAACATGATGTTTTCGGCAACAGTTCACACTATCCAATTACCTAACCTACTTATTTCTCCTAAAATCTACCCTCATTCACATAACTTTATTATGCATATATACTGTAGATGTCTAAATTTGGATACTTAATTTATCCAAATTCATCATCTTTCTTCTTATTTTCGTTAATTAAGTAATACTACTATTATTTAATTAATATCTTTAATTCTGCCAAATCCCTAAGGTATTTAATCAATAATACCTTATCTATTTAATCCTCCTTCCATCAAGTGAATTAAATAAATATTCTATTTATTTAATTCCCTTCATGTCACATCCTCCATCATTTTTATCTTATCCTAATCCATCTTCTAATCCTATCATTAGGATGTGTACATGCCTAATCCTTGATTAGGATGTGTCACATCCTCCAACTTTTGCAAGTTGGCCTCTAATCTCTCTTAGCCACCTAACCATCCTCTAACCCCTCATCAGCTAGCCTAATCAACCTCTCAGGGAATTTTTAATTCCTTTTATCCTTCCAAGGAATATTAAATTCCTTTTCTCTTCCCCATGTCCTTTATGACATGTGTCCTTAGTCAACCCTCTTAAATGCCTTTCTTTTTTGACAAGGCATCTCCCTTCCCTATGTGAATTTTTAATTCACCTTTTAATCCCCCAATGCATTTAAGGAATTTTAAATTCCTTCCCTCTTCCCCATGGGACTATTTGAGGAATTTTTAATTCCTCACATGTCCTCTCACCCACATGGGGACAAGTACCTCCTTTATGAGGAGATCTTGTCCAATCCCAAGGTACTTTGTACCCCCCTCCATGTCATGTACCTGTCCTTCCACCTCATGTCCACTTCACGTTTTAGGGCTATCTCACATGCCACATGTCAAGATGTGAGGGCTTGTGAGTTCTCAACTCACCTTAGCCCTACATCTTGATATTTGGTGGATCAATCTCAACCGTCCATTTCCCCTAGGATTTCCCAAAAATCCTATAAATACCCCCTCTTTTCTCTCATTTTGGGGAGATCATTTGTGCTAGCCAAACTCTTGCAAATTTGTTTCTCATCTCTTACTTAGCCATTTTCTTGTGTTCATCCACTTGCATCCATCTTCACATCCTCATCTAGCTTGCATCTTTCCATCCAAGGAGCATACACGTCAAAGATCGAAGGGCCAACCAAAGAATCGACTCAACGCAAGGTATAAAGTTTCATTTTGTGGCTTTGTCTTGTTTTGTTTCTAACTTAGGCTAATCTTGAAGTGTAGGTTGTTTAAGTTGTTTATTTGCACTCTTTTAACTTGTTGCTTGCTTTCTAACACCTCTATTCGACCTATCACATTTTTGGCACGCCCGGTGGGACCCACAAACGGGTCTATTTTCTTCACGTTTGCTATTTTTTGTATTTTTCAAGGTCCAGGTTATAGAGTGGCGATTGGTCCTCCTAGCAGTGGCGACTGGTCCTGCAGCGATTGGTCCTGAGGGCGATTGGTCCTGGGGTGGCGGATTGGTCCTAATGCAGTGGTGGACTGGTCCTACTTCAGTGGCGGATTGGTCCTAATTCAGTGGCGGATTGGTCCTAATGCAGTGGCAGATTGGTCCTAATGCAGTGGCGGACTGGTCCTAATTCAGTGGCGAATTGGTCTTGCAGTGGCGGACTGGTCCTGCAGTGGCGGATTGGTCCTGCAGTGGCAGATTGGTCCTAATGCAGTGGCGAATTGGTCCTAATGCAGTGGCGGACTGGTCCTAATTCAGTGGCGGATTTGTCCAAATGCAGTGGCAGACTGGTCCTAATTCAGTGGCGGATTTGTCCTAATTCAGTGGAGGATTGGTCTTGGAGTGGCGGATTGGTCCTAATGCAGTGGCAGACTGGGCCTAACAGAGTGGCAGATTGGGCCTAACAGAGTGGCGGATCTGTCCTACAGAAGGTAAAAATTTCTAGTTTTCCCGAATTGTCTTTTGGTAAAATAGGAATATAGTTTAATTAAAGGGGTGTCAATAAACCTTGCTTGGCGTGTTTGGGAAGGCTATTTGACGTATCCAATCCCCTTGCGCCATTTGGCGATCCTGGGTGATGAGAAATCATAGCTTTCCAAGTCCTTTTGAGTCACCCTTTTTCAATTTCTTAGTGGGACCTGCTTGGGGATTTCATCACCCCAAGGGACGATTCCAACCACGCGTACCGGCGGGGTATATAAAGGAGGGAGAGTGAAAGTTGTA
Organism: Sequoia sempervirens; assembly: GCA_007258455.2. Classification (NCBI taxonomy): domain Eukaryota; kingdom Viridiplantae; phylum Streptophyta; class Pinopsida; order Cupressales; family Cupressaceae; genus Sequoia; species Sequoia sempervirens. The sequence continues at coordinate 867,912,001 of VDFB02281492.1, read as the reverse complement.
CCTCAATCCAACCACGTTGTAATTGGTGAAGCGTCGGGATGACGTGAAGAGTTGGTCCGAGCCTTTAGTATCTCGCTAAGGTTCCTGACTCACGCTTGTAACGGGTTGGTGTTCACGGTTTGGGCCTCACGTCCGTGCGTATATCGAGGACTCCTTTGCAACCATGTGCATCCTAGAGTAGAAGACTTTGTTGACCATACCCGTTTCTACTAATCTTAGGGTTGTGCTGTCTGAATTGTCTTTCTCGTGCAAAACCAGTCATTATCAGTGTTTGCTATATTTTGGGTCCTTTGCCTTACCCATCCATCAAAAACATCAAGCTTAAATTTATCCTTTGCCAAACTGGTCCTTCTGCAGTGCCAAACTGGTCCTTCTGTAGTGCCAAACCGGTCCTAGTGCAGTGCCAAACCGGTCCTTCTACAGTGCCAAATTGGTCCTTCTACAGTGCCAAACTGGTCCTAGTGCAGTGCCAAACTGGTCCTTCTGCGGTGCCAAACTGGTCCTTCTCGCGAAGTACAACCGGCCCTGTGTAAAGGCTAAATCCAGTCCTTCGCAACCGGTCCTAGTGTAAAGGCTAAATCGTCCTCTCGGTAGCGTTAACCGTCTCTATAAAGCAACCGGTCCTAGTGCAGTGCCAAACTGGTCCTTCTGCAGTGCCAAACTGGTCCTTCTGCAGTGCCAAACTGGTCCTTCTGCAGTGCCAAACTGGTCCTTTTGTAGTGCCAAACCGGTCCTAGTGCAGTGCCAAACCGGTCCTTCTGCAGTGCCAAACTGGTCCTTCTGCAGTGCCAAACCGGTCCTAGTGCAGTGCCAAACCTATCCCTGTGCTGTGGCGGATTTGTCCTAGTGCAATGGCGGATTTGACCTTCTGCTCTTTCTTCCCGGGGCCGCCATTTCCACACCGTTTATCCGATTGACTCCCATCAAAGGCAATTCTTCTCATTTTTTCGTGCTCTTTCTGATGATATATACCACTTCATACTTTTGAGAAGTTATCCGGGGCACCTTTTTCTTCACCATCTGCCTCCTCGAGGGGGGTACACCCTACCATTCTCTCTATTTACTCGTTCCGATGAAACATTCACCCTTTTCACACATCCTTTCATCATTCTGAACTCTTGTTCTGTCATTCCGATCATTCGTTTACTTGTTCTGAGTAAACATTCATACATTTCACACCTCCTCTCATCATTCTAAACCCTCGTTCTATTGTTCTAATCATTTGTTTACTCATTCTGAGTAATTGTTCATCCGTCCCAATCAACCATTTGCTCATTTTGAGTATTTGTTCATCCATTTCTATCATCCATTTCTCCAATCAAGTCATCGCTTTCCCCATCCAAATCACTTGGACTCCGTCTTGGGTTATTATCCAAATTGACCGAAGTGTCTGATCTGATCGTCATCATCAACATTTACTTAGGATTGTCATCCGTCCTAAGTTAATCATCGTTGGCCCAATCAATTCACCTTCAATCTCAAGGTGGATTCGGTGCTACAATCATCCATTTATCCTTTAATCCTATCAATCAGTATCCTAAGTCATCTAAGATAATCTCTGAACAGGATTTGTAGTCTCTTTCATCATCCATCAGTCAATCTTATCAATCAATCATCGATCAATCTTATCCAATCCAATCTAATCACATCCCTATCCAACCACCTTCGACCCAATCAATCTACTTCCATCTTGAAGTAGATTAGGCATCGTAATCATCCTCTGATCATCCAATCCAATTGTCAGAATCAATCCCATCGTATCATCCAATCATCCTAATCTGAGCTTTAATCCAATCCTGATCTGAGCTTGTCCTAAATCCCGATTTGAGCTTTAGTCCAATTCCATCCAAAATCTTTCATTCATCCTCTTTATCCTTTCACCATCATGAATTCTTATCCTCCATCAATAGTGGTCAAGGGAAACCCTAATTACGTCGACGACGATAACGAAAGTCTTGTTGATCAAGAGGTATACGACATAGATTCCCTTGACACTATTGTTGCTAGTAAGCTTTCTCCACCCACATTCCAAAATCCAATCACCCCATCAAGTTATCCCATCATGTCTTCATCTATGCCTAATCACACTCCTTATGCTACCTTTGACAAGGGATGTCCATCATATCCATCATATCCTTCATCTACATCGTCCTCATATCCAACACCTGCATCCTCTTATCCTAGTCTGCCATCACAATACCCTCATCCTAATCCCCCATCCACATCCTCCTATCCAAATCCTTCATCCACATACACCCACTACCCTAATCTCCCATACCAATCCACTCAGCCTAATCCTACATTCACACCTTCTTATCCTAGTCAAACACACTCATCAACTTACCCTAATCCAACACCTGCATCTCCCTCTATTAATCCAACACCTCAATCTTCTCATCCTCATCCACCATCCCAATACCTTTATTACAACACGCCGCCCATATCTTCTACCAACGATCCACCATCCATGTCATCTTATCCTAATTCACCATGCCAATTCCCCTATCTTAACCTTTCACCTAATCCCCCATCTATTCCCAGTCCTGCATCCAATCCCATTCCCCTATCTAATCCTAGCCCACCAATCCCTAGTCCTAATCCCCCACTAATCCACAAACCTTCATCCACTCCTACCACACCATCTCAGCCTAGCGTATTCAAGTTTCTCCAAGGACTTATAACAAAGGAAACATCCCCCACTCCACACATTGTAGTCGTGGAACCATGCCATCACAACCCATCATCCATGGTCGTTAGTGACAAGACCCTTCTCCATCCAACACCTATCATTGATAATACCATCACATCCTTTGAATCCACTGAGTCCCCATCTCCTACCATCACATCCTCTGAATCCACTGAGTCCCCATCTCCTACCATCACATCCTCTGAATCCACTGAGTCCCCATCTCCTACCATCATATCTACCAAATCCATTGAACACCCACTCCCTACTCCGAGAGTCGTCGAACCTATCAACGACACCCAAATCCAATCCACTTCTTCCCCTCCTAGTATCCATTCCCAAGAATATTTTGAATCCTCTATCCTTCCATCTTCCCCACTTGAAGAGTCCCCCCATGACTCCATTATCATGCTTCCCACACACGATGAGTCATGCCAAGAGCCTGGTCCAAAGTATGCCAACATATCCCCACCTCCAGATCAAGATCCTACCATCCCATCTAGTCTACCGCAAGATCACAGTCCCCCATCCATTCCATCCCATGATCCTCTTCACATTCAAGATTCTACCACTCCATCTCCATCTCCATTGCATGAGCCTGCTACCACAAAATTAGATCCTATCATATCCCCTACTCCCTCTCTAGATACAACCCATCCAAATGCTGCTATCCCATCATCTCCTTCTCAGGATCCCCCATCATCGCCAAAAATGCTATCCCCACACCGCTTGCATATCCCCTTGGTACTCTCACATTCTTCCATGGTGGCCTCCTTGCAAAGAAAAACACAGTGTATATACCACCCATCATCCCCACCTAATAATGGACTGCATCATGTTTTCAAATAACAAAAATCCTATCATGGATCAAATGCTCAAGAACATGAACTATCAAGGAAAAAAGGTCTAGGCTCACGAGCAAGGTATTTAGAGCCCATCCAAGTCAAAGAACAACCTTGCATGCAAGGTCTTTGATCTATTCCCCAAGACTTCAATACCTAAAACATGTTGGTGCCAACCTCTAGCCATCTCCTCAACGAAGCCTTTTCCAAAGAAATGTCAGCTTTTCCCATCGCCCACCAAATCATACGCTATCCTCCTCCTCCCTATCGTATCACCAAAACAACCGGCCCATATTCCTCCTTTCATCCGGCTTCCATCCATTTTGGGTCCCATATCCTCCATATCCAATCTCCCATCCCAGCCCATCGCGACCATCTTGTTCTAGTGCCCTCCACCTTAATTCTATCCACTCCAACCTATATCCTGATCACCTCCTCCATCTCATTCTCTCATTCATCCAACACCTATCCATGTCATCCATCATAAACATCCCTCTTGCATGTCCCATAATCAGGATCAACAAAGGCACATAACTGAACATCCCCCATCTACATCGCATCCTTCTATATTCCACTGCATTGCCCAATATCACCATCCCCTCACACTCCATCCCATTGTTAGTAATGCAGCACTTTGGATGCCGTAAGAAAATGCATCACTCCAACATCCACATGAATCAAAAGCTTCCCATGTCCCTCTAAAAGACATGTTAAAGCAAAGAAAAATCAAATCCAAAATCCAAATCAAATCTGTAGGCCACAAAGGCCCACCAAAGCAAAGATCAAAACCATGTGGATCCCAAAGAAAAAAGATGTAATGCCATCAAATGAAAAATCTGTAAGAACATCCAAAGTTGCTAATCCAAAAGCTAACCATGCCCATCTTTCATCTCCTAAGTCTGTTTTGGGTCCCTATGTCCCAAAATTCACTATCCCATCTCCTCCATTATCCCCACATTCTCCATCCATCAATCCTCTTATTTTTTCACATCCATCACCATATGTGCCAATGTTGGTCCCGAACACATCTCCCCATCACACATCCACCCCATCATTCCATCCATACACTTTTCAACATCCCACCCATTACCCCACATATCTCCCCCATCAAATCCCTCTAATTCATCCTTTTGCATAATCCATTTCTCCTCATAAGGTTGTACCAACATACAATAGTCGGTTCCAACATGAGCCCTTAATACCTCATATAGAACTTGATGCTTGAGCCCTTCATCCATATCCTTATCGCATGTCTTCTAAATCCACTTATTCGCCTCCCTATCCTTATCCATCTCCTTCCGCATACTATCCACAAAGTCCAAAAATCCAAAAAGTCAAAAAATCCAAAAAAAGTTTAAAAAGTCCAAAAAGTCAAAAAAGTCAAAAAATCAAAATCAAAAATAAAAGTAAAGAGAAATAATTCGTCCAATGGTGAAAACTTGGAAAACAAGCGCCTTGGATAAGTACCATGATGAAAACCTGGCAAACAGGCGTCATGCGTAAATCCCCATCTGCACTTGGGGGCAATTTCCTGATTTGCATTCCCTCCATCCACTATGCTTCCTACTACACTTTCGGCTATGCACCCATCTCATTGCTATACATCATTTTCGTCCACCCCCTCCAGCCTATCGAGCTTACACATCCTTCTTGGCATATCTCATTTATCCCAATCCTTCCATCCTCCTTGTGATCTTGATAACAATGGGGCAAACATATAAGCATGCTTTGGACACCTCTTAGCATACCTTCCTCTCATCCACACACTATCCCAATCCTCATTCGCACTCGTCTATCTTCCTTATCCACCCGTCATTCGCCCTCAATCTCCCTTCCTTATCCATGCATCCTATCTTCATCCATCTCACTCTTTTATCTTTCCATCCACTGGTCTTCCATCCTTCATTCCTCCCCGCACATGACATATCTAGAGTGGGGGCATCTATCTTCCTTTGTGATACAGTCCTTGGAGACATCGTTCATTCCATCAGAACAATCCCTTCCATCTCCCCATCCTTATCTTCTAATCGCTCCCCACAATCCTTTTAACCTCCCTATCCTTATCCCCCTACCCGTCCATCATAACATCCCTCCCCTCTCCCCATCCCTATCTTCCTATCCTTCCATCATGGCATCCATTCTCACCCAAATCCTTATCCCTCTATCCAATCCACCCAAACAATCCTTTTCCTCCCCCCATCCTCGACCCTCATCCCATCTCATAATCCCTTGTCATTGGTACCTAGCTATAGGCTTTCCCCCACACAATCCAATGTCATTTATCTTATCACCATCACTTTTGCTTCTTTTGCACATCTTTTCCATCATATCATCCGCCCACTTCATCTTTGATGATTTGGATAACTATCCCATCCTTGAGCTTATATAGTCACTATCCTCTATTCCAATCCAACAGGTCTATCTTGTCCCATCATGTCCGTCCAATCATTTTATCCCCTTACCTAGGGTTATCTCATCGTCTTTCATCCATCATTTGTCTTTGGCCTTTTGTCGAACTATGTTGCCCCTGCGCTTTAACATAGGCAAGGTCGATCATTTGACCCACCCCCGGGGTTCCATCCATCATCGATCTATATTGTCTGCTTTTCTCCTGTTCTCCATCCTATCTTGGTCATCCATCAAAATCTCCATCATGGTCTGTCATCAACCTTTTATCGAACTACGAGGGCTCTGCGCTTCCACGTAGGCAAGGCTAATCTTTAATCGTCCCCCGAGCCCCTAGGTCGCTAGGATGTGTTAGTCTTATGTCATGTCTCTCGTGTCGCGTTGTCAAGCTATGCCCTTATCTAGCTGGATTTTAACAAATGAGATTCACTTGTATCATCACATCCAATCAGTTCTGAATATCCTACGTCATATCAATCTTTCAATTTAGTATCCATCATCGGTCTCAACAGGATGCATCCTTCCTAATAGACCTCATCAATCCCATCCATCCCCTTGATTGATCCTATGGAAAAGGATGTTTGAAATTCATTGTGATCTTTTGATGCTTTTGGCTTTTGTTTATCATTTGAGCTCCATATCATCACTTGTCATGGTCGCCTTGATCCATCATATCATGGTGTGCTTTGACTAGTCAACATAGGGGTGTATCTTGATCTTTTCTATCTTCTCGGTTGTCCCACGTAGTACCCACCAAGATCCCTGAGGTCTTGTGTTACGCTGGGGCATCCTTGTGTGCTTGTGGTTATCCCAATACCTGGCCCAACCAAGGTCACCGTGACTTTGGGGTGTTGGGATAGCCTTCTTGTTTGTTATGTTTGTTTGCATTAGACACCACCGCCTTTGGTTCTTTCATACCAAGGCTATAGCAAAAATCAGTGCTCTGACGATGGAAAATTGCATTTAGATTGCATTTCATCTCTCATCCTCAAATCCCCCCCATCCATTCATCCTTCATCACGCTCCCCTCCCAATCTTCCATCACATTGCATCATCTTCTTCAGCTCCCCTTGCATCATCTCATCCATTTCGAGAGCACACCTGTGTTCTCTTGAACCCGCATGTCCTCTCGAGGGGGCATCCATCCCTAACTTTCATCTTTTCCCCCACCATCTTCCTTCCTAGTCACTTCTTTGAATGACTTCTTCTAGGTTCTATGTTTTAATATTCTTTGAAATGATGCTACTTCGTAACACCATCTCAAAGAGGGGCAAAATGTAGATGTCTAAATTTGGATACTTAATTTATCCAAATTCATCATCTTTCTTCTTATTTTCGTTAATTAAGTAATACTACTATGATTTAATTAATATCTTTAATTCTGCCAAATCCCTAAGGTATTTAATCAATAATACCTTATCTATTTAATCCTCCTTCCATCAATTGAATTAAATAAATATTCCATTTATTTAATTCCCTTCATGTCACATCCTCCATCATTTTTATCTTATCCTAATCCATCGTCTAATCCTATCATTAGGATGTGCACATGCCTAATCCTTGATTAGGATGTGTCACATCCTCCAACTTTTGCAAGTTGGCCTCTAATCTCTCTTAGCCACCTAACCATCCTCTAACCCCTCATCAGCTAGCCTAATCAACCTCTCAAGGAATTTTTAATTCCTTTTATCCTTCCAAGGAATATTAAATTCCTTTTCTCTTCCCCATGTCCTTTATGACATGTGTCCTTAGTCAACCCTCTTAAATGCCTTTCTTTTTTGACAAGGCATCTCCCTTCCCTATGTGAATTTTTAATTCACCTTTTAATCCCCCAATGCATTTAAGAAATTTTAAATTCCTTCCCTCTTCCCCATGGGACTATTTGAGGAATTTTTAATTCCTCACATGTCCTCTCACCCACATGGGGACAAGTACCTCCTTTATGAGGAGATCTTGTCCAATCCCAAGGTACTTTGTACCCCTCTCCATGTCATGTCCTTCTCCTTCCACCTCATGTCCACTTCACCTTTTAGGGCTATCTCACATGCCACATGTCAAGATGTGAGGGCTTGTGAGTTCCCAACTCACCTTAGCCCTACATCTTGATATTTGGTGGATCAATCTCAACCGTCCATTTCCCCTAGGATTTCCCAAAAATCCTATAAATACCCCCTCTTTTCTCTCATTTTGGGGAGATCATTTGTGCTAGCCAAACTCTTGCAAATTTGTTTCTTATCTCTTACTTAGCCATTTTCTTGTGTTCATCCACTTGCATCCATCTTCACATCCTCATCTAGCTTGCATCTTGCCATCCAAGGAGCATACACGTCAAATATCGAAGGGCCAACCAAAGGATCGACTCAACGCAAGGTATAAAGTTCCATTTTGTGGCTTTGTCTTGTTTTGTTTCTAACTTAGGCTAATCTTGAAGTGTAGGTTGTTTAAGTTGTTTATTTGCACTCTTTTAACTTGTTGCTTGCTTTCTAACACCTCTATTCGACCTATCACATATACAATACACATTTTAGGGTTATGAACCTTCACATCCATCCGCTGCAATGGTTTAGTATTCCTCTTCTTTTTGAGAAAAATATTTAATTAATTTCCCTTGGAAAATTAAATATTTTAATCTTCAACTTTGTGTTCTTTCATGAATAATAATCATTATAATCTTCATTATTCCTTTCGCTGGAAAATATCTTGCTTATATCTAGCTTGGTTAGAATATTTCACCAAGTTTATTACTCCCTTGGGTAAAAGAATTACCCATTACCTGCTCTTGTAACTTCTCTGGTAAAATATTCTCCATTTAGGTCTCTTTGAAAGATTTCACCAATAAACTATTTCTTCGGGAATAACTATCCATCCTTTTATTCTCATTGGTGAAAAACTCCACCTCTACGTACAAGTATTTTATAAGTTTTACCCTTTGTGCATTGATGGGTAAAATAATTATTTCACCTTATAACTCCCTTTAGCTTCGTGAAAATACTTTACTAAGGAAAATATTTTATGTTTCCATCTTTATTCAACAAGTCCACAATCTCATATTTAAATCTCTTTTTACCTTTTACCCATATAGTACTTTAAATTATTTTTATCTACTTCAAACCTTCGGTGTAACATGTAACATCGAAGAGACTTTCCACCGATCTCACACATCTCTCCCCGACGAAGTTTTCCATTGGCGTGACTAACACAATCAGAAAGACTCACTCCGACCATCTTTCTCTTGCCAATGCAATATTCATTTTAGGGTTTTCACATCTGTTCTTTCTACATATCAAATTTTCTGCTCACCGTCCATCATCCACTCCTTATGATTTTGCTATGCTTACAAGTACCACTTCTCTGTAGTGTTCTAGTTGATTTGCATCGTGATTTAGCATCTTGCCCTTTTCTGGTGTAAATTGTACCTCTTTGTTGCTTTAATTTTATCCATATGTTTTGCTTATTAGAAGCATCTGTATCTCTTTATTCAATTATCATTCCCCATTCCAAAGTTGTTCATATTTGAATTCAACAAAACAACATTCCAGCCTTCACACCGAGCATTTGAATTATATTAAATGGGAGTTTTATTCTTGAGTTTACACCTTCCTTTTCAAACAAATTCTTCATCAATAGAGCTTTTATAGGTGTATGTTCAAAACCTTGGATCTCTACTTCAGTTTTGGCCAGTGCTATGTTATCATGGATCCCATTTCTTATATCTATTCCCATTAGCAATCTAATAAATGAAGTTTCTATTCGAGTGACAAACATATTCGGTGTAACTTTGAAATTTCACTCTAATCATTGTTCTTTCACCAATATTGCTTTGCCATGTGTTTTTAGGGTTTCTTGTTGTGTTTCGATCTATACTTCCATTACGCGTGCACCAACATTTGAATTAGATAGCATCGTTATAATGATGAAAATAATATTTTCATTGTGTGGTCATTTCTCATAGGTAATCTCATGGTGTGTTAAGAATAATTCAAAACACGTCCTCTCTCCTAATAAATTGGTTGCCATATTGTATAGTGCAACCTTGGAAAAGGGATTTGAATTTATTTTAGGATTGAATTCAGGCTTCAAGTCTCAAACCCGTGCAGATGCAGATTCCCTTTCTAAACAAAGTTGGAGAGACAGCTCAAACGCGTGCGAGTAGTGCACTAACTGCATCATAAGGGAGCACATCACCACATACTTCAGATAGGGCTCTAAGAATTTTCTAATCATCTTTGGAATCACCAACTGTTCTTGGATCAGTTTGAGAAAATTCAATAGACCAAACTTGTCTGTTGTGCTCTTCAAAGTCCATCATAGCTTGGTTCAAAACTGTATCACAATTAAACACTTTGCTAACACTTCCTTCACTTGGATGCGGAATATCAGTCAGGTCGTTCACCAGGCTTATTGGATCCTATTGTCCTTATCACAAGCCTTGCCCCAAGCTGCCATTTAGAGCATTCTCCTGATGAGTCACTTGCATACTTCTTTTTCATGCATCTTGTTAAAAAGTAGAGCTACTTTAATTCCTTGAAATATTTTAGCATATGATCACTTTTATCTATTAAATCTCCTTTGGTCTCACTAGCTTTTTCCCACTATTCATACCATCATTTTCACATCCTTTCTAAAGCTATTTTCCAAGCGTAATTGTTTTTCTAGTTTTATTCCTTTTGTGCACAATTGGAAGTCATTGCTTTCCATGATACTAAATACCTTTGAGCATTTCCCAACACCCGTAGTTGCTACACATTTCATACTTAAATTCCTTCATATATCCCGTTCTCAACTTATACCTCTTGAATGATCTCTTGCAAGAATTTTCTCCTTCTTTTCCTTGATGAAATCCTTTTCTAAAAATTTGTTCTTGTCATTATAGATTGTTCCTCATTGAGTTATCCTCCATGTCTATACAGGGAAATAGGACGTTTGAGAACTTACATTGACAAATTCTATAAGAGCATAAAAGTGAGGAGGATGTGAAACAACTTGTAATACCATTGCAAGGTAGTACATGAATCTTGATATATTTGTTCCTGGAAAATTTTCACTATCAGATGAGCCAATAATTGTTTTGAAATTGTAGATATTATCTTCCAAGCAATGCGGTAAGAGCTAACTTGTACACAAAGTCCAACTTAAATGGTCTTTTGCATCATAATGTATATGATAGTTTCCTCAATTCTTATTTCCCTTGGCACATCCCCAAATAATTGAACCTCATGATACTTCGATTCTCACCATCAAAACCCGAAATATGCTTTAAACTTAAGTGTGTATTTATTAGAATTTATTTTCTACCATTTTGTACTGTGACAAAGGCAAGCCGAATAACCTCCAAAATAATTTTGAAAACTTGATCAAATGATCTAAAAAACCCATGAAATATCACTAGTGTGTTATTTGAAGGTAGGGTAATATGCTTGTAAACTGATTTGGCATGAACTTGTCAAAATTGAAAACTGACGATACTCAAAGTAGCTCACTCAGTGATTTTCTGCAAAATTGTGCCTACCAAATTGTGTAAAACTCATTCGGTTTTGACTTTGCAAAAATACCAAACGATGTCCAAATGCCCTAAAAAATTGGCTCGAAGGTAGAATTTGGTGTAGAGAATTGAAGGCACCAATATATTTGTGATTATCATCATCCATTTTCTTAATATTCACCCTCAAAGTTGACCATTTTAACATATTCCACTATGCTGATAGCAGATTTTCTAGAAAATCCTTCAACTTGTTGCTTCAAAACTTTGTCAAATCAGATCATATGAGGATGAAAATTGGTGTATACTCCCATGCAATAAATGAACATGTCTGCAAAGTGATTTCGCTTGAAATTGAACAAATCCAAAATTATCATTTTTCAAAATGTGCTCCTGAGATTGCTTTTACACTTGAATTTTTAAGTGTTAAAATCCTCTTTTTCAATATGGGGACCTAAAATTTACATGAAATTTTAAGTCCCAACACAAACTTCCCTTTATTTTCTCTATCTTGAAGATTGCTTGTTGATGGCGTTCATCTAGTAATTCCAGTTCCTGTAGCCTTGAAACTCTATAATCTTTATCTATAATGATACCTTTTAGTGAGACACAGAGTGACGGTATTTCTACTTCAATTGGTAGAATGGCCTTTGATCCATACACCAAGGCATATGGTGTAGCTCCTATTGGTGTTCTAATGTTGGTTTTGTAGGCCCATAGTGTAGGATTTAACTAAACATGCCAATCATGTCCAACATCATTTTATACTATACTGTATAGCCCATGGTATACTGTACACCACGGCCGTCCTCGCCGGGTCCGGCGACCCGGCGAGGTTGCGTGAAAAATTCTTTCTCGCGTGATCACCGAAAAAGGGAAAAATCAATGAAAAAGGAAAAATCCGATTTTGTAGAACCCGAAAATCTGGAAGCTTCTAAGCTTGGTAAAAAGGGGGTTCAGATGGGTATTTCAGTATGATGAAAAACGCGATTATTCGCAAGATTGTAATAGGTTTTTCACTGGATAATAAAAGTATTGGATGGCTGCGGTTTGGTGGATGTAGCCCGTATTGGGTGAACCACGTTAAATCTTTGTGTTATGATTTATTCTGTGTATGTTTTAGTTTCTCTGTTTTTGTTTATTAAATCTGCATTTAATTGTTAGATCTGCCATCTCTAACCCTAACAGTTTTGTAGGCCCATAGTGTAGGATTTAACTAAACATGCCAATCATGTCCAACATCATTTACCATCTTCTTTAGTATTTTTAGGATTGTCTTGTTTGAGGCTTCTGCTTGGCCATTTCCTTGTGGATAGTACGATGTTGAAAAATGATATTGAATATGGAATTGTTCACATAATTCCTAGACATCTTGATTTTTAAAAGGCCTTCCATTATCCATGATAATGGATTGAGGTACCCTATACTGATAGATGAGGTAGTTGAGTATCAAAGATCAAATTTGTTTTCTAGTGACAGTTGTCAAAGGAACTGCTTCTATCCATTTTGTGAAATAATTTGTTGTTGTGATGATGAACTTGTGCCCATTAGATGAAGAAGGATTTATTTTCCCTACTAGGACCAGTCCCCATTGACAAAAGGGCCATGTGGATGTGAATGGTTGTAACTCTTACATTGGTGCATGAATTAGATTACCATGAATCTGACATTTTTGACACTTTTTAACATATTGATAGGCCTCCCTCTCCATGTTTGGCTAGTAATACCCTAAACAGAGGAGTTTCTTAGCTAGGGTTAGCCCACTTGAATGGATCCTACAAATACCTTCATGGACCTCTCATAAGTATTTTTTATATTCATGATGCTCTAGACACCGAAGAAGAGTACCATCTATACCTCGACGATAAAGGATATCAGTGATTAATGTATGTCGCAAAGATTGACGGATAAAGTTACGCTTTTGGTTTCTAGAGAGATCAAGAGGAATAATGTTATCTTTGAGGTAAGTATAGATCTCTCCATATTGTGAGGGTTGAGTGTTGGTTATGTAGTATATGGTCAATGAATTAGGATTATCATATACAGGATTAGATACTTGTTCAACCATAAACTCATATCGACCTTTCTTTTCTGATAATTGCAAAAGGGAGGCAATTATCGCCATGGCATTTACAACTTTGTTTTTTTCCCTTGGTATTTGCTCAAACTTGATATCCATGAAGTAATTTTTAAGATTATTTATCATTTACTTTTAAGGCATGAGCTTCTCATCCTTTGTTTGATACTCATCATTTACTTGATAGATGACAAGCTGTGAGTCCCCATACACTTGCATTTTTGTGATTTTCCATTCAATAGCTACTTTGATGTTGATAATCAATGCTTTGTACTCAGCTATATTTTTTGTACATTCAAACATTAACCTATAGGATCTTGGAATGGTGTGTCCTTGAGGTGTGACAAATAGAATTCCTACACCAGCTCCTCTTTGTGTATATGATCCATCAAAACAAAGCATCCATTGTTGTGTTGTAATATTCATGATGTCGACATCTAGAAATTCAATGTTCATTGGATGATGATCCTATAATGGAGCTTCAACTAGTTAATTTACTATTACCTATCCTTTGATGGCTCTCATATCGACATATTGGATGTCAAACTCGCTTAAGATCATGACCCATTTTGCAAGTCTCCCTATTAGAGTAGCTTTACCGAGTAGGTATTTCAATGGGTCTATTTTTGCTATAAGCCTGATTGTGTGAGTCAACATGTAGTGTCACAACTATTGGGTTGCAAATACCACTACCAAACAAGCCTTGTCTATGAATGTATAGTTTATTTCATATCCATTGATGGTCTTGTTGATGTAGTAAATTTCTTGTTTTTTTCCTTTAGAATCCTCTTGTGCTAATAGAGCTCCTAAAGATATGTCAGTTATTGGAATATATAGTAATAGTGGTCTTTCTACTATGGGTGGCATGAGTATTGGAGGTGACACCAAATACTACTTTATTTGACTAAAATTTGTTTCACAGTTATGATCCCATTTGAATGAAACATTTTTATGAAGTAGATGATTAAATGGGTGACTCTTATCTGCTAGCTAGGAGATAAATCTCCTGATGGATTGTAACCTATCTTGTAGGGACCATACTTGATTGATATTTTTAGGTGGAAGCATCTTCATTATTACTTTAACCTTAGATGGATCCACTTCAATAAATTTTTCTAGCACTATGTAACCAAGAAGTTTTGCTAATGTTACCTCGAAGACACATTTCTTTGGGTTCAACCTTACATTGAATTTTTCCATTCTAGTGAAGATTTATCAAGTATTTCCAGATGTCATCCACATAATCTTCCATGAAAGTATGCATCACGTCATGGAAAATTGTGGTCATTGCCCGCTCATATGTCGTACCTGCATTTTTCAATTTGAAGGGCATAACATTCTAGCAGAATGTACCCCAAGGGCAAGTGAATGTCATATTTTCTTGATCTTTAGGTGATATTTGTATTTGATTATATCATGAGAAGCCATCCATTATAGATAACATGGCATGTCCTATTTTTAGATCAACAATTATGTCAATGTTGGGCAAAGGAAAATCATCCTTTGGGAACGCCTTGTTTAAATCCTTGAAATTCGTGCATATTCTAATGCTATTATTAGTCTTGGATATTGGCACAATGTTTGAGATCCATTCTGCATAATCTATGGACCTGATAAAACTTGTATCCAATAATTTCTTTAGTTCAACTTTAACCATAAGGGTGATGTGGGGATGCATCTTTCTAAATTTCTGTTTAACCAGTTTGATTACCTTTGGTAGTGATAGATGATGCATTAGGAGTTGTGGATCCAATCTTGGCATGTCAGAATAAGATCATGCAAAATTTATGTGTCGCTGCTCAAAGAATCTGGTGAATGTAGGCTTCTCCTATTCTTTCATGGATGCTGCTAGATGTAAGATCTTTGCATTTTCAGTTGTTCCTAGATTTATAGACTGTGTCGTCTCTACCAGTACCAATGATATATCATGGTAATGCTTTGGGAGAGTGTCAAATCTTCCATCCTTCAGTGTCTCAGAAAGGTTTTCACTGTTGGATATGTTCTTTATTTTTCTCTTTTCAAAGTCTAATGCTGCCTCAGAGAGGTTTTCACCATTAGATTTATTTTTCCTATTATCATTTTTGCAACTGAAATATTTGGCACCCTCCTATTGTAAAGCACCAATATGAGTGTTATGGATAGTAATTGTATCAGTTTCATCACTGCAAAGATAATTTATGATGGCATCATTGTTTGAAAAGACTGGTATAAGAATAGGTTTGATGGGTTCCCGGTCAATAAGTTCAGGGTGCATTAAAGGTAACAAGTCATTAGGTTGAGTAAGGTCAATTGTTGTAAATGTAATAATAGCGAGGGGGTCAAATTTAATGGTAGGAAGTTAGAGGTCTATGATAGTACTCACCTCCAAGTCTTCTGATTCACTCGATGTCTGATTGTCCTCGCTTGAGTCATCAATATTTGTTGATCCCATAACAAATGTTCTATTTCGTGAAATTTGTCCCTTCTCTTGTAAGGGTGTATATAATTGGATAACATCAACCTCTTTATCAGTATAGAATGTAGCAGATAGATGATCCCATTCATATTCATTGGAGTCTGTGTTAGAGCCATCTCTCATTTGTAGTATCCTTTCTACTACTTTTTGGGTTTCTTCCTCTTTTTGTTCAGTTATGTAGCCTAATCCTATTTTTTCATTAGGATGTAATGTTAGAGGTTGGATGGGTTCAATAATACCATCCTTTCTCTTGCCAATTGGTCCTTGACCTTCATAACCCATTTTCTCTAAAATGGCCTTCCCTTTTCCATTCTGATATGTTTTGATGCTGACATTCACTAATGTTGATGCTTCCTCGTCTTTGTATAGCCAATTAAGAATGGCTTTGTCTTCTGACTCATCTTCGAGTGTACCTTCTTTTATAAACCTTTCATTTAGAGTTGTGATGGGTTGTGATGAACTTGTATTTAATATGGGTTGTCTATATCTTTTTGGTGATGGTAGCAATTGTGATAGGCACAAATATTGCTCAAGAGAATATTCCCCTAAGCCCTTTTCCTTTATCTAAACCTTTTTTGAAAGTTGTTTTGATAATTTGTTCATAGGACCTTCGATGTTTGATGTGTCCGCGACAGTTGTTTCTTTCTATAGATTCTTCTTCTCAACCCATTTAGATATGAAATTGGGTTGGTTGTCAACAGCGGATGGAGTGGAAGTATTGACTTCTCTGTTATGAGGTACCAGAGTGTCTTGAGTTGCTTTTAACATGTTGCAAGTCTGTAGATTGTTGTTGTCAACTAATATGGTGACCTCCTATCCATTTACTAGAAATTTCAAACATTGATGGTATGTTAAAGGTACCGCCTGCATTTCATGGATCCATGGACAACCCAATAGTATGTTGTATGTTAGATCCTTGTCTAACACTTGACAAACAATTTTTTTGACAATCGACCCTACCTGAATTGGAAGTATAATAAGCCCTTTAGAAGACCTTTCCTCTTCATCATATGCCTTTATTGTTATTTTTCTCCTGACGTCAATGGCGTTGTCAGAATAGCCTAGTGCATGAATCAGTTTCAAGGTACAAATATTTAAAACAACTCCTCCATCTATTACAACACACTTATAATGGTGTTTATGGATCAAAAATTCTATATGCAAGGCCGCATTGTGGGGGTGATTTAAAGATACATCATCCTGTTTAGAGAATGAAAAACAGTGAGGTGTGGTGAGATGCCCCACCATGGCTTGGAATTGACAAACATCCAAATTATTAGGGACCATTGTAGCTACCAGATCCTGTTCCAAAAATTCTTTGTGTGATGGTGAAATTTTAAGTTCTAGAATGGATATTTGCGTGGGTATCTTTTGTAATTGGTCCACGATATTGTATTGATGTGATGGGGGAGTATTTTTTTTGGAGGAAATTCCTTTTAGTATTACTCTGGACTACCCCCTTGTCATTATATTGACTTGTGGATGGTCTTGTGTTTCCTTGATTTTTAGGACATTGATTTGATTATCAAATGTATTTGTGCTTAGCATTATGTTCAGGGATTTGATGTCATTGATGTTTGTGTCATCTGTTTGATTATCAATGTCATTTTTCTCTACCTCGAAAAGGAAAAGAATGGTGGTGTCATAGACATAGTTTATACTTTTTCCCTTACCACTAGAATAAGACTCTCCTTTTTCATAGTTGGGTAATGGATTGGTAAATGCAGTGTGATCATTGTTTGTCTAATTCCCTTCAACAAACACCTTCTTGGCTTCGGTTAAGTCTTGTATTAGGTGTTTTATTTGCATACAGTCGTTTGTTTTATGTCCCTTATTCTTATGGAAATTACAATAATCTGCATCATTCCACTAGGATGGTTTTACCTTTGGCTCCCAATTTCGAGCTTCTAGTAAAGTAATAAGTCTGTTTGCAATGAGTTCTCTCATTGCTGATTCCAATGTTTGTCCTAATGGGGTGAATTTCGGTCAATTGGATTGTCTTTGGTATGACGGTCGAGATTATCCATTGTTGGTGTTATTGTTTTGAATAGTGCTCTGATTGTTGTTTTGGTTTTCACTTTGATTTGTTTTGACAATTGATGCTATCAAATTGAATACTGGTTTTATATTGTTAGTTATAGGTTCATTGCTTCTAGTATTTCTATTTTTCTGCCAAAATTTTGGCTTGTCATTATTTCCATAGTGATTTGCATTGTTGGATGTTTCACTATAGTGTTTGATCACTCCTCGTTTGACTAGGGATTCTTCAATTTTGAGCTCATTCTCAATTAATTTTTTGAATGTTGGGGGACATTGCAATTCAAGTCTATAACTCATCTGATCATTTAAGTTGTCTATAAATAATTCAATCTTCTCCTCCTCAGGTATAGATCAAGGATATCTAGCGAACAACTTTCTCCATCATTGTAAGAATGATAAGAATGTCTCACCATTTTTCTATTTTAGATTATATAGATCCTTTATGGTTACATCATGTGTTGTGTTGAAGGAGAATTGAGAAATGAATTTGTAACCAATTCTTTGAAGGATCTAATCCCTGGTTGTAATTTTGAAAACCACTCCATTTAATGGGCCCCCAAACTCCTAGGAAATAACCTCATGAGGTATGTATCTTCTTGTGCAAACTCAAGGCTCATTGTTATGAATTCTCGTACATGGTCAATCGGGTCTAATTTTCCATTGTATTTGTCGTATTTAGGAAACTCACAATGCCTTGGGAAGGGTATCATATCCACACATGGATGAAAATGGTAAGGACAAATGTCCTTTAATAAATATTTTTTTGTGGTTCCTGTTTGCATATTTTGAATTTTTTGTTGTAGGATTTGCATTTGAGCTGTGAAAGTGACCACTTGATCCGTATCTTGGGTGGGTTTTGGTTCTGTTTCATTGGTTCTAGGTGTTTCCTTCAACCGATTGATGTCAAGATCTTTCGGAAGTTTGACACCTAACTCTGCTAACATCAAGAGGTATTCATCCATGTCTTTTTATAAGACCTTTTCCATAAATTTATGAAAATTTGGGTCTTGTTGGGCATGTTGTATATCCTCTTGTGTTATTTCATTTTTTTCATGTTGTTGGTATCGGGAAAAAGGGTTTTCTTCAGTCATGTTTAGATTTTTATTTTCCTTCTCTCTGAGTTTTTTTCTTTGCAACCTTGTTTAAGATTGGCATACAAGTTTTTGTTGTTTTTCACTAAACTTCGATCTTCTATGTGGTGTTAGTGTCAATTTTATTTTAAAGAAGCCCAATAAAATGATGTATTCTATTAACAAAGCTAAGTTAAAATTCCTGATTACTGAGTTTTGTTTCGTGATGGTAGGATGTAAAAATCTTGATGAGGAAACTTGGCTCAATAATCTAGGATTTTTTTTATAATTGGACACTTTTTATTTTGCAAGATTTGGTGTTTTGTTTGAAACAATTTAACTTGTAAGAACCTACTTTGTTTCAAGTTTTTAGGACACTATTTGATCTATACAATATTTCTGACTAGTAGAATCCTATGTTTCTGATGTCAATATGTCTGACAGTTGTTTCAGAAGATTCTCTATTTTTCTATTTTGTGGAAGTGCTAATACAGAGGGAAGAAGTGCTAAAATAGAATGCAGAAGCGGTACAATTTATGATAAAAGCACTATAAAATAATGTAGAAGCACTAAGATAGAGTGCAGAAGCGCTAAAAGAGGGGCTGGTAATTAACAATAGTAATGTTTGATAATGACAGAGTGCTATAACATTAATTAGAAGTGCCAGAACATACGCCAAAAGTCGCTAAAAGCTGGCTCAGAAGCGCTAGAACGGTGCTAACACTAGAATTTTGACAGTTTGATTTGTTGTTTGACAGAAGCATTGTAAGATTGTTCAGAAGCACTAAAACAGAGGGTGGAAGTGCTATAATTTTCTTCGGAAGTGCTAAAAAAGAGTTTATATGCACTATCTAGTTTGTCTTAGAAGTGCTATAGTTTTTGTTTAATGCCAAGCAGGGGGTGGCAATATGGGTCTCTTAGCTGCTATGTCTGCTTTCTCTTCTTCTTCGTCCAAGACTATGGATGCTATGAGGAATTGATGGGGTGTTTCATTATTTTCAAAAATAAATGTTCTCAAACTACTGATGATGTCAGTTTGAGTGCCTTCAATGTGTATGTCACCAGATTGAAATATTGGTGTGGTTAGCCCTGGTTGTTGAACGGGAGCTGTAGGTCGCCAAATGGTCATAAGGTATGTTGTATGATGGTTTCAACACCTTATTATTATGTCATTCCTTACCTATTCCCAGGTAGGAGGTAGTAACATGGGTCTTCCTATTGCTATGTTTGTCTTTTCTTCTTCTTCATTTAGAACAATGGATGCTATAAGAAATTGGTGGGGCATTTTGTTTTCCTCAAAAATAAATGTCCTCAAGCTACTGATAATGTCTGTTTGGCCGTTTTCAAGATGTATAAGGCTAGGTTGTATGATAGGTGGTATAAGGATGGGTTGTTGAATGGGAGTTGTAGGTTGCCAAATGGTCATAAGGTGGTAACTCCTTGATTTTGGATGTCAACCTAAGGTTTCCATAGATTTTTCTATCGTAAGAACTAATTAGTTCTAGTGGAGTATTCTATGGTGGGTTGTGGAATGGAGGATTGATGAATACGTTGACTATGGTTAGATTCCTATGAAAGAGTGCTTCTCTGAATATAGGCTTGTGAATTCAAAAGTTCTATAGCATAATCATCAGTGTAACCCCTATCAAAATCATGAAACCTATGGAGGAAAGTTCTATGATGAAGCAAAGTCTTCCTATTCTGATACAAGAAACTTCTTTGCAAAAGATTTCTGTAACTAAGTGATGTCTTTAGTTTTCTAATTCTATTGGGAAGAGATTTTTTGACAAAATTAGTGGTTTTCCAATCTCTAATCATATATTCTTAGTTTTTATTTTGTTTGATTTGTTTGTATTTTTCAGGATGATCTTTTATTTGAATTTTAATGATTTTGGAATACACAACACTCAAAATAAGACAATTCTTTTTAAGAGTTGTAATCTAAACAGATAGTGTATGTTCAAAAGAACCACGCATGGTCCTATTTTCACTAGTTTGATAACAATAAAGCACTTCAGACAGATTCACTCTTAATAGTCAAAAGGTCATCGTTATACTCAACAACCCACATCTTAAAATTGCGTTGACTCACACAGTCGTGTCACCCCCTAGAGGGCACCCGTGTTTTTGTCTTTTCAAGGCGTGTACTCAAGGTTAGATTCTTCGATCCCCTAAGAAAATTATTCATGGCAATTATATGGTGAGTGTCTTGGGGGCAGATTCTTCCCTCCCCTTGCACTGCGAGTATTACAATGTTTGGTTACTAACTCCATTAGATACTACACTAGGTTCTTAGAAAGGGTTTCCATTCAGAGTGGAAATAATAAACTCCCTCAGGAGACCTCCCAACCTTTAGAACAAAGATTTTAGGGATGGTTATCTTGCACACTTCCGGAAAAAAGTGGGTTTCCCCATATTTGCTTTAAATTTTATAGTGGGGTGGAAAAACTTGGCTTTGGTTTGAACCCACTTAGGTTGTTCCCGTAGGGTGAGTACTTTTTCCCACTATGGAATGCCTTCTAAAGGATGCAATAAAACTTGAAGAATGCATAAAAAGGATGAGTCTGACTTTTTGGATCACCCAGTTAAGGGGGGAGCATATGCTTATCAACCATACAAACACAAAAAACACTTGTTCAATTTTAGAGCCCAAACAAAAATTTTCTAATCTATGTGAAGATGTTGCTTCACAAAAAGACATGGTGTTCATTTTTAAATCCCAAATTGAAAAGTCTGGTGACTACCATAGATTGATAAATTTTTAATCCAAATGAAAATGTGACTATCCTAGGATTCATTCATTTTTACACCAACTGAAGAAGTGCCTATCCTAGATTGATTAATTTTAAACCAACTAAAGAAATGAAATTTACTGGTTGCGGACGTGTCGGATCCAAAAAATGAATTACACAGAAGAACTATTACAGTGGTTAGAAGCACTATAGAAATAACCATAAGCGCTATAGAAATAGCTAGAAGTGTTATAGAAATAGCCTGAAGCACAATAGGATTTTACAAACGCTCTAAAACAAATGCTAGGTGTGAATTGTCGGCCTATGCTGGAAGGTAAGATCAAAGTGCTAAAATAGTCCTTTAAAGCACTATAATTTTCTTTGGAAGCACTAGAACAGAATTCAGATGCGCTATATTTTGTCTCAAAGTGCTATAAAATCCTCCGATTGCGCTAAAACAATTTACGCCGGATTCCTGTACAAAAACTTTCCAAAAAAAATTGTTAAAAATATGAGGTACAACCCCATGGTGGGTGCCAAAATGTAAGTGTGGATAAAATAAACTAAATACAATTAAATACACCTCTTAATGAAACATTGTATCAAGATTAAACATGAATTAAACTAATTTAAAATAGAGAAAAGCTTGAAAGTATCTCATTGTCTCCTATCTCCAAAGATTTATGAGTCACGGAAAGACTCTCAGATTTGATAAAGTACTGTGACTATTAAAATGCCTATTTAGAGAATGGAATGATGCTAAATATTGTGATTGTGATGATGGATAATAAAATTGACAGCTATGATGCTACTGTAAATGAAGCTTGATGGATGAAAGCTACAATAAAAAGAAACTATGATGTTGTCGTGATGTGAAACCTATTGATGCCATGATGCTATGATGATACTAAAATGCTAATGCTAATGCTTATGATTGCTTGGTTGCTTGGTTGTATTCCTGCAAAGTAAGTTTGCATAAATTGGGATTTCTCAGGGTCATTTTCATGTTTCAGAAGGCTGTATATATAGATTTCTGGCAACAGTTTTGCACAGGGATAACACAACAAAAGCTGAGATTAAATCTAGAGATTTGAATGGTAAGAGATGAGAAGGTCGAGTTGATCATGGGGGATTGTTCCTCCCCATGAAAACACTAGGCAAGATAAGAGGAAAGATTTGAGGAAGAAGATTGAGAGGATTTCCTATAGGTTTGTCCCCGAGGCTTTTCCCATGAATGCTAGTTAAATTGATTAGATTTGAAAAATCTAATTTTATTGGTGAGTGAATAGAGGGATTTTATTTATGCTTTTATTTAAATATTTTTGGTTTATTTAAATTAGCAAAAAGAGAGATAAATAATTTAATAAAACAAACTATAGAGGTTGTTTATTAAATAAATATAGAAGGGATGCGATAATTAAGTTAAAGATTTTAGGATATCTTTATTTAATTAAGAAGAAATGTGATGAGATAATTAAATAATATCAACTATTGAAGTTGTATATTTAATTTAAGATATAATTTAATGGATAAAGTATAGAAGAGATCATAATGATAATAATTAAATAAAACAAAGTATTTAATTTTGCTTATTTAATTAAGAGGAAAATAATGTGATAAAATAGAAGAATTAATAATGAACTTAATATAAATAAATATTTCTATTTATTTATTAAGTAGATGAATTTAGGATTAATTAATCAAATAAATCATATCTAATTAATTATATTCTCCAGACCATTTTTAGGTGTATACAAAAGCACATATGTGTTCAAATACCCCTATTTCAGGCCATAAAAGATGTTTCAATCTATGACAAAGCTATTAAGGAAGCTTGTCTTAAGAAGCCAGGAAGGAAGAAGAAAGACCCAACTACAATTCATGTGGTGGGCTAGCTAGCTGATATCATATTGGGAAAAGTGACTATTCCCAAGTATAATGACCTAGGTAGTCCTATGGTAGCAGTTGTCATAAAAGGGGATTCAAGTGAAGAATGCTCTGATTGATTTAGGGGTAGCAATCAATGTAATGACCAAAGACATCTTGCAACAACTAAATCTTGGCCCCCTTGACGAGGTGCCCTCCATTGATGAATCTTTTCCATTGGGAGCTATACTCCAGAGGTATGCCAACACCGAAGATGAGTATATTTTAGAAGAAGGAAGTGATGAGGATATACTACTTGAACTTGTAGATGGAGAAACATCAGAGCTTTTAGATTGGGAGAGGAACCCTTTTTCCATCTACAATGATAGTGAACAAGAGGAAACAAGTGAACATTATGGTGAGATACATGAATTGCAAAGAGAAAAAGACAAAGGAGGGGGTGTTTTGATGACTTCCAACAAGTATGACATACCTCACCAACTACAAGATGCAACTAGGAGTCCTTCCTCCTTGACCATTGTTGATACTTTTTCACATTTAGAGAGCTGCAATGGGATAGATTTTTCCATGTCATGTCCCTATGACATTGAACATCATAAAATTAAGATCAACACCTGGGAAAGGAGATGGGATGGCATGCTGCCCATTGAAGGTGGTAATCAAGTAGTGTTCTAGACTACGAAAGCTCAAGAAAATTAAGTATATCTCCTCGAAGAACAACCAATAGAGGTTGAAGGTCCCACTAATGGCTTGGAAGAGGTGTTTATTGCCTCATTCTCCCAACCCTATGGAAGCTTAAGATCAGAAATGTTGCACAATATTGTGCCACCACCCGAGGTTGCTAACACAACGGCCGATGATACAATGATCGCTCTCAAATATCACAAGCTACCACCTCTGCATGGTGATATCCAGGTTCTATCTTTCCTTACTCCTATGAATACTTATAGCTGTGTTTATCATTTTTATTATGTGAACGAGGGGAGATGGACGTGTTTATGGATCAACTATGGATTTAATGAATTACCTCAATTTTTTTTTTCCTGAATATGTGATTGAATTTGAATGCAACAATAATAAACTTCTTTTTTCTAAGTATAAAGATAAATCTGCATGGCTTAGAACTGTAATGATTTCCCTACTGCTTGTGCATGCATTATGAAATCTAATGGGCATGAATGTTTTTATTTGTAAATATCTTTGTACATGGTTCATTTTGGGTAGTGTAGGTTTCATGTATATACCTCACTTTCTTGCTTTCGTTGGGTAGTTGGTTTGTTGTAGGTTAGTTTTCTTTAGATTGGTTTCCCCTTTCATTTTCTTTCACTTTCCCTCTTTGGTTAGTTTAGGTGTTTCACTTTCACTTTGCTTCCGCTTTGCTGCTACTTTGCTCAGGGTCTCCTTGTCTTCTATCGGGTATGTCTGTACGCACAACAACCATCACTTTATTTCCTGGGGTTGTTCTATCCATTTCTTTGGAAAACTTCAATCAAGTTTTTAGAGTGGATGGTGAGGGTCTTTTGTTAGTGTCAAGCGATCTGGATGTTTGATTTGAAGGGGATGAGTCGTTGGTTGGTCTAATTCTAATGTATTCTAAAATATTATATCTCTCACACACTTTAAGAATTTGGAGGCTTCTATAGGTCCTTTGTGAAGTCTAGTTAAGTGAAAAAAACTAAAATTCTACTTCAGCGCCACTATGATTCTTAGCCCTGAATGTGAGATCCACTACTTGCAAGTTGAAATGAAGGAATTGAAAAGAGAAAAATTAAAAAAAATGAAAGAAAATAAAAATATTGAAAATCAAAAGAAAGAAATTCAACTTTTCAGTTGGATTTGAGCAACTCTATTGGGGCTATGGATACTTGGCTGGCAATAGATCAATGTTCAGGAGAATCACAATGAAAACCTTGTCAGGACTATGGATGCCTGACTGGAAGTGATGCAATGTACCAGATGCTTTTGGAGTTAGAATAAACTATGTAGCTTAACTTGACAGAGCTTAGGTTCCTATAGCAACTCTAGGATGGGAATTAACGCAATTGCACACACTTGGATTTTCAACATATTGAAGGTTGGGTTGGCGAGTGGTTTTGATCTTTTGGTCGAGCGTTTGGTTTGTTTTCCCTAGTGTGAAAATTAGAACCAAAGATTCTAGGTTTGTGACTCCAGTTTCTCATCAAAATTCTCTAGAGAATTTCCTTAGCGAGTCACCATTTGTTGTGCATGTTTTGTACACATGCCCCACCTTAGGCAGGGATCCCCCTCTCTTTCACTCCCAATGGCTTGTTCCTACTCTTGTTGGGTCATTTTTTCTCTCACCTCACTTTGTATGCCCCTTTCCTAGAGTCCAAGTGGATCACATGTCTTAGAATGATCAAATTCCCCTTGACTAGATTCACCCACCTAATTTTCACTAAGTCCTTTGCTTTCATAGAAATGCCCCTATAAGTTTCCCTTCACCTATTGCCCCAGTGTCCCTTAGGCCTCATGGATCTGTAGTTGTGGGTCACCGCTCATAATTTTTTCATTGAGTAGCGACTGATGCCCAACTTCCACCCACATGGTGGGATCCAAACTTAGTTTCTCCATCTGAGCCTTGACCAAGCATCCAAACAAGTGTGGGTTTTCACATCTAACCTAACCAGGTTCATCATACCAATAAATTAATGCATGGAATTAATAAAAATTGGCCTATAAAAATTTCTCCCTACCCTTCATTTTAATTCAGGGTGTTCAAGTGTGAGAAGAGAAACAAAGTCCTCTTCCCCTTTTTCCACTTTTTCCTTGCTCCTTCTAACTTGGTCCCTGCTCGCTTGCTTCGCTCTTTCCTTCATTTTTTGACTTTGGGGGAAAGTTTCCTATGGATTTGGGATATTTTTGTGATGCCTAAGTGAACTGCCAAGGTTTTGTTGAGTTTCGGGAAGTTGCAGAAACTTCCTTGCAGGTTGTTGTCCCTCCGCAGGAATTTCCTTGTGGGTTGTCGTCCTTCTGTGGCTGTCCACCAGAATTTCCTTGCTGTCCATTGTCCCTCCATCGCCATCCATGATAAATTCCTTGTAGGCCACCATCCCTCCATTGCCATTTGTAGGAACTTCCTTGCGGGTCGTCGTGTGTGGGCTGTCGTGTGCTTATTGTTGTGTTTAAAAGGGTGGCAGACCATTCGACTTCCCCCTCCCAAATCTTTGCATTTCCAAAAAAGGGTACAAACTTCAAGCTTTCATCATCTAGGGCCCATAAAGTGAGTGTCTTCACCTGCCTAAAGGGGTTTGCATCAAATTTTCCATGTGTTTAGACATTGTGGAAATTTCACTGTGGAAGTCCACTTGCAGAAGTCCATTTGAGCAATGCCATTACAAAAGGGTGGTGAGCCCTTTGACTCTCGCATTCCAAATTTCCACATTTTTCAAAATGAGTCAAATCTTAAGGAAATATGTCTTGGCACTCTTTCTATGCCTTTTCCCATGTGCTAAAATTGAAAAATATCAAATTTACTAAGCTTTGTGAAGTCGCGGGAGCTTCCTTGAGGGCCACCATCCCTTCGTCGTTGTCTTTGGGAACTTCCTTGTGGGACATTGTCCCTTTGTTCCTATTCACAAGAACTTCCTTATGGACCACCATCCCTCCATTGCCATTTGCAGGAACTTCCTTGCGAGCCACCATCTCTCTGTTGACATCCACGGGTTTCCATGTGCTCAATGTCATTTTTAAGTTAACATACACTCTAGCTTCCACATTCCATATTTTTGCACTTTTAAAAAAGGGAAAAATCACTGAGGAATAGGTCTAGACACCATTCTAATGCATCTTCCATGTGATTAATATGGAAAAACTCAAAATTTCTAAGAGTTATGGCTTTGCAGACCGCCATCCTTCCAATGTTGTTCCTAATGGAAAACATATGATGGTGGCTGAATAGCTCCCTCCCGCATCTCCTAAATTGGTCAAACTTTTGCATGTAGCCCTTAACATTTGAGGCACCCGTGGGTCCCACAATGCAAACTTTTTCCTATGGGTCGCTGTGCTCTAAATTCCATTGCTTAGCAGGAGACACTCCAAACATATTTTGACCTTCCTACACTCACACCCCTGAACCTGTATTTATGTTTATGGTCCAAATGAGCTCCAAATTTAGAACAACGATGAATATTTTTATCTTTTAATGATGCGTGGATGGATCTAACAATGTGTTTCTAGGACTTGACTAACATTTTCCTTGATTTACGTATGAAAGAACTTGCTATATCTTTAGGTGCATGATTTATGGAACCTGATGAGGGGCCATCGAAGAAGCATGCAAGAGGCCCTAGAGGAAAAGGAGAAAATAATGTCTACATAGACAATGAAGGATTGACCAACATATGAGTGCATGCTAAGTAAGTCAATGACAAAATTGCAAAAGGTGACCTTAAAAGGAACAAGAAGGAGCTATTTTATTTTCCACCAAATGATGACTTTTAGGAGCTATCCGCCAGAATTAGGATCAACACACCCACTTCTTGGGGACACTCACTAATACATTTGACTGCAAAATCCGACGAAACTGTCCAACGAAATATGTAAAATTCGATGTTTGTCGGGTGCTTGTAAAATTGGATGTGTAATTTCAAATTTTTTGAAAGTATTCCCCTACGTTCGTCAAAATTTCGATGAACATGGGGTTCATCAAAATGTCGGCTATCATTTTCGTCGAATTTTTGAAAAACATGAAAAATTAAAAAAATCAAATTGTGGCTGATATAAAGAAAAATGAGTTCGCGCCTGATTTATTGCAACATTGTTTTGCTCTACTTGAGACAGTTTGTGGAGAACTAAGGATGAATTTTCTTAGGAAAAATAAAAAAAATTCAAAAGAGGATATCGCCGGGTTAAAGGGGTAGTCATTGTCTTTTTGCTTAAATTCGGTTGAAATTCAGTTGTAATTCTCGAGGTTTGAAAATCATGTTACAAAGCAACATCTCCTTGATTTCATTTTACTGGGGTTAAGGGTTTTGAGGAATTTCATGTCAGTTTTTTTTTGTGGAATCGCATAAGATCACAACCAAAGGAACATATTCACTTGTGGCTATAATTGTCATGTGATCCATAACTCTGTTGGTCATGTACTGATTGTGCTATAACAATCTGCGAGATCTCATTCATGTGTGAACCAAGTTTAATGTGGCTATGTTGTGATAGAAATGGAGGCACTCATATAATGTAGTTAATTCAGGTTGTATAATGTAGGTGTCAATCATCATTGGGTGCATTCAGGTTGTCTCAAGTTTAATAGGTTAGGATGTAATTATAGCATGATCGAAGAGTGATTACCTCTTGCTACAATAAATAGCCTATAACTCTGGTTGATATGCAGAGTGGTTGTGTTATATCAATTATGTAGTGCATTCAATCACAACCCATGTTTAATGGGCTATTCTAGAGAGTGATCAAGATTTATAAAACCCACTTATAGATGTTACTTGACATATATTTGCATAATCTCAATTCAGAGGCTTTTGAAGTATCAATGTATCCTATATAGGGTTTAGAATGATTTCTTTTAATTAAAAAAATAAATAAATGATGTATTTCCCTATAATTAGATAATGTGGAGATCTCCTAAATCTGCCCCAGCACACTATCCTCTTTGGCACTGTATTCATTACTCCAACTACTAGGGTTTTACATGTGACATCTTTAATATCTCCATGGCTGCGAATTTTAAATAGATCTCATTCTTTGCTTTAATCCTTTTCATGATAACCCTTGATTTCCATAATCTATCTTCAATCTCTTCTAAGAATGTTGTCTTAAGCTAGACTGCATAGTATGCATATAAGTAAAGTCCTGCATACCTGCCATTGTTCCAAACCACCACTCACTGCCTTGCTTAAAATGTTGCCTCCATAAGAACAATAGCATGTTTTAAAATCATGGTTGCCAGTGATTGACCATTAAGGTCACCACTTTCATTATGAAGATACAATGAGATTTTTGTCTTGAAACTCAAGGCATTATGGAAGATAACATTGTGAATTGTTTGTTGTGTACGATTCAATTTTATTGCACATTTACTACTTTGCTAACTTCCTTTAAGACTAGGTATTGCACCCTTAACTGCAATCTTAAATAGCTCACTCACTATCACTTGAAGATTCCTTTCATGAGCATCCTTCTGTAAAATAAAACTATGCCCTATAGACTGCCTACTTACTACAAGGGACTCATTGTATCATGGTATTGTAGTTCTTAAGATCCTTCAACCTTATCGACACTAATTCACAATCCACAAGGTATTATTCACTATTCTCCCATCTTTGATGAGTCTTAAAACACTGCTCAAACATGCAATCCACTACCTCCATTATACATTAATGGCTAAGAAGAAACATTGAACCTATGATTACCACTGTTACTTCATTTGGACAATCATTCCTTGATTGCATTTTCCTTGTCTAACACTGTCAATAGGATTTGAAAAACCCTTAAGGTCAGAAAAGGGGTAAGGAAACTCATTGTTAAAATATCCACTTTACTATGCAAGGTTTGAGCTTTATTATCTCTAATACCGCTTTCAACCCTTCTTTTTTGATCATTATTCTTTCATCAGATTGTATTTGCAAATGTCACTAAGCTACATAGTGTGCTTGTTATTGGCTACAATATTTAGATTGCAATATTTTTTTTATTACCTACAATGTCTCACCTTTTGGTATTGCAACCTCAACACCGCTATAGCATTGTTTATGTTTCTATGGAGGCCTAGGGTTTGTACCCCTAATCCTCATGCTCTTACCAATGCTTTGTTGTTTTTATAGGGCTCCTCTCAATGTTGAGGGCTCCTAGGGATAAGCTCAGCTATAAGAAGTGACACATTGCATCTTTAACTAAAAGGATAAATCCGTATTGACATTACCAATGATGATTTTGACTCGTTGGTCCTTAGGAATGGGTCACTTGCTCTTACTAGCTCGCTACTTCCATTGTTGTAGGAATTTTGCGATCAAGTTCAATATTATGATTTTAGGAGTCTTAACAGTTGGAAATCATATTAAAATCACAATTTAATAAGTTTTGGAATTAGCATTTGAAAGTGTTTTTGGGGGTCATTAACTTCAAACTATCTTCTCTTTTGCAAGGGTGGTTGCATGCCAAATTTTTTTGGTGTAAAATATCAGAATTATTAGATTATGTTACCTGTTTATGAATAAAAATTATTGGAGTGTGAGTTTGATATTTTTTGAAGATCTAAATAGTCAATCTTGGCAAAGAAAAATCATGTCAGATAATATTAGTCCAGAACAAAATGAAGAGACACTTGATAGATTGTGGGCTAGATTGAAAAGAAAGGGTGATGGGAAATGTTATTGTCCTTGCAATAATTACAAGGGATTAAAGACGAGATGACTTTTAATCACAACAGTCAAGAAACATTGTAGGCAGTATGGTCACATTGAAGGGGGGCATGATTACTGTCCATTGCAGTTAATTAATATGTGTTTATATTGATTGAATTTGTAAATGTTTATATCATTTAACATTATATATATATATATATATAAATATAATCACTTGATCATGATCATGGTTTATTTGTTTCAATCATTATTATAAAGGTTGGGTGCCCTAGGGAAGATGATATGGATTATCACGGCCTGAAGAATTTGGTTTTACAAGCGAACAAACATGGAGCTGTGAATATCGAAGATAAAGTTAATGATCCTATGGAAGAAGATGATCATGCACTAGAAAACACAGTTGAAGATGATGGTACAAATACATTGATCCATGACACATTTAGTGGCAGAGCTGATCATGATGATCAAGATGACTTTGATAATGTTCATGATTTACCTATATTTGAGAAGGCATATGAGCCCCTTTATGAAGGCTCCGAAACAACTGTTCTCTCTATTGTATTGTTGTTGTTGTTGAACTTGAAGGCTATGAATGGTTTATCAACCATAGCAATCTCATGGATGTTAAGGTATGTCATATATGTCATCTTTTTTCATCTATTTTAATTGTTGTTAGTTCATCACTAGTAAATAAAGGATGAAATATGTACCATTAATATTCTTTATATGAACAAATTTATTTTTGTTGTAGATTGATTGGTAATTTTTTATTACCACCATCAAATATTTTACCTCACGCATACCGAGATTTATGTGCCATTATGAAAGATATCGGAATGGAGTATCAAGCAATAGATGCATGTCCCAATGATCATATTATATATCATAAACAACAAGAATTTGCAACAGAATGCCTAGAATGTCATATCAGTAGATATCGAATAGATCAACTAACAAAGAAGGTCCCTCGCAAGGTTCTTCGTTATATTCCCATTATTCCACGTATGCAATGATTATTTAGGTGCGAAAGCTTAGCGCAATTGATGGATTACCATGCATATAATAGAAGTGGAGATGACATTCTTCGAATACCTGTGGATGGTTCCGCATTTAGGGACATGGAGGAAAAATGGCCACACTTTAAAGAAGAACCTCAGAATGTCAGGCTTTCATTAGGAGCAGACAATCTCAATCCATTTGGAGAGTTGTGATCTATTTACTCAGTGTGGCCTATTTTTGTTATAAACAATAACATTCCTCCATGGATGTCAATAAAGAGGGAGCACATAATGTTGTCAATGATTGTTCCAGGTATTTGTTTACATCAATTTTCTTTAGCATTAGTAGCATCTGTTTTATTTGTTGTAATGACGTATTTTCCATTCCAATAGTCATGTACATTAATTTATATATATTGCAGTAAAATGGTTATAATAATTATGGAATATTTATGTTCATTCAACTAGTTAAGTACAAAGTTAAAGATATGAATGTATATATCGAGCCTCTTATCTACGAGTTACTAAAGTTATGGAATGGCGTCACTATGTATGACGTCTCTAGACCAATAGGACAAAGACAATTTCAATTCCATGCAATGCTTGTATGGACAATTCATGATGCCCCAGGGCTAACACATTTTTGTGGTATGTTATAACGTTCGACTGCACTTTAACAATATTTAATTTGATAAAGTAGATATCATGAATGTTTTTAAAATAATCTATTCATTATATATAATTATAAAAATTGACATATTTAATCCAATTATATATCATCTTGCAGGTCTTCAAACAAAGGGAAAATTTGCATGTCCAATTTGTGGTCCAAGATGAAAATCTACTTGTTCAACAAGTTTAGGAGGGTGTTTTGACAGTATGGGCACTTCCTCCATAGAAATCGCATAGAAATTCGAGACTACTGAAAAACATCTTCCAATGGGAAAGAGATCAAAACCAAAGAATGTCACCTACTTCTGGAAGTTGAATATAATGCAATT
>VDFB02281492.1:867859564-867878891 GCA_007258455.2 Sequoia sempervirens | reverse complement strand
ATTTGTTCATATAAAGAATATTAATGGTACATATTTCATCCTTTATTTACTAGTGATGAACTAACAACAATTAAAATAGATGAAAAAAGATGACATATATGACATACCTTAACATCCATGAGATTGCTATGTTTGAAAAACCATTCATAGCCTTCAAGTTCAACAGCAACAATACAATAGAGAGAACAGTTGTTTCGGAGCCTTCATAAAGGGGCTCATATGCCTTCTCAAATATAGGTAAATCATGAACATTATCAAAGTCATCTTGATCATCATGATCAGCTCTGCCACTAAATGTGTCATGGATCAATGTATTTGTACCATCATCTTCAACTGTGTTTTCTAGTGCATGATCATCTTCTTCCATAGGATCATTAACTTTATCTTCGATATTCACAGCTCCATGTTTGTTCGCTTGTAAAACCAAATTCTTCAGGCCGTGATAATCCATATCATCTTCCCTAGGGCACCCAACCTTTATAATAATGATTGAAACAAATAAACCATGATCATGATCAAGTGATTATATTTATATATATATATATATATAATGTTAAAAAATGATATAAACATTTACAAATTCAATCAATATAAAACACATAATGAACAACTTACCAATGGATGATAATCATGCCCCCTTCAATGTGACCATATGTTGCCTACAATGTTTCTTAGCTGTTGTGATTAAAAGTCATCTCATCTTTAAGCCCTTGCAATTATTGCAAGGACAATAACATTTCCCATCACCCTTTCTTTTCAATCTAGCCCACAATCTATCAAGTGTCTCTTCATTTTGTTCTTGACTAATATTATCTGACATAATTTTTCTTTACCAAGATTGACTATTTAGATCTTCAAAAAATATCAAACTCACACTCCAATAATTTATATTCATAGACAGGTAACATAATATAATAATTCTGATATTTTACACCAAAAAAATTTAGCATACAACCACCCCTGCAAAAGAGAAGATAGTCTAAAGTTAATGACCCCAAAAAACACTTTCAAATGCTAATTCCAAAACTTATTAAATTCTAATTTTAATATGATTTCCAACTGTTAAGACTCCTAAAATCATAATATTGAACTTGATCACAAACTTCCTACAACAATGGAGGTAGCGAGCTATTAAGAGAAAGTGGCACATTCCTAAGGAGAAACAAGTCAGAATAATCATTGCTAATGTCAATACAGATTTATCCTTTTAGTTAAAGATGCAATGTGTCACTTCTTATGACGAGCTTATCCCTAGGGCCCCCAACATTGAGAGAGCCCTAATAAAAAATAACAGAAGCATTGGTAAGAGCATGATTAGGGTACAAACCCTAGGCCTCCGTAGAAACATAAACAATAACTATAGCAGATTAGTGAGGTTGCAATACCAAAAAAGATTGAGACATTGTAGGTAATAAAAAATATTGCAATCTAAATATTGTAGCCAATAACAAGCACACACTATGTAGCTTAGTGACATTTGCAAATGCAATCTACTGTGAAGAAGAACGGATACCAAAAAGAGGTTGAGCAATGACAAGATAATAAAGCTCAAACCTTGCATAGTAAAGTGGAGATTTTAGGTGAGTTTCCTTACCCACTTGGCCTTAAGGGTTTTCAAATGCTTTTGGTAGTGTTAGACAAGGCAAATCAATCGGAATGATTGTCAGAAATGAAGTAACATGGTAATCATAGGTTCAATGTTTCTTCTTAGCCATTAATGTATAATGGAGGTAGTGGATTGCATGTTTGAGCAGTGTTTTAAGACTCATCAAAGATGGGAGAATAGTGAATAATACCTTGTGGATTGTGAATTAGTGTCGATAAGGTTGAAGGATCTTAAGAACTACAATACCATGATACAATGAGTCCCTTGTAGTAAGTAGGCAGTCTATAGGGCATAGTTTTATTTTACAGAAGGATGCTCATGAAAGGAATCTTCAAGTGATAGTGAGTGAGCTATTTAAGATTGCAGTTAAGGGTGCAATACCTAGTCTTAAAGGAAGTTAGCAAAGTAGTAAATGTGCAATAAAATTGAATCGTACACAACAAACAATTCACAATGTTATCTTCCATAATGCCTTGAGTTTCAAGACAAAAATCTCATTGTATCTTCATAATGAAAGTGGTGACCTTAATGGTCAATCACTGGCAACCATGATTTTAAAACATGCTATTGTTCTTATGGAGGCAACATTTTAAGCAAGGCAGTGAGTGGTGGTTTGGAACAATGGCAGGTATGCAGGACTTTACTTATATGCATACTATGCAGTCTAGCTTAAGACAACATTCTTAGAAGAGATTGAAGATAGATTATGGAAATCAAGGGTTATCATGAAAAGGATTAAAGCAAAGAATGAGATCTATTTAAAATTCGCAGCCATGGAGATATTAAAGATGTCACATGTAAAACCCTAGTAGTTGGAGTAATGAATACAGTGCCAAAGAGGATAGTGTGCTGGGGCAGATTTAGGAGATCTCCACATTATCTAATTATAGGGAAATACATCATTTATTTATTTTTTTAATTAAAAGAAATCATTCTAAACCCTATATAGGATACATTGATACTTCAAAAGCCTCTGAAGGAATTTGAGATTATGCAAATATATGTCAAGTAACATTCATAAGGTTTAGAAAATCTTGATCACTCTCTAGAATAGCCCATTAAACATGGGTTGTGATTGAATGCACTACATAATTGATATAACACAACCACTCTGCATATCAACCAGAGTTATAGGCTCTTTATTGCAGCAAGAGGTAATCACTCTTCGATCATGCTATAATTACATCCTAACTTGTTAAACTTGAGACAACCTGAATGCACCCAATGATGATTGACACCTACATTATACAACCTGAATTAACTACATTATATGAGTGCCTCCATTTCTATCACAACATAGCCACATTAAACTTGGTTCACACATGAATGCATCTTGTATTTGTTATGGCATAGTTGTGCCACATCAATAGAGTTATGGATCACATAATTATAGTCACAAGAATATGTTCCTTGGTTGTGATCTTATGGTGATTCCACACAACAAAATCTGGACATGAAATTCTCAAAACCCTTAACCTCTAAAAATGAAATCTGATGAGATGTTGCTTTAAAATATGATTTTCAAACTGGAACTACAAATCTGACTTCACAACTGAATTCTACAAAAAGACAATGACTACCCTCAACCTGGCGATATCCTCTTGAATTTTTTTTATTTTTCCCAAGAAAATCATCCTTAGTTCTCCACAAACTGTCTCAAGTAGAGCAAAACAATGTTGCAATAAATCAGGCGCGAACTCATTTTTCTTTATATCAGCCACAATTTGATTTTTTTAATTTTTCATGTTTTTCAAAAATTCGACGAAAATGATAGCCGACATTTTGATGAACCCCATGTTCATCGAAATTTTGACGAACGTAGGGGAATACTTTCAAAAAATTTGAAATTACACATCCAATTTTACAAGCACCCGACAAACATCGAATTTTACATATTTCGTTGGACAGTTTCGTCGGATTTTGCAGTCAAATGTATTAGTGAGTGTCCCCAAGAAGTGGGTGTGTTGATCCTAATTCTGGCGGATAGCTCCTAAAAGTCATCATTTGGTGGAAAATAAAATAGCTCCTTCTTGTTCCTTTTAAGGTCACCTTTTGCAATTTTGTCATTGACTTACTTAGCATGCACTCATATGTTGGTCAATCCTTCATTGTCTATGTAGACATTATTTTCTCCTTTTCCTCTAGGGCCTCTTGCATGCTTCTTCGATGGCCCCTCATCAGGTTCCATAAATCATGCACCTAAAGATATAGCAAGTTCTTTCATACGTAAATCAAGGAAAATGTTAGTCAAGTCCTAGAAACACATTGTTAGATCCATCCACGCATCATTAAAAGATAAAAATATTCATCGTTGTTCTAAATTTGGAGCTCATTTGGACCATAAACATAAATACAGGTTCAGGGGTGTGAGTGTAGGAAGGTCAAAATATGTTTGGAGTGTCTCCTGCTAAGCAATGGAATTTAGAGCACAGCGACCCATAGGAAAAAGTTTGCATTGTGGGACCCACGGGTGCCTCAAATGTTAAGGGCTACATGCAAAAGTTTGACCAATTTAGGAGATGCGGGAGGGAGCTATTCAGCCACCATCATATGTTTTCCATTAGGAACAACATTGGAAGGATGGCGGTCTGCAAAGCCATAACTCTTAGAAATTTTGAGTTTTTCCATATTAATCACATGGAAGATGCATTAGAATGGTGTCTAGACCTATTCCTCAGTGATTTTTCCCTTTTTTAAAAGTGCAAAAATATGGAATGTGGAAGCTAGAGTGTATGTTAACTTAAAAATGACATTGAGCACATGGAAACCCGTGGATGTCAACAGAGAGATGGTGGCTCGCAAGGAAGTTCCTGCAAATGGCAATGGAGGGATGGTGGTCCATAAGGAAGTTCTTGTGAATAGGAACAAAGGGACAATGTCCCACAAGGAAGTTCCCAAAGACAACGACGAAGGGATGGTGGCCCTCAAGGAAGCTCCCGCGACTTCACAAAGCTTAGTAAATTTGATATTTTTCAATTTTAGCACATGGGAAAAGGCATAGAAAGAGTGCCAAGACATATTTCCTTAAGATTTGACTCATTTTGAAAAATGTGGAAATTTGGAATGCGAGAGTCAAAGGGCTCACCACCCTTTTGTAATGGCATTGCTCAAATGGACTTCTGCAAGTGGACTTCCACAGTGAAATTTCCACAATGTCTAAACACATGGAAAATTTGATGCAAACCCCTTTAGGCAGGTGAAGACACTCACTTTATGGGCCCTAGATGATGAAAGCTTGAAGTTTGTACCCTTTTTTGGAAATGCAAAGATTTGGGAGGGGGAAGTCGAATGGTCTGCCACCCTTTTAAACACAACAATAAGCACACGACAGCCCACACACGACGACCCGCAAGGAAGTTCCTACAAATGGCAATGGAGGGATGGTGGCCTACAAGGAATTTATCATGGATGGCGATGGAGGGACAATGGACAGCAAGGAAATTCTGGTGGACAGCCACAGAAGGACGACAACCCACAAGGAAATTCCTGCGGAGGGACAACAACCTGCAAGGAAGTTTCTGCAACTTCCCGAAACTCAACAAAACCTTGGCAGTTCACTTAGGCATCACAAAAATATCCCAAATCCATAGGAAACTTTCCCCCAAAGTCAAAAAATGAAGGAAAGAGCGAAGCAAGCGAGCAGGGACCAAGTTAGAAGGAGCAAGGAAAAAGTGGAAAAAGGGGAAGAGGACTTTGTTTCTCTTCTCACACTTGAACACCCTGAATTAAAATGAAGGGTAGGGAGAAATTTTTATAGGCCAATTTTTATTAATTCCATGCATTAATTTATTGGTATGATGAACCTGGTTAGGTTAGATGTGAAAACCCACACTTGTTTGGATGCTTGGTCAAGGCTCAGATGGAGAAACTAAGTTTGGATCCCACCATGTGGGTGGAAGTTGGGCATCAGTCGCTACTCAATGAAAAAATTATGAGCGGTGACCCACAACTACAGATCCATGAGGCCTAAGGGACACTGG
Organism: Sequoia sempervirens; assembly: GCA_007258455.2. NCBI lineage: Eukaryota > Viridiplantae > Streptophyta > Pinopsida > Cupressales > Cupressaceae > Sequoia > Sequoia sempervirens. The sequence goes on along the minus strand of VDFB02281492.1, from coordinate 867,873,305 downwards.
GGCAATAGGTGAAGGGAAACTTATAGGGGCATTTCTATGAAAGCAAAGGACTTAGTGAAAATTAGGTGGGTGAATCTAGTCAAGGGGAATTTGATCATTCTAAGACATGTGATCCACTTGGACTCTAGGAAAGGGGCATACAAAGTGAGGTGAGAGAAAAAATGACCCAACAAGAGTAGGAACAAGCCATTGGGAGTGAAAGAGAGGGGGATCCCTGCCTAAGGTGGGGCATGTGTACAAAACATGCACAACAAATGGTGACTCGCTAAGGAAATTCTCTAGAGAATTTTGATGAGAAACTGGAGTCACAAACCTAGAATCTTTGGTTCTAATTTTCACACTAGGGAAAACAAACCAAACGCTCGACCAAAAGATCAAAACCACTCGCCAACCCAACCTTCAATATGTTGAAAATCCAAGTGTGTGCAATTGCGTTAATTCCCATCCTAGAGTTGCTATAGGAACCTAAGCTCTGTCAAGTTAAGCTACATAGTTTATTCTAACTCCAAAAGCATCTGGTACATTGCATCACTTCCAGTCAGGCATCCATAGTCCTGACAAGGTTTTCATTGTGATTCTCCTGAACATTGATCTATTGCCAGCCAAGTATCCATAGCCCCAATAGAGTTGCTCAAATCCAACTGAAAAGTTGAATTTCTTTCTTTTGATTTTCAATATTTTTATTTTCTTTCATTTTTTTTAATTTTTCTCTTTTCAATTCCTTCATTTCAACTTGCAAGTAGTGGATCTCACATTCAGGGCTAAGAATCATAGTGGCGCTGAAGTAGAATTTTAGTTTTTTTCACTTAACTAGACTTCACAAAGGACCTATAGAAGCCTCCAAATTCTTAAAGTGTGTGAGAGATATAATATTTTAGAATACATTAGAATTAGACCAACCAACGACTCATCCCCTTCAAATCAAACATCCAGATCGCTTGACACTAACAAAAGACCCTCACCATCCACTCTAAAAACTTGATTGAAGTTTTCCAAAGAAATGGATAGAACAACCCCAGGAAATAAAGTGATGGTTGTTGTGCGTACAGACATACCCGATAGAAGACAAGGAGACCCTGAGCAAAGTAGCAGCAAAGCGGAAGCAAAGTGAAAGTGAAACACCTAAACTAACCAAAGAGGGAAAGTGAAAGAAAATGAAAGGGGAAACCAATCTAAAGAAAACTAACCTACAACAAACCAACTACCCAACGAAAGCAAGAAAGTGAGGTATATACATGAAACCTACACTACCCAAAATGAACCATGTACAAAGATATTTACAAATAAAAACATTCATGCCCATTAGATTTCATAATGCATGCACAAGCAGTAGGGAAATCATTACAGTTCTAAGCCATGCAGATTTATCTTTATACTTAGAAAAAAGAAGTTTATTATTGTTGCATTCAAATTCAATCACATATTCAGGAAAAAAAAAATTGAGGTAATTCATTAAATCCATAGTTGATCCATAAACACGTCCATCTCCCCTCGTTCACATAATAAAAATGATAAACACAGCTATAAGTATTCATAGGAGTAAGGAAAGATAGAACCTGGATATCACCATGCAGAGGTGGTAGCTTGTGATATTTGAGAGCGATCATTGTATCATCGGCCGTTGTGTTAGCAACCTCGGGTGGTGGCACAATATTGTGCAACATTTCTGATCTTAAGCTTCCATAGGGTTGGGAGAATGAGGCAATAAACACCTCTTCCAAGCCATTAGTGGGACCTTCAACCTCTATTGGTTGTTCTTCGAGGAGATATACTTAATTTTCTTGAGCTTTCGTAGTCTAGAACACTACTTGATTACCACCTTCAATGGGCAGCATGCCATCCCATCTCCTTTCCCAGGTGTTGATCTTAATTTTATGATGTTCAATGTCATAGGGACATGACATGGAAAAATCTATCCCATTGCAGCTCTCTAAATGTGAAAAAGTATCAACAATGGTCAAGGAGGAAGGACTCCTAGTTGCATCTTGTAGTTGGTGAGGTATGTCATACTTGTTGGAAGTCATCAAAACACCCCCTCCTTTGTCTTTTTCTCTTTGCAATTCATGTATCTCACCATAATGTTCACTTGTTTCCTCTTGTTCACTATCATTGTAGATGGAAAAAGGGTTCCTCTCCCAATCTAAAAGCTCTGATGTTTCTCCATCTACAAGTTCAAGTAGTATATCCTCATCACTTCCTTCTTCTAAAATATACTCATCTTCGGTGTTGGCATACCTCTGGAGTATAGCTCCCAATGGAAAAGATTCATCAATGGAGGGCACCTCGTCAAGGGGGCCAAGATTTAGTTGTTGCAAGATGTCTTTGGTCATTACATTGATTGCTACCCCTAAATCAATCAGAGCATTCTTCACTTGAATCCCCTTTTATGACAACTGCTACCATAGGACTACCTAGGTCATTATACTTGGGAATAGTCACTTTTCCCAATATGATATCAGCTAGCTAGCCCACCACATGAATTGTAGTTGGGTCTTTCTTCTTCCTTCCTGGCTTCTTAAGACAAGCTTCCTTAATAGCTTTGTCATAGATTGAAACATCTTTTATGGCCTGAAATAGGGGTATTTGAACACATATGTGCTTTTGTATACACCTAAAAATGGTCTGGAGAATATAATTAATTAGATATGATTTATTTGATTAATTAATCCTAAATTCATCTACTTAATAAATAAATAGAAATATTTATTTATATTAAGTTCATTATTAATTCTTCTATTTTATCACATTATTTTCCTCTTAATTAAATAAGCAAAATTAAATACTTTGTTTTATTTAATTATTATCATTATGATCTCTTCTATACTTTATCCATTAAATTATATCTTAAATTAAATATACAACTTCAATAGTTGATATTATTTAATTATCTCATCACATTTCTTCTTAATTAAATAAAGATATCCTAAAATCTTTAACTTAATTATCGCATCCCTTCTATATTTATTTAATAAACAACCTCTATAGTTTGTTTTATTAAATTATTTATCTCTCTTTTTGCTAATTTAAATAAACCAAAAATATTTAAATAAAAGCATAAATAAAATCCCTCTATTCACTCACCAATAAAATTAGATTTTTCAAATCTAATCAATTTAACTAGCATTCATGGGAAAAGCCTCGGGGACAAACCTATAGGAAATCCTCTCAATCTTCTTCCTCAAATCTTTCCTCTTATCTTGCCTAGTGTTTTCATGGGGAGGAACAATCCCCCATGATCAACTCGACCTTCTCATCTCTTACCATTCAAATCTCTAGATTTAATCTCAGCTTTTGTTGTGTTATCCCTGTGCAAAACTGTTGCCAGAAATCTATATATACAGCCTTCTGAAACATGAAAATGACCCTGAGAAATCCCAATTTATGCAAACTTACTTTGCAGGAATACAACCAAGCAACCAAGCAATCATAAGCATTAGCATTAGCATTTTAGTATCATCATAGCATCATGGCATCAATAGGTTTCACATCACGACAACATCATAGTTTCTTTTTATTGTAGCTTTCATCCATCAAGCTTCATTTACAGTAGCATCATAGCTGTCAATTTTATTATCCATCATCACAATCACAATATTTAGCATCATTCCATTCTCTAAATAGGCATTTTAATAGTCACAGTACTTTATCAAATCTGAGAGTCTTTCCGTGACTCATAAATCTTTGGAGATAGGAGACAATGAGATACTTTCAAGCTTTTCTCTATTTTAAATTAGTTTAATTCATGTTTAATCTTGATACAATGTTTCATTAAGAGGTGTATTTAATTGTATTTAGTTTATTTTATCCACACTTACATTTTGGCACCCACCATGGGGTTGTACCTCATATTTTTAACAATTTTTTTTGGAAAGTTTTTGTACAGGAATCCGGCGTAAATTGTTTTAGCGCAATCGGAGGATTTTATAGCACTTTGAGACAAAATATAGCGCATCTGAATTCTGTTCTAGTGCTTCCAAAGAAAATTATAGTGCTTTAAAGGACTATTTTAGCACTTTGATCTTACCTTCCAGCATAGGCCGACAATTCACACCTAGCATTTGTTTTAGAGCGTTTGTAAAATCCTATTGTGCTTCAGGCTATTTCTATAACACTTCTAGCTATTTCTATAGCGCTTATGGTTATTTCTATAGTGCTTCTAACCACTGTAATAGTTCTTCTGTGTAATTCATTTTTTGGATCCGACACGTCCGCAACCAGTAAATTTCATTTCTTTAGTTGGTTTAAAATTAATCAATCTAGGATAGGCACTTCTTCAGTTGGTGTAAAAATGAATGAATCCTAGGATAGTCACATTTTCATTTGGATTAAAAATTTATCAATCTATGGTAGTCACCAGACTTTTCAATTTGGGATTTAAAAATGAACACCATGTCTTTTTGTGAAGCAACATCTTCACATAGATTAGAAAATTTTTGTTTGGGCTCTAAAATTGAACAAGTGTTTTTTGTGTTTGTATGGTTGATAAGCATATGCTCCCCCCTTAACTGGGTGATCCAAAAAGTCAGACTCATCCTTTTTATGCATTCTTCAAGTTTTATTGCATCCTTTAGAAGGCATTCCATAGTGGGAAAAAGTACTCACCCTACGGGAACAACCTAAGTGGGTTCAAACCAAAGCCAAGTTTTTCCACCCCACTATAAAATTTAAAGCAAATATGGGGAAACCCACTTTTTTCCGGAAGTGTGCAAGATAACCATCCCTAAAATCTTTGTTCTAAAGGTTGGGAGGTCTCCTGAGGGAGTTTATTATTTCCACTCTGAATGGAAACCCTTTCTAAGAACCTAGTGTAGTATCTAATGGAGTTAGTAACCAAACATTGTAATACTCGCAGTGCAAGGGGAGGGAAGAATCTGCCCCCAAGACACTCACCATATAATTGCCATGAATAATTTTCTTAGGGGATCGAAGAATCTAACCTTGAGTACACGCCTTGAAAAGACAAAAACACGGGTGCCCTCTAGGGGGTGACACGACTGTGTGAGTCAACGCAATTTTAAGATGTGGGTTGTTGAGTATAACGATGACCTTTTGACTATTAAGAGTGAATCTGTCTGAAGTGCTTTATTGTTATCAAACTAGTGAAAATAGGACCATGCGTGGTTCTTTTGAACATACACTATCTGTTTAGATTACAACTCTTAAAAAGAATTGTCTTATTTTGAGTGTTGTGTATTCCAAAATCATTAAAATTCAAATAAAAGATCATCCTGAAAAATACAAACAAATCAAACAAAATAAAAACTAAGAATATATGATTAGAGATTGGAAAACCACTAATTTTGTCAAAAAATCTCTTCCCAATAGAATTAGAAAACTAAAGACATCACTTAGTTACAGAAATCTTTTGCAAAGAAGTTTCTTGTATCAGAATAGGAAGACTTTGCTTCATCATAGAACTTTCCTCCATAGGTTTCATGATTTTGATAGGGGTTACACTGATGATTATGCTATAGAACTTTTGAATTCACAAGCCTATATTCAGAGAAGCACTCTTTCATAGGAATCTAACCATAGTCAACGTATTCATCAATCCTCCATTCCACAACCCACCATAGAATACTCCACTAGAACTAATTAGTTCTTACGATAGAAAAATCTATGGAAACCTTAGGTTGACATCCAAAATCAAGGAGTTACCACCTTATGACCATTTGGCAACCTACAACTCCCATTCAACAACCCATCCTTATACCACCTATCATACAACCTAGCCTTATACATCTTGAAAACGGCCAAACAGACATTATCAGTAGCTTGAGGACATTTATTTTTGAGGAAAACAAAATGCCCCACCAATTTCTTATAGCATCCATTGTTCTAAATGAAGAAGAAGAAAAGACAAACATAGCAATAGGAAGACCCATGTTACTACCTCCTACCTGGGAATAGGTAAGGAATGACATAATAATAAGGTGTTGAAACCATCATACAACATACCTTATGACCATTTGGCGACCTACAGCTCCCGTTCAACAACCAGGGCTAACCACACCAATATTTCAATCTGGTGACATACACATTGAAGGCACTCAAACTGACATCATCAGTAGTTTGAGAACATTTATTTTTGAAAATAATGAAACACCCCATCAATTCCTCATAGCATCCATAGTCTTGGACGAAGAAGAAGAGAAAGCAGACATAGCAGCTAAGAGACCCATATTGCCACCCCCTGCTTGGCATTAAACAAAAACTATAGCACTTCTAAGACAAACTAGATAGTGCATATAAACTCTTTTTTAGCACTTCCGAAGAAAATTATAGCACTTCCACCCTCTGTTTTAGTGCTTCTGAACAATCTTACAATGCTTCTGTCAAACAACAAATCAAACTGTCAAAATTCTAGTGTTAGCACCGTTCTAGCGCTTCTGAGCCAGCTTTTAGCGACTTTTGGCGTATGTTCTGGCACTTCTAATTAATGTTATAGCACTCTGTCATTATCAAACATTACTATTGTTAATTACCAGCCCCTCTTTTAGCGCTTCTGCACTCTATCTTAGTGCTTCTACATTATTTTATAGTGCTTTTATCATAAATTGTACCGCTTCTGCATTCTATTTTAGCACTTCTTCCCTCTGTATTAGCACTTCCACAAAATAGAAAAATAGAGAATCTTCTGAAACAACTGTCAGACATATTGACATCAGAAACATAGGATTCTACTAGTCAGAAATATTGTATAGATCAAATAGTGTCCTAAAAACTTGAAACAAAGTAGGTTCTTACAAGTTAAATTGTTTCAAACAAAACACCAAATCTTGCAAAATAAAAAGTGTCCAATTATAAAAAAAATCCTAGATTATTGAGCCAAGTTTCCTCATCAAGATTTTTACATCCTACCATCACGAAACAAAACTCAGTAATCAGGAATTTTAACTTAGCTTTGTTAATAGAATACATCATTTTATTGGGCTTCTTTAAAATAAAATTGACACTAACACCACATAGAAGATCGAAGTTTAGTGAAAAACAACAAAAACTTGTATGCCAATCTTAAACAAGGTTGCAAAGAAAAAAACTCAGAGAGAAGGAAAATAAAAATCTAAACATGACTGAAGAAAACCCTTTTTCCCGATACCAACAACATGAAAAAAATGAAATAACACAAGAGGATATACAACATGCCCAACAAGACCCAAATTTTCATAAATTTATGGAAAAGGTCTTATAAAAAGACATGGATGAATACCTCTTGATGTTAGCAGAGTTAGGTGTCAAACTTCCGAAAGATCTTGACATCAATCGGTTGAAGGAAACACCTAGAACCAATGAAACAGAACCAAAACCCACCCAAGATACGGATCAAGTGGTCACTTTCACAGCTCAAATGCAAATCCTACAACAAAAAATTCAAAATATGCAAACAGGAACCACAAAAAAATATTTATTAAAGGACATTTGTCCTTACCATTTTCATCCATGTGTGGATATGATACCCTTCCCAAGGCATTGTGAGTTTCCTAAATACGACAAATACAATGGAAAATTAGACCCGATTGACCATGTACGAGAATTCATAACAATGAGCCTTGAGTTTGCACAAGAAGATACATACCTCATGAGGTTATTTCCTAGGAGTTTGGGGGCCCATTAAATGGAGTGGTTTTCAAAATTACAACCAGGGATTAGATCCTTCAAAGAATTGGTTACAAATTCATTTCTCAATTCTCCTTCAACACAACACATGATGTAACCATAAAGGATCTATATAATCTAAAATAGAAAAATGGTGAGACATTCTTATCATTCTTACAATGATGGAGAAAGTTGTTCGCTAGATATCCTTGATCTATACCTGAGGAGGAGAAGATTGAATTATTTATAGACAACTTAAATGATCAGATGAGTTATAGACTTGAATTGCAATGTCCCCCAACATTCAAAAAATTAATTGAGAATGAGCTCAAAATTGAAGAATCCCTAGTCAAACGAGGAGTGATCAAACACTATAGTGAAACATCCAACAATGCAAATCACTATGGAAATAATGACAAGCCAAAATTTTGGCAGAAAAATAGAAATACTAGAAGCAATGAACCTATAACTAACAATATAAAACCAGTATTCAATTTGATAGCATCAATTGTCAAAACAAATCAAAGTGAAAACCAAAACAACAATCAGAGCACTATTCAAAACAATAACACCAACAATGGATAATCTCGACCGTCATACCAAAGACAATCCAATTGACCGAAATTCACCCCATTAGGACAAACATTGGAATCAGCAATGAGAGAACTCATTGCAAACAGACTTATTACTTTACTAGAAGCTCGAAATTGGGAGCCAAAGGTAAAACCATCCTAGTGGAATGATGCAGATTATTGTAATTTCCATAAGAATAAGGGACATAAAACAAACGACTGTATGCAAATAAAACACCTAATACAAGACTTAACCGAAGCCAAGAAGGTGTTTGTTGAAGGGAATTAGACAAACAATGATCACACTGCATTTACCAATCCATTACCCAACTATGAAAAAGGAGAGTCTTATTCTAGTGGTAAGGGAAAAAGTATAAACTATGTCTATGACACCACCATTCTTTTCCTTTTCGAGGTAGAGAAAAATGACATTGATAATCAAACAGATGACACAAACATCAATGACATCAAATCCCTGAACATAATGCTAAGCACAAATACATTTGATAATCAAATCAATGTCCTAAAAATCAAGGAAACACAAGACCATCCACAAGTCAATATAATGACAAGGGGGTAGTCCAGAGTAATACTAAAAGGAATTTCCTCCAAAAAAAATACTCCCCCATCACATCAATACAATATCGTGGACCAATTACAAAAGATACCCACGCAAATATCCATTCTAGAACTTAAAATTTCACCATCACACAAAGAATTTTTGGAACAGGATCTGGTAGCTACAATGGTCCCTAATAATTTGGATGTTTGTCAATTCCAAGCCATGGTGGGGCATCTCACCACACCTCACTGTTTTTCATTCTCTAAACAGGATGATGTATCTTTAAATCACCCCCACAATGCGGCCTTGCATATAGAATTTTTGATCCATAAACACCATTATAAGTGTGTTGTAATAGATGGAGGAGTTGTTTTAAATATTTGTACCTTGAAACTGATTCATGCACTAGGCTATTCTGACAACGCCATTGACGTCAGGAGAAAAATAACAATAAAGGCATATGATGAAGAGGAAAGGTCTTCTAAAGGGCTTATTATACTTCCAATTCAGGTAGGGTCGATTGTCAAAAAAATTGTTTGTCAAGTGTTAGACAAGGATCTAACATACAACATACTATTGGGTTGTCCATGGATCCATGAAATGCAGGCGGTACCTTTAACATACCATCAATGTTTGAAATTTCTAGTAAATGGATAGGAGGTCACCATATTAGTTGACAACAACAATCTACAGACTTGCAACATGTTAAAAGCAACTCAAGACACTCTGGTACCTCATAACAGAGAAGTCAATACTTCCACTCCATCCGCTGTTGACAACCAACCCAATTTCATATCTAAATGGGTTGAGAAGAAGAATCTATAGAAAGAAACAACTGTCGCGGACACATCAAACATCGAAGGTCCTATGAACAAATTATCAAAACAACTTTCAAAAAAGGTTTAGATAAAGGAAAAGGGCTTAGGGGAATATTCTCTTGAGCAATATTTGTGCCTATCACAATTGCTACCATCACCAAAAAGATATAGACAACCCATATTAAATACAAGTTCATCACAACCCATCACAACTCTAAATGAAAGGTTTATAAAAGAAGGTACACTCGAAGATGAGTCAGAAGACAAAGCCATTCTTAATTGGCTATACAAAGACGAGGAAGCATCAACATTAGTGAATGTCAGCATCAAAACATATCAGAATGGAAAAGGGAAGGCCATTTTAGAGAAAATGGGTTATGAAGGTCAAGGACCAATTGGCAAGAGAAAGGATGGTATTATTGAACCCATCCAACCTCTAACATTACATCCTAATGAAAAAATAGGATTAGGCTACATAACTGAACAAAAAGAGGAAGAAACCCAAAAAGTAGTAGAAAGGATACTACAAATGAGAGATGGCTCTAACACAGACTCCAATGAATATGAATGGGATCATCTATCTGCTACATTCTATACTGATAAAGAGGTTGATGTTATCCAATTATATACACCCTTACAAGAGAAGGGACAAATTTCACGAAATAGAACATTTGTTATGGGATCAACAAATATTGATGACTCAAGCGAGGACAATCAGACATCGAGTGAATCAGAAGACTTGGAGGTGAGTACTATCATAGACCTCTAACTTCCTACCATTAAATTTGACCCCCTCGCTATTATTACATTTACAACAATTGACCTTACTCAACCTAATGACTTGTTACCTTTAATGCACCCTGAACTTATTGACCGGGAACCCATCAAACCTATTCTTATACCAGTCTTTTCAAACAATGATGCCATCATAAATTATCTTTGCAGTGATGAAACTGATACAATTACTATCCATAACACTCATATTGGTGCTTTACAATAGGAGGGTGCCAAATATTTCAGTTGCAAAAATGATAATAGGAAAAATAAATCTAATGGTGAAAACCTCTCTGAGGCAGCATTAGACTTTGAAAAGAGAAAAATAAAGAACATATCCAACAGTGAAAACCTTTCTGAGACACTGAAGGATGGAAGATTTGACACTCTCCCAAAGCATTACCATGATATATCATTGGTACTGGTAGAGACGACACAGTCTATAAATCTAGGAACAACTGAAAATGCAAAGATCTTACATCTAGCAGCATCCATGAAAGAATAGGAGAAGCCTACATTCACCAGATTCTTTGAGCAGCGACACATAAATTTTGCATGATCTTATTCTGACATGCCAAGATTGGATCCACAACTCCTAATGCATCATCTATCACTACCAAAGGTAATCAAACTGGTTAAACAGAAATTTAGAAAGATGCATCCCCACATCACCCTTATGGTTAAAGTTGAACTAAAGAAATTATTGGATACAAGTTTTATCAGGTCCATAGATTATGCAGAATGGATCTCAAACATTGTGCCAATATCCAAGACTAATAATAGCATTAGAATATGCACGAATTTCAAGGATTTAAACAAGGCGTTCCCAAAGGATGATTTTCCTTTGCCCAACATTGACATAATTGTTGATCTAAAAATAGGACATGCCATGTTATCTATAATGGATGGCTTCTCATGATATAATCAAATACAAATATCACCTAAAGATCAAGAAAATATGACATTCACTTGCCCTTGGGGTACATTCTGCTAGAATGTTATGCCCTTCAAATTGAAAAATGCAGGTACGACATATGAGCGGGCAATGACCACAATTTTCCATGACGTGATGCATACTTTCATGGAAGATTATGTGGATGACATCTGGAAATACTTGATAAATCTTCACTAGAATGGAAAAATTCAATGTAAGGTTGAACCCAAAGAAATGTGTCTTCGAGGTAACATTAGCAAAACTTCTTGGTTACATAGTGCTAGAAAAATTTATTGAAGTGGATCCATCTAAGGTTAAAGTAATAATGAAGATGCTTCCACCTAAAAATATCAATCAAGTATGGTCCCTACAAGATAGGTTACAATCCATCAGGAGATTTATCTCCTAGCTAGCAGATAAGAGTCACCCATTTAATCATCTACTTCATAAAAATGTTTCATTCAAATGGGATCATAACTGTGAAACAAATTTTAGTCAAATAAAGTAGTATTTGGTGTCACCTCCAATACTCATGCCACCCATAGTAGAAAGACCACTATTACTATATATTCCAATAACTGACATATCTTTAGGAGCTCTATTAGCACAAGAGGATTCTAAAGGAAAAAAACAAGAAATTTACTACATCAACAAGACCATCAATGGATATGAAATAAACTATACATTCATAGACAAGGCTTGTTTGGTAGTGGTATTTGCAACCCAATAGTTGTGACACTACATGTTGACTCACACAATCAGGCTTATAGCAAAAATAGACCCATTGAAATACCTACTCGGTAAAGCTACTCTAATAGGGAGACTTGCAAAATGGGTCATGATCTTAAGCGAGTTTGACATCCAATATGTCGATATGAGAGCCATCAAAGGATAGGTAATAGTAAATTAACTAGTTGAAGCTCCATTATAGGATCATCATCCAATGAACATTGAATTTCTAGATGTCGACATCATGAATATTACAACACAACAATGGATGCTTTGTTTTGATGGATCATATACACAAAGAGGAGCTGGTGTAGGAATTCTATTTGTCACACCTCAAGGACACACCATTCCAAGATCCTATAGGTTAATGTTTGAATGTACAAAAAATATAGCTGAGTACAAAGCATTGATTATCAACATCAAAGTAGCTATTGAATGGAAAATCACAAAAATGCAAGTGTATGGGGACTCACAGCTTGTCATCTATCAAGTAAATGATGAGTATCAAACAAAGGATGAGAAGCTCATGCCTTAAAAGTAAATGATAAATAATCTTAAAAATTACTTCATGGATATCAAGTTTGAGCAAATACCAAGGGAAAAAAACAAAGTTGTAAATGCCATGGCGATAATTGCCTCCCTTTTGCAATTATCAGAAAAGAAAGGTCGATATGAGTTTATGGTTGAACAAGTATCTAATCCTGTATATGATAATCCTAATTCATTGACCATATACTACATAACCAACACTCAACCCTCACAATATGGAGAGATCTATACTTACCTCAAAGATAACATTATTCCTCTTGATCTCTCTAGAAACCAAAAGCGTAACTTTATCCGTCAATCTTTGCGACATACATTAATCACTGATATCCTTTATCGTCGAGGTATAGATGGTACTCTTCTTCGGTGTCTAGAGCATCATGAATATAAAAAATACTTATGAGAGGTCCATGAAGGTATTTGTAGGATCCATTCAAGTGGGCTAACCCTAGCTAAGAAACTCCTCTGTTTAGGGTATTACTAGCCAAACATGGAGAGGGAGGCCTATCAATATGTTAAAAAGTGTCAAAAATGTCAGATTCATGGTAATCTAATTCATGCACCAATGTAAGAGTTACAACCATTCACATCCACATGGCCCTTTTGTCAATGGGGACTGGTCCTAGTAGGGAAAATAAATCCTTCTTCATCTAATGGGCACAAGTTCATCATCACAACAACAAATTATTTCACAAAATGGATAGAAGCAGTTCCTTTGACAACTGTCACTAGAAAACAAATTTGATCTTTGATACTCAACTACCTCATCTATCAGTATAGGGTACCTCAATCCATTATCATGGATAATGGAAGGCCTTTTAAAAATCAAGATGTCTAGGAATTATGTGAACAATTCCATATTCAATATCATTTTTCAACATCGTACTATCCACAAGGAAATGGCCAAGCAGAAGCCTCAAACAAGACAATCCTAAAAATACTAAAGAAGATGGTAAATGATGTTGGACATGATTGGCATGTTTAGTTAAATCCTACACTATGGGCCTACAAAACTGTTAGGGTTAGAGATGGCAGATCTAACAATTAAATGCAGATTTAATAAACAAAAACAGAGAAACTAAAACATACACAGAATAAATCATAACACAAAGATTTAACGTGGTTCACCCAATACGGGCTACATCCACCAAACCGCAGCCATCCAATACTTTTATTATCCAGTGAAAAACCTATTACAATCTTGCGAATA